>JASDDO010000019.1:10143566-11343566 GCA_030015575.1 Agapanthus africanus
GGGAGCCCTGTTGTTTTGTTTAGTGACGTTGCGGTCAATAGGTAGTTTAAGGACATTGCGGTCCAGTGTTAGTTTTAAGACGTTGCGGTCAAGGTTAAGGACGTCGTAGTCCGTGGATTTAAGGACTCCACAGTCCGATGTTAGTTTTAAGACATCACGGTCAAGGTTAAAGACCTCATAGTCCGTGGATTTAAGGACTCCACAGTCCGGTGTTAGTTTTAAGACACCACGGTCAAGGTTAAGGACCTCATAGTCCGTGGATTTAAGGACTCCACAGTCCGGCGTTAGTTTTAAGACATCACGGTCAAGGTTAAGGACCTCATAGTCCGTGGATTTAAGGACTCCACAGTCCGGCATTAGTTTTAAGACATCACGGTCAAGGTTAAGGACCTCATAGTCCATGGATTTAAGAACTCCACAGTCCGGCGTTAGTTTTAAGACATCACGGTCAAGATTAAGGACCTCATAGTCCATGAGTTTAAGGACCCCACAGTCCGTATCAATATGTGGTCATCGGGACCCGTCACCTCTTTGAAGACGTTGAGGAATTACAACGCCAAGTATCAAAGGAGTGAAGAGATGTACCCTTAAACCAAGATAGATTAAACAGTCTTTGGCCCAATTTGGAACCAAGACCAATTAATTATATTATGAGCCCATTGGCTCAGTTGAATTTGAATTGAGGACTTATGGCCATCTTGGGCTAAGTCCAATCATATTTAGGATATTGGCCCTCTGTTGGTCCATTAGAGGAGAGGCTTTGCCTCTAGACACTTAGCCAATGGGGCTAAAGTTAGTGTTAAACACTAAAAATCAATCAGTGTTGAATACTGAGAATGAGATTGACAAGTTACTGTTTAACGCTAAAAAATAGTTAGTGTTAAACACCAGCAACAGGGTGTTCAAATTAGTGTTAAACACTAAAACGAATCAGTGTTAAACACTGGCAATAGAGATCTCAAACACTAAGATAATCAGTGTTAAACACTGGTGACAGAGATTTTAATTTAGTGTTGAACACTAAGAAAGTTAATATTAAACTCTGTTAACAGAGATTTAGTTTAGTGTTAAACACTCAAAAATTCAGTGTTAAACACCGCAAGTAAAGCTCTTTAATTAATGTTGAACACCAAGGCAAAACAGTGTTAAACACTGGGTTCAGAGGTTCCAATTTAATGTTAAACACTAAGGCAAGAGGGGTCACGTGGTAGCACGTGAGGGCGCCCTTCCTTTATTTGTTCTGCTGAGAATATTGAATACTTTGGAGTATCACGTGTTGTCACGTGATGGGCGTTTAAGTATTTGTGCGTTAAAGCTTCTGCCAAGGGTCACGTGGGTCACGTGAGGCATTGCCTCAAAAGCCCTCCTTTGTGGATCTTTCCGGGGGTCACGTGGTAGCACGTGACCCTGCCTCTTTGCAATTTCTGATTAAATTCTTCATTAAATCCCCATTTTCCTCTGAAGTATTATATTCTCTGATAGAGTTGAACTCTGATTTTCCTGTAGGAATTAAATTCCTCATATATGTGAAGAACTGAATTTTATCATAGGGTTAAACCCTAATAAAAGCTTTAGAGGAATTATATTCCCACTCTCTTTTAGAGAATTATTCTTAAATAGGGTTAAACCCTAATTTATATTCTGAGGAATGAGATTCTGTCATAGGGTGAAACCCTAATTTCTTTTTTCTTAAGGGAATTAAATTCCTGTTATTTTGACAGAACTAAGTTCTTAATTAGGGTTAAACCCTGATTCTGTTCATTCTGAAGGAATTAAATTCCTATAACATAGGGTTAAACCCTAATTTTATCTCAAAGGAATTAAATTCCTATAATTCTGTGAGAATTAAATTCTCAAATTTCCATTCCCTCTCTATGCTTTGGATCTGCATGGCAGGATCTCAACCCAATGAGAATTAAATTCTCAATTCATGGGGAGATGCGCACTTTGCAGATCCTCTACTAAAGAGAGAACTATGTTCTTCTTTTAATATAAGAGTTAAACTCTTTTGAGAATTAAATTCTCTTTTAGAGGCCTTCCTTTTCTTACCTAAGATTTTCTTCTGCAGAAAATCCAATTCTTCCAAAGTCTCAAGGCTCTATATTTCTCTTTTTCTATCTCCCTTTTTCTGTATATCCCTCTCTATCTCCTTGTATATCCGTTGGCTCCTATTTATAGGAGAAGGAGCAGAATCAATTAGTTTTAGTGAATCTTTCATTGAGAGATTTGATTTGCATTCATTCATTCATCTGGTCCTTTGGATTATTAGGTGAATTTTATTCACCATTGGATTTTAAATCCAGAGATTTCCCTTTGTTATTTCGGTTAGATTTTAAGGGGAAATCTTTCCAAGTTCAAGATTTTTCCATAAATAGGTGATATTTAATCACCTTTAGATTTTTAATCCAATCGGTTCCAAATAATCATTCTCCTTTGGAAAGATTTGAATGCTGTTCAGAATTTAATTCTGTTAAATAACGAGGCTTTGAAAGCCTGTCACGTGTGACCACGTGACCCTTGGTCACGTGTAGGCACATGACCTCCCTGGAACAAGCTTTCTTCTTCTTTCTGCGCTTTGTCTTCTGGCCGCTGTTCAACCGTCACGTGCCACCACATGACCCCTGGTCACGTATGAGCACGTGACCCTCTTCTGGAGCATTTTCTTTGATTTAGTTAGGGGACTGATGTGCCTTTGCCGCTGTTTTCAAATGTCACGTGCCAACATGTGACTGCTGGTCACGTGCTAGCACGTGATGCCTCCCTCGTAAGCTTTCCTGATTTTAAATCAGGAAACAGGGGTCACGTGTTCATACGTGACCAAGGGTCACGTGCCAGTACGTGACAGGCTTTGAAAGCCTTACAGTTTAATAGAATTAAAATTCTAAATTTCTCTAAATCTTTCCAAATAGAATTAAAATTCTAAATCTTTCTAAATCATTCCAAATGGAAAAGGATTATGGGGACCGTTGGATTAAAAATCCAAGGATGATTAAAAATCACCAATTTATGGAAAGATTTGATACAAGGAAAGATTTCCCCTAAATCTCACCGAAAATAACAAACAGAATATCTTTGGATTTAAAATCCAACGGTGAATAAAATTCACTGAATGATCTAAAGGATCATATTAATTATGAAAACAAATCAAATCTTTCAATGAAAGATTTGCTAAACAAATTGATTATTTTCCTCCTCCTATAAATAGGAGCCAAGAGAAGAGAAGGGGAGATAGAATTTGGAGAGAGATTTTCTGGGATCTTGAAATTGTAGAGAGAAAAGAAAGGAGAATTTAATTCTCAACAGAGAAAAACCCTAGGTAAGAAAAGAAAAGGGATCAAAATTTCAAACAGAGAATTTAATTCTCAAAAATCTAAGAGTTTAACTCTTTTGCAAAAGAACTTAGTTCTTTCTCTGGTTGAAGATCTGCAAAGTGCACATCTCCCCTATAAATTGAGAATTTAATTCTCATTGGGTTGAGATCCTGCCATGCAGATCTAAACATAGAGGAGGAATTGAGTTTTGAGAATTTAATTCTCACAGAATTATAGGAATTTAATTCTTTTGAGATAAAATTAGGGTTTAACCTTATACTATAGGAATTTAATTCCTTCAAAATGGACAGAACTAGGGTTTAACCCTAATTGAGAACTTAATTATCTCAAACTCACAGGAATTTAATTCCATTAAGAAAAGAAATTAGGGTTTCACCCTATACCAGAATTTAATTCTTTACATATACAGGGAATTTAATTCCTACAGAAAAGAAATTAAGAATATAATTCTTCAGAAGAAAATAGGAATTTAATTCCTCTACAGTTTATTGCTAGGGTTTAACCCTATAAAGAATTTAATTCTTAAAAAGATAAAGAGATCTTCAAACATGCAAAGAACCAGAGTCACGTGCTTCCACGTGACCCCTGTAAAGATCCACAGAAAAGAACTTTGAGGCCACGCATCACGTGCTCCCATGTGACAGAAAAGAAAAAGCAAAAGAAACAGAAGCTATGGGCGCTCTCACGTGCTACCACGTGACCCCTTGGCAAAAGCTTTAACAAACAAATACCCAAATTCCCATCACGTGACAGCACGTGATGCTCCAAAGTATTCAATACTTTCGGCAGAACAAAATAAGGAAGGCTTTGGGCGCTCTCACGTGCTACCACGTGACCCCTCTTTCTTTAGTGTTTAACACTAATTTGGGGATTATATTTCCAGTGTTTAACACTGACTGTTTCTAGTGTTTAACACGAAATTGAAGATTATATTTCCAGTGTTTAACACTGATTGTCTTTTAGTGTTTAACACTAATTTGAGAATTCTACCTCCAGTGTTTAACACTAGCTTTAGCCAAATTGGCTAATTTTCCAGAGGCAAAAGGCCCTCCTCCAAATGAATCTCAAAATTGAGGAAATCAAAGACAAAATGTTGTCAGAGCCCCCAAACCTCTGTTTAGCACTGTTGAATGATGAGGGGCTGAACCTAGACAAATGTCTAATGGTCCAAAGGGCCAATATTTCAAACATAACTGGACTTAACCCAATTCTGGCCATAAGTCCTCAGATTAAATTGAATCGAGCACAACTGCTCTCCCAAATCAATTTACATCCGGTTCGAGGGTACATCTCTGAACTCCTCTGGTATTTGTCGTTGTAATCCTTCAACATCGTCAGAGAGGTGACGGGTCCCGACAACCACACACTAATACGGACTGTGGGGTCCTTAAACTCATGGACTAATGCGTCCTTAAACCGATATCCGTCCCCAAAATGGGAATGTTGGACCACCATGTCCCCAAACTGGCAATGGACCACCATGTCCCCAAACTGGAACAATAGAGCCCCCAAATGCTCTTTTGTCGGATCTAAACGATCCCGTTTAAGTTGATCTTAGCCTCAAATATGGCTAACGTATCCTTAAACCTTTAAACAGACTTTAGTCCCAAATTGGACTATAGATCCCCCAATCAACTCTGGCTCAAGGGTACATCTCTGAACTCCTCTGACATCTGTCGTTGTAATCCTTCAACGTCGTCAGAGAGGTGATGGGTCTCGACGGCCATACATTCAATGGACCACCGTATCCCTAAACTGGCAATCGACCGCAATGTCATTAAACTAAACAATAGAGCCCTAAATGCTCTCTTATTGGATCTAAACGATCCCGTAAAGTTGATCTTAGTCTAAAAATTAGACTAATGTGTCCTTAACAAACGTTTAAGTTGATCTTAGCCTCAAATATGGCTAACGTATCCTTAAACCAAAACCCCAAACCCAAATCTAAGAAAATACGGATTTGGACTAATCCACGTCCTACGGGCGACGACATAAATTAGTCTCCGTATACAATCCACGGGCAACCACAAACAAAAAAAACACCCACGACACGAAGTGAAATTCTGGAGAAGGAGAAAGTTGTTACCGCGATGCGGTAGCGTAATTAACTGCAGGGGCTTGCGCCTGCAGGGAAGAGCGTCCCCACAATCAAAAACCCCTCAAGCGAGGGGGAATCTGACGAAGTCTGCTACATCGGCCGCATCCGTCCAAACCTCCGATACACGGTGCCATAAATCAACTTGGCATCTTCGGAGAGGTGGACGGATAAAACCAAATAGCATCTGCCCCGAACTTCAGGCAAGACGCCCATGTCTTGGCCGCCGTTCGGAGGGGAATAGTCCCAGAATCCTGCGTCGAATTATGTTTCGTCTCAGGATACACCTGTTGTAATACCCAGTTCCGATATACCGTAACCGTATTTTAGTAGATAATTTCCACATATTTTACCCCGAATTTTCCTACAAAGTTTTTTCTAAAATTTTATAAAACCTAAACCTTTACCCTAATTAAACCCTATTCCCTTTTTATATTTTCCTAATTCTTATTTTCTAAACCCGGCCCATAACCCAAGCCCTAACCCTTTCTATTTTACCAAAATAATTTCTTAAATTCTTCCTAACCCAAACGCCACTCCCTGAGCCCGGCCCACAAACTTGACCCGACCCAAGCGAACCCGACCCGAACCCTCACCACTCTATTTGTTCTTCTCCCCTACGCCTCTTTTTCCCGCTCGTTTCCCCCGCTTCCCTCGCTCCTCGCACCTACGCCACGAGACCCGCGCCCACTTCCCCACGACCCACGCTCGCCCCACGACCGCACTCCTCCCACGTCTCTCCCCAACGGCCACGACGACCACGCCCTCGTCACCAACAAACTTCCCGGTGATCCCTCATTCTCCCTCTCTTTCTTCTTCATCTTCGTTCGCCTCTCACCTTCGTCTCGAACCCACGCCTCGCACTCGCCGTCATCACCACCATCGCCTACACCCTCGATGTCGCCTCCTCTTCTCAACCATCACCTCTCTCTCTCTCCTCTTACGTGCGAACCCTCCCTGCAACCCCGACAAGAGCCCATCGCCTGCCCTCGAACCCGACCTCGCCGCCTCACGCCGTCGTCGACTCCACCTCATCGACCACTTTCACTTCTCCCTCTCCCCTCCTTCCCCTCTTTCCGACCTAGAAACCAGCACCCGACCACTGCAAGAACCTAACCCTGCAACCTCGCCGCCTCTGTCCTCACCTCACCGGAGCTCCGACCGCGTGATCGCCAGACTCCTCAAAACCCATCTCCACCTCGACCTGCCTCCACGACCCGAGCTCCAGCCCACTGCCCAAGCTTCCGCTGTACTCCCTCCAACCGAGCCCCTCATCGCCGGAACCCTTCCCGCGGCTAACTTCTTCTTCTCCTGTACATCACCGCCGCCGGAGCCGAGCCCAAGCTGGTGTTGCAGTCGCTGCTGCTGCGGCTTGTGTTGCGTCGTCGAGCTGTGATCATGCTATTGTTGCCTCGTCGTCGTTCACTTCACCATCGGACACCAACCCACAGCCCGGTGCGCGGGCTCTGCGCAACATCAGAACCCCATCAAGCTAGCCGAATCTTCAAAATAAGCCCTGGTCATTTCATCAAGCACATGCATCCGTCGCCCTGACCGCTGCCCTTGTCGCCTTCGTCGCTGACCAAGCTGTGGCTTAGGTCATGGTAACTATCACGGTCGTCAACGCATCCACCATCGCAACATCCCGCACGTCCGTCGCTACTCTTATCGCGCACAAGCCTCGCGTCGTGCCGTTCCCGCCTCCGTGCCACATCGTACCCAGTCCCTGTGCCACGTCGTGCCATCCCCGTGACACACCGTGCCCGATCCAGTGCTCGCGCCGTACTATGCCCCAAGCCAGGACCATGCCCGCTACCGTGCCACGCCCGCGCCGCCGCAGCGCACAGTACCGAGTCACCACGCATCGCGTACGCACCACGCACCGTGTCCAGCATCGCGCCGTCTCGTGTGTCGAAACAAAATCTGCACGTACTTCGCTTCTATATCAGTGACCGAGGCAAGTGTTCTCACTTGCTTACATACTAATGATATACAAATTTGATTTAAAACTTAATTAGACTATATACACCGATGTGCATAATCAAGATCGATCGATGTAAAATCCTAAATCAAAACATATCTAAAAATGGCGAAACTCATGATGTTTAGACCCTAATACTATTAACAAACGCTGTGTACAAATTTGGTGGCAAATCGATGCCATGTCCACACATAAGTGACGCCCTAACCTTAATACCGAAACTTACAATTTACCGAACACTTGACACTGTAAAATTCATAATTAATTCTAGAAAAATCCAATCGCAGTATGCTTGGGCTCTTTACGAAGGGTACTGTACAATATTTAACCCGACATGTAGCTTTACTATTATATATATCGTCTGGATATCTAAAACAAAGAGTTTACCTGACCTTGGACCGCAGTCCAATGCAGGAACTTACCCCTTGACCTGCATTTGTACCCCTGAAACCTTAACGTTTAATTGTGATAGTGTGCGGATCCAATTATCAATATGTAGACAATTGTTTTATATTTCAAATGGTACCAGTTTTACTAAATTCCAGTATCTTTTGGTATTTAAGTCATATTTTAAACGGATGACACGTCCGACAGATCTCTGTCATTTCAGCTTGCACCCTTCATCGGTATTTCGATCATAACTCATAAACAAAAATGAATATTGTTTATCCGTCTCCTGTTATGTAAATTTAAGTCATAACCCTACAATTAGTTGAACAGTAGCATCGCCTAATTGTGCTCCCAACTGGGAGTAAAACGAATTACAAAACGGACTTCCAGTTCAGAAATTGGATTTCCAGCAGTGAATACTTAAAATGAAATGACTATAACTAGAAAACCTAAAATCCGATTGACGCGAAACAAATTTTGATGGACTGATAATTAAACTCACTGCGTACCCCTTTCATATTGTTTTGCTAAATTCTGCACGTGTGATTTATAGTAAATTTTGCAAGCGGTATGATATTGGCTGCTATATTTTATTCGTATTATAATCAATTGCATTCTCATCATATCATGAGCGGTTATAGCCTCAATTGAATAGTGGTCATAAAACATTGACAATCTAGTGACTGTGATACATTACCCAGTGATAAATATTAGTGATTAGATTGTGGCAAGTACGTTAGTGTATAAACGTGATTGAATGGTGAAAGTGACACGTACTTGTACACAATCAGCGGAACCAGTTAATTATTGCATTGTCGACGCCTATGGGGCATATGTAAGTGTAACTATAACTGTCATGGGACGGTTATGAAAGCACTTATATTAGTGTCATAGGTAATACGTCGAGTACTGTCCATTTATCTTGAGTACCAGTCGAGACATGCTTGTTGGAGACCCTGTCTCCGGTTTCTCGCGTAGACTTGCCATGTAGCGACTAGTATTTGGATTCATGGTCGGTGTTTGATGTAGACCATGGATGTGAGGTAGTTTGAGTGTGATTTCGATCAACGGAATCTCGGGAGTCCCACCGCTGTCATATACAGCGATTTCGTGAGTCATATGGGTGATATTACTGATTATTAGCGAGCGAGATTCGGGCCCGTGTTCCCTTGCCCCTGGGGCCTACCCTTGGGTTGGGGATACTCCTGCGGTGGTTGACGCTCATATTTGGACTGACGATAGATTTAGCGACCTGGACAGTGAGACTTAAAGACTAATAGGTTTAGTGACATGGATATACCTTGATTACTGATTCGTTATACCTGCTTTATTGTTTGCCTATACCGACTATTTCATGCTCGCGTCATCTTTCTATATTTACTGCTTCATGTTCATCATCATTGCACGTGTTTATATATATATATATATATATTGCTATTGTGTCGCTCTGACGACCTGAGTATGCATGCTCAGAGCGAGGTGGACTTAGCTCGGATCAGGATCGGTCGTACCTCGAGGATATCGCGGACATCTAGATTAGCGACGCCAGCGCTATCTTTCCCTTGATCTCTATCTGGTAAGTTTTATATCTGTTTTGATAGAATTAGTGACTGCATTTCTCATTACATGTGTATTGATTACTGATTACCACGTAATACTAGAAGCCGAAGTGTGACTACGGCAGGATATTTCCTCGACCGTAGGAGTATGGCTGGCCTTATCATCACTCGTATTCCATATTTTGGGAAGCAGGGCGTGACACCTGTCCCGTGTCGGAATTATGTTTCATCCCAGAACCCTGCGTCGGGATCATGTTTCGTTTCAGGATATACCTGTCCCGTGTCGGAATTATGCTTCGCTCCAGAACTCTCAGGATATATCTGACCCCCGGAATTATACTCCGTACCTCAGAATGATACTCCAATCCCCGGAATTATGCTCCCGGAATGATCCTCCGCCCCTAGAATGATGTTCCACCTCAAAGTCAAACACTTCACGAAAGAAGATCTATTAATTTTATGCACACGGCCCATGTACGCAATGTGCATTCATTGATGGGGACATTTTGTTGGGGTAAAAAATTACACCCCACAGTCGAGATCAACAAGTCAAAGTCAACCCCCGAAAAGTGGGCCCGAATTCAAGCCCGAATCCAAGTCAAGTGGGCCTAAGCCCGAACCAAAGTCCCAGCAAGCAGGCCCAAACCCAGGTCAAGTGGGCCCATGCCTAAGTCGAGCCCGAGCATGAAGAGGCTGGCCCCTCATGCCAAAGGAATAATTATCAAGCAATAAACAGGTTTGATATAATTTTCATGCATAAATGTAAAATAAATGGGCAAAAAGCCAATTTTTTGTAAAATCCATGGTTCATGTGCAAAAACAAATAGGCGCACAGATATGAGATGGACAAAGTGCCATTTGGTAAAGCCCAAAGGGCTATATGTAAACTTGTAAGCCTATATAAGACAATATTATGATAAAATGAAAGAACAATTCATTTTCTTAAAAAATATTAGGATTTGTGCATCCATCCCCTCCCTCTTAAGTTCTTCCTCTTCATTTCCAATTAAATCAAGAGCTTAGCTCGTTTTTTTCTCAAAACTAAATAAAGTTTTGCCATAAACTCCTTTAAGGAGGTTCAACTTTCATATCAAATCCAAAAAGGGAAGATTTTTACTATTTTTTTCTCCTCAAGATCCAATTTGAGAGAAAGAGAAGAAGGAAAACCCATCTCCCAAAGCTCCATCAAGGGAAGAAAGGGAATCTTTTTTCATCACCCAAAATCCAAATCTTAGAATTTCAAGAGAACCCATTTAGGTTTCTTCTCAAAAGGGAAAAGGGGAAAATCTTTTGGAGTTTAATTCTACCAAATTTTTTTTGGGAATTTAACTCCATTTAAAATTCTTTGAGAGTTTAACTCCAATATAAAATCTTTAGGAGTTTAACTCCATTTAAAATTCTTTTGAAAGTTCAACTCCAAATCCGAGAGTTCGACTCAAAATCCGGTCCACGCAACCTGCACCCGCGTGTCGCGCGCACGCGACACGTGCATGACGCGCGGCGCATGCACGCGCAGGCGCACCGCGCGCATGCGCTTCACCACCACACTTATAAAAAAATAAAAATAAAATAAAAAATTTTGTTTCTTTGAAATAAAAAAAATCTTTTGTCACAAATAGAATAAAAAAATAAAATGAACACGCCCTTCTGCATTATCTTCAAACACCAATACCTTATATTGAGTTCGCATGACCAGTTTAACCGTCAATTGGAGGTTCTCTCGCTTCTAAAGTGGGAGGTAATTAACGGTAGGTTAGTCCGCGGCTGCCGAAGATTTGGATCTCCACAATCAATAAATCCCAGCTACCCCATACAGGGGGAGTCTGTACATATCTGATAAGTGCGCACATTCCAATCTCAATGGGGTGACAAAAAACGCTCTGAAATTTCCTCGTCCTAGTTAGTTTTTGAATAGCTAAAAAAACTCAAATAGCTAAATAGGCACTAAAAATAGTGCATGACGCGCGGCGCATGCACGCGCAGGCGCACCGCGCGCATGCGCTTCACCACCACACTTATAAAAAAATAAAAATAAAATAAAAAATTTTGTTTCTTTGAAATAAAAAAATCTTTTGTCACAAATAGAATAAAAAAATAAAATGAACACGCCCTTCTGCATTATCTTCAAACACCAATACCTTATATTGAGTTCGCATGACCAGTTTAACCGTCAATTGGAGGTTCTCTCGCTTCTAAAGTGGGAGGTAATTAACGGTAGGTTAGTCCGCGGCTGCCGAAGATTTGGATCTCCACAATCAATAAATCCCAGCTACCCCATACAGGGGGAGTCTGTACATATCTGATAAGTGCGCACATTCCAATCTCAATGGGGTGACAAAAAACGCTCTGAAATTTCCTCGTCCTAGTTAGTTTTTGAATAGCTAAAAAAACTCAAATAGCTAAATAGGCACTAAAAATATGTGCAGGCTGTAAGTTTTAAGAAACGCCAAATGCAGTTTTATTGAAATGAAATAGTTCCACGCAATGGAAGGCAAGTTCCAAAAAGAAAAGAACATAAACCTTGGAGTTAATGAGTGTCACGCCCCAAAACCATATATATAAAATTATCCCATTTCCAAGCGTGACATGCCGCAATCTTCTCCTCTCGAAGATCGCAAGTCCTATCTCTAAAAATCTGCAAGCAATATAAAATCTCAAATATCCAAAAATTATACTTGAAATTCTGAATTGTTAAATATTCCAAAGGTTGATTGCAAGTCCACAAACCTTATAATGGTTATAGATCCTAGTGTTGCGATAGTAGATCGCATCTCTAAACACGCTGCATATTGGATTGGCAGCTACATAAAAGGTAGGTGAGTTTTACAACCCAGAAAGATGTGGATACAATGTGTAACAAAAATATTTAAATGAAAAATATCGATTAGAAATGTCAGATAATAACAAATAATCTCTCTATAGCATATAAATCAATAAAGGGTATCTTATCAATATAACCAAGCTTATCTACGAGCAAATACAATACTTTTAGAAAATATTATTTTCATGCGATGGAAGACTAGTGAATTACGACTAAGTACGATCAACACTTATACCTCGGTTGACATAAGAAAAACACCTCTATTAATAACCCGTGGTAGAGAGAACTGACATTGACCCGCGGTGAGATTGCTATATGGCCAGCGCAATAACCCCATCGGAGCTACACTACTAGCAGGTGTTGTAATCGACTTAAATTTCCATAATCATACCGGTATTAACCTGAGAGACGCATGCACCACATGGACTGAAAACCAACTCGCATACGAGTGATACTTAAAATACATGCCCAAGGCATAAGAATAAATTAAAAATTCCAATCATGGCCTATGTGCATGCATGTCGTCTTAACTATATGAAAAATACATGTCCTTTTGTGTGTCATATAAGACATAATCACCGAATCCATCGTAATGCATATCAACATCATAAACACGTATACTCATCATTAATAATTTATATGAAAGAAACGAATTTACTAGCATTAGATATTTTTTTTATCAAAGCAATACCATAATATTATGAAAATAAGCAACCAAACATTCATAGCATTCATCAATTATGTATCAAAACAATACCATTATATAATGTATATAAGCAACCAAACATTCATAGCATTCTTCAATCATTATTATCAACTATTTAATAAAATAACCATCGTAATATAAAAACACGGAACACCACTTACGGTACTTGGGAAGCCTCCAGATTCGTGCGCCTTGGTATCCGCGCCTCATATTGCAAGTGGATCTCTAGCATCCACACCAGCAGGCTGCACCACCTTGTTCGATCGATTCGCCGGAACCGAAATCACTGCTCATCTGGTTCCTTCGCAACCATTGTTGTTGCGGCTGCTGCTGTTCCCTTCATTATTAAAACATTTTTTTATGTCTTTTCTCACATTAAGGAGAAAAAGGATGTATTAGTGATGGAGGTCCTTTTCGGGTCTCCGTCAGATGTTGTCTTCCGCTGATCTCCTGGTGGACTTAGGTGGTTACCTTCCGTTGCGTGTGGGTCTCAATGGGTTTTGGTGGAAGAGGTGATATGAGGAGTTCGGTGCCGAGTACCTGCAAAGAAGTCCCGGGGTGGTTTGGTACCACCAAGGACCCTCCGACGATCAAGTTAGTGATGAGATCCGAGCAGAGTAACGGCTTAAAAGAGTAAAAAATGGCTTACTTGACCCCTCTGTGATGGGGGTTTATATAGCGGCGGTGGTATGCAGCAGCAGGCACGAGAATCTCACCGGCAGTTACGCTCCCGACGCCACGCCCGCGTAGAGAGCGGATCGTCCATTAATGGGGATCACGATGGCGTGGAACGCGGGACATTGCTGGCGTAAAATCCGTGCATGGAGAGATTCGCGGAGCGGCGGTTACGCCTGTGAGTGGTGGAGCTGGTCGGAGGGCCGAGGAAGACGGCCTCGGCAGGAGCTCGGGGACGAGCTAGAAGGCCGAGGAGTCTTGGTCTTGTGGCAGCTCGAGGCGAGCTGGGGGGCCGAGGAGGCCAATTTGCAGGGATCCCCGAGGAGGGCCAGCTTGTGCTTGCAGGTCGGGCGTAGGGTGGCCTGGTCGGCCCCCGTGGGCCCTTTCTTCCGAGTCCTGGGACACGTCACCTACCATGTGCCTTGATCTTGGAGATTGCCGATCTTGAGCATCATCATTAGCCCCCCACTCTTGTCCCGACCAGCTAGCGGGTCGGGGCAGGGGTGGATTGTCAGGCCTCTCGGGGTGAGCCCCTTTCCCGGGTTCGGTCGGGACGAGTACTCTGGCCGTCGGTTGTCTTTTCTGCTAGTGAATCAAGGCGAGGTTTCTGCATCTAAAGAAGGTGCGCCGTTTTGTGCACCCTGCAACTGAAGCGACGATCCACGCGTCAAGCGCCGATTGGCCGACGCGACGTATGCAGGCCTGCGGCGTCAGATGGGATGCGGTCCAACGCAGGGTCGACACGTGGAGCGATCAAGGCCGCTGGTCTAGGGGGTGTTTTGGCGGGAGATAACGGTCGCCGTTGGATGAGGCCGTACGCAGCAATAAACAGGGGTGGGGCCCGCCTCAGGGCCCCCAATCTTTCATTTTCCCCCTTCCTTGAGGCGTTGCTGCTTGGCGTTCTTCTTTCTTTCGAATACATGGTTCGCTCTCACTTTTCGGGTTGCTCGCGCCAGAAGGAGGCTGGTGGCGCGGCCGAGCCCCCGGTAGGGCCGTCTGCTTTGTCGACGGCATCCGGAGGTTTCTCCGGCGGCGGCCAGGGACGCTCATAGTTACCCGAGCTCCAGACGGGGGAAAGAGGGAAGGGCGAGGGCAGGCCCTCTCTCAAGAGGAAGAGGACGGTCTCTCGCGCGTCGTCGTCGAGGGCCCCTGAGGGAATTTCCGTGCAGGAGGGGGGCGTCGTCTTCACGGTTCCGTCTGGACTTTCCATCGCCGCTGGCCTGCTCGCCGAGATGGAGGAGTCGGCCGGGGGAAAGCTTCCGCACGGCTCCCTAAGGGATCAATTGGAGGCCATGGCCCATGGGGCGGTCCAAGTACGAACCCCTTTGCGTGTATTCCTCTTGGTATACCTTACCCTGGCTCGGGGGCCTCCTGGTTTCTCATCGGCTTTCTGTCAGGTCCTTCAACATTGTGCCCTTGCCACTCGTATGGAGGCCAAGAGGGCGTTCCACGCCCCGAGGCCAGTGGAAGCGTTCCCTTCAGAGGTCGAGGTTTTGTGACGTGACCTACACTCGGAGAGGGCAAGGGCCGACGTCTCGGAGGGCCGGGCGGAGGCTGCGGAACTTGCCAATTCGGCGAATCGGGGTGTCCTTCGTCGTCTGAACGCGTCCCTCAGGGTCGCCGATAGGAAGCTGGCAAATTTGGCCGGACGCTTCGCGGCCTTGGAAAAAGAGAGGGACGCCAGCAGGGGAGATGCTGAGGCGGCGCTGCTGAAGGCCCAAGTTGCCGAAGCTCGGGCTAAGAAAGCTGTGGCCGAGTATAAGGCATCAGAGCAGTTTTACGCCGAGCTCGGGGAGTATTCTGCAGTCGCGTGGAACAAGGCTCTGGACGCCGTGAAGGAACAGCTTCCTGAGTTCGACGATAGTGAACTCCGCGCTTGGGTTCCGCTTCCGGCGGCGAGGCCTCCAGTGGGAGATGGTGAGGGGAGTAGGGCGCGCCCCTGGTGGCAAAGTCTCCGGTGGTAGAGCCCCGGGCCGTGACGCCAGCGATGAAGGGGGCGAAGTAAGCCTCCGGGCAGTTTGTAGGGCTGGGGCCCCCAGAATACCCTTTGTAAAAACCTTGATCTTGGAAATAAAAGAAAATCCTTGATTCACCGGTTTGCATTTTGTCTTCTGTGTGTGAAGGATGTTCGTAGGATATCTTTGCTTGTATCGTCATGTTCTCGTGTCAGGTTGGCCATCTGTCTGGCGATCTTCCGTCGAGTTGACTTCAATTGCTAGCTGACGAGCATGACAATCGTTGCCGAGGAGGTATCCCCATAGGCCCCGGAGTTGGGGGGAGATCGTCTAGATTTGGATAACCTGACTACCCTCCTGGTGTATCGGATCTTCCGCTGGCCACAGGGCATCTTTGACTTCGAGCGTCGACCACCAGCCTGGGGTAATTGGGCAGTGTAGCTGCGCAGTTGCCTCCTAGCGAGGGCTTTGATTCCTGTTGGTTGTGTTACGAAGCTACCAGCCGAGGATAGCCGAGCAAGGACTCAACTTCCTCTTGGAGGACTTTGGTCCTTAGCACTGGAGTGGCTGTAAGAAGCTTGCTGTGGATGACCGGGCAGTGAAGCTGCGCGGTTGCCTCTTGGCGAGGGCTTTGACTCTAGCGTCGGGGGTAGGCAACTACCAGTCTGGGATGGACGAGCGGGGTAGCCGCTATGGTGCCCCTTGTAGGGCATTCTGATCCCTGGCATCATGGGTAGGGAGCTACCAGCCGGAGTAGACCGAGCAGGGTAGCCGCTCGGTTGCCTCTTGCGAGGGCTTTTGATCCTTCAGGACGAGAATGGAGCAGGGTTACTGCCCAGTGCCTCTTGGCGAGGACTTTGATCCCTGTCGGTTGTGGTAGGAAGCTACCATCCGGGGATAGCCGAGCAAGGACTCGACCGCCTCTGGGAGGACTTTGGTCCTTAGCGCGGGAGGGGCTGTAGAAGACTACCAAGGACCCTTGGCCGGGCAGGGTTACTTCTCGGTACCTCTTGGCGAGGGCTTTTGTCCTGAAGGACAGCCGAGCGAGGGATCCTCGGGCTCGACTGCCTCTGGGAGGGCTTTTTGATCCCCGGCGTTGTGGCAGGGGAGCTGCCCGTCGGGGATAGCCGAGCGAGGGATCCTCGGGCTCGACTGCCTCTGTGAAGGCTTTCGATCCCCGGCGTTGTGGCAGGGGAGCTGCCTGTCGGGGATAGCCGAGCGAGGGATCCTCGGGCTCGACTGCCTCTGTGAGGGCTTTCGATCCCCGGCGTTGTGGCAGGGAAGCTGCCCGCTGGGAATAGCCGAGCGAGGGATCTTCGGGCTTGACTGCCTCTGGGAGGGCTTTTTGTAAAGGGGGAACTCTACTGGGTTAAAAAGATTCGACGTTCTTATTCGTATGGACATGAATTTCAGAGAACATTTTACACCATCTTTGTGAAAGGGAAATTTCGAGAGGGGGGGTTTTGGGCAGCACTCGCTGGCTTTGACCTCATTGATATAGCTTGAGCTTCTCGGCGTTGTAAGGCCGCGGCAGCTTTCGTCCGTCCGCGTCTTGTAGGCGGTAGGCTCCGCCGGGGAGCACTTCAGAGACGAGGAAAGGACCCTCCCATTTTGGGGAGAACTTGTGAAGCCTGCCTTAGTCGATGAACTCGTTCCTCCGTAGGACCAGGTCTCTGGTCTTGAAGGAGCGGCGTTTAACCCGAGCGTTGTAGTATCGGGCCGTCTGTTACTGATAGGCGGCGGCTCTGATCTGGGCCCGATCCCTTCTTTCCAACAATATGTCGAGGTTGGTCCGCAGCGCCATGGTGTTTGTGTCATCGTCGAAGTGCTCGACCTGGTGACTGGGCAGCCCGATCTCCGCTGGGACCATCGCTTCGGTTCGTAGCAGAGGCTGAAGGGGGTCTCCCTGGTAGGAGTCTTCTTTGACGTCCGCAGGGCCCATAAGACCCAGGGCAGCTCTTCGACCCAACTGCCTTGCCTCCCTTCTAGGTGGGTCCGGAGACCCCGGAGGACGTCTCGGTTAGCGACCTCGGCCTACCCGTTACATTGGTGGTGCGCGACCGCGGCGAACTTCATGAGGATATGGTACTCTTTGCAGAAGTCCTTTACTTTCTCGTTCTCGAAGTTCGTCCCGTGGTCGGTGATGATGCACCTCGAGATGCCAAACCGGAGTATCAGGTTGTTTTGCAGGAACTTGATGGTCGTGGCGGCGTCCGGTTTTCTGATGGGGACGGCCTCGATCCACTTGGTGAAGTAGTCCACCGCAACGAGGACGTATTTGTGCCCGCCTGTTCCAGTAGGGAACTGGCCGATCATATCCAGCCCCCACTGGGCGAACGACCATAGGGAAGTCATGGCGGTTAGCTCGGTAGCCGGGAGGCGTGGAATGCTGCCGTAGAGATGGCAGCTTTTGCATCTCCTGACCAGCTTCAGGACGTCCTCGTGCATGGTGGGCCAGTAGTACCCTTGGAGCAACGCCTTTTGGATCAAGGTTCAAGCCCCCAGGTGTGCGCCGCCCACCCCTTCATGGATTTCCCGAAGGACGTAGTCGGCCTCTTGGGGGTCAACGCATCGGAGCAGGGGCTGAGTGAAGGCCTTCTTGTAGAGGTTCCCATTGCTCCAGACGAAGTGGCGGGCTTTGGCCCGGAGACGGCGGGCGGCCGCCTGGTCCTCCGGGAGCGCGCCGTCTTTCAGGAACTCTACAAGGGGCTTCCTCCAATCCTGGTCGCTCTCTTGCGCCGCGTACACGTGGAGTGCCGTCGCTTCGTCTCCCACGCTGGGTCGAGGCAAGGTTTCGAAGAGGATTGACCGCGTATTACTGACCGAGTACGACGAAGCTACCTTGCTCAGGGCGTCTGCTTGGGCATTCAGCTGTCTGGGTATTTGTTCTACCTGGACCTCGTCGAAGTTTTTCTGGAGCTTCCTTACCTCGTCCAGGTACTTCATCATTAGAAGCTCTCGGGCTTCGAAGCGGCCGGTCACCTGGCTGACAACGAGGGCCGAGTCGCTGCGGATTCGAATTATCTTCAGCCCCAGACCGACCGCCATGCGCAGTCCGGCCAGGAGGGCCTCGTATTCTGCCGCGTTGTTCGAAGCTTTGAAGCCGAGCCTCAAGGAGTACTCCATCTCGGCTTCATTCGGGCCCCGGATGATGAGGCCGGCACCGCAGCCTTCCTCGGTAGAAGACCCGTCGACGTAGATGACCCACTCCGGAATTGAGCTAGGGCCTTCCGGGACGGGACACCGGGCTGCGAGGGGCGGCGCGGACTTCGGTTTCCTGCTAGGGATGGTGCATTCGACGATGAAATCGGCCAGGGCTTGCGCCTTGATGGCTTGCCTCGGGCGATACCTTATGTCGAATTGAGATAGCCCCACCTCCATTTTTCCAGGCAGCCTGAGGATTCTGGTGATGCCAGGATAGCCCCCAACGGGCGCTCGGTGAGGACGATGATGGTGTGTGCTTGGAAGAATGCCGCAGCTTCCGCGAGGTTACCACGAGGGCCAAGACAATCTTCTCTATGGCGGGGTACCTCGTCTCTGCGTCCTTAAACACGTGGCTCACATAGTACACCGGCTTCTGCGCCCCTTCGGCCTCTCGGACGAGCACTGAGCCTACTGCTTGGTCGGATACTGCCAGATACAGCGACAGCTCGTCCCCCTCCACTGGCCGGGTGAGCAGCGGCGGTGTAGCGAGGTGCTTCTTCAATTGGTCGAAGGCGGCTTGGCATTCCTCCGACCACTCGAACCTCAGAATTTTCCTTAGCGCCTTAAAGAACGGAAGGCGCTTCTCCTCCGACCTGGACATAAAACGGCTCAGAGCGGCGACCCGCCCCATGAGCCGCATGATCTCGACGTTGGTCTTGGGTGCGGCCATGCTCAGGATTGCGTCAATCTTCTCCGGGTTAGCTTCGATTCCGCGGTGAGTGACCATGAACCCGAGGAACTTTCCACCGGTGACTCCGAATGCGCACTTGGCGGGGTTTAATTTCATGTTGAATTTGCGGAGCACTCCGAATGACTCGCCCAGGTCCTTGGCGTGGTCGGCCGACGAGGTGGACTTGACGAGCATGTTGTCGACGTAGACTTCCATGTTCCTGCCGATCTGCGGCTTGAACATACGATTGACCAGCCTCTGGTATGTGGCCCCGGCGTTCTTGAGGTCGGAGGGCATCACCCTGTAGCAGTACATCCCCCGGTCCGTTGTGAATGCGGTCAGGTCCTCGTCTTCGGGGTTCATACGGATTTGGTTGTAGCCGGAGAAGGCGTCCATGAAGCTCAATAGCTCGTGACCAGCCGAGCTGTCAACGAGCTGGTCTATGCGGGGGAGCGGGAAGTTGTCCTTGGGGAAGGCCTTATTAAGGTCGGTGAAATCAACGCACATACGCCATTTCCCGCTTGACTTCTTGACTAGGACTACATTTGCCAGCCACTCTGAATAGGGCACATTCCTGATGAAGTTGGTGGCGAGGAGCCGATCGACCTCCTCTTCGATCGCCTTCTGCTTGACCGGGGCGAAACTTCTTTTCTTCTGTCTGACGGGTCGGGCCGTAGGATCAACTCCGAGCTTGTGGGAGATGATTTTGGGGTCGATCCCAGGCATGTCAGCGGACGCCCAGGCGAAAACGTCAGAGTTGCTTCTGAGGAATTTGATCAGGTCATCCCGCTGGATCCTCGCTAGGAGCGACCCGCCCTGGACGGTCTTTCCTTGGTCTCCTTCTGCTAGGGGAACCTCGGTAAGAGGTTCGACCGGCGCCCCACGGACCTCCTTTCTCTCGTCCCGGGTGTCCAGGGATCCTTTGATGTCGCTGCATGCATCGGCGTCGTCAGCGTGCTGCTCGGGCGAAGACGTCTCTGTGAGGCCTATCCTCGCGACCCGCTGGCTCCCGTATGCCCGACCTATCCTGCCCCGGTCAAGGGGGAATTTTATCGCCAGGTGGTATGTCGAGATCTGGGCCTGGAGGGAGTTCAGCGTCGGGCGGCCGAGGAGGACGTTGTAGGCCGACGGAACCTTCGCTACGATGAAGTCCACAGGCAGCGTGCGCGTGCGGCCGGGTCTCCCGATCGTGAACCGCAGGGTGACTACCCCTTGTGCCGGGATAGAGTGGTTGGTGAACCCCGAGAGGACATGGGAGGTCGGTCTCTGGTCTGCGGGGGCGAGCCCCATACGTAGGAAACAGTCGTGGAAGAGGATGTCCGCCGAGCTGCCCGAATCGATGAGTATTCTGTGGACCTCGTACCGGTGAATTTGGGCTATGATCACCAGCGGGTCACTATGGGGCACAAATATGCCGTGGAGATCCTCGTCGTCAAAGGTGATGGGCTCTCGGCCCCTAGCCCTTTTGCTCGGGCGGTCGCCGGGGCCTATGAGGCGGCAGCCAGCGGGGAGGCCGACGACGTTGGGTGAGGGCTCGTCTGCATTTCCATTGTGAGGGAGGCGGCAGCGGGCGTTTGGATCTTCAGGGGGATCGATTGCCATGTGGGCGGAGATCGGAAGGCTAACTTTTGTTTTTGTGGAGTTTTCGAGGTTCCCACAGACGGCGCCAACTGATGGAGGTCCTTTTCGGGTCTCCGTCAGATGTTGTCTTCCGCTGAACTCCTGGTGGACTTAGGTGGTTACCTTCCGTTGCGTGTGGGTCTCAATGGGTTTTGGTGGAAGAGGTGATATGAGGAGTTCGGTGCCGAGTACCTGCAAAGAAGTCCCAGGGTGGTTTGGTACCACCAAGAACCCTCCGACGATCAAGTTAGTGATGAGATCCGAGCAGAGTAACGGCTTAAAAGAGTAAAAAATGGCTTACTTGACCCCTCTGTGATGGGGGTTTATATATCGGCGGTGGTATGCAGCAGCAGGCGCGAGAATCTCGCCGGCAGTTACGCTCCCGACGTCACGCCCGCGTAGAGAGCGGATCGTTCATTAATGGGGATCGCGATGGCGTGGAACGCGGGACGTTGATGGCGTAAAATCCGCGCATGGCGAGATTCGCGGAGCGGCGGTTACGCCTGTGAGTGGCGGAGCTGGTCGGAGGGCTGAGGAAGACGGCCTCGGCAGGAGCTCGGGGACGAGCTAGAAGGCCGAGAAGTCTTGGTCTTGTGGCAGCTCGAGGCGAGCTGGGGGCCGAGGAGGCCAATTTGCAGGGAACCCCGAGGAGGGCCAGCTTGTGCTTGCTGGTCGGGCGTAGGGTGGCCTGGTCGGCCCCCGTGGGCCCTTTCTTCCGAGTCCTGGGACACGTCACCTACCACGTGCCTTGATCTTGGAGATTGCCGATCTTGAGCATCATCAATTAGCTTCTAGAAATCAAGATTAAAATATTTAAAATGCTGATTCTGCATCGAATTCCTCGGCATGTACTGCTACTGCGGATTTCTCGAGTGGTAATTAGGGTTTCTAGCATCAATTAAATAAACTCGCTTTCAACCTAATCCAAGGGTTCATGTTCCATAGGAATCGCATCAATGTGAACTGCTCTATGGGTTGATAATGCAATTATCACCATTTAGTTCTTCCCAAAAGATCACCAATTGATGTAATGCATCCTTGTTTATGACTAGCAGAAAAATAAAGTGTTTCTTTAACTCCAAAAATATGCAAATTCAAGTTCGGCAAAGTTGTGGTAATAAAATTTGGTCAAAAATGTTTGAAATATAAAATGATTGCATCATGGTTTGAAATCTCGGCCAATCCTATTCCGATATGGCCGATTCCAATCCCAAAAATGACTGTCCGAGTTCCGATACCATGACAGATACCAAGATTTTTAAACCTTGGTATTGGGTTCACCGAACATTTCCAGCTTCTTCGATTGCATCCACAAGCTTAAGCTGAAGAAGTATGTGATGGCTCCTGAAATGCACCCCACATCGACCTTCTTCACCGCATCAACCAAGCTCTGACGATCAGAAATCGAGCCTTCGACGAGGTTAGCACCTTTCTCTTTAAATGACAGCAGCGAGCATTTGGACCTTTTCTATACCTATTCCAATCTCTGGTCTGTGTAAAAAAACTGTAGGGTGCCCGCTCAACTCGCTTTTACTATTCTCTTGCCTAGGTATCCAGTTCCTCCTACGACAAGAATCTTGCTCTTAGCTTCCATTGTTTTCTGTGTGTTTGAGTGTGTTTTTGTGCCTGTGTGCTTCAAATTGTTGCTGTACTGAGATGTATATATAGGTATTGAGCTCTGGAGTTTGTGAAGAACCGGTCGATTTTGTCATGTTCGGCATTTCTTTCCTTGACTTTTGTAATATGTAATAAATGTCAGGAAACTACCCTCTGATTCAAATAGATGTCATCGTTAATTTCTTCATCATCTTTTTAATTTCTGTTCCAAAAATATCCTTCAGTTAATTTTTTGTGTGATACCAATCCTCCCTCAAAGGGAGTTTCCTGCTAATCGGGAAAAAGTGAGGGGGTTCGATGCAATTAAAGCCTAACAATGCGATCATCCAAGAGTTCATAAACAAAGATAAGCTTGTTATCATTAATTGTGTTTTGTGTGCTTGAAATTGTAGTTGTACATGAAATAGCCTACATAAGATAATTGAGACACTAAACTCAGGGGTTAGTGAGGAATTAGTCATTCAGGAGATTGGTTTGTTGGGTTTAGTTAGGTTTATTTTCTTGGCATTTCTTTCCCTGATCTTGGCATTTTTTCCGACGTCGTTTTAGTTTCTCTTCTCTAGATACCATTCAATCGATTCTCCGTCATGAGATCGATCCTCCGTCAAAGGGAGTTGATTGAAAGGTTTTTCCGGGAAGACTAATGGGAACATTAAACGTGTCAGAGCCAAAGGGCTAACCGTCGTTTTTTTGGTTCGAATGGCGGTGTACTATTAAGCGGCTAAAAGTGAGGGGGGTTTCCTGCAATGTAGCCTATATTATGTAATCATTCATAAGTTCGGAGACAAAGATATCCTTGCTCTTGACCATATATCTTTGTGTGTTTGTGTGCTTGAAATTGTAGTTGTACATGAAAAGGTGTCATTGAGGAATTAGTCGTATAGGATATTGATTTGTCTATTCTTAGCTGGATTTAATTTCTTGTCCTGTCTTTATGGTGATATTCAATCATCCGTAAATTCAGTGATAAATATTATTTTTAAGCGTACAAAAAAGCATCAATAAATCATTTTAGCATTCATCAGCCAGCAAAACGCCACTGGACATACATAACAAGATTAGATAGCACACCTCATGCGATATAACTTTCTTCTTCCAAGTGAGAGGTTTGCTCGATTCCCGAAGGGGTCGAAAGATCAGACAACATATCAATAGTATATGAAACAGTCGGACAATATACGGAATAAAAATCTCATGAGCTGCAGGCTGAATGTGTCGTTTTGCAGTCATTTTCATCTGCATCAAGTGTGAGCTCAGTCTTGAAAACTTGTAATATAAGGTTTAGTAATCGCGTACCAAACCTCCAAGTCTTTTCTTTCAAGATTTTAGAATAAACATAATATTCATCATTGACCGGTTTGATGGATTTTCTTCTTCAAAGTAACTTTTACTATTCATTCGTCCGTATAAAAAAGAATCATTGGTTAGGCTTTTGAAGTTTTATGTTTTCATGTGAGAGTCATGGGAGAGAAATCCAGCGTTTATAGAATTCTGGTGTGTTAGTACTATATGTATAAAATCAAATGGTTGTATTTCATTCATTAAACTTGCAAGAGGATATCATTTGTGTGGTTCTACGAATGGAAACTCACTAAGCTAGGCAAATAATTTTGCATTTCATGCGCCAAGGGGGTCTCATGAAATAATATCAAATATTTGACTTATATAATGGACTCATATGACAGAAAAACCATATGCGAAAGGTTAAAGGGGCTTATATGAAAAAAAATGTCACCCAAAACTAAAAGTTGGAGGGGGTTTTCTGGTTAATAAACAATTTGGGCTTTTTCTCAGATCGAGATCGAGAATTTTCTATTCGTAATTTCCTTCAATTTGAGTCCCAATTTGGAGATCGAGATCGTTCGAATGTTGCTCGCAGTCCTCTTCTCCAATGGCGAAGGCAACATCCTCGTCGAGCGGTGAGCAAAGATATCTATTTCATGCTGAAATTTGTTCCTTTTCCATTAGAAAATTGAATTAGGGTTTTGTCCTAAATTCGGTTCTTGGGTCGATCTTGATGGATTTTATGGTTCCTAAATAGTAATTTTCATGTATTTTTATGCACAAAAATGAGAATCTAAATGAAAGAAAGTTATTGAGTTGATATAATTTCGAGTCTGTTGATCAAAAAAACTAGTTTCTAGCATAAATGAGCATCTTTTTGGGCTGCTTAACCTTTCATTCAGAGATTAAATTGATTGCAATTTTGGAGATGGTTGCAGCGAGGAGAAGGATTGGTGTGTCACTAATTTCAAAAAAGCTATGAGATCCCTAGTCAAGATATTACTCTCTATGTATCTCCTTGAATATATGTTTATTGGGCAAGGATTTCATTACCTATTCATAGAGGATTTACATTAAAGAATTCAATATTTGATTGATTATTTAACAGTAGTGAAATTATAACCGAAGAGCCTTGAAACACACCAAAATTTGTCATGTAAACATGTATCGATTTTTAAAAATGCATATGCATATTCATGGAGGGAAATCGACTTATTAAGTTAGAAATCTGTCAGGGAATTCCATTCCTTTATTAAAGCTCCCATCCTATTCACACTTTAGAGAGTAGAATGACTCCCCATGTCTCTCCTTATGCTAGAATCAGCAACCTTTTCCCTACAATAGAAACTATCTATGTAAAAAAAATTAAAATGTTTGAATTCTCAAATGGTAAATACGAATGTTGAAATTTATAGGCTCTCTAGGTTGAGATAGGTATATGTGATTGTCTATCAGCATTTCCATTCTTCTACATTCATCTTTTATTTCCACCATCTTTAACATAAGTGTTTTCTGAGCTTAAGGTTCATGGTGTTTATTGTAGTAGTTAGAGCTTTGAAAGTTTATAATTGTTGCAAGCTCTTAGGTGCAGGAACGGTAGTTCTTGGACCTCTTGACATTTTGACTTTCACTCTGTAGTTGTTATTTACTATATAACGTTTCAAGCTCCTACGTTTATATTGTTTATTTAAATGGAAAATATCATACTACTATTGTGGTTACGAATTTTAGCGTGGCATGTCTTGGTAGCTGACATCATTATATTCCTTTGAAAAATCTACTCCCAATTGCAGTTTTCATGGAGTTCCTGCGGAGGAGCGATTACATTGGAGATCTTTCCTTGTGAAGTTAGGAGCAGAAAATCTAAAAGGGGCTAAAAATGAAGAGCTTTTTGTTGCTTCCCACAAGTATGTGAATAATTCGATTGAGAGAATGCACATGCTAAAGTTTTTATCTGTTCTGATGTCTTGTAACCTTCTAATTTCTAGGCGAAGTATCTTAGTTTAATTGTTATTCATATTGGCATAAGTAAATTTTGTATAGAGATTGAAATTCTAAGTAGAATGGATTTGGATGTGGATATAGGATGCGAAACTAGTTGTATTCACCGATTCACACTGCTCCAAATGTCTAGGATATAATGCATTGGTATACATTAATTTTTAAGTGTTTAGATGCATATAGATAATAACAATAAATTTTACTTCAGAAATCTGTAACTCAAAAAAAATTAATCATTGATACATGTTCAATACATCTAGCATACAATATAATTTTTTTATAAAAAATATACCTTACCCAAACTTTTAGTATCTTTAAGAAATCCCTCCCAAATCGTCATATTTCTAAATATCCCCCAAACCTTAACACCATTAACTAAATACCCCACTGTTAGCATTGGGTTAGTTTATTTAGGCAGTTAAGGTTAACTAGGTTTAGGTTAGACAAGTTAAGACCTCAACTACTCCTTGTCTCCCAAACCTCGTCATCATTATGCTCACTTCTCTCCTCAATCTAACCCCCTCTCAAACCCCGTCAATGCTTCAATATCTCATCCTCCACCATTTCCCATTCCCTTCTCTTCTTTCACCACAAACCCATCTCCCCGTCATCTCCTTCAGCCCTGACAATCCACGCCAAGATAAAGCTCCAAACATGCATCCTCGAAGACACCAACGAAAAAACTGTGGCAATCGAGGTCATGCGCTTTGCTTCTTAAGCCCAAGTACAAGTGCAGGGTGAGAATCAAGATGAGGTACCAACCTCACGTTCCTGATAACAGTTTCAAAGTTGGGGACTTTGTCGAGCTTGAGAATATTAGGCCCAATAACATGGCATACTTTCCTTGGTGCATGTCACTGTGAGGAATGCGCCTAAGGCTATTGAGATTGTGCCTCTTGAGCTTCTAGTCCAGGAGATATTGATTATGTTGTTTGGTAATTGATCGACGTAGTTGAAGTGTTTGATGCTATTTGTGAGTGGATATGGCAAATTTGAATGATGGGTGTTCTTCACAGTTGCATTTTGATGGGTACATTTTGTGCTTAAAGGCATGCCCAACCTTTACTTCCTACTTGGTTTTTTTGTTTGTTTCTAAAGGTGTTTGATATATTGTAGGAATGGATTTGGTTAATTGAAATAATGGGTAGCCTTCAAATTACCTTTTTATATGTATACTGTATGTTTGAAGACATGACTGCATTTGTTTGGGTATTGATTAATGTGGTTGAGCTGTTTAATGTATATGTGAGTGAATTGCTATCTTGCTTTCCCTAAATCTATGCCTCAACGATATAGCAACATCTTCAGGAAATATACAATCTTTGACAATCAGGAAATGAGTTTAGGTGTCATTTAAACGTCGCAGAGGAGCAGCAATGGTTTGCTTTGAGTTCAAAATTGGCTGAACTCGCGAGAAGAAAGGCGTATGAACAACCTTGATTACTTAACGAACTTACTGAAAGAAAAAACATACGAAAATCTAGGAATTGGGGTGAGGGAGGAGGGAGGGAGGGGTATTTTGGTCTTTTTATCCTCTCTAAGGATCATATTTAGTGGAATTTAGATAGAAGTTAACTAGAGATGCTTATTTACATAAAGATTTGGATGGGTTTTTTGTAGAGATATGATGATTTGGGTGAGATTTTCAAAAAGATCAAAGATTTGTGTGGGGTGTGTGTCGCGTGTGTGTAAAACCTAATTTTAACACTTGCCAAAAGAGTTTAAAGGATTTTAACGAATCGTATTGAATCCAATATGGATGCAGATCCAATATGGATGTCTCCTCGATGACTAGTATGTGCACAGCTTAAGCTTATCAACTAACAGATCAAGATTTTGAACTCACTAGGTGTGCAAGTGACAGCTCAGAAATTTACGCCATATGCTTAAGATTATCACTTATATGTGCACACAGCTTAAGAATATAACTATCGGGTCAAGAATTTTAAACTCACCGGGAGGGCATGTAATTGACAGCAGTAAATTACGCCATATAATTGTTTTCTTCCTTTCTTTTTCTTTTCTGGATAGCTTAGATAAAAGAAGGGTATATCTTTCTTTGAGTTGCACTTGGGTGCATGTCTATACTGCAACAATTTCTGGAGATATTTCCAGCCCAAATGCAGTCATCCAATAAATATTTTAATTGGATATACAATTATTAGGATAACCATATCGGAGGCATATAAAGATTTTCAAATGGTTGCCCTGGTGAGGTTCGCTACAATGGGTCATTTAGCTTCATGTGATTAATAGAGATGTTACAGAAGAAATAACATCAAAATAATAAAACGGGCAATGTTTTCCCCCTCCCCATATTTAAGATTTTCATAGTTGATTCACATCATCCATTTTACTAGTTGCTTGAGGATGTAATGGGGTAGGCATAATCATAGATAGACGGTTGCTTGAGAATGTAGTTGAGATTAGGAGAAAAGGTGATAGAATTTTACTAGTTAAGCTTATTCTAGGTGGAGAGATCCTTAATGTTATTAGTGCTTATGCACCACAGATAGGTCTTGATGACGCTAGTAAGCGTCTATTCTGGGAGGATTTAGACGAGGTGGTGCAAAGTATACCTAGTAGAGAGAAGTTATTTATTGGTGGTGATCTTAATGGACATGTAGGTACTAGTCGTAGTGGGTTTGATACTATCCATGGAGGTTTTGGTTTCGGACAAAGGAATGAAGTAGATGACTCGATTCTAGATTTTGCTTTATCTTATGACTTGATCTTAGCAAACACCTGGTTTAGGAAAAGAGAGTCCCACCTTATCACTTTTAGGAGCGGATCAAGTGCTAGTCAAATAGACTTTTTTCTGACGAGAAGAATAGATAGAGGTTGTTGTATCGACTGTAAGGTAGTGCCAGGTGAGAGTGTAACCACTCAACATAGACTTTTAGTTCTAGATTTTCGATTTAGAAGAGAACCTAGGAAGATTAGACGTAAGGTAGAGCCTAAAATTAAATGGTGGCGATTGAAAAAAGGTAACCAAAAGGGTTTTATAGATCGTGTAGTACAAGAAGCGGATTGGCAGTCGGAAGATGATCCAGACAAAACATGGAACAAAATGGCTAGTTGTATCAAGAAAGTAGCTAGAGATCTACTTGGTAAGTCGAGAGGTGGTGCTCCACCATCTAAGGACATATCATGGTGGAATGAAGATGTAAAGGCTGCTATTAAAATTAAAAGGGATTCTTATAAAGATTTGAAGAAAAGTAGAGATGTGGAGAGATTTGAGAAGTACAAAATGGCTAAAAAGGAAGTTAAGAAAGCTGTTCGGGAAGCTAAATCTAAGGTCTACAAGGAGGTGTACGAGAAATTAGACACTAAAGAGGCTGCAAATGATATATACCGGATTGCTCGAATGCGGGAAAGGAAGACTAGAGACTTATGTGCGGTCAAGTGTGTCAAAAATGAAAATCAGAAGGTTTTAGTTCGAGATGAGGATATCAAGGAAAGATGGAGAGATTATTTTGACAAATTGTTCAATGAGAGCTTTACTAAGAATTTGGATGGACTTGTCATTCAATCTCAAGATATAAATCGTGATTTCATGCGTAAAATAAGACTTCCTGAGGTTAAAGAAGCTTTGAACAGAATGGGTTTAAGAAAAGCGGTTGGTCCTGACGGGATTCCTATCGAGATTTGGAGATGCTTAGGAGAAATAGGCGTTAAATGGCTGACAGATCTGTTTAATAAGATTTGGCAGACAAAAAAGATGCCAAATGAATGGAGGAAAAGTATCCTTGTACCTATCTATAAGAATAAGGGTGACATTCAAAGTTGCTCAAACTACCGTGAAATAAAACTGATGTGTCACACCATGAAACTTTGGGAGAGAGTGATTGAACACAGGTTAAGGAAGGATATTAAGATAACAGAGAACCAATTTGGGTTCATGCTTGGACGATCGACGACAGAGGCGATTCATTTGCTTCGTCAACTTGTCGAGCGCTTTCGAGAGAGGAGAAGAGATTTGCATATGATATTTATTGATTTAGAAAAAGCGTACGACAAGGTACCTAGAGAGGTATTATGGGGGACAATGATGAAGAAGGGGGTCCCCGTCAAGTATATTGACATAATCAAGGATATGTACGACGGAGTAGTGGCAAATGTCAGAACTTGCGGCGGCTTAACAAGTGATTTTCCGATTACTATTGGTTTACATCAAGGATCTGCATTAAGTACATTCCTGTTTACCATCGTGATGGATGAGCTTACTAGAACTATCCAAGATGAGGTCCCTTGGTGTATGCTATTCGCTGATGATATTGTTCTAGTAAATGAGACGAAAGCAGGGGTTAATGCCAAATTGGAATTATGGAGGCAAACATTGGAATCTCGGGGATTCAGATTGAGCAGGTCCAAGACAGCATATATGCACTGCAAATTTAGTAGCCAGAGAAGTCAAAACCATATTGGTATAACATTGGAAGGGCAAGAGATATCACCGAGCGACCAGTTTAGATATCTAGGTTCCATCATCCAAAGGAATGGGGAGATCGATAGTGATGTTAATCAAAGGATCCAAGCTGGTTGGTTGAAATGGAGGAGTGCAACAGGGATTTTGTGTGATCGTAACTTTCCTCTAAAATTGAAAGGGAAGTTTTATCGGAGCGCTATTCGGCCTGCCTTATTATATGGTACAGAATGCTGGGCTCCTAAGAAGCATCATACACAGAAGATGCACGTAGCGGAGATGCGCATGCTTCGTTGGATGTGCGGTAACACTAGAAAAGATAAGGTGCGAAATGAGGATATTCGTGCAAAAGTTGGTGTAGCACCCGTGGAGGAGAAGATGCGGGAAAATCGGCTAAGATGGTTTGGTCATGTGCGACGCAGACCTATGGAAGCACCGGTTCGACGAACAGATACTCTCGATATGGGCAATGGCAAAAGGGCAAAAGGGAGACCGAAGAAAACATGGATGGAGGTGATACGAAACGATATGGTTGCCAAAGGACTCAATGAAAGTATATTGTTCGATAGAAGTGAGTGGAGACAGAGGATTCATGTGCTGGACCCGGCGTGATTCTCATGTTGGTTCGTGTAGCCTACCCCATATGCTTGGGATAAAAGGCTCAGTTGTTGTTGTTTATTCACATCATCCATTTGCACTTTTTGAAAAATCTATTCCCAGTCACAATGTTCACTTTTTTGCTTCATTCAGGATAATTCAAAAGCTTTCTGCTCTCAAAATTTGAATGTCTATCTTTTGCAGGTCCGTGTACATCGTGTACACCATGCTCGGGGACGTCTGCATTTATGTGGTTGGGAAGGATGAGTATGATGAACTTGCTTGTACGTTCCTTAAACCATGAACTTTTCAATTAAACAAATGGATATCTTCATATATATATATATATATATATATATATATATATATATATATAAATGATTATCTTTATGCTTCTCTTCTGTATGATTTCTAGTGTCGGAGGTGATCTTTGTGATAACATCAGCGGTTAAGGATGTATGTGGGAAACCTCCTACCGAGCGCCTGTTCCTCGATAAATATGGGAGGATCTGTCTTTGCCTCGACGAAATCGTTTGGAAGGTATAGAGATGTGAAATTTATAATGTTTGACTGCCGTTCATTTGTTCTTCTGTTATTTCTAGTTCGGCTTTTGTACCATCTTAAAGTCTAATAAACCGGGCGTTGTATTGTGAAGGGCATGCTGGAGAACACGGAGAAGGACAGGATCCGGCGGTTGATAAGGTTGAAGCCTCCTACTGAGGCCTAATGCTGAGCTTGCTGGTTCATTTAATCCGTTTGAAGAATGTTTCTTTGTTTGGAAAAAGCTTTGGTGTAAATTTTACTTAAATCATCATCTGTGAAGAACATTGTTTGTGATCTGAACTCTGTTTCATTGATCTTGATATGAAGTTTCGCCGTCACTTCTAAATCTTGGGAGGTTGAGTGCAATGCGATTGTTTTCGAATTCAATTGTGCAATCGTTTGATTTTACCTATTATTGTTCGTCCAAGAAAATATATATTTTGGACGAAACGTGGCCATAACTGAAAAATAACGACATGTAAAAAAGTTGTGCACCAGCCAGGAATCAAATTGGGTTCTGTACTGGGCAGGTTACTACTCTACCACTAGACCACTGGTGCTTCACAGCAAATCGATCTCATTTTTGCTTTGCTTTTTGTTCCCAAAACTATAATGTCCAGTCGGCTTATATGATATGGAGAAAATTTATGGAGAAAATATTAGTGTCGCAGCCAATAAAATGCAAGCGGGAATGTAGGGTTTCAACAACTTAACCACTTTGCTATGAGGAGTCTCCTATGCTCTTATACTCCCATGTTTTTCCAAACCAATTTACAACTTAACCACTTTGCTATGAGGAGTCTCCTATGCTCTTATACTCCCATGTTTTTCCAAACCAATTCACTTTCACTTTCAAAGTGAAATTTTTTCTATTTTCTGGTTATTCAAAACCGTTCAACTTGATCAACATAATCAAAATAAACACGATCTTGAAACCATTTGCTTGTAGATCCGAGAGTTACATACGTAACATCTGTGACAGTAGAATCCTTTGTATCATCATATCTATAAGAAAACGGTTTTAAATAATGCAAATTTAGATATAAAGGTTGCGGTCCTCCAAAACAATGAAAAAATTGTCACATATATTAAGTAGTGGTGTGTGCCCTGGTTTAGAAAAGCCTCAGACCATAATCGGGCCATTTCTATCGGGTTTGTACCCAAGTCCGAAGACAACCCGATGTGGCCCATTAAACACTTGCAGAGAATAATCCCCAAATTCTTCGTACTGCCACGTAGACATAAGCCTCGCGTGGAGTTGTTGGGGAAGGAAAAACGCTACTGACAGTAGCGTTTTCCTTTGTATGAAAACGCTAGTGACAGTAGCGTTTTATTCCTAATAAAAACGCTACTGTCAGTAGCGTTTTCAAACAGGCATATCCAGATATCTCGGATTGGGTTAGGGGGAGAGTCTCGGATTGGGATAAATTAAAGCAATGAAAACGCTAATGTCAGTGTTTCCCCAATTAGAGCAAAACTCTGTTCAGAATTCAAAATTTGAATTAAAACTGCGCGTTTATAAAAGCGCTGCGCTACAACTAGCGCACCTCGTGCAAAGCGTATAGACGCCGGCGCTAGATGCGCTGCGCTCCAAGTAGCGCACCACGTGCAAAACACGTGTGCGCTAGCGCTAAGAGCGATGCGCTCCAAGTAGCGCACCATGGGCAGAGCGCATAAGCGCTAGCGCTGGAACTAAATGTTCCTCACCGTTGGATCAAATATCCAACGGATATGATTAAATTATCAATTAACAAGAATGAAATTCTGTTGAATCTTTCCAAACAGAAAAGATTGTACCCTAAATTTGGAACACCGTTGGATCAATAATCCAATGGTGATTAAAAATCACTAAAATACAGAACAAATTCTGTAAGGAGGAAAGATTTCCCAATCTTGTTAAAAAACAAGAAGATTATTTTCTGTAAACCAGAAGCCCTTGGATCAAAAGATCTGACGGTGGGAAAATTCCCAAATCAATTAGAGAATAAATCTCTTTAACCAATTGAACAAATCAGCTTGTCCTATATAAAGGCCCCGAGACTTCAAGTCTCAGGGAGAGGAAACCCCCTCCCCCCCCCCCCAAAAAAAAACTTTGAGAAAATCTCAGGAAGAAGAAGAAGCTCTCGGCAAAGAAGACAATTCTTTTCAAGGTAAAAAAAAGAATAGAAAGAAGAAATTACCTCAATATAAAAAGAAATATTTACTTCTTTTACAGATCATAGATCTATAAGACAAATTGTCTTTCACAAAAAAGATTATGAACATCTCATTATAAAGGGGGGGAAGAATTATTCAATTCTCTTAGGATCACAGATCCATAAAGACAAAACCTTTCATTAAAAAGAGATTGAAATATCTCCTATAAACTAAGAACTTTGTTCTTAGAATCTTGAGACAAAGTCTCTTATCAAAGAAAAGATAATCTTCAGAGCGCAAAGTTAACCTAAGAAGAGCCCTAACGCTCCTAATCTAAGAAGAGCCTTAGCGCTCCTAATTTAAAAGTGCCTTAGTGCTCTTCATCTAGCGCAAAACGCTGCAGTGCCATAGCACTTGAAACACAGCGTACTACGTTCATTGGCTAGCGCTCAGCGCTAAGCGCGCCACGTGCTCCTCACGTGTGCGCTGTATTACTAAAAGCGCTTTGCGCTCATTATATGGCATCAGCGCCAAGCGCCTCAACGCTTCAATTATAGCGCATCAGCGCTCTACATCTAGCGCAAAGCGCATTAGCGCTTCACATCTGGCACAAAGCGCTAAACACATTAGCGCTTTAACCATAGCGCACTGCGCTCATCGACTGGCGATAGTGCCAAGTGCGCCACATGCTTTTATGTGTGCTTGGACAGAACATAAATTGTTCTTTGAATAAGCCTGGAACTATGATAAATGCACAGCACTCAACTAAAGACAAAACATTGTCAGAGACCAAACCAATGCTTAGCATTTTTAAGGGATTGGGCTCAAACAAATATCTAACAACTCAAAAACAAATGTTGAACATTGTAATTGAATGGACTTAGCCCAAATTGGCTATAAGTCCTCAATTCAGATTAATTGAGCCCATACGCTCATAAATCTTTTAACCAGATCTTAGCTCCAAATTGGACTATAGAGCTTTCAACCAAAATTGGTTCAAGGGTACATCTCTTTACTCCTCTGATATTTGTCGTTGTAATCCTTCAACGTCTTCAGAGAGGTGACGGATCCCGACAACCATATATTTCACAGACCACGACGTCTTTAAACTGGACTGTGGGGTCCTTAAGCCCATGGACTATGACGTCCTTAACCTCGGACTGTGGGGACCCCCTTTAAACCCATGGACTATGATGTCCTTAACCTCGGACTGTGGGGTCCCTTTAAACCCACGGACTATGATGTCCTTAACCTCGGACCGTAATGTCCTTAAACTAATTATCGACCGCAATGTCTCTAAACTAAACAATAGAGCCCAAATGCTCTTTTGTTGGATCTAAACGATCCCGTTAAGTTGATCTTAGTCTAAAAATTAGACTAACGTATCCTTAACAAACGTTTAAGTTGATCTTAGTCTCAAATGAGACTAACGTATCCTTAAACCCAACCCCAAACCCAAATCTAAGAAGATACGGATTTGAACTAATCCATGCCCTACGGGCGACAACATAAATTAGTCTCCGTATACAATCCACGGGCAACCAAAAAACAAAACAAACGCACACGACATGAAGTGACCATCTGGAGAAGGAGAAAGTTGTAACCGCGATGCGGTAGCGTAATTAACTGCATGGGCTTGTGCCTGCAGGGAAGAGCGTCCCCAGAATCAAAAACCCCTCAAACGAGGGGGAATCTGACGAAATCTGCTACAACGGCCGCATCCGTCTAAACCTTCGATACACGGTGCCATAAATCAACTTGGCATATTCGGAGAGGTGGACGGATAGCACCAATTAGCATCTGCCCCCGAAGTTCAGGCCCTGACGTCCCAACGTCCCGGCCGCGTCTTTTCGGCGGAGAACAGTCAGTAGCGTTTTTATTTAAAGAAAAACACTTCTGACATCAGCGTTTTCATTTGGGCCCACCTTTATATTCGATCGAACCCTGATCGAATCTCATTCTCGCCAACCTCTTCTCTCACTTCAAAATTCCTTTTCAAATCCCTAGCCCCGACCCCTGTCACGCCCCGCTTCCCAGAGTGCGCTAAGATCGGCACGTGACAGAGCCAACCATGCTACCTGTAGATAGGAAATATCCTTCCACAGTCATATTACGGCTGTAGAGATATCAAGAATAAACATAAACTATCTAATACATGTCCATAAGCCAGAATAAAGAGTCATGAAATAAAATAACGCGGAAGCAAAAGATTCAAGTACAATAATGATCTGGAATATACGTCCCATAATACGGGCTCACATCAGAAATAAAAAAATACTGAAAGGAAACTAAACTAAACTAATAACAGGTCTTCATTGTTCGGCCTGTTGATCAAAATATTCCTGCTCGGCCTGCATCAAAGGTAAAGGATCTAGGCCATGCAAAACCTAGACGTCAGTGCGTCGTAATATCATAATAATATAATTAAAGAGTAGCAAGACATGCAGGCACAAGTATGAACAGTAAATAAGGTATAACAGTGGCATAAAATGAACGGTGAAGGGTAAAGGCACAAGTGGCGTGCAGTGAGTAATCTAAACTGTGCTATAGGGTTATCTACTCTCAAGTCTTTGAAATCAATTTGATGAATCATCGATGTAATTCAATAGTATCCCGTGCGTGCCCGGGACTACGGTCAAAGATTCTCGGGTTGAGCCGAGACGTGCCGCTAGGCAGTAAAAGGTAGCATGTACAGATGAATGATGTCAGCAGCAGTATCCCGGGGCTTGCTTAGCCCGTAAAACTGATCAGTAAAGGCATCAAACTGTCGAGTTACAAGTCAGGTTGCATCATTGATTTCCCCATATCCCCAAGTTATGTGTGTAAGTCAGGTATTTGATAAATCTGGAGCTAATGCCAACACATGATCAAGTAGGTACAGGTTGTCTAAATAGACAACAGGATATGTCCGTAGGGACAACAGGTCAAGATTGTTGGCATTAGTAACAAGACCAGGTATCAAGTCAGGTCAAGGGGTGTATCAGGTCATGTCAAGTAGTGCAGGGTATCGAGCGAGTGCTCAAGACAAACTGTAGTAAATATGGGTGCATAAAATGGAGTACTAATAAATGAAATGACATGAATAGTAAGCAAATAAATGGTATGGATGCACAACTAGTGATTAGGGTTACCTTTAATAGTTCTAAAACTAACTAGATTGCACTTTATTAAACATGGGGTATTAAACAACAGTGTTAAGGTATTAATGAGATCTGTAAATGCGGCTATATGCATTCTATATGATACGGATGCAAACGGACATCATATAACCGTAAAATGATAAACTAACAAGTGCAGGATATATAACTAAGAAACATGAGATGTAACTATTTAATTTGATGCAGCATAGCATGTAACAAGATAGCTTTCATGATCTAGACCTACAATGATATGAATGGATGCAAACGGAACATCGAAAAGCTATAAAACTAAACATGGGTTACATGATTCGAAATACAGTTATTCTATTTGTTAAAATAGATGTGTCTAAAGTAATGTAGCATGTATTTAAGATTAAATTGCATGCCCTAGATCTAAAATGTACTATACAGATATAAACGGAACGTCACAAGGCTGTAATATGAAACATGGGGTACTTGATTTAAAATACAGATGTTATATTTATTTAAACAGGTATATAATGAGTCATATAGTATGTAGCAAGATTAACTTGCCTAGACGGAACAAGAACGGATGTGTACGAAACGTCCCACGTCGGCGAAAAGTCACGACGCGCGCACGGTACACGGAACGGGTCCAAATAACGTGCGAGGGTGATCACGCAGTCCAGGTACGTCGTCTGGATCGTCGGCGTCGATCCTGGCTCCAGCGAACTACGGCAACAGAGAAATCAAATCTTTAAAGAAAAAAAAAAAAAGCAAGAAAGAAGGAAGAGGAAGAAGAAGAAGAGAAGAGGGATTGCTCACTGAAGTTTGTGTACTGGGTTCGCAGAGATAGGTGGTGGTGTTGACGGTGATGAACGGAGCTCCGGCGAAGGGGTTAGATTGCTAGGGTTCGGCTAGGGTTTGGTTAGAGTTTTGATTGCTGGGTGTTGGTGCAGGGATGGTGCAGGGTTCTGTTGAGGGAGGAGGAAGCAATGAGGGTTAGGGTTTCGAGAGTTGTAATGAGGAAGAGGGGCTTCGCTGGGTTTTTATAGGAGGAGAACGACGAAGATCATGGGGTTTGTTAGAAGGGAGGTGACCATAATGCTCAAGGGAGGTGCGCGGATCCAGGGCGCACAGTATTCGCGAGAGGAGAGAGAGGCGCGAGAGGAGAGATGTTTTTTGGCGTTTTGCGAGAGGAGAGAGAAAGAGAGAGCGCGGGGAGAGAGAGAGAAATTGTTTTAGTTTAGGAAAATATTATGTTAGTTTTTAAATTTCGTTTTCAGTTTTAAAAATTTGAACGGTTAAGGAAATTTAAATATTTAAATAATTTGAATTTTTGGCGGAATACAAAATATTTCAAAACGCGCCCGGATCAGGTCTAAAATTTCAAATTTAAAATATGAAAAATATATGCGACTTTCAAAATTCAAAATGAATGCTCAGGTAACGAAAATGCATACCCCCAATAACGGATGCACGTACGTGCGCGTAGCCATCCAAACACGTCCGTTTCACCGAACGGGACGAGAACAAGATGTGCGGATACTACCACGAGATTAGGGGTATCAAGCAGGCCATGTTATGTATTTTTAAATTATTTTCTGCGACTTAAAATGTTATGTGGTAAAAGATGTGATGCCAGATAAAATGCCAGTTTGCACTAAACATGAAAATGCACGTGTCTATGCAACAAGTCGAGATAATTCATAAATATGAATCAAACAAGTTCAAGCAAGCGGGTTGGGTCGAATGCAATGTAAAATGTAAAATACCATTCGCACCCAAAATACGATAAATCAAGAAAATACCACAAATATGGAAAATATATGAATTGGAATTGGTATAAATGAACTAGGGTGTTACATTATACCCAACTACAAAAAGAATTTCGTCCTTAAAATTCCAAGAATAAGGAAAGATAAACAATCAAGAGACTACAAGAATAGATATGGAAACTTATGTCGGATTTCATCTTCTCGTTCCCAAGTTGATTCTCTATATGAGCAATTCCCCCAAGCAACAAGTACGAGAGGGATAACCTTATTTTTAAGAACCTTTTCTCTTCGATCCACGATCGACATTGGTCGTTCCTCAAAGGTCAAATCTTCTCGTACAGTCAACTCCGAATGATCCAGCACGTGTGTTTCATCTCGAACATATTTACGAAGTTGAGATACATGAAACACGTCATGAACATTCGCCAAGGATTGCGGCACGTGTGTTTCCTCTAGTAGGTGATATCTTCAAGAATACCAGATCACCAACAACGAACTCTAGAGGTCTTCTCGATGTATCGGCCCAACTCTTCTGTCGATCTTGGGCTGGCTTCATATGATTCCGGATAGTAGTAACTTTCTCAACTGTTTGCACAATCAAATCCGGTCCCAATAATCTTCGTTCACCAACATCGTCCCAACAAACAGGTGAGCGACACTTGTGACCATATAACGCTTCGAATGTAGCCATCTGAATAGTCGCTTGAAAGCTGTTGTTGTATGAAAACTCCACTAAATGTAAATGATCTTCCCAAGAACCTTTGAAGTCTAACATGCAAGCTCTCAACATGTCTTCAAGAGTTTGGATCGTTCTCTCCGACTGGCCATCTGTCTGAGGATGATAAGCTGTGCTAAACTTCAATCGAGTCCCCAAACTTTCTTGTAAACTTCTCCAGAAGTGCGACAAAAATCGGGTATCACGATTAGAAACGATGCTTACAGGTGCTCCATGCAATCTTACAATCTCCTGCATGTACCGTTCTGCTAACGTCTCCATTGACTGACCAACTCGAAATGGTATGAAATGAGCTGCCTTGGTCAATCGATCGACAATCACCCAAACTGCATTGTTGCCCTTTGGATTCCGCGGTAAAGCTGTCATAAAATCCATGGTTATATGTTCTCACTTCCATTGAGGAATCGGAAGTGGTTGCAATAAACCAGCAATCCTTTGATGTTCAGCCTTAACTTGCTGACACACCAAGCACTTCGCTACAAAGCGGGCGGTCTCCCTTTTCATGCCTTCCCACCAGAAATGCTGCCGTACATCACGGTATATCTTCGTGCCTCCTGGATGTACGGAATATACTGAATGTGCCTCCTTCATAACTTCTTCGCGAATATCACCTTTTGGTATACACAAACGGCTACCATATCGTAACGAACCATCTTCATGAATCAACAGGTCCGTTCAAAGTCCAGCTTCAACTTGTTCTCGGAACTTCTGCAATCTAGGGTCCTGTGACTGCGCTGCTTCAATATTCTCGATCAACGACGACTGTACTTGCAGCTGCATCAACTGTCCCGAAGAATGCGGTAGCACAATCTCCAACTCGAATCTCCGAAAGTCTTCAATAAGCTCCTTCTGTGCAGTCAATATCCGAATTGCTGGCAACCGACTAAGCGCATCCGGCACTATATTAACTTTACCCGGATGGTACTTAAGATCAAGATCGTAGTCAGCCATCAGCTCCAACCATCTACGCTGCCTCATATTAAGCTCTTTCTGGGTGAACACGTACTTCAGGCTTTTGTGATCGGTGAATACTTCGACTCTTTCGCCTAATAAGTAGTACCACCAAATTTTCAGAGCGAAAATTACTGCTTCTAGCTCCAAGTCATGGGTTGGGTAATTTTTCTCATGGATCTTCAATTGTCTCGATGCGTAGGCTATAACCTTTCCATGCTGCATCAAAACACATCCCAATCCTTTCCCAGATGCATCACTGTGAATTACCAATCCTCCGGAATTGTCTGGTACGGTCAGAATAGGAGCGGTAATTAATTTCCGCTTCAACGCCTCGAAAGCTGACGCACATCTATCCGTCCATACGAACGGTACTTTTTTACGCGTAAGCTTGGTTAAAGGCTCAGCCAACTGGGCAAAATTCTCCATAAACCTTCTGTAGTATCCCGCAAGTCCAAGAAAGCTTCTGATCTCAGTAACGTTCTTCGGAATCGGCCAATCTTGAACTGCTGCAATCTTCTCAGGATCAATAGCGATACAACTTCCAGATACGACATGCCCCAAGAACTTCACTTCTTCAAGCCAAAATTCTCACTTGGTCATTTTTGCATATAATCTTTCTTGCCTCAATGTCTGCAGTGCGATTTCCAAGTGTTCTGCATGCTCTTCAATGCTCCTTGAGTAGACCAGAATATCATCGATGAACACCACGATAAACTGGTCCAAGAATGGTGAGAAGATTCGGTTCATCAAGTCCATGAATATCGCCGGTGAATTCGTGACTCCGAATGGCATCACTAAATATTCGTAATGGCCATACTGAGTTTGGAACGCAGTCTTGCAGATATCCTCTGGTTTAACTCGGACCTGATGATATCCGGATCGCAAATCCAGCTTCGAGAATACCCTTGCGCCATTAAGTTGCTCGAATAATTCGCCAATGCAAGGGATCGGGTACTTGTTCTTAATAGTCATCCGGTTTAATTCTCGATAGTCGATGCACATCCTCCGTGTGCCATCTTTCTTCTTTACTAGAAGAACTGGAGCTCCCCAAGGTGAATTGCTACTGCGAATCCAACCTTTCTCAAGTAATTCGGTAACCTGCTTCTTGACTTCTTCCAGCTCCACTGGTGCCATTGGATAGTATGCCTTTGAGACTGGCGCTGCACCAGGAACAAGATCGATCGCGAACTCCACATCTCGTTTTGGCGGTAAACCCGAGATGTCCTCGAACACGTCCATGAAATCTTGAACTACAGCTGGCGCTTCTTTCATATCAACTTCCATCGACGAAAGAACATTGTTTGTCGGCCTAGCCCTAAACTCGACTGGCCCGACAGAACTGCTACCTCCAGTAAAGATAAACTCCAGATGTCTGGGAATCTGGAAAATCACTTTCTTTGCTCTACAATCAATGTGAGTGTGGAAAGTGCCGAGAAAATCCATTCCTAAGACAACTTCATAACTGCCGGTATCAATCACTAAGAAATCTGCGAATAGCTCCCGTTCGCAAATAACGACTGAACAATCCTTACATTCTTTACTAGCTATGATCTTCCCATTCCCAGTGTGTATGTCCCAATAACTAGACAGGGTCGTGCAAGTAATCGAGTGTGTAGCAGTAAACTTGGACGACATAAAATAATGGGATGCACCATAGTCGAATAACGCTAATGCAGGAAAACCATGGACAAGTAAGATACCTGAAACGACTTCCTCTGAAGCCTTGGCCTCTTCAGCCGTCAGGGTAAATGCTCGAGCTTGATTGGGTCCCTGAGTCAACTGCTTCTGCCCCTGAAACTGCTTCTGCGGTGGCCTCTGAACATCATCTTTCATGCGAAGCTTCGACGGACAAGTGTTGATAGTATGATCCGCCAAACCACAAACCAAACAGAGTCCTCGCATCCTTCGACAATCCCTTTGCACGTGTCCAGGTAAATGGCAGTAGTCATAAATCACGCTCCTTCTCTGATCAGCAACGACGGGCTTCTTCATCGGTGCTATGCCACGTCGGTTCACCGGAATACCTCTGCGTGTATGTGCTCGGTTTGGCGCAAACGCTGGCTTTCGTACCGCCACTTCTTGCTGCTGCGTACCTCCATTCTTCATAGATAGGCTCTGCTGCTCTCGGGCTGCAGTAAGTACTTGAGAGAAAGTGGTCAAACCCAGAGATATAATTTGTCTCTGGATGTCCACGTCCAAACTGTGCATTGTTCCTCGCCAAAAGACACGGCGAAGACGCGATGAACGTCTAGCCTGAATTTCGGGGCAGATGCTAACTGGTGCTATCCGTCCACCTCTCCGAAGATGCCAAGTTGATTTATGGCACCATGTATCGAAGGTTTAAACGGATGCGGACGATGTAGCAGACTTCGTCAGATTCCCCCTCGTTTGAGGGGTTTTTGATTGTGGGGACGCTCTTCCCTGCAGGCGCAAGCCCCTGCAGTTAATTACGCTACCGCATCGCGGTAACAACTTTCTCCTTCTCTAGATGGTCACTTCGTGTCGTGGGTGTTTGTTTTGTTTTTGGTTGCCCGTGGATTGTATACGGAAACTAATTTATGTTGTCGCCCTAGGACGTGGATTAGTCCAAATCCGTATTTTCTTAAATTTGGGATTGGGGGTTAGGTTTAAGGATACGTTAGTCTCATTTGAGACTAAGATCAACTTAAACGTTTGTTAAGGATACGTTAGTCTAATCTCAGACTAAGATCAACTTAGCGGGATCGTTTAGATCCGACAATAGAGCATTTGGGCTCTATTGTTTAGTTTAGGGACATTGCGGTCCATTACCAGTTTAAGGACATGGTGGTCCATTACCAGTTTAAGGACATGGTGGTCCAATGTTCGTTTAAAGACATTGCGGTCGATTACCAGTTTAAGGACATAGTGGTCCAATGTTAGTTTAAGGACATTACGGTCCATAGGCTTAAGGACCCCACAGTCCGAGGTTAAGGACATCATAGTCCATGGGTTTAAGGACCCCACAGTCAAGGTTAAGGACATCATAGTCCGTGAGTTTAAAGACCTCACAGTCAAGGTTAAGGACATCATAGTCTGTGAGTTTAAGGACCCCACGGTCCATGAAATGTCTGGTTGTCGGGACCCGTCACCTCTCTGAAGATGTTGAAGGATTACAACGGCATGTATCAGAAGAGTGAAGAGATGTACCCTTGAACCAATATTGATTGAGAGATCTGTAGTCCAATTTGGGACTAAGATCAAAGGATTAATGAGCATATGGGCTCAGTTAATCTGAAGTGAGGACTTACAGCCAATTTGGGCTTAGTCTAACAAATGTTTAACATTTTATTGTTCTGGGCTGTTGAGCCTTTATTTGGGCTTGGCCCTTTTAATAATGCTGAGCATTAGATCCAGACATTTTTTGTCTTGTATTGAATGCGTAGCATTCATCAGAACAATGTGTGTTCTGACAGCGCGCCATGTGGCGCGCCAGGTGCTTTGCGCCAATTAAAGAGCGCATTGCGCTTCTGCCAAGTAGCGCACACGAAAATGACACGTGTCGCGCTTAGCGCTAAGCGCCAGTTTATTAGCGCATTGCGCTTTTAATTTATGACCGCTTTGCGCTGATTTAATGGTGCACCAGTGAGTGACACGTGGCGCGCTAGGCGCTGAGTGCCAGCCCATGAGCGCAGTGCGCTGTTTCAGAAGCGCAAAGCGCAAGCTGTGTCTGTGCTTGACACGTGGCATGTTTTGGCGCTGAGCGCTGGTCCAAGGAGCGCAAAGGCGCAGTTCATGAGTGCAAGGCACTTTCCAATAGCGCAAAGCGCATTTGATCAAATTTATGATCAGAGAAACAAGTTTATGTCCTTTTTAAAAGAGGCTTTGCCTCAAGATTCAAGAACAAAAGTTCTTGCTTTATTTATAAAAAGGAACTGCCTTTGTAGATCAATGATCTGTAAATGAAGTAAATACTTCTTCTTTTTGTTTATAATAAGATCTTTTGATCTCTTTTATATGACTTTGGTCTTCTTATAGATTTATGATCTTTTTTAGAAGATAGTTCTTCTTTTCATGAGATGATTTCATCTCTGTATCCAAGAATTATGTTCTTTATCTTGAAGAAGATGATCTTCTTTTTGCTAGAAGCTTGCTTTTCTCTCTTTGAGTTTCCCCAAAATTTTTAGGGAGGTTTCTCTATGTTTCTCTCTGTATGAGACTTGAAGTCTAGGGGCCTTTTTATAGGGCAAATTGATTTGTTAAATCAGTTAAAGAGATCTTTCTCTGATTGATTTAGGGATGTTTTCCCACCGTTGGATCTTTGATCCTAGGGCTTCTGTTTTACAGAAGACAATCTTCTTGTTTTTAAAAAGATTGGAAAGATCTTTCCATAACAGAATTTTAATTTTGATTAATTAATAATTTATTATTATTAGATCTTTTGATCTAACGGTGGGGAATTTTTAATTCCAGCGCTGGCGCACCTTACGCCAGCGCACCTACGTTCGACACGTGGCGCTTGCGCAGTTGCGCAGCGCAACTGCGCTAGCGCACCCGTGTTTGACACGTGGCGCAGAGCACAGCGCAACTGCGCTAGCGCACCCGTGTTTGATACGTGGCGCGCAGCGCAGAGCGCTGGATCTGAAGCGTTGCTTCAACCTTTGAATTTTGAAATTTAAAACAGAGCTTTGCTCTGATTGGGGATGCGCTGCCTAGGGCGCAGCGCACCTGGCGCTAGCCCATCTGTGTTTGACACGTGACGCACAGCGCACCTAGCGTTGGATCTGAAGCGTTGCTTCAATTTTTAAATTTTGAATTTCAAAACAGACCTTTGCTCTGGTTGGGGGAAACAAATGCCCCCCCACCGTTGAGCTCACGTAGCGCACACGTGATTGCAGCGGTGGCAACATCTGAGCCCTTGGATCAACTCAGAAGTTGAAGAGGCGGCTTAACGCCTATAAATAGGACCTTTGGCCCTCTAGATGATTATCATCTTCTTGTTGAGAATTTCAGAGCGCAGCTCTTTTGTTTAAGACTTCCCAAGAGTAAATACTCTTTCCAAACTTAGGTAAAATTTTAATAAATTTTAATAAGTTAGGGTTTTACCCATTAACAGAGCCTTACTCTTTATAGATCTTTGATCTACAGAAAACCCATTTAGGGTTTCATTAGTAGAGCTTTGCTCTCATTAACCCATAGATCTAAAGAGATCTTTTGGGGTTTCTCAGCCCATGAACAGAGCTCTGCTCTTCTGAATCATGTTGATTTGTTAATTTTTTGATGAAGAACTCTTAAGAGTTTTATTCATGGATTTTAAATTCATTAAAAGCTTTGCTTTTTAGGGTCCCTGATGGGTTACTTCATCTTCTCGCAGAGCATGGCTCTTAGCATTCTTGGGGAATTTCTTTAAATTCCTCTCATAATTGACTTTGATAGGTGTCACTCCTGTTTACAGAGCATTGCTCTAGAGGGGTTTAACTCCTTGACCCGAGGGGTCGCTCATTAAATGAGATTCCTTTTATAGGATTTCTCGCAAATTCGAATTTGTTAGGTATCATAATTAGAATTTGTTTTCTCCATGGGGATATCAAGAGTCGTTTAAACCCCTGTGCCTGTTTTTAATAAGAATTTTCTTAATCATTCTGTCCGCTAACTCTTGCTGATTTTCTTTTTCAGACGTTATGGATGCTCATATATATGACCTTGATGAGATTATCTCTTATGGCGACATTCGCGTACTCGGTCGTTCTCAAAACCGAGAATTCACAAACGCCCAGTGTGCTGAAATCATGGGTCGCTTCGACGCGTACAATGGTCGACTGCTTCCTCGACGTTCCTCCCTCTTGAAGCTTATTGTGGGAGCGATCTGGGGAGCGCTTCCTCTATTCTGTGCTGGCATACCGCTTAAGGCATTGGATGATGCCGAAGACAAGATGCACTCGGTGTACCTAATGTGCCTAATCTCAAAGAGAAGACGAGACAATCTTGTTAATCTTCTGCATCAGGCTTTTCAACAGGCGGCAATACTTGCTGCCTACCGGAGGGTGGAGGACATCAGTGAAGACCCCGACGCTTGTGATCGCGAGAAGAAGCATACTAGGATGGTCCAAAAGGCTTGGAACATTTTAGATGGCCTTACTTTTGAGTTTCTCAATCCATGTCCTGGATTTGATATCATGCTTTTATAAACATTCCAATTATGTTTTTATTTACTGTTTTCCTCAATGTAGGCATTTTCTGAAGTATGAATGGCAAGCCTTTTCATTTCTATATGTTTATTTTATACATCAAACTTTTTCGCACGCGCATGAATGGGTATGCCTCGAATGCTTAACTGAATGTGAATAAAATGTTCTCCTCACTGTCGATTTCTTCTCTTTTCTTTGTTATCAGCATGTCACTTTAGTAAGCATAGTCTGCAGATGATAGAGTGAGCATTCCGTTTTGAGTTCTTTGAGAGGTAGTGATGGCTTAGGAAGCAGGTTCAGATCTGCTACCTAAGACTTTTCAACTTTATGAGCCGTGAGGGTCTCATAAAGACTTTTCTCCCTACGAGTCGAGAGGATCTCGTAGGTGTATTTTCTCCTCAGGAGTCGTGAGGATTCCTAAGTGCGTTTCCCACATAAGTCGTAAGGATCTTATTAGAGAGTTTTCTTCCTTACGAATCGAGAGGACCCGTAAGTGTTTGTTTCCCTCCTTGTCGATGTTCGACTTCGGAGAGTGTGGCCTGTAGATAGTCTATCTTGACCTACTTGTTGGGCACTGTTTCCTGATTTAAAATCAGGAAAAACCTACGGAGGAGGCATCACGTGTCAACACGTGACCAGCGGTCACGTGTTGACACGTGACATTAAAAAGCAGCGGCACAAGGCACATTCATGCCCTGAGTAAATCAAGAAAAAAGCTCCAGGAAAAGCATCACGTGTTCACACGTGACCAGTAGTCACGTGTTAACACGTGATGGCTAAGCAGCAGCAAAGAACAGAGCGCAGAGGGAAGCCCATTCCAGGGGTCACGTGCTCACACGTGACCAACGGTCACGTGGCCACACGTGACCGACTTTAAAAGCCTTATTTCTATGACAGAATTAAAATCCGAGGGAAGATATTTCAAATCCTTCCAAAGTGGAAAAGAATTATTTGGAACCGTTGGATTAAAAATCCAAAGGTGATTAAATATCACCGATTTATGGAAAAATCTTGGACTTGGAAAGATTTCTCCCTTAAATCTAACCGAAATAACAAAGAGATATCTTTGGATTTAAAATCCAATGGTGAATAAAATTCGCCTAATAATCCAAAGGCCCAGATGAATGATAAATATAAATCAAATCTCTCAATAAACAAATCCAATCTTTCAATAAAAGATTCACTAAAACTGATTGACTCTTTTCCTTCTCCTATAAATAGGAGCCAAAGGAGAGGGGGAGAGATAAATACAGGGAGAAAGATAGAGCCTTGGGATCTTGAGAATTCAGAAGGAAGAACTTAACTCTCTGCAAAGAAAAACCCTAGGTGAGTAAGGGGAGGCTTAAAAAGAGAATTTAATTCTCAAAAGAGTTTAACTCTTATATGAAAAAAAAGAACTTAGTTCTTTCTCTAGTGGAGGATCTGCAAAGCGCACATCTCCCCATGAATTGAGAATTTAATTCTCATTGGGTCGAGATCCTGCCATGCAGATCTAAAATATAGAGGAGGAATTGAGTTTTGAGAATTTAATTCTCACAGAATTATGGGAATTTAATTCCTTTGGGATAAAGTTAGGGTTTAACCCTACATCATAGGAATTTAATTCCTTCAAAATGAACAGAACTAGGGTTTAACCCTAATTGAGAACTTAATTATCTCAAACTCACAGGAATATAATTCCCTTAAGAAAAGAAATTATGGTTTTACCCTACCTAAGAATTTAATTCTTAATCCTACAGAGAATTTAATTCTCAAAATAAAATGAAGAGACTTAAAAGATCTCCATGCATGCAGAGAACTAGAGTCACGTGTTACCACGTGACCCCTGTAAAAATCCACAGAAAAGAGTTTTGAGGCAACGCCTCACGTGCCCCACGTGACTTCTGAGAAAGAGGCAAAAGAAACAGCTCTAGGGTGCTCTCACATGCTACCACGTGACCCCTTGGCTGAAGCTCTAACAAATAAACATCCAAATTCCCATCACGTGACAGCACGTGATGCTCCAAAGTATTCAATACTTTTGACAGAACGAAATAAAGAGAAGCAGGGCGCTCTCACGTGCTACCACGTGACCCCTCTTGTCTTAGTGTTTAACACTAAATTGAAACCTCTGCATCCAGTGTTTAGCACTGATTTGTCTTAGTGATAAACACTAAGTTGGAATCTCTATTCCTAGTGTTTAACACTGATTCGCTTTAGTGTTTAACACTAATTTGAAAGCCCCTTTGCCAGTGTCTAACACTGATTATTTTTAGTGTTAAACACTAACTTGCTAATCTTAATCCCAGTGTTCAACACTAGTGGTCTTTAGTGTTTAACACTAGCTTCAGCCCAATTGGCTAAGTTTCTGGAGGCAAAGCCTCTCCTTCAATGGACCAACAGAGGGCCAATGTTCTAAACATGATTGGACTTAGCCCAAAATGGCCATAAGTCCTCAATTTAAACTTAACTGGGCTAAATGGCTCATAACATAATTAATTGGTCTTGACTCCAAATTGGAGCAAATATCGTTTAATCTACCTTGGTTTAAGGGTACATCTCTTCACTCCTTTGATACTTGGCGTTGTAATTCCTCAACGTCTTCAAAGAGATGACGGGTCCCGATGACCACACATTGATACGGACTGTGGGGTCCTTAAACTCATGGACTACGATGTCCTTAAACTTTATAGACTACGATGTCTTTAACCTGGACTGTGGGGTCCCTTTAAACCCACGGACTACAATGTCCTTAACCTTGACCGGGATGTCTTAAAACTAACAACGGACTATGACGTCCTTAACCTTGACCGTGATGTCTTAAAGCTAATGCCGGACTGTGGAGTCCCTAAACCCACGGACTATGATGTCCTTAACCTTGACCGCAACGTCTTAAAACTAACATTGGACCGCAACGTTCTTAAATTACTTATGGATCGCAATGTCCTTAAACTACCTATCGACCGCAATGTCACTAAACTAAACAACATGGCTCCCTTAAATGCTCTCTTGTTGGATCTAAACGATCCCGTTAAGTTGATCTTAGTCCAAATCAGACTAATGTATCCTTAACAAATGTTTAAGTTGATCTTAGTCTCAAATGAGGCTAACGTATCCTTAAACCCAACCCCCAAACCCAAATCTAAGAAAGATATGGATTTGGACTAGTCCACGTCCTACGGGCGACAACATAACTTAGTCTCCGTATACAATCCACGGGCAACCAAACACAAAACAAACACCCACGACATGAAGTGATCATCTGGAGAAGGAGAAAGTTGTTACCGCGATGCGGTAGCGTAATTAACTGCAGGGGCTTGCGCCTGCAGGGAAGAGCGTCCCCACAATCAAAAACCCCTCAAGCGAGGGGGAATCTGACGAATTCTGCTACATCGGACGCATCCGTTTAAACCTTCGATACATGGTGCCATAAATCAACTTGGCATCTTCGGAGAGGTGGACGGATAGCACCAATTAGCATCTGCCCCGAATCTCAGGCAAGACGTCCCCATCGCGCCGTCATTCGGAGGGGAACAGATTCTGGCACGCCCGGTGGGACCTTTTCCTCTTTCCACTCCACACTGTTGGATATAGTGCCCTCAGAGTCAATTATTGGATCACAGGCACGTGATTGCAATGATTGAGGAGGACCTATGCCGGTAGGACAGTCTTACTCGAGATGATAGTATGCTATCTGGTTTATCTTTATCATCGTGTACTGCTTTAGGTGACCTTACGAGTCGCTATTACACGTTGATAGAGCCCCTAGGATTCTTGCTTGACTACCAGCAGTATGAGGGCGATCATATACGTGAGAGCTGGAGTCTATAAGCACATCCTTAAAAGGTCCCTAGTCGTGGGAGTTTCGAGACAGGGCATCTATACTCCGGAGTAGACTAGTGTATACAGTCGAGACCCCGACGAGGGGCGGTGGCCGGTCTCACAAGCCACTGGTGTCAGTTGGTTCACCTAAGATGTATACAGGTGCTCATTGGGTTATGAGTACACCGGACAGGATTCGCCGGGAACCTGCTAGTTGGGATTATACCAGACGTCAGATAGCAATTCCCAGGTGACATGTGTACAGGTTAGTTCATCGACCTGAGATCGTCATTTGTCTCGTGTGAGTTCCCACTGTGCTTTGATTACTACCCTACCACGGCTCAAAGGAGTCGTGCAAACAAGTTTTAGTTGGGTACAGTCCCGAGCCACATGGAGGCAGTGAGCGGATCTGCAGGGGTTCGTCTCTCCCGGTATTGGGGGTGAGGTCGCGCTGTGTCTAGGAGAGCCAGAACATGAAAAGTCCTTGGCCAAGGCAGGAGATTTGCTGGTAGGTATTCCAGTAGTATCTCAGGGTGTTCTGGGCTACACTCCGACACGACTTGTACCGCTATTGGGGGTCTGACTTTTACCAACCCCCTAGGCCCGCCATGCGACACTCATAGACGAACAGACCGGACTGTACGGATATTGTCACTGACAGGCTCAGTAGGGTGTCAGGATGAGTTCGCTCATCGACGTCCCTTTTGGTCAATAGCTGGTGGCCCGTTATGTATTGGCTGATACCTTTGACGTGCTAGTGGTTAAATCCACAGCCATAGTATTGACGAGTCTTTAGAGTCCACCACACTCAGTTACTCAAGTTTCGGGCGAAACGCTGTAGAGGCCGTATGGAGACATGGCAGGGTTCGATCAGATACGTGTGGTATTGCACGGATCGTGATCGGACGGTTTTTACTAGCCGGATCCTAGTATAAGATAGTGTAGATTTTGTCTCTTTGCATTTGTGTTCAGTGGGAATACAAATGCGGGCATGTATTTGCAGTAGCGGGGTTTTCCTGTAATTTATTACAGGATCGGTTTTCTGAGGTTTCCAGTTTGCATTCCGTTCCGGCCGGTTTTCCTTTGTTCCTTCACGGCCGGACTTTTCGATGGAGGGGGTTATTTGTAAGTTTGCAAATAACATTAGTGGAGGGGGATTCTTGCATATGGATTGATTATGATAGTATCCTTTTTATTCCATTCTTTTCTTTCATCATTTCATGCATTAATGAGATTAAGATTGATTTAGTGTATGATGTGAAGCTTGCTTTTGATGTGGTCACCACCCTTGATCTCCTACCATCACCTCCCTTTTTGGTTTTGATCTTTTCTCTCCACCATTTGATATGAGAGGGCCGGCCACTATTTGAGAGAGGGAGAAGTTCATTTTTTATGTGTGGCAATTTGCTTCATCTCATTTTCTTATAAGGAAAAATGAAAGCACCATTTTTCCTTAACCTCATTCCTTCCTCCATCAATGGCAACTACACTAAACCCCAAAGAGACATGGTTTCTACACTAGCCTACAGCAAATCTTGGACGCGTCGGCTAGCCAACTTCGCGCCCGAGTTGCCTCGCTCAAGAGGTGGGAGCCCGTAAAAGTATTCGGCTACGTGGTGCCCTTTCCGACGAGGACGTGACGGACGAAGATTCCGCGGGAGATCGGAGTGGAGACGAAGACCGAAGGACATGGATCGCTTGGTATAGCTTCTCTACTCTTTTCTAGTTTGCTAGTTGCTAGGTTAATGGCCCGATCCGGGTGAAAAGTGCGCGGTGGTGCCGGTTTGCTAGTTTGCAAAGTTTTTGTTTCCGCGTTTCCGGCGTCGGATCGACGGCCGGGGCGCCGCCGCGGACTTACACACACTTCGTGTGTCGTCTTCACGAACGAATCGCGGTATTTTAATGGCTGCCTTTGGGTTTCAAGTTACTAAGATTTGGACTTTTGCCTGGCGCAGAAATCAAGCATCGATGGCCTCCAACTGCTCGAGCTGCTCAAAATGCAAGTGCAACCAACGCTCCGCCTCACCTGGAGGTGTAGCCTATGGGTCTCAAGCGGCCTCCATCCTTGCCATGCCGGTGGAACAGGTGACCCAGGCCACCACGAGTCTGTTTTTCGGGACCATGATCCCACCTGCAAGCTTCACCATGCCAGTGCCCACCCCAGAAGCGAACAAGAAGTCGGTTTTTGATCGGCTCACTGCTACAACGGCCCCTTTCAATGGGTCGTCCAATGTCAAACCAGCAGCCTCCGTCTTTGGCAGGATGAATCAGAACTCTGATGGGCCCGCCAAGAAGCCCAAGAACCCTGAAATGGCCGTCTCGAGGAAGACAGCCACCCCTACTCCAGAAGTCGTCAAGGCGGCTTCTCCTGTTAAAGAGTCAGTCTTTTCAAGGCTGACTATTTCGGCTCCTGCTCCTGCTCGAGGGTCTGTCTTTGACAGACTGAATATTACCACTCAAAAGACAACATCGGTCTTTAAGAGGCTGACACCAGCAGCACCTCATTCGGACAGGGGGCAAGATGAAGCTGTCCCTATCCCCGAGCCAGTCCCAATGGCTCGTCATGCTCGACGTCGCCACTGGCGCCGAGTAAGGAAGGCTGGGGGCAACTCCCCCTCAGGGCCAAATCCGCCTGCTCCAATGGTGGAAGCTAATGCTGCTGTCCCAACTGGGAACAGCTTTGAACCACTTAGGAGGGTACGTAAGAACTCTCCAACTGCTACGCTAAAAAGATCTCCTCCACCTGCGGAGAGGGTTACAGAAACGAAGCTGGAGCAGCCTCCTCAACGGCTGCCCTCCAAGATTTACAAGGTCTGGCGGAGGGTTCAAGATTCCGTAATCGACCAAGATCACTCTCGCCGGCAGAAAAGGGCGAAGGTGCATGAAGAAAAGAACCGTCCTGGCGAACAACAAAGGACGGCAACCGCCAGGGTGCCCGCTGCAACGGCCCCTTCAACTTCAACGGCCCATAAGAAAAGGAGGCCGGAGAAAATCCCTACGCCTGCGGCGAATGCTAAAGGCGACAGGCCCAAACGCCCTAAGTCCGGAAGCAGTGTAGTCCATACTGTATACATGGCGTCGGGGAAGGAAGACAGCCGTGCATCTACAGGTCATAGACCGCTTACACGGTCAGTGACCAAAGCTCAGGAGCAACAGCAGAAGCTCCAAGAAATGATGAATGCGATGGCCGCACTCACTGGGCCAAAAGAAAGCCTCGAAGCGTCATCTGATCAATGCCAGGAACAAGAAACTGACGCTGAATTCCTTCGCCGGATACTGGAAAAGAAGGATAAAGAGGCTGCGGAACAAGCAGCCAATATAAAGCGAATGGCCCTCCTATTCCAAGACATGGTAGGGATGATGATCCAGCAAGATCCTCCTGCTGAAGACCCAGTGATCATCCTCGAAGATGAAAGGGGAGAAACGTCGAATCCACCACCGGCTCTTTCAACGGCCAAAGAGGAGACAATCTCTAAGGCTGACTTGGACGAATATATAGCCCAACAGATCCGGGTTCATCAGCGACTGAGGCAGCCGGTCAGGTCGTAAAAGCGGGGCGACCATATCCGAGCTGGTACGATCAGATAAAGTACCCGCCGGGCTATACAATACCAAAATTCCATGTCTATAAGCGGACTGGCAATCCCCACCAACATGTTGCCCAGTTTCTCTCTGCGGCAATACCGGCGGTGATGATAAATTGTTGCTTCGCCAGTTCGTCGGTAGCCTATCGGAGACAGCATTCGAGTGGTACTCCGAGCTCCCAAACGACTCTATTAAGACATTTGCGAAGATGGAGCTGCTGTTTACCCAGCGTTTCGCAAGCGCCAGCGAACGCACTCCGATAACGGCGTTGATTAATGCCAGGGTGAAACCAGGAGAGACGTGGGTCCAGTATGCTATACGTTGGCGAAACTTGTGGTCGAAATGCGAACAACGCATTGAGGAAGCGCCCGCGGTGGGCATGTTTATGGGTACCCTAGATCCCCATGCAACTATCTCCCAGTTCATGATATTCTCTAAGCCGACCACATTCCAGGCTTTGATCGACAAGTTGGCCCAGATGGACCAGATGGGTCACAGACCGTCTCCCCCGAAGCCAGAACCTCGGAATGACAAGGGTAAAGGGAAGGCAACCTTCGTTGCGAACGCTCAGCAGCAACCCAGTGCCCCAAAGCCGGCGGATCAACTGGAAGAAAGACGACGGTATTATAATAAGAAAATGAAGCGTCCCTACTCGTTTCCGCGGGACAAGACGAAACGGCTATTCGAGCTGGCGGCACGCAACAGGCTCATCAACTTGCCAAATCCAAGGCGACCACCGCAACCCAGTGAGGTGAATAACCCCAATTATTGCCCTTACCATCAAACGGTAAGCCATCCGATTGAGGATTGCTTTGTCTTCAAAGGATGGATTGAAGATCAATACCTACAGGGCAAGTTTGCGCTGTCCGAGAAGTGGAAGGTGAACCCGCCACAACCGCATACTCCTAAGAAGGCAGATACACCGGGGGCAACCTGTTCTTTTATTGAAGAAGCGCCATGGGAGGTCGTGCTATCAGCTAAAACCAAAAGGATGCTGAGTGATCTTCACACATGCCCGGCAGTCGAATGGAAGAACCCGCTCGAACCTCAAATCATCGAAGGGATGTTGAAACCGCGCCCAACTACAAAGATCGGTGGTGATGGCCCAAGTACTCATACCCAACCGTCAAAACCTTCGAAGAAAAAGAAGAAGAAATCCAAGAAGCCCGTGAAGCCTGGAGACAAATGCACGGATTTGCAGAAACAGATTGACGCGCTGGAAGAGTACAATCAAAAAGCGCGGACTCCCATCACACTCCAAGAGTTCCTCAACCACATCTTTCAGGAGGAAGATGATGTGGAAAGCTCGTTGGAAGAATCCGAGGGATATGTGGCGAGTTGTCATATGATTTCCCACTCGTTTACGGACGATGAGAAAACTCCTGGCACTGAGAAACTGGGGGCACAGCCTAAGCCAGAACTTATATGGCCGACAGATGAAATGATCGACGCCTTTCTAGACGAGATTCGTTTGAAAAGTAAAGCCGATCGGGAGCGTGAGATGGCCGCATCAGAAGGAGCCAAACGTACGCGTCTAAACGAAAGAGTCGAAGCACTCCCACTAGGTCAAAAGACACCCGATGCGGATAAAAACATATTCAAGTCGAGGAAAAGATTTGCCAAAGCCATGTCAATGGGAATGAAGCTACCACCCTCGGAAGAAAACACGCTCAATGAGGCAAAGAGACACCCTAATTACTGCTTGTATCATCGGAAGATTTCACACCCTATTGAGGAGTGCGACGCCTTTAAGATATGGTGGCAGGGGTATGTTGCTCACCGACAACATTTTAAGCGAATGAAATGCAAAACTCGTCGGGAGCAGAGAGATACAACCAACAGGCACAAAAGAACTACCGGCAACTGTTACACGGTCAACGCCGGAGGATCACAGGTTCTTACCTTTGGGAGCGACTCTGATGAGGAAATGGCTCTGGGCCCTCTTTTTAAAGAATTCGTTTTAGGGAAAGAGGAAGAACCAGAGACCTGCGAAAACATTCAGCTGCGCAATCGCACGCTCCCGGAAAAGAATCTCGGACCCGCAACTAGAAAAGATAAGGGAAAGGAAAAGGTCGCTGAGGATATCGCTTTAGATGACCAAGTCATGAAAGAGCTGACTGCCACGGATCCGTCCAAGAGGAGTAGGGTGGACTACAACATCTTGGCGCACCTGAGGAAGCTACCCTCTCAGCTCAGCATTCTCGACGCCCTCCTATTATCAAAAGAAGCGAGAGATTCATTAATTAAGGCGCTACAAGAGCCCGAACAATTCCAAGCCTTCCTCGCCGAAGAAAGGATGAAGGACGAACTGGAAGAAGTACACACGGCCGATATCACTTTCGGTGACAAAGACCTGCTACTTGGGACGTGCGACCACAACCGTCCCCTATACGTCTCCGGATATTGCCACGATATCAAGATAGGCAAAATCTTGGTTGATAATGGATCCTCTGTCAATCTTCTTAATGTTCGGGTGTTGAAGAAAATCTGCATGAGCGTTCAGCACCTCGCTCATGATAAAATTACCATCTCCGGTTTTGACTCCCAGTCATCACGAACTCTTGGATCTGTGATATTGACGCTACGCTTTGGGCTACTCGTCACAGACATTAAGTTTCACGTCATAGACGCTAAGACGTGCTACAATGCTCTGCTCGGCCGACCTTGGTTACACGAGTACAACATCATCCCTTCTACACAATATCAGTGTATGAAGTATTTCAAGGATGGTCTCGAGTATACCGTAACGGGTGAGTTGAACCCGTTCTTCGTGAATGAAGTCCGCAAGTACGAGGATGCAAAGTACTTTTTACCAGATTTTGAGGACACGGAGAGGTGTCGCAAACCAGAGAACAAAGCCGCCGCTACCATTCCTGTTTTCGGGAGTGATACCGAAGACGAAGAAGAGATAGTTTACGCTGGGCCGTCTCGACGCAATAACTCGGGACCGTCCGCGCCCATGTTGATCTTCGGAAGCGACTCGGAAGATGAGGTGAATGCTGTGTTCTCCAATCGACCGTCAATACGATAATTCCCTGATGGCGATCAGAGTTTGCAAATTACCATGATTCCATAAGAGCACTACAAAGATCTTGACGCGCTTGAATCTCACAGCGTGCAGGAGATGTGAACATTTTACGTCCCTCCCAGGCGAAAAGACGAAAAGGCGATCCTATTCTATCAGTCCACAGAAACAAGAGTGGAGAAAGAGATCTGGCACGGCGCGGATTCTACACTTGACAGGCTCCAACCCATCTGTTTGCCCAGATATTATACGAACGGACTAAAAAGGCTATTGAAGCGCCAAGGGGTACCCTTAAAATAGACTATTCGACAAGCTCGATTCTATAACAGGATTTGGGATGTCCCTGGGACTCAGCGCAAATTGCCCAACGGGAGAATAGAAACGCTTGGGCTTGGATACGTGAGATCCGGGAAACGGGAACGAGTCCACATTAGCTATGCCATATATAGCTTCGATGAAGAAAAGGACGCCCTATTAGAAAGCGCCGACCCCGTGTCGAAACGAGATCTCACAATCAAAATGCCGAGTCCGTCATTTGAAGAAAGAATGGACAAGCTTATCAGGAAAGCGGGTCAAAAAGCTCGGGATGACCACAATCGCGAAATGGCCATCTACGAGAAAGCCAGGACGCAACGTCTTCTTCAACAGGCTGCAAAAAACAAAGATGCCCCTCCCTGTCAACCTGCCGGGCAAAAGGCCCGACGCAGAGGCAGAACTAAGTCAAGGAACGAAAAAGGCATTCGACAACGACAGAGCGGGACTGGAAAGTCACGTAATCGGGAATTAGGCGGTCCAGATTTGTCCCTCATGAAGAAGATGAGTCGAGCGTATTCTTTCCCTCAAGACAAGACGAAGAAGATACTCGATCTCTCTATAAAACATCAAATGATCACATTGCCGGAGTCTAGGCACCCTGAGCAATCTAACGAAGTCTCTCACCCAAACTATTGCTCTTATCACCGAGCCATAGGACACCCTATCGAAGACTGCTTCACCTTCAAGAACTGGGTCAAAGACCAATATCAGCTCGGCAAGTTCGTTCTATCTAGCAGCTGGAAGATAACGCCCCCACAAAAGCATGAACCCAAAGCCACAAGAGCAGAACCAGATCCACACCGGTCTTCGAAGCGAACTCGTACTTGTCACATGATAACAATATCGAAAGAAGAGCCCGAGAACGTGAATGACCTTCCCTGGTGCTTTGAAAACAGCAACGACGAGGTCACCTCGGAATTTCCACCAGCACCGAAAAAGCTGGAAGATGGCATACACACTACTGCGGATAACCTTAAGAAAATTGAGTTGGGGACAGCGAACGACCCGCGGCCGAAATTTGTCAGCGAATCGCTATCTGAAGAAAAGGTAGCTGCGCTAAAAGACGTGCTTATGCAGTATAGAGATTGCTTCGTGTGGAACTATTCCGAAATGGCAGGACTAGATCCCAAAATAGCTATCCATAAATTGGCAATATCCCCGAACATCAAGCCAGTTAAACAGGCGCCGAGGAGAATGCGGCTCGAGCTTGAGATAAGCATCAATGCCGAAGTCAAGAAGCTGATCGACTCTGGGTTTATCCAGGAAGTTCAGTACCCGGATTGGATCGCCAAGTTCGTCCCAGTGATGAAGAAAAATGGGACAGTGATTTCCGAGATCTCAATAAAGCCTGCCCAAAGGACGATTTCCCGGTGCCAGTCACCGAGTTGATGATCGATAACACGTCCACTCATGAGGTTTTCTCCTTTATGGACGTCTCATCAGGGTATAATCAGATAAAGATGCATCCCGAAGACCAGAAGCACACTGCTTTTCGGACCCCTTTGGGAATATTCTGCTACAAGGTGATACCCTTCGAGCTAAAGAACGCCGGTGCCACCTATCAGCGGGCCATGACGATGATTTTCGATGACCTCATACATGAAATCGTCGAATGCTATATCGACGACCTCGTAGTGAAAAGCAAATCATATGAGGAACATTTGGAGCATTTGAAGACTGTGTTTCAACGCCTCCGGCAATACAACTTGAAGATGAACCCCCTCAAATGCGCGTTCGTTGTGTCCTCAGGCAAATTCCTAGGATTCATTGTCCGGCACCGGGGTATCGAGATAGATCCGTCGAAGATCAAGGCGATCATAGAAATGCCACCGCCAAGGACTCTCAAACAATTACGGTCTCTCCAAGGAAAGCTCGCGTACGTCCGACGGTTCATAGCCAATCTCTCAGGCAAGTGCCGCCCTTACAGTCACCTGATGAAGAAGGGAACCCCGTTCGTCTGGGACCACAAATGCCAAGGCGCACTGGACGAGATCAAGCAGTACCTGCAGAACCCGCCGGTGTTAGCTGCTCCAGTCAAAGGAAAACCTCTTATTCTTTATATGACCGCCCTCGAAGGTTCCTTAGATGCATTATGAGTACAAGAGAACGACCAAGGGAAGGAGAGAGTGCTCTACTATTTAAGTCGAGTTCTCCTGGGGGCAGAAAGCAACTACTCCCCTATTGAAAAACACTGCCTGGCATTGATCTTCGCGATAACAAAGCTCAGGCACTATGCGTTGGCGCATGAAGTCCGTCTCATTTCGAAGGTGGACCCCCTTAAATATTTAATGTCGAAATCCATATTGACAGGGAGACTTGCTAAATGGGCCTTGCTCCTAATGGAGTTTTCGATAACTTACCAGCCTCTTAAAGCAGTAAAAGGCCAGGCCATCTCCGACTTCCTCGCTGAGCATCCGGTACCTGCCGATTCCCCTCTGAATTGCGAGCTGCCGGACGAACATGCGTTTGACGCGATCGACGGAAGTGATACCAGATGGGAGCTTTATTTCGATGGAGCATCTTCCGTGAAGAAGCGCAAACAAAGCACCCCTATAATCAAATCAGGGGTAGGCCTCATCTTCGTAACCCCACAAGGAGGGATAATGCGCTTTGCTTTCTCCTTGACAGAGCCGAGGACGAACAATGAAGCTGAATATGAAGCTTTGATAGCAGGCCTGGAGATCGCCATCGACATGGGAATTGAAAACCTCCTCATATTCGGAGATTCCCAACTAGTCGTCAGTCAAGTAAATGGCAACTACCAAACGTGTAAGCCAGAGTTGGTAAAGTACGGCGAAAAGGTGCAAAACTGTTGACCCAAATTTCCTCCTACACTTTGGAAAACATACTGCGAGCGGAAAACAGCAAAGCAGACGCATTAGCCAAGCTCGCTAAAGAACTGGCTGACGAGAATCTCGATGACGTCAGGATTGTGGTACAAAGTCGTCGGGTGCTTGCCCCAGCAGAAATACCTCTGGAAACATCCGAAGAAAAGGGAGCAACTGAGCAGACGACCATGCAAATAAAAGACCGGGAAAAGGCCGAAGATTGGAGAGAAGTCTTTATAGACTACTTCAAGTGCCGTCGAACACCCGAAGACGCATCCTCAAGACATCAGCTCATGAAACGGGCTCTATCCTTCGCCTTCGTCAATGATACTCTGTACAGGAGGTCGTTTGATTCTCTGTGGTTGAGATGCCTAGGACCTGACGAAGCGGAAAGGGTCGTTCAGGAAGTTCAAGACGGACTCTGCGGTTCTCACCAAGCGGGCCCGAAGATGAAGTTGAAGATTAAACGGATGGGCTACTATTGGCCCACGATGATTCAGGGCTGCCTCGAATATGCGAAGCAATGCCACTCGTGCCAGATCCATGGGGACTTCATCCATCAGCATCCAAATCCACTACATCCAACGGTGGCTAGTTGGCCATTCGAGATGTGGGGAACTGACATAGTCGGCCCTATCGAACCAGCATCGTCAGGGGGACATCGTTTCATCCTAGCGACCACTGATTACTTCTCCAAATGGGCCGAAGCAGTACCGTTGAGGGAAGTTAAGACAGAGAATATCCTTTATTTCTTCAAGACGCACGTCATATATCGGTTTGGAACCCCGCGACGGATCATCTCCGAAAACGGGCCAGCCTACAGGAGCCACAAGATTAGTCGCTTCGTGCAGTAACACAACATAGACTGGAGATATTCTTCAGTTTATAATCCGCGAGCTAACGATCTAGCTGAGGCTTTCAACAAAACCTTGACAAAGATCGTGAAGAAGACGGTATCCCGAAATAAGAAGGACTAGCACGAGAGATTACAAGAAGCTCTCTGGGCGTATCGAACTACGTTCAAGACGGCCACGAACACAACGCCGTACGCGTTGGTATTCGGTACAGAAGCGGTACTCCCCCTCGAGATAGAGGTACCTTCTCTACGAGTGGCAGTCCACTACGAGCTGACGGACGAAGAAAATGCTCACCTTCGGCTTGAGGAGCTTGATGTCCTTGACGAAACACGGCTCATAGCGCAACAAAATCTGGAGGCTTATAAAGCAAAGATGACGCGCTCATATGAAAGATTAACCCGGCCGAGGACATTCCGCCAAGGCGAACTTGTGCTAGTGGTCAAAAGACCTATGATTCCCAATCGCGCCAAGCGGGGAAAATTCGAGCCAAACTACGAAGGCCCGTACATCATAGACAAGGTCTATCAGGGTGGAGCGTATCTACTCATGGATATGCACGGTGAAAGACCTTTCAGGCCAATAAACGTTCGCTTACTGAAGAAATACTACGCTTAACGGGTCAGGGCCCAGGTCAATGATAGATGACGACGACTATGTCCGCTCGCTATCTTCCTAAGCCCGAACTCTATAAGTAGTAACCGACCTTCTTCAACAATGGACCGAAACGTCCTTAAACTAACAGCGGACCGAAACGTCCTTAAACTAACAGCGGACCGAAACGTGCTTAAACTAACAATGGACCACTATGTCCTAAAACTAGCAGTTGACCGAGATGTCGATAAACTACGGTGGATTGCGACATCCCAAAACCAATAAAGAAAAAAAAGAATAAAAAAAAAATAATAATAATAAACGGTATGTCCATAAGCGAAGTGGGCACGGATGAAAACCCGAAAGGGCTCCGTGAGTAAAAACAGCAGGGCTGCCGGCGAGTGTTTGTGAAAACCCGAAAGGGCATAACCTCGTTAAAAAACACTTGCAGGGTCTTCACGACCTTGTAAGGAGAAACCACCCGCGTGAGATCCTTACGACTCACAAAGGAGCAACACACTAGGAGTCCTCACGATTCCTAAGGAGAAATTACACTTGCGAGATCCTCACGACTCGTAAGGAGAAATCTCTTATGGGACCCTCACGGCTCATAAGATTTGAAAGTCTTAAGTTGCAGAGACCTAAACCTGTGCTTAAGCAATTCCCCCACAAACTTCGATATTGCCCTAAAAGAGGCTCAATACTGACCCTTGTATACAATCCACGGGCGCGAATAAATATTTCCCTAACCGAGTCCCATCCGTGACTAGGGATATGTTCATATGGTAAATAACCCTTGTAAGTCTTCTCGACTTATAAGGAGAAAACCCTTTTGTAAGATCCTTACGACTTACAAGAGAACATGCACTTAGGAACCCTCACGATTCCTAAGGAGAAAACACACCTACAAGATCCTCACGACTTATTGGGAGAAATACCTTTGTGAGACCTTTACGGCTCATGGAGTCAAAAGCCTTAGTCGACAGAACCCTTAACCCTGTTTACTAAGCCACCTTTGTTCAACATAGACAGAGGCAAATGATGATTCGCTCCTGGCAATATCCCAGTTGTAGCGGTGCTGATGCCGAAATCGGTGTCTAAATCCAAGTTTGCAGCGAAAAGCCAGCAAGCCACACATGCATACGAAATAGCCGAAATGATGGGGCAACTTGCAATATAAAAATAGCAAGTAAAAATGTATGCATGAAAAATAGCCGAAATGATGGGGCAGCTCGCAATAAAAAGCAGCGAGTAAAAATAAAATAAATAGCCGAAATGATTGGGCACCGCGAAAAATAGCCGAAATGATGGGACAATCGCGACCTTCGCGATATAAAAGCTGAAATGATAGAGCATCGCGGAAAAAGAAATAAAATAAAAATGAAATTCTTGCCCTACAGGTGATGCTACATCAATCCCTGTATACAATCCAGGGGCGCCAACGAAGAAGGAATCACACTCCTCCTCCCCAGGTTTCATCAAAAGAAGAAGCCAAGTCTCGAAGGGCCACAAATAGCCTAGAAATCACCTCAATACTTGTCTCGTCACAACGGACACAACATCAAGCAAAGCGGAACAACGGCAATTCCCAGTTCCATGACTCGGCGATATACAGATCACCGAGAATCAAATCCCCACTCCGTGAAAGGCGGATATGATCAACAAAATTCCTGGTTACGTGGAATGTGGATAACGTCACTCTTTGACCCCGTGGGAAACGTCCAAAGCGGATCCTGGTCCTCGCAGAGCACGGCAGTGAACCCGTGTGAAGCATCCAGAGCGGAGTCTAGTCCTCGCCGAACACGGCAGTGAACCCGTGTGAAGCATCTAGAGCAAAATTCCTGGTCACGTGGAACGCGGATAACGTCACTCTTTGACCCCGTGGAAAATGTCCAGAGCGGATCCTGGTCCTTGCAAAGCACGGCAGTGAACCCATGTGAAGCATCCAGAGCAGAGCCTAGTCCTCGCCGAACACGGCAGTGAACCCGTGTGAAGCATCTAGAGCAAAATTCCTAGTCATGTGGAACGCGGATAATGTCACTCTTTGACCCCGTGGAAAACATCCAGAGCGGATCCTGGTCCTCGCAAAGCACGGCAGTGAACCCGTGTGAAGCATCCAGAGCGGAGCCTAGTCCTCGCCGAACACGGCAGTGAACCCGTGTGAAGCATCTAGTGCAAAATTCCTGGTCATGTGAAACGCGGATAATGTCACTCTTTGACCCCGTGGAAAACGTCCAGAGCAGATCCTGGTCCTCGCAAAGCACGGCAGTGAACCCGTGTGAAGCATCCAGAGCGGAGCCTAGTCCTCGCCGAACACGGCAGTGAACCCATGTGAAGCATCTAGTGCAAAATTCCTGGTTACGTAGAACGCGGATAATGTCACTCTTTGACCCCGTGGAAAACGTCCAGAGCGGATCCTGGTCCTCGCAGAGCACGGCAGTGAACCCGTGTGAAGCATTCAGAGCGGAGCCTAGTCCTCGCCGAACACGGCAGTGAACCCGTGTGAAGCATCTAGTGCAAAATTCCTGGTCACGTGGAACGTGGATAATGTCACTCTTTGACCCCGTGGAGAACGTCCAGAGCGGATCCTGGTCCTCGGAAAGCACGGCAGTGAACCCGTGTGAAGCATCCAGAGCGGAGCCTAGTCCTCGCCGAACACGGTAGTGAATCCGTGTGAAGCATCTAGTGCAAAATTCCTGGTCACGTGGAACGCGGATAATGTCACTCTTTGACCCCGTAGAAAACGTCCAGAGCGGATCCTAGTCCTCACAGAGCACGGCAGTGAACCCATGTGAAGCATCCAGAGCGGAGCCTAGTCCTCGCCGAACACGGCAGTGAACCCGTGTGAAGCATCTAGTGCAAAAATTCCTGGTCACGTGGAACGCGGATAACGTCACTCTTTGACCCAGCGGAAAACGCCCAGAGCGGAGCCTGGTCCTCGCCAAGCACGGCAGTGAACCCGTGTGAAGCATCCAGAGCAAACACCGGACTGTGGAGTCCTTAAAATCCACGGACTATGATGTCCTTAATCTCGACCGTAATTTCTTAAAACTAACAATCAACCACCATGATTCTAGACTGATTTTACCTTGGTTCAAGCGTACATCTCTTCACTCCTTTGATATTTATCGTTGTAATTCCTCAACATTTTCAAAGAGATGACGGGTCCCGACAACCAAACATTGGATTGTGGAGTCCTTAAATCCACGGACTATGAGGTCCTTAACCTTGACCGTGATGTCTTAAAACTAACATTGGACTGTGGAGTCCTTAAATCCACGGACTATGAGGTCCTTAACCTTGACCGTGATGTCTTAAAACTAACATCGGACTGTGGAGTCCTTAAATCCACGGACTATAAGGTCCTTAACCTTGACCGTGATGTCTTAAAACTAACATCGGACTGTGGAGTCCTTAAATCCACGGACTATGACGTCCTTAACCTTGACCGTGATGTCTTAAAACTAACCATGGACTGTGGAGTCCTTAAACCCACGGACTATGAGGTCCTTAACCTTGACCGCGATGTCTTTAAACTCCGGTACCCTGGAAAACATCCAAAGCAACCCTTGACCCCATGAGATACGGATAAGGGCGATCGCACCCAGCACTTGCGGGTCCTCACGACCTGTAAGGAAGAAAACTCTCTTGTGAGATCCTTACGACTCCCAAGGGAAAACCCGCTTAAGAATCCTCACGATTCTTAAGAAGAACTTACACCTACGGGATCCTCTCGACCTGTAGGGAGAAAAACTCTTTATGAGACCCTCACGGCTCATAAAGCTCAAAAGTCTTAGGAGGCAGATCTTAACCCTGAATCCTAAGCCATCACTACCCTGCAAGGAGACCAAGATGAATTGCTCGCAGAACACATTCAATAAAAAGGAGACACGCCATTGAGAAGAAAATGTGTCTTTATTCATAGACCAAAATGGATACAAAGTACAATTCATGAAAAAGAAAAAAAAATATACTCTCATTCAGGAGTATGTACAAAAAGAAAGGAATAGATACAAGTTTTTCAAGCCGGCGGGCGATTTAGCAATTTTGCTAGTTCATCCTTCTTTTGCTGAGCCATGGCTTCATGATTCAGGATCGTCAGAAGACGGGCCTCGACCTGAGCCTGCTGAGCCTGATACGAGGCGAGCCGGCCTTCGAGCTCTTTCTCAGTGACCTTGTGAGCCTCAACCCTGTCGCGGGTGAAAACGACAGCCTTATCAAGAGCTACCACCTCTCTGATAGACTCTTGAAGCACTCGCCAGAGTTCATACGCTTTATTGGCTTTGGCGGTGAGGCTGGTTTGAAGCTCGCTCAATGCCTTGGAGGCCAGCTCCTTTTCCAAGAATTTACGGCCGAGTCTCTTTTCACATGATGCCATGTTTGCCGCGCACCGTGCTATCAGCCCCCGCAAGTCCGCCTTCGCAACCGCAGCCTTCGAAATAGGACATGTACGCTCAAGGCCGTGTGAACAAGCCTCCATTCGACGGCAATAGTTGATCTAAAGAGCGCGCACATCACGTGGCACGGAAAGCAACAAGAAAATTTCCGATGTATATCCTATCAAGCACGCATTCGCAATCATATGAATATTCGAAAAGAAATAATGCCCAAAAGCTCTGATGTGCATGCGACATAGTGATAGTGTTCGTGATTAAAGAAAGTTCTCATAAGAAGAACACAAAGTTCATTTATGCAAGCAAAAACACACATGCGAGTACCCGGCATACATGAGGATTCACCATAAAGCATGCGAAAGCTAACGATAAAAAGAGTACACTGATTTGAATATACTACGCTAGTGGGAAAAGGTTACCAAACACGGGATCAGTAGCACAAGGGTTAACAAAACAAAGAACAAAATTCTCCATCTCTCTCTCTGCTTTCTCCAACACATCAAAGCGACGGTTCTCGCGAGAAGTCGCTCCCCACCGATTGGCGCCATGATCGTCCGCGAAAGCAGACATAATAGCTCGCCGGGCTCTTATTTGGCTCAACAGATGAACTGAGCAGTCTTTCAAAGCCTGAGTAATCAGGCACGCTTCGTGAAAACCCTCGAACTTTTCTTCAGCCGCGTCGAGCATCGCCAGGGTCATCTCCACTGGGTGAGGAGGGATGTCGGCAAGCACGGCAGCAAGAATCATCCGGAGCCAAAGGGATCCCATTGGGAGGGGGGACCCCCTACGGATCGAGAGCTCATATGTCACTGAGTCGCATTCGTCGTCGGTAAGGAGAGGGTCCACCAATCGTGCAGCAAAGCGAGGAATCATCTCCTCGAGAGGCACCTCCCATGGCTGTCGACAAGCATGAGGGCGGTTGCAGGCCATGGTTAGTTGTCTCTCAAAGCAAATCACACCAAAGTGAGAATAGATTTCTCTGTGAAGAGAAAATACGCTATGGCCTCAAGACTATAAAAGAGGAGCATTAAATGATACGTGCGGAAAACATGGCATGATGAACTATTTCCAAGGCCCAAAAAAGGGAAGGCGTTGGAAATCAAGAAAGGGAACTATTTCCAAGGCTCCTTTTCTGCATCTAATGTCATGCACAGAAACATAGCATCAAAAATTGGACAGCCCCATCAAAGGGACCCCACGTGTGGAGCACGTGAGCATCAGTCTTGATGTGTACCAGAAAGTGAAATAATGCCTTGCACACTAGACACATCAGCAGCAACAATAAAAATATATATATATATAACAAAATCAAAAAAAAGGGAGAAACCCTTGATGTGGATCAAAAATCCCAAAAGTTTTTAATGAGGGTTCTTCGATCGTCCAACATCATTACCTGAAAGGAAGAGTCTTTCGTGAACAGAGTTAAACTCTGAAAATTTCTTAAGGCAGAGAACTAAGCTCTGGAAAGGAGAATTAAATTCTCAGAAAAGAAAAGTTCTCAAAGGAGGAAGATGAGCAAAGTGGAGGCTCTTCTGAAGGGACATGGGCATTTATAGGATGTGATGGAAACGCTTCATCTCCCAGATTTCCTAGATGGATCCAACGGTCGCAAAAGTGACAGCGTTGCACTCACGTGCTGACACGTGAGAACAACGCTGTGGGGGCATTTGTTTCCTGATTTAAAATCAGGAAAAAACTACGGAGGAGGCATCACATGCTAACACGTGACATTTAAAAGCAGCGGCACAAGGCACATTCATGCCCTGAGTAAATCAAGAAAAAAGCTCCAGGAAAAGCATCACGTGTTCACATGTGACCAGTAGTCATGTGTTGACACGTGATGGCTAAGCAGCGGCAAAGAACAGAGCACAAAGGGAAGCCCATTCCAGGGGTCACGTGCTCACACGTGACCAACGGTCACGTGGCCACACGTGACCGGCTTTAAAAGCCTTATTTCTGTGACAGAATTAAAATCCGAGGGAAGATATTTCAAATCTTTCCAAAGTGGAAAAGAATTATTTGGAACCGTTGGATTAAAAATCCAATGGTGATTAAATATCACCGATTTATGGAAAAATCTTGGACTTGGAAAGATTTCTCCCTTAAATCTAACCGAAATAACAAAGAGATATCTTTGGATTTAAAATCCAATGGTGAATAAAATTCGCCTAATAATCCAAAGGCCCAGATGAATGATAAATATAAATCAAATCTCTCAATAAACAAATCCAATCTTTCAATAAAAGATTCACTAAAACTGATTGACTCTTTTCCTTCTCCTATAAATAGGAGCCAAAGGAGAGGGGGAGAGATAAATACATGAAGAAAGATAGAGCCTTGGGATCTTGAGAATTCAGAAGGAAGAACTTAACTCTCTGCAAAGAAAAACCCTAGGTGAGAAAGAGGAGGCTTAAAAAGAGAATTTAATTCTCAAAAGAGTTTAACTCTTATATGAAAGAAAAGAACTTAGTTTTTTCTCTAGTGGAGGATCGGCAAAGTGCACATCTCCCCATGAATTGAGAATTTAATTCTCATTGGGTCGAGATCCTGCCATGCAGATCTAAAACATAGAGGAGGAATTGAGTTTTGAGAATTTAATTCTCACAGAATTATGGGAATTTAATTCCTTTGGAATAAAGTTAGGGTTTAACCCTACATCATAGGAATTTAATTCCTTCAAAATGAACAGAACTAGGGTTTAACCCTAATTGAGAACTTAATTATCTCAAACTCACAGGAATATAATTCTCTTAAGAAAAGAAATTAGGGTTTACCCTACCTAAGAATTTAATTCTTAATCCTACAGAGAATTTAATTCTTAAAATAAAATGAAGAGACTTAAAAGATCACCATGCATGCAGAGAACCAGAGTCACGTGTTACCACGTGACCCCTGTAAAAATCCACAGAAAAAAGTTTTGAGGCAATGCCTCACGTGCCCCACGTGACTTCTGAGAAAGAGGCAAAAGAAACAGCTCTAGGGCGCTCTCACGTGCTACCACGTGCTACCACGTGACCCCTTGGCTGAAGCTCTAACAAATAAACACCCAAATTCCCATCACGTGACAGCACGTGATGCTCCAAACTATTCAATACTTTTGACAGAACGAAATAAAGAGAAGCAGGACGCTCTCACGTGCTACCACATGACCCCTCTTGTCTTAGTGTTTAACACTAAATTGAAACCTCTGCATCCAGTGTTTAACACTAATTTGTCTTAGTGATAAACACTAAGTTGGAATCTCTATTCCTAGTGTTTAACACTGATTCGCTTTAGTGTTTAACACTAATTTGAAAACCCCTTTACCAGTGTCTAACACTGATTATTTTTAGTGTTAAACACTAACTTGCTAATTTTAATCCCAGTGTTCAATACTGTTGGTCTTTAGTGTTTAACACTAGTTTCAGCCCAATTGGCTAAGTTTCTGGAGGCAAAGCCTCTCCTTCAATGGACCAACAGAGGGCCAATGTTCTAAACATGATTGGACTTAGCCCAAAATGGCCATAAGTCCTCAATTTAAACTTAACTGGGCTAAATGGCTCATAACATAATTAATTGGTCTTGACTCCTGTAACACCCGAGCTCTATACTACTATTTTATGTTACTGTTTGAGCTTTAGATATTACTCATTTCATTTAGCTTGCCTGTTTGACCCTTGCCGTGAAATTTTATCTGGCTAAGTCATTTCTGCATATAACAAATTTTAGCACCTAAAGTAAAATTAAAAATATCTATCTTGGCCTACTCGACACCCCTAGCCGCGTGGTAGCGTCCGTGCATCGAGTTCTCATCCCGTTCGGTGAAACGGGCGAGTTTGGACGGCTACGCGTGCGTACAGGTGTCCGACTTGGGGGTATGCTTTTTAATCATAAAATATTTCATTTTAAAATTTGGAACCCGCTTAAAATCCTATTATTTCAATTTCAAATTTTTGGACCCGATCCGGGCACGATTTGGAAATGTTTTATTTTGCGCCAAAATCCCAAATTTTAATATTTCAAAACCACCGTATAATTCTAACTTAACCATAAAATATTATATAATCCTTTAAAATCTTTCTCAATTTTAATCCCTCAACCAATCACATTTCTTTCCTTATTTCCCGTGGGCCCTATCTCTCTCCTCTCTCTAACTCTCTCTCCCTCCGCCTCTCTCTATCTCTCTCCACTATCTCTCTCTCCCTCTCTCTTATATATATATTCATCTTCCTCATCCTATATTTCTCTTTCACGTAACCTAAACCCAACCTCGTCGAGCCCCTGCCGCGTGCCCCTCGCCGCCGCAGCCCCAAACGCCGGCACCACCCTCGCCAGCCTCCTCGCCTCCTCGCCCTCATCGCAGCCACACCCACCTCCTTCCTCCATTTTTCCCACGTCCCGAGCGCCTGCACACCCCGACGATGCCACCCTCGTGCAACCCCGCGAGCCCAACCTCACCAGAAACTTCACCGCCGATCACCACCCGACCTCGTCACTTCCTCACCTCCCTCTCCAATCCCCAACACCACAAACCACCACCACCATCAACCTCACCACCTTCCCGAGCCCTCACCTGCACATGCCAGAACCCTCTCTCGTCGCCGTTCCTTCACTTCCGACGACCCTAACCTTTCACCACCATCATCACCATCTCCTTTCTCTCCCTAGCTCCTCAGTCCTTCCTCCTACCACCTAGCAATGTCCCTGCACTCAACCCAAACCCTAACCGAACTCTAACAGCAGATCCCATCGCCGGAGCTCCGTTCGCCGGCGTTGACCCCTTCACATCCCCTCTCTGCACACACAGGAAACCTCTACGGTAATCCCTCTCTTGTACTTCTCTTCATCATCCTTCTCTTCTTGCTTCATGTCTTATTTCTCAATTTTTAACTGTTCTTGTGTTGCCGGAATTCCGTCGTGCCGACGACGCGTTCCGACGTTCCAGCGAGGTACCCTGACCCGTGGGTTTCCACTGTTCGTCGTTCGGGTTCAATCCGTGAACCGTGCGTCCGTCGCGTGTTTCCCCGCCGACGTTACGTTCCGTTTTCCCGGTTCGCGACCCGTCGAGGCAAGTATCACTTGCTATATGCTATACTATATATTTATATATGTTTGACACATTAAACCTGTAAAACTTAACTTGGTATAGTCGTTTCTCATTTGGTTGCAATATGACATATATCATTTTACAGTTAACATAAAATCTACAGTTTGCTAGTTTAAACCTAATAACCAAGTTTATTCGTTAATCACATTTTACTGTTTAATAGATGGTAGCACTTACCCATGTAGTTCTATCACATTCGGACATTCGTATTCAAAGGCTTGATATAACTGTATTGCATCATCATTTAAACTATTGCACCGCTAAGGGTGCTCAAAACCTGTTAATATATTAAAACGGCTGCACTGTATTAACGCACTCTTGTGATTGAATGAAACTGCTTATTGTTGTTTAACTTATTGCTTACTTCCTGCTGTTAATCCCCTGTTCGATTATATATCTGTTGTGAGCACACCCACGATATTGTTACATCTTGACTTGACTTTGTCACACATGATATATATTGATACACCTGACATGGTACCGTTTACTGTTGACTTGACCTGATGTACCATGACCTGACCTGTTACCTGATCTCGTGCCTAATGCCAACAAACCCGACATGTAGTCCTCATGGACCATTCCTGTTGTCTATCCAGACAGAACCTGCTGTTACCTGATCCTGTGTTGGCATTAGTTCTTGATTACTGAATACCTGACCTGACACATATAACTTGGGGGTATGGGGAAATCAAAAGTGTAAACTAAAGTGTAACTTAAAAGGGTATTACTTGATCCGTGGTCCCGGGGGGTAACGGGACAGAGCCATTCGTGACTCTTACATTTTCCTGATCCGTGGTCCCGGGGGGTAACGGGACAGAACCACTATTGGTTCACATATTCCTGATCCGTGGTCCCGGGGGGTAACGGGACATATCCTTTGAGTTACATGGAGGATTACTCAAATTGATTTCAAAGACTTTAGACTAGAAAACCTGGTAGAACAGTTTAGTTATCCACTGCACACTACCCTGCACTGCTTGTTTCATACTATTGCTTTATTCATGTATATTTCTGCATTGCCTATTACACTGTTCATATTATATTACTTGATGACATGACGCGCTGACGTCTGGGTTTTGCATGGCCCAGATCCTGTACCACCGTCGCAGTCCGAGCAGGAGTACTTCAGCCAGCAGGCTGAGCTGTGAGGTGTTGGTATTAGTTAGTTTTATTTCCTGCATTTATTTCCTGATGTGAGCCCGCATTATGGGACATACTTTTCAGTTATTTGTATTGGATCATTTGCTTCCGCATTTATTTATTATTGACTCCTGTTATTCTGGATTATGGACATGTTTTAGAAAATTTTATCTTGTTCTTGATATCTCTACAGCCGTAATGTGACTGTGCATGGATACTTCCTAACCACAGGTAGCATGGTTGGCTATGTCACGTGCCCAATCTTGCGTACTCTGGGAAGCGGGGCGTGACAACTCCAAATTGGAGCAAATATCGTTTAATCTACCTTGGTTTAAGGGTACATCTCTTCACTCCTTTGATACTTGGCGTTGTAATTCCTCAACGTCTTCAAAGAGGTGACGGGTCCCGATGACCACACATTGATATGGACTGTGGGGTCCTTAAACTCATGGACTATGATGTCCTTAAACTTCATAGACTACGATGTCTTTAACCTGGACTGTGGGGTCCCTTTAAACCCACGGATTACGATGTCCTTAACCTTGACCGGGATGTCTTAAAACTAACAACGGACTATGACGTCCTTAACCTTGACCGTGGTGTCTTAAAACTAATGCCGGACTGTGGAGTTCTTAAACCCACGGACTATGATGTCCTTAACCTTGACCGCAACGTCTTAAAACTAACATTGGACCGCAACGTCCTTAAACTACCTATGGACCGCAATGTCCTTAAACTACCTATCGATAGCAATGTCACTAAACTAAACAACAGGGCTCCCTTAAATGCTCTCTTGTTGGATCTAAATGATCCCGTTAAGTTGATCTTAGTCCAAATCAGACTAATGTATCCTTAACAAACGTTTAAGTTGATCTTAGTCTCAAATGAGCCTAACGTATCATTAAACCCAACCCCCAAACCCAAATCTAAGAAAGATACGGATTTGGACTAGTCCACGCCCTACGGGCGACAACATAACTTAGTCTCCGTATACAATCCACGGGCAACCAAACACAAAATAAACACCTACGACACGAAGTGATCATCTGGAGAAGGAGAAAGTTGTTACCGCGATGCGGTAGCGTAATTAACTGCAGGGGCTTGCGCCTGCAGGGAAGAGCGTCCCCACAATCAAAAACCCCTCAAGCGAGGGGGAATCTGACAAAGTCTGCTACATCGGACGCATCCATTTAAACCTTCGATACATGGTGCCATAAATCAACTTGGCATCTTCGGAGAGGTGGACGGATAGCACCAATTAGCATCTGCCCCGAATCTCAAGCAAGACGTCCCCGCCGCGCCGTCATTCGGAGGGGAACAGGCACCGATGGCTTAGGAAACAGGGTTAGGATATGCCACCTAAGACTTTTCAAATTTATGAGCCGTGAGGGTCTCATAAAGAATTTTCTCCCTGCAAGTCGAGAGGATCTCGTAGGTGCATTTTTTTTTAGGAATCGTGAGGATTCCTAACTGTGTTTTCTCTTGAGAGTCGTAAGGATCTCACAAGAGAATTTTCCCTCTTACAAGTCGAGAGGACTCGTAAGTGGTTGTTTCCCTCCTTGTCGAAATTCGACTTTGGAGAGTGTGGTTCGTGAATAGTATGCAAGAGTCCATTTTGGACCGACTTGCAGGGCCCCAGTGCTTAGGAAACAAGTTTTTTAATCCCCACTGCCTAAGGCTTTGCCTTACGAGTTGAGACGAATCGAGAAGTTCTCGCAAAAATGTCCTAACGTCATAGTTAACCTTTACTCTTTACGACAGAGGTCCGTTAGGGTCTGTGGTACTAGGGTTTTGCCCGTCGTACCGTCGTGTTGGCTGATGTATCCCTCGATAGGCAATCTTGCTGTTCGAGTAGCCTTGCGACTGTCGTGTCTCTGATCCCTTCGGGGGCTGGACAAGACGTCTTCAAGCAATCTTCTTAGACAGTTTGACAGTCAGAAGAGCAAGCGTTAGGAATTTTGCCATGCCACTTTTTACTTGAGGTTAGACTCATTTTGGAGAGCCCCGATGAGTCATAACCACTCCGCGCTGGTGTGGGATGATCTCCGATAGTCTTTCAGATTTTATGTGAGTTGCCGTCAAGACCCTGAAGCTAGAAATTTGGCCTTTGCTTCGTTTTGCTAGCATTGCGTCTGCTGTAACGAGACGAATGTCGCGGCTATCTCTAGGTTGCGTGTGAACCGTCGAGGCTTGGAACTAAGGATTTTGTCGTGGCTCCGTTGTTTGATTGTCGCGTCTGGATCCTGCTGGAGGAAGAACGCTGGGGTGACATCGCGTCTGCTGTAACGAGATGAATGCCGAGGTGGTGACCACTCCGCGCTGGTGTGGGATGATCTCCGATAGTCTTTCAGGCTTTATATGAGTTGCCGTAAAGACCCTGAAGCTAGGAATATTGCCTTTACTTCGTTGTTTTGGCGCGTCCGAATCCTGTTGGAGGAAGAACGCTGGAGTGACATCGTGCCTGCTGTATCGAGACGAATGTCGAGGTGGCGACCACTCCGCGCTGGTGTAGGATGATCTCTGATAGTCTTTCAGGTTTTATATGAGTTACCGTCAAGACCCTGAAGCTAGGAATTTGGCCTTTGCTTCGTTTGCTTTGGCGAACATCGAGGTGGTGACCACTCCGCACTGGTGTGGGATGATCTCCGATAGTCTTTCAGGTATATGAGTTTCCGTCAAGACCCTGAAGCCAGGAATATTGCCTTTGCTTCCTTGTTTTGGCGCGTCCGAATCCTGTTGGATGAAGAACGCTGTAGTGAAATCTCATCTGCTGTAACGAGACGAATGCTGAGGTGGAGCTAAGATTTTGCCATCACTCCGCTTTGTTTCGACCATGGGGTCTTTCGTTGACGTTGCATCTGCATCCTGCTGGACTGTGAAGGTACGCCGTTGTTGACATTGCGTCTGCTGTAACGAGACGAATGCTGAGGTGGAGCTAGGATTTTGCCATCACTCCGCTTTGCTGACCATGGGGTCCTTCGTTGAAGTTGCATCTGCATCCTGCTAGACTGCGAAGGAACGCCGTTGTTGACATTGCGTCTGCTGTAACGAGACGAATGCTGAGGTGGAGCTAGGATTTTGCCATCACTCCGCTTTGTTTCGACCGTGAGGTCTTTTATTGACGTTGCATATGCATCCTTCTGGACTGCGAAGGAACGCCGTTGTTGACATTGCGTCTACTGTAACGAGACGAATGTCGAGACGGTCTCTAGGTTGTCTGTGAACCATCGAGACTTGGCTCTCTTTCGGATGGAGCTTGGGAGAAGGTATGATTCTCTCTTTGTTTGTGCCCCTGGATTGTATACAGAGATCGATGTGATCTCACCTGTAAGGCAAAAGGTTTCATTTTATATATTTTTCCTTCCGCGATACTCTATCATTTCAGCTTTTATATCGTGAAAGTCGCGATTGCCCAATCATTTCGGCTATTTTTCGCGGTGCCCAATCATTTCGGCTATTTGTTTTATTTACTCACTGCTTTTTATTGCGAGTTGCCCAACCATTTCGGCTATTTTGTATGCATACATTTTTTACTTGCTGATTTTGTCGCAAGTTGCCCCATCATTTCGGCTATTTCATATGCATTTTTGGCTCACTGGCTTTTCGCTGCGAGTTTGGGATTTGATAATGATTTAGGCATCAGCATCGCTACAGCTGGGATATTGCCAGGAGCGAATCATCATTTGCCTCTATCAATGTCGAACAAAGGTGGCTTAACGAACAGGGTTAGGATCGTGTCGACTAAGGCTTTTAACTTTATGAGCCGTAAGGGTCTCATGAAGGTATTTCTCCCTATGAGTCGTGAGGATCTCGTAAGCGCGTTTTCTCCTTAGGGATCGTGAGGATTCCTAAGTGTATGGTCTCTTATAAGTCATAAGGATCTTACAAGAGTGTTTTCTCCTTATAAGTCGAGAGGATTCTTAAGTGTGTGGTCCCTTATAAGTCGTAAGGATCTTACAAGAGTGGTTTCTCCTTATAAGTCGAGAGAACTTATAAGGGCTGTTCACCATGTAAACATATCCCTAGTCGCGGGCGGGACTTTGTTAGGGAAATGTTTATTCGCGCCCGTGGATTGTATACAAGGGTCAATACTGAACCGCTTGTAGGGCAGCATTGGAGATTGTGATGGCTTAAGAACAGGTTCGGATCCCTGTAGCTTAAGGCTTTTGAATCCTATGAGCCGTGAGGGTTTCAAAGGGGAATTCTCCTTACGAGTCGTGAGGATCTCGTAAGTGTAATTTCTCCTTAGGAATCGTGAGGATTCTTAAGTGTTTTGTTTCCTTGTGAGTCGTAAGGATCTCACGCAGGTGGTTTCTCCTTACAAAGTCGAGAGGACCTTGCAAGTGTCTTTTAACGAGATTGCGCCCTTTCGAGTTTTCACAAAACTCGCCGGTAGCCCTGCTGTTTTTACTCACGGAGCCCTTTCGGGTTTTCATCCGTGCCCATTTTGCTTGTGGACGTACCTTTTTTTTCTGGAATGCTGCGGTCCGTAGAATTTTATCGACCTTTTGGTCAACAGCCAGTTTTAGGACATAGTGGTCCATCATTAGTTTAACGACGTTTCGGTCATCTGTTAGTTTAAGGACGTTTCGGTCCGTTGTTAGTTTAAGAACATCTCGGTCCGTAGCCAGTTTTAGGAAATAGCGGTCCTTCGCTGCCATATTTGAGGCGAATTTCTAGTTTATGGACTTTTCGGTCCATGGTGCTTTCTCTATGAATGAGCACGATGCCCCCGGCATCTCCACCTTTTTAGGGGCGTGAGGTTGTGGCGGGTTCACTTTCCAGTTTTCGGACAGCGCGAACTTGCCCTGTTGATATTGGTCTTCAACCCAATTTTTGAAGACGAAGCAATCTTCGATCGGGTGGCTTACCGTTTGGTGGTAAGGGCAGTAATTAGGATTGTTGATATCGCCTGGCTGCAACGGACGTTTTGGATCCGGCAGATTGATGAGTCTGTTGCGCACTGCCAGCTCGAACAGTCTTCTCGTTTTATCCTGGGGAAACGAGTAAGGACGTCCCAGTCTCTCCTCGAGGGATGGGCATGGACGCACGTTATTTTGGTGAAAACCCGGCTTTAAGTTGCTCGCCTGTTGTTGAGTATTGGCAACGAAAGTTTCTTTTCCTTTCCCCTTTTCATTCCGAGGATCCGTTTTTGAAGGAGATGGTCTGTGACCCATTTGATCCATTTGGACCAGTTTGTCAATCAAGGCCTGAAACGTGGTCAGCTTGAAGAACATCATGAATTGGAAAATAGTCGCTTGAGGGTCAAGAGTACCCACGAACATGCCTACCGCCGGCGCTTCTTCGATGCGCTGCTCGCATTTTGACCATAGATTCCACCATCGAACGGCGTACTGAACCCAGGTTTCTCCAGGTTTCACCCTGGCATTGATCAATGCCGTGATTGGGGTACGTTCGCTAGCGCTCGCAAAACGTTGGGTGAACAACAATTCCATATCTGTAAAAGTTTTGACAGAGTCGTTGGGAAGCTCCGAGTACCATTCAAAAGCTGAGTCTGCTAAACTACCGACGAACTGGCGAAGTAGAAGTTTATCATCACCTCCAGTATTGCCGCAAAGAGCCCTGAACTGAGCGACATGTTGATGGGGATTGCATGTCCCCTTGTACACATGGAATTTGGGGATCGTATATCCCGGCGGGTAACTTATTTGATCATACCAGCTTGGATATGGTCGCCCAGTTTTAACGACTTGGCCGGCCACTTCGTTCGCTCGGTGAGCTCGTATTTGTTGAGCTATATAATCATCCAGGACGGCTTTGGAGATGGTCTCCTCCTTGGCTGCTGAACAAGCCGGAGGAGGGTTCGATGTCTCCCCTCTGTCATCTTCAAGGACAATCGGAGGGTCTTCAGCCGGAGGATCCGGTTGTATCCTCATCCCGACCATGTCTTGGAAGAGAAGTGCCATTTGTTTTATGTTGGCAGCTTGTTCTGCTGCTTCTCTGTCCTTCTTTTCGAGAACTCTGCGTAGGAAGTCAGCATCGGTTTCTTGTTCACAGCGCTGCTCCGAGGATGTCTCCGGGCTTGCTTTCGGTCCCGTAAGTGCGGCCATAGCTGTTAGCATCTCCTGGAGGTTTTGTTGTTGTTGCTCCTGAGCCTTAGTCACTGATCGCGTAAGCGGTCGATGACCTGTGGAGATACGGCTATCCTTTTTTCCGGATGCCATATAGACGGTATGCACCACCATGCCCCCAGACTTGGGGCGTTTGGGTTCAGTGCCTTTACGATTCGTCGCGGACACAGGGATTTTCTCCGGCCTTCTCCTCTTGTGGGTGGTCGAAGTTGAGGGGGCCATTGTAGCGGGCACCCATATAGCTATCACCTTACATGACTTGACCGGATGGTTGTCTTCTCGCTGAACTTTCACCTTTTTCTGTCGGCGAGGGTAATCTTGATCAACCACCGAGTCTTGTACTTGACGCCAGACCTTGTAAATTTTAGAGGACAACCGTTGAGGGGGATGCTCCGACTTCGTTTCCGTAACCTTCTTCACAGGTGGAGGAGATCTTTTCAGTACGGCGGTCGGAGAGTTCTTGCGAACCCTCCTAAGCGGTTCAAAGTTGTTCGCAGTTGGAACAGCAGCATTGACTTCCACCATAGGAGCTGGCGGAGTCAGTCCAGAAGGGGAGTTGCCCCCAGCCTTCCTTACTCGGCGCCAGTAACGACGACGAGCATGTCGTGCAGATGGAGTTGCCTCAACCATAGGGGTGACTCCCTCATGCCCTCTTTGTTGGTCAGAAGTTGCCGTTGTCAGCCTATTGAAGACTGATGTCCGCTGAGTGGGGATGGCCAACCTATCAAAGGCAGACATCCGAGTAGGAGCTGAAATAGTTGATCTTGTGAAGACCGGCCCCTTTGCAGGAGAAGACGCCATGACGACTTCGGGAGCAGGGATGGCTATCCTTTTTGGGATAACCCTTTCTGGTAACGCGGGCTTCTTCATAGGCCCGTTGGAGCTCCGGCCCAGTCTGTCAAAGACTGAAGCATTTGGATTGGGCGACCCGTTGAGAGGGGCCGCGGAAGTTGCAAGCCGATCAAAGACCGACTTCTTTGGAGCTTCTTGGAATGGCGCGGGAGTATTGAAGCTCATTGGTGGGAGCATGGTCCCAAAGAACAGCCCAGTGGTAGCCTGCGTTACCTGCTCTACCGGCATCGTGAACAGGGAGGCCGCTTGAGGCCCATATGTTACACCTCCAGATGAGGCGGGACGAGAGTTGCAGTTGCAGCTGGAGCATTTTGTGCAGGTAGAAGCCATTGATCTTTCGTTTTCTCTGCACGGAGCAAGACACAAAATCTTAATACCTTGAATCCACAGGCAACCATAGCAAACCGCGATTCGTTCACGAACACGACACACGAAGTGTGGAGTGGAAAGAGGAAAAGGTCCCACCGGGCGTGCCAGAATCTGTTCCCCGCCGAAAGACGCGGCGAAGACGAGATGAACGTCTAGCCTGAATTTCGGGGCAGATGCTAATTGGTGCTATCCGTCCACCTCTCCGAAGATGCCAAGTTGATTTATGGCACCATGTATCGAAGGTTTAAACGGATGCGGCCAATGTAGCAGACTTCGTCAGATTCCCCCTCGTTTGAAGTGGTTTTGATTATGGGGACGCTCTTCCCTGCAGGCGCAAGCCCCTGCAGTTAATTACGCTACCGCATCGCGGTAACAACTTTCTCCTTCTCCAGATGGTCACTTCGTGTCGTGGGTGTTTGTTTTGTTTTTGGTTGCCCGTGAATTGTATACGGAGACTAATTTATGTTGTCGCCCGTAGGATGTGGATTAGTCCAAATCCGTATTTTCTTAAATTTGGGATTGAGGGTTGGGTTTAAGGATACGTTAGTCTCATTTGAGACTAAGATCAACTTAAACGTTTGTTAAGGATACGTTAGTCTAATCTCAGACTAAGATCAACTTAACGGGATCGTTTAGATCCGACAATAGAGCATTTGGACTCTATTGTTTAGTTTAGGGACATTGCGGTCCATTACCAGTTTAGGGACATTGCGGTCCATTACCAGTTTAAGGACATGGTGGTCCATTACCAGTTTAAGGACATGGTGGTCCAATGTTAGTTTAAAGACATTGTGGTCAATTACCAGTTTAAGGACATAGTGGTCCAATGTTAGTTTAAGGACATTACGGTCCATGGGCTTAAGGACCCCACAGTCCGTGGTTAAGGACATCATAGTCCATGGGTTTAAGGACCCCACAGTCAAGGTTAAGGACATCATAGTCCGTGAGTTTAAAGACCTCACAGTCAAGGTTAAGGACATCATAGTCCGTGAGTTTAAGGACCCCATGGTCCATAAAATGTCTGGTTGTCGGGACCCGTCACCTCTCTGAAGACATTGAAGGATTACAACGGCATGTATCAGAGGAGTGAAGAGATGTACCCTTGAACCAATATTGATTGAGAGATCTGTAGTCCAATTTGGGACTAAGATCAAAGGATTAATGAGCATATGGGCTCAGTTAATCTGAATTGAGGACTTACAGCCAATTTAGACTAAGTCCAACAAATGTTTAACATTTTATTGTTCTGGGCTGTTGAGCCTTTATTTGAGCTTGGCCCTTTTAATAATGCTGAGCATTAGATCCTGAGATTTTTTGTCTTGTATTGAATGCATAGCATTCATCAGAACAATGTGTGTTCTGACAGCGCGCCACGTAGCGCGCCAGGCGCTTTGCGCCAATTAAAGAGCGCATTGCGCTTCTGCCAAGTAGTGCACACGAAAATGGCACGTGTCGCGCATAGCGCTAAGCGTCGGTTTATTAGCGCATTGCGCTTTTAATTTATGAGCGCTTTGCGCTGATTTAATGGCGCACCAGTGAGTGACACGTGGCGCGCTTGGCGCTGAGCGCCAGCCCATGAGCGCAGTGCGCTGTTTCAGAAGCGCAAAGTGCAAGCTGTGTCTGTGCTTGACACATGGCATGTTTTGGCGCTGAGCGCCGGTCTAAGGAGCGCAAAGGCGCAGTTCATGAGTGCAAGGCACTTTCTGATAGCGCAAAGCGCATTTGATCAAATTTATGATCAGAGAAACAAGTTTATGTCCTTTTTAAAGGAGGCTTTGCCTCAAGATTCAAGAACAAAAGTTCTTGCTTTATTTATAAAAAGGTACTGCCTTTGTAGATCAATGATCTGTAAATGAAGTAAATATTTCTTCTTTTTGTTTATAATAAGATCTTTTGATCTCTTTTATATCAAAGACTTTGGTCTTCTTATAGATCTATGATCTTTTTTAGAAGATAGTTCTTCTTTTTATGAGATGATTTCATCTCTGTATCCAAGAATTATGTTCTTTACCTTGAAGAAGATGATCTTCTTTTTGCTAGAAGCTTGCTTTTCTCTCTTTGAGTTTTCCTAAAGTTTTTAGGGAGGTTTCTCCATGTTTCTCTCTGTATGAGACTTGAAGTCTAGGGGCCTTTTTATAGGGCAAATTGATTTGTTAAATCAGTTAAAGAGATCTTTCTCTGATTGATTTAGGGATGTTTCCTCACCGTTGGATCTTTGATCCTAGGGCTTCTATTTTACAGAAGACAATCATCTTGTTTTTAACAAAATTGGAAAGATCTTTCCATAACATAATTTTAATTCTGATTAATTAATAATTTATTATTATTAGATCTTTTGATTTAACGGTGGGGAATTTTTAATTCCAGCGCTGGCGCACCTACGTTCGACACGTGGCGCTAGCGCAGCGCAACTGCGCTAGCGCATTCATGTTTGACACGTGGCGCGCAGCGCAGAGCGCTGGATCTGAAGCGTTGCTTCAACCTTTGAATTTTGAAATTTAAACAGAGCTTTGCTCTGATTGGGGGTACGCTGTCTAGGGCGCAGCGCATATGGCGCTAGCCCATCTGTGTTTGACACGTGGCGCGCAGCGCACCTAGCGCTGGATCTGAAGCGTTGCTTCAATTTTTAAATTTTGAATTTCAAAACAGAGCTTTGCTCTGGTTGGGGGACACACGCATGAACCTTCTTACCCTATCAGCATCAGTGGCAACCAAAGGTCCAGCAAATCTACTCAGCCATGTCCATTCCGCTGCATGTGCATCCACGGGTGCGCCGTTCTGCTTCAAGCCAATGAATTTTTCTTCCATTTCCTCCCGTGCAGTCTGCGAGAAGAACTTCTCCAAAAAGCTCTGCGAGAACGTTGCCCAACTGATTGGTTTGGGCAAACGGGTCTCTTCTATGAGCCACCATTCACGGGCATCGTCTACCAGTTGGATGCGAACAACATCCACTCTTTTATCCTCTGGAATCTGCACCGCGACAAGCAAATTCTCCGTATCAATCAGCCACTGCTCTGCTGGCAACGGTTCTTCCAAACCAGTGAATACGGACGGACCCAGTCTTCTGAAATCCGCCACGGTACCCACACGTTCAGCTGGTCTAGTCGCAACATTATTTACGGTCTGCTAGACAGCCCATAAACCATCCTGAAATGCTTCAGCTTGTTGCTGGTTCAACCTGGTCTGCCGTTTCTGTTCCTCCAGCATACCACGCATCACTCCGAGTAAGGCGGCATCATCCACACGCCTCTGGTACGTCTTCAAATTTCTGTCCGCCGTGATTCTGAAGCTAAAACACCGAAAGGATTAGCAAGATAAACAAGATTCAATAAACAGGATTGAAGAAGCAAGATAGTTATGGATTCAAGGATGGCAAGATGGTAATAAGGCAGGCTTTGCTCCTAGTTACGAGTATTCTGATTCATGTATTGGGTTCAATACCCAATTACAAAAGAATCAAACCCGACTAATCTATATCCTATGGCTCTGATACCAAACAAACCCTATCACGCCCCGCTTCTCAGAGTGCGCTAAGATCGGCACGTGACAGAGCCAACCATGCTACCTGTGGATAGGAAATATCCTTCCACGGTCACATTACGGCTGTAGAGATATCAAGAATAGACATAAACTATCTAATACATGTCCATAAGCCAGAATAAAGAGTCATGAAATAAAATAATGCGGAAGCAAAAGATTCAAGTACAATAATGATCTGGAATGTACGTCCCATAATACGGGCTCACATCAGAAATAAAAAAATACTGAAAGGAAACTAAACTAAACTAATAATAGGTCTTCACTGCTCGGCCTGTTGATCAAAATATTCCTGCTCGGCCTGCGTCAAAGGTAAAGGATCCGGGCCATGCAAAACCTATACGTCAGTGCGTCGTAATATCACAATAATATAATTAAGGAGTAGCAAGACATGCAGGCACGAGTATGAATAGTAAATAAGGTATAACAGTGGCATAAAATGAACAGCGAAGGGTAAAGGCACAAGTGGCGTGCAGTGAGTAATCTAAACTGTGCTATAGGGTTATCTACCCTCTAGTCTTTGAAATCAATTTGATGAATCATCGATATAACTCAATAGTATCTCGTGCGTGCCCGGGACCACGGTCAAAGATTCTCGGGCTGGACCGAGACGTGCCGCTATGCAGTAAAAGGTAGGATGTACAGATGAATGATGTCAGCATCATCATCCCGGGGCTGGCCTAGCCCGTAAAACTGATCAGTAAAGGCATCGAACTGTCGAGTTACAAGTCAGGTTGCATCATTGATTTCCCCATACCCCAAAGTTATGTGTGTAAGTCAGGTATTTGATAAATCTGGAGCTAATGCCAACACAGGATCAAGTAGGTACAGGTTTGTCTAAATAGACAACAGGATATGTCCGTAGGGACAACAGGTCAAGATTGTTGGCATTAGTAACAAGACCAGGTATCAAGTCAGGTCAAGGGGTGTATCAGGTCATGTCAAGTAGTGCAGGGTATCGAGCGGGTGCTCAAGACAAACTGTAGTAAATATGGGTGCATAAAATGGAGTACTAATAAATGAAATAACATGAATAGTAAGCAAATAAATGGTATGGATGCACAACTAGTGATTAGGGTTACCTTTAATAGTTCTAAAACTAACTAGATTGCACTTTATTAAACATGGGGTATTAAACAACAGTGTTAAGGTATTAATGAGATCTGTAAATGCGACTATATGCATTCTATATGATACGGATGCAAACGGACATCATATAACCGTAAAATGATAAACTAACAAGTGCAGGATATATAACTAAGCAACATAAGATGTAACTATTTAATTTGATGCAGCATAGCATGTAACAAGATAGCTTTCATGATCTAGACCTACAATGATATGAATGGATGCAAACGGAATATCGAAAAGCTATAAAACTAAACATGGGTTACATGATGCGAAATACAGTTGTTCTATTTGTTAAAATAGATGTGTCTAAAGTAATGTAGCGTGTATTTAAGATTAAATTGCATGCCCTAGATCTGAAATGTACTATACAGATGTAAACGGAACGTCAAAAGGCTGTAATATGAAACATGGGGTACTTGATTTAAAATACAGATGTTATATTTATTTAAATAGGTATATAATTAGTCATATAGCATGTAACAAGATTAACTTGCCTAGACGGAACAAGAACGGATGTGTACGGAACGTCCCACGTCGGCGAAAAGTCACGACGCGCGCACGGTACACAGAACGGGTCCAAATAATGCGCTGGGGTGATCACGAAGTCCAGGTACGTCGTCTGGATCGTCGGCGTCGATCCTGGCTCCGGCGAACTACGGCAACAGAGAAATCAAATCTTTAAAGAAATAAGGAAAAGAAAGAAAGAAAGCAAGAAAGAAGGAAGAGGAAGAAGAAGAAGAGAAGAGGGATTGCTCACTGAAGTTTGTGTACTGGGTTCGCAGAGATAGGTGGTGGTGTTGACGGTGATGAACGGAGCTCCGGCAAAAGGGTTGGATTGCTAGGGTTCGGCTAGGGTTTGGTTAGAGTTTTGCTTGCTGGGTGTTGGTGCAGGGATGGTGCAGGGTTCTGTTGAGGGAGGAGGAAGCAATGAGGGTTAGGGTTTCGAGAGTTGTAATGAGGAAGAGGGGCTTCGCTGGGTTTTTATAGGAGGAGAACGACGAAGATCATAGGGTTTGTTAGAAGGGAGGTGACCATAATGCTGAAGGGAGGTGCGCGGATCCAGGGCGCACAGTATTCACGAGAGGAGAGAAAGGCGCGAGAGGAGAGATGTTTTTTGGCGTTTTGCGAGGGGAGAGAGAAAGTGAGAGCGCGGGGAGAGAGAGAGAAGAAAAGAGAGAAAGGAGAGAGAAATTGTTTTAGTTTAGGAAAATATTAGGTTAGTTTTTAAATTTCGTTTTCAGTTTTAAAAATTTGAACGGTTAAGGAAATTTAAATATTTAAATAATTTGAATTTTTGGCGGAATACAAAATATTTCAAAACGCGTCCGGATCGGGTCTAAAATTTCAAATTTAAAATATGAAAAATATATGCGACTTTCAAAATTCAAAATGAATGCTCAGGTAACGAAAATGCATACCCTCAATAACGGATGCACGTACATACGCGTAGCCATCCAAACACGTCCGTTTCACCGAACGAGACGAGAACAATATGTGCGGATGCTACCACGAGATTAGGGGTATCAAGCAGGCCATATTATGTATTTTTAAATTATTTTCTGCGACTTAAATGTTATGTGGTAAAAGACGCGATGCCAGATAAAATTCCAGTTTGCACTAAACATGAAAATGAACGTGTCTATGCAACAAGTCGAGATAATTCATAAATATGAATCAAACAAGTTCAAGCAAGCGGGTCGGGTCGAATGCAATGTAAAATGTAAAATACCATTCGCACCCAAAACACGATAAATCAAGAAAATACCACAAATAAGGAAAATATATGAATTGGAAATGGTATAAATGAACTAGGGTGTTACAACCCCCCTCGTCGGCCCCCTCCGGCGACCTCCTCCACGTCCGACTCCCCTTCCTCTGACCTCTCACTTTCCCCCTTCCGGCGACCTCGTCTTGCCCGCAGATTCTCTCGCCGCAGATTCCCTCGCCGGGACCTCCCTTCCGTAGCCACCTCACGCTTCTCTCCATAGCCTCCCTCTCCCGCGCCTATCTCTACAGCCCCCGCTTGTCGCTCTCGTTTTTTATTCTGCCGTCGATTCAAGGTACGTATAAAATTAAATTTGTTGGGTAACGAATTTTTACAAATCATGATATTGTGAAAAAGTTTTATTTGAAAAAATTATAGTAAATTACAGTAAATTTTTTAAATTGCTCAAGTTCCATTGTATCTAGAAATGAAGTGATCCAAATTTAAATTGGTGGAGGATAGATGGTGGAGCAGAGGGGTTTGTTGTGGTTAGACGGTGAAGCAGTTGCTAATCCATATTCAAGGATACCTAACTATAAGCGAATTGAACTTTCTTTCACAAAAAATTCAGTATACAGAGAGGCACTTTTTATAGCTTTGTTACACGAGTATAGGAAGATATGAGGAAAACAATAAAATAAGAAAGTTACAAACAAATTCTGTTACAAACAGATTCTAACAGATTTTTTTACAAACAGATTCTAACTAATCTGAGAAATATCTTACTGTTGACTATTTCCAATACTCCCCCTCAAGTTGGTGCGTATATGTCCATCATGCCCAACTTGCTTATGAGTCTCTCGAACACTGCTTTGAATAGTACCTTTGTAAAGATATCTGCAGTTTGTTCTTTTGTCGGAATGTAGGGGATACAGATGGTACCGGCATCCAGTTTTTCCTTGATGAAGTGGCGGTCGACTTCAATATGCTTTGTTCTGTCATGTTGTATGGGGTTGTGTGCTGTGCTGATGGCAGCTTTGTTGTCGCAGTATAGTTTTAGTGGCCGAGTTATAGGCTGCTTTATTTCCTGTAGTACCCGTTGAACCCACAGAACTTCACAAATACTATTGGCCATGGCTCGAAATTCTGCCTCCGCACTACTCCTTGCCACGACACTTTGTTTCTTGCTCCGCCATGTAACTAGATTGCCCCACACGTACGTATAATACCCTGAAGTTGACTTCCTGTCTACGATGGAACCTGCCCAATCCGCGTCAGTGAATACTTCGACGCTGCGAGTCTCGCATTTTTTGAAGAATAAATCTCTTCCTGGTGCGCCCTTTAAATACTTCAAAACTCTATATGCTGCATCAAGGTGCTCTTCTTAAGGTGAGTGCATAAATTGGCTTATCATACTCACTGCAAAGGTGATATCGGGACGTGTGTGTAAGAGATAGATCAATTTTCCCACTAACCTCTGGTATTGTGGAATGTCCACTGACGGGCTCTGTGTAAATTCTCCGAGCTTTTTATTCGGATCTATCGGTGTCTCCGCAGATTTGCAGTTTGTCATCCCTATTTCTTTGAGAAGATCAAGAATATACTTCCGTTGAGACACGACAATGCCTTTCTTACTTCGAGCAATTTCCATACCCAAGAAACACTTCAATTCTCCCAAGTCTTTTATTTCGAACTCATTGGCGAGACTTCCTTTTAACTGGTTGACCTCTTCCTCGTCATCTCCTGTAACAATGATGTTATCAACGTAAACAATTAGTATTGCAATTTTTCCATGTCTGGAGACTCTGTAGAACATGGTGTGATCTGCCTGAGCCTGATTGTATCCTTGCCCTTTTACAAACTGATGGAAACGTTCGAACCAAGCTCGTGGAGATTGTTTAAGACCGTAAAGTGATCTTTTCAATCTGCACACTTTGGAGCCGAACCCTTTTTCAAACCCCGACGGAGGTTCCATGTACACTTCTTCGTCCAGGTCTCCATTCAAAAATGCGTTCTTCACATCTAGTTGTTGAAGTCGCCAATCGAGGTTTACTGCAACTGACAGCAAGATCCGGATCGTGTTTAGCTTAGCCACAGATGCAAAAGTCTCCGTGTAGTCGATCCCGTATGTTTGAGTGAACCCTTTAGCAACGAGCCTCGCCTTATATCGTTCTAGGGTTCCATCTGCACGAAACTTTGGTGTGAAAACCCATTTGCATCATACAGTCTTCTTTCCTCTCGGCAGCTCTTCCATGTTCCAAGTCTGATTTTTCTCAAGTGCATCATCTCCTCGAAAATCGCCTTTCTCCACTCTGGAGCTCTCAGAGCATCCTGTACAGTTTTTGGAATCTCCACAGCAGACACATTAGAGGTAAAGGCTGAAAAACTGGGTGAGAGATTATTTGAGGACACAAATTTTGACATTGGATACAAGGGATGACCAATACATGACCTTGTGGACTTTCGGAGAGCTATGGGAAGATCCAGCTCACTGTGATCTGGTTCTGTTCTCGAGTCGGATTCTTGGTGGGGCTGGACAGAGTCGGCATCTGCTTCTGGAAAAGGATATATCCCTATTAAATGCTCCTGTTGTATTTTTTCCAGACCTGTTTCACGTTATTTCCATTTGTAAGTTTTAATTTCCACATCAGCTTCTGGTGGATTTAAATCCACGGGGCAAGTTGTTTTAGGAGTCGGTGATATGTTCCTATTTTTTTGGGATTTTTCCGGATTTTCTAATAAAGGAACCGAGTTTTCAACAGACATATTTTCTGAGTTTTCAAGGACCTTTTTTTGAGTGTCCAGTGAATTTTCACTGTTTTGGTTTGCCAAGTGTTCAAAAGACTGGTCTAAAATGTCTTGATTTAAAAAATCTAGATCTTGTGAATTTGTATGTGGGATTAAGTAGGGTATTTTTGGGAGACTATTTTTTATGGAAACCGAGTCTTCACTATTTGTTTCCTTATGAAGAGGAGGCTTAAAAAAAGATTTATTTTCGAAAAACAACACATCCATTGTGATAAATATTTTATTTGATAAAGGATCAAAGCATTTATACCCTCTTTTATTCATGGCGTAGCCAATGAAAACACATTTTTTCGATTTTGGATCAAGTTTACCCCTAGTGGGGTTGTGATCGTGAACAAACACGATACAACCAAAAATTTTCAACGGTAGATCCGAGATTGCAATGCGGCTTTGAGGGTAAAGAGATTTTAACAAGGCAACAGGTTTTTTAAAATTGAGAATTTTTGAGGGCATTCTATTAATAAGATAGGTTGCTGTTAAAATTGCTTCATTCCATAACGTTTTTGGAACATGGTTGGTGAATAATAATACCCAAGCAATTTCAAAAATGTGTTTATTTTTTCTTTCAGCCACACCGTTTTGTTGCGGTGTGTTAATGCAAGAACTTTGGTGAATGATGCCTTTCTTTGCAAAAAAATCTCCCAAGGTTTCGTTAAAAAATTCTCGTCCATTGTCACTTCGAAAATTCTGAATTTTTGTGTTAAACTGTGTTTCAACTGTCATAAAAGGTTTTGAAAACTTGTTCAACTTCTGATTTTTTTCTTTAGCAAAAACACCCAAAGGACTCTAGTATGATCATCAATAAACGAAACAAACCATTTTTTTCCGAAGACAGATAAAACGCGGGATGGTCCCCAAATGTCACTATGGATTAAGGCAAACGGTGTTGAAGGTTTATAGGGTCGAGGTGGATAAATTGCCCTTTTGTGTTTAGCAAAAGCACATACTTCACATTGAAATTGAGAAGGATTTTTATTCCGAAACAACTTTGGAAACAAATACTGCATATAATGGAAACTAGGATGACCTGGACGAAAATGTAACATAATTAATTCATTATCACGAGAAACAAACATGGATTGAGAACACAAACTAGATGCAGACTTATTGAGATGCGATCCTTCTTTAAGAAAGTAGAGACCTCCACTGGTCCTAGCATTGCCAATCATCATCCCCGAGTCCAGAACCTGAATTTCACAATGAGAGAGCATGAATTTAACTTGACACTTAAGGTCTTGAGTTAGCTTTATAATGGAAATCAGATTGCAGGAAAGCTTTGGAATATGTAAAACATTAAGAAGGGTTAAGGAAGGAGAGATTGTGATGGTTCCTTGGCCGGCTATGGCAGAATACAAACCATCTGCAATTTTGACCCTTTTGTTTCCTGCACAGGATGTGTAAGTTGAAAATAATGTGAAGCAACTGGTCATGTGATCAGTTGCTCCAGAGTCAAGAATCCAAGGAAGTTGATTGATACATGAAAAAGAGATAGGGTGATTGTTACCGATTTGGGCTAAAGAACAGGAGGGTTTTGTTAACGGGTCTGCAGTGGAGTTAAAGAACTTGTACAGGTGCTCCAGTTGTTCCTTTATGAATGGAGGCGATCCTGAGTTGATTCTTTGTAAGTGCACGGCAGCTCCCCGGCCGTCTGTCCGAGACCAAAATGCGGAAACAAGAACTTTTCTTTAAACAGAAACTGGCGCTACTGCGGACTATAAATCCGGATCGGACCATTAACCTACTACTAGCTAACTAGAGAAAGGGTAGAGAGCTATACCGAGCGATCCGTGTCCTTCGGTCTTCAGCCACCATCCCGATCTCCTCGTGGAATCTCCGGTCTTGATCTCCTCGTCGGAAAGGGCACCACAACACCAAGTCTTTTTACGGGCTCCCACCTCTAAACCGAGGCAACTCGGACACGAAGTTGGCGAGCCGACGTGTCCAAGATTGCTGTAGACGGAGTGTAGAATGCTATGTCTCGAGGGGTTGTTTGAAGTTGCCATTTGGATGTGTAGGTGGAGGGATGAACTTTTGAAATAGTGCTATGGGATTTTGTGTGAGCAAAAGAGATAAAATCCCACTCCAATATTTTTGGACAGCCCCCATCAAGAATGGCCGGCCTTGCATATGAGAGGAGGAGGGAATGGATCAATAATGCAAGAAAGAGAATGATGATAATCATGAAGAATGTCACACCCATTTCCTAATCATATCCCATCACAATCAATCAAGCAATGATGAACAAAAAGAAGTCAAAGGATGGTAGAACCATCATGAAACAACAACTTACAAAAAACACCCTCCATATTGCTAATTTGCACATTTGCAAATAAGCCCCTCCCATCAATTTTCAGCCAAGAAAAGAAACAAAGGAAAATGGCCGAAACGGAATGCAAACTGGCAACTTCAAAAAGTGATCCGGTAATAAATTATAGGAAAACCCCGCGACTGTATATACATACCTGCATTTGTATTGCGACCGAATACAAATACAATGAGACAAAATCTACACTGTACAATACTAGAATCCGGCTTAAACCAAAGTCCGCTATATTATCCGTCCGATCATGATGCGTACAATACCGCACGTATATGATCGAACCCTGCCATATATCCATACGGCCTCTACAGCGTTTCGTCCGAAACTTGAGAAACTGTATGTGGGGGACTCTAAAGACTCGTCAATACTTTAGCTGTGGATTTAACCACTAGCACATCAGAGGTATTAGCCATACGTAACGGGTTACCAGGTATTGACCAAAAGGGAGGTCGATGAGCGAACTCATCCTGACACCCTACTGAGCCTGTCAGTGACAATATCCGTACAGTCCGGTCCGTTCGTCTATGAGCATCGCATGGCGGGCCTAGGGGGTTGGTAAAAGTCAGACCCCCAAAAGCGGTACAAGTCGTGTCGGAGTGTAGCCCAGAACACCCTGAGATACTACTGGAATACATACCAGTAAATCTCCTGCCTTGGCCAAGGACTTCGTGTAATGGCTCTCCTAGACACAGTGCAACCTCACCCCCAATACCGGGAGAGACGAACCCCTACAGATCCGCTCACTGCCTCCATGTGGCTCGGGACTGTACCCAACTAAAACCTGTTTGCACGACTCCTTTGAGCCGTGGTAGGGTAGTAATCAAAGTACAGTGGGAACTCACACGAGAAAAATGATGATCTCAGGCGATGAACTAACATGTACACATGTCACCAGGGAACTGCTATCTGACGTCAGGTATAAGACCAACTAGCATGTTCCCGGCGAGTCCTGTCCGGTGTACTCATAACCCAATGAGCACCTGTATACATCATAGATGAACCAACTGACACCAGCGGCTTGTGAGACCGGCCACCGCCCCTCGTCGGGGTCTCGATTGTATATACTAGTCTACTCTGGAGTATCGATGCCCTGTCTCGAAAACTCCCACGACTAGGGACCTTTTAAGGATGTGCTTATAGACCCCAGCTCCCACGTATATGATCGCTATCATACTGCTAGCCGTCAAGCAAGAATCCTAAGGGCTCTATCAACGCGCAATAGTGACCTGTAAGGTCACCTAAAGCAGTACACGATGATAAAGATAAACCAGATAGCATACTATCATCTTGAGTAAGACTGTCCTACCGGTATATGTCATCCCTCAATCATTGCAATCAAGCGCCTGCAATCCAATAATTGACTCTGAGGGCACTATATCCAACATTCTTGACTCCTGAGAACCATCGGACTCGATCTGCAAAGCCTGTTTTTGTAAAGGACTCTGGCTGGTGTTCCGATCCCCTTGAGTTCCGGACCTGTATGTTGGTTGATACTCGGACGATACTTCAGTCTCTGTGGTGGAAGACATTATGGCTGGAAAAAAATGAACTGGGATTTCTTTTGATTAAGGAAATATGGTGATTTTTTATTTTTGGAGAAAGTTTTACCGCTCTGATACCATATAAGCGAATTGAACTTTCTTTCACAGAAAATTCAGTATACAGAGAGGCACATTTTATAGCCTTGTTACACGAGTATAGGAAGATATGAGGAAAACAATAAAATAAGGAAGTTACAAACAAATTCTGTTACAAACAGATTCTAACAGATTTTGTGTCACGCCCCGCTTCCCAGAGTACGCTAAAATAGGCACGTGACATAGCCAACCATGCTACCTGTGGATAGGAAAAATCCTTCCACAGTCACATTACGGCTGTAGAGATATCAAGAACAGGAAAGTAGACTAAACTATCTAGTACATGTCCATGAGCCAGAATAAATGAGTCAAGAAATGATAATATGCGGAAGCAAAAGATACAATAAATGAAACACCTGGAAAGTAAAACTGCATACCAACAGGATCTTCACCGCTCGGTCTAACAGCGGCAATACTCCTGATCAGTCTGCAACAAAGGTAGGGATCTGGGCCACGCAAAACTCAGACGTCAGCGCGTCACAACATCAAGCAATAATATAAACAGGGGGTAGCAATACATGCAAGTATGAGTATAAATGGTACAGCAAGCATAACAGTGATATAAGTAAGGACAGTGGGGTAATGTGTAGTGAGTAATCTAAACTGGTCTATTGGGTTAATTACTCTCAAGTCTTTGAAATCAATTTGATGAATCATCGATGTAACTCAATAGTATCCCGTGCGTGCCCGGGATCACGGTCTATGACTCTCGGGCTGAACCCGAGACGTGCCGCAAGGCAGTAAATGATGGTAGGTAATGACGAGTGATGTCCGCAGTATCACTCCGGGGCTGGCCTAGCCCGTAAGACTGATCAGAACAGGTATAGAACTGTCGAGTTATAAGTCAGGTTTCATCATTGATTTTCCCATACCCCCAAGTTATATGTATTCAAGTCAGGTATTAAATAATCTAGAGCCAATGCCAACACAGGATCAGGCAGGTACAGGTTTGTCTGGATAGACAACAGGAACGGTCCGTAAGGACAACAGGTCAGGTTTGTTGGCATTAGGCACAAGATCAGGTAACCGGTAAAGCCATGGTACATCAGGTCAGGTCAAGTAGTGTATTTAGGTGTCATGTCATGTCAAGAGTGTACGGTACCATGTCATGTCAAGTAGGAAGTGTAACAAGTCATGTCAGGATACACAAGATGTCATGTGGGTGCTCATAATCAAACTAACATAAGATTGGGTATAAATAAACAAGCATGTGTACTAATAGAACAATAAAATGAAATATTGTAATGTGATATGCAAAAAGGTACAGATTCAAACGTATGGTTGCACGGTTATCAGTTTGGGTTTAAGCGATAGTTTCAACAATACTTAAATACAATATAACAAATATGGATGTTAAAATCATGTTAATATGTACTAAATAATCTAGAGATGCAATTGAATATAAGTTAGGCTAGATGTATGCAAACGGTCGTCCGATAGGGTATAAACTATAAAAGTGGTATTGTGGGTTATACAAATAATTGTTATGTGATTTACATATGGGTGTTGGTACTATGTATAATAAAACTAAATGCAACATGGTATGTTCCAAGCTATAAATCTAAAATGATATAGTGGACATCGAAATGTTAACATGGAACAAGCGGCATTAAATTCAATCTACCAATACAATATGCAGTTGAATAAGTATATAATAATACAATAGCATGTGGCAAGTTTTACTTGCCTCGGGGATCCACAGATATACGTCACGCAGCAAGAATGTGATAAAACTATGGAAAAACTCCACTGGGGCATTTCGTCGAACACTTTGCGCACATACACGAACATTGACGTAACAGAGATCTAGAGGCAGAGAAATCATCACATCGTTAATATAATTGCAGGCCACACATTGGAGCCTCAGTTCTCACCTCGGAGTCGCGTCGAATGGGCTGACGAATGTCAAGGGTTCATTATCAATCGGCCAAGAGGGGAGGTGATCTCAGTTTGTGTTCTGGGGGTTTTCCGACGGTGGATTCAGGTGAGGGAAGGAGATGGTTGCGGTAAGGAGAAGATGGTGATAGGGTTTAAGGTTTGCTGGCGACGATGGCTGCTCGGGGTCGGGTTGACGTCGATGGGAAGAAGAAGGAGTTGGTGGTGTCGGTGGTGGATGGAGAGGATGAAGGTGGAGATGGAGACAAGATCGTGATGAAGTGTCTGCGGCAAGATGGAGATCGGGGTACGAAGACGAGGTCGGAGCTCCGGCAATGGGGTGCAGGCGAGGTCGCAGCGTCGAGATCTTGGGTTCTCGTGGGGTTTGCAGCGGGGAAGAGAGAGAGGTGTGGTGGTCGAGAAGATGTGGCGACGAGGGCGAGGAGTGGGTGAGGAGGTGGTGAAAATGGCGACGGCGAGGCGAGGTCGGAGGTGATGGGTTTGCGGCTGCGGTTGGATGTGCAGGGAATGGAAAGGTCGAGAAAGGAGAAGAGGTGAGGTGGACGAGGAGGAGAGGAGAACATGGAGGTTACGGCGACGAGGGCGAGGAGAGGAGGACAGGGCTAGGGTTTGCAAGAGATGAGGCGGCGGGATGTGATTAGTCGAAAATATTGTATTTTTAACACGGCAATTTCCCTATCATTTGCACTCATTTAGAAGTGTACGGTATTCATATTTCACATATTAGCAAAACTGTCGTAAAATATCAAATGGCATGTGTTAGACTCTAAAACCGGCACTATGAAGGAAATTGACTGCATTTCATGGCATTACATCATCCCTATATTGCGCAACACTTGTTTTGAGATCTGTGCAGGAAAATCCAGAAGAAAGGCCAAAAATTTACATGGTACCGATCAAACATGACGCCAACTCAATGATTTGGAATCTGGTATTGATGTAAAGGGAATTCAGGAATTCAATATATCACAAAATATATAAGAAGACATCAAAAGCCAACACCAGAAAGATGCAGCCCCAAGGAGCCTACTTGGCAGCGGAACCGCGGCCTAAGCCGCCTATTGTCGCGGTTCCGCGGCGGTTTGTCGATGTCACCTCCTCAATTTTGCACCATAATTCCTAGCTCAAGGCCTACAGCTCAGAATGATATGTCAGTTTCCAGAAGACTCCAGGGACTTCTGCCAGATCAGCAAGCTTTGGGATCAACACTAAACTAGCCTATCATTCTAGAAACTTCTCCCTAAACCCTAGCTTAAACCCTAAGCTAAGCCTAACAAACTCTTTCTAGAAGTTCCTCAACAAACTTTTGGAGGGAACTTCATAAAGGCTTAGGGTTTGGATGATCTATAAATAAGACCCTAGGCTCACTTGTAAATCATCATGGAAAAATCCCTCCATTAGTTCATTTTAGTAGCCAATCTACCTCATTCTTCATCTTCTTCCACAAGTCTAGTGAGAAGGCTTGTGTGAAACCCTAACCCTAATTCCAATCAAAAGCCAAGATCCCGAGTACCCCATCAAGCAAGAAGCCTTGCAACCTTTTATGAGCGGAGCCGATCTTCAACAGAGCAAGTGGTCCAAGCCGATCCGCGACTCATGGAGCCGAGCGATGCCAGATCGACAATTTAGTTCTTCCTCTTGTAGTTCTTGAGCGACTGTAATCAAATTGTTGATATAAATAAAAGGTGATATTCTTTAATCTTGTTTTCTTTAAATTCTTGCATCATGATATCTTTTCAATTCTTGAATACTTTCTGTATGATGATGTTTGAGTAATACTCCGCTCGTCGAGGAATCGAGACGATCAATAGAATGATGATGTAACATATCTTAAATCGATTCTTGAATCCTACGAGTTTTGTAAACCCTTGCAAGTTCAAGAACCGACAACCCAATTCGTTGCGATGCTTTCTTGATTGATATCGCTCGAGATTGGGGAGTTACGATCGATTCTTGAAATTGCTAGAGGCTAGAATGTGAATGATATCAACGAAAGAACAAGGGTTAAATGTTGAAACCTTGGTTTCACGAGAAAGCCCTAACTCTCGTCGATCATCATCGATCTAGTATCAATTCTTTGAAGGACAAGAACACGATATGTTGAGATTACATCACATCTATATATCCGATCGATTCCTACGAGCCTCATTTAGATTCTTGACAATTGGTTGGAAATATCATCGAAACCCGATTCTTGATTGTTTATCAGTTTCTTGATTCTTGATTAGATTAGTGACACTTGAATCAATCGATAAAATCTTGAATCATGTTTTCTTTTCTTTTCGATTAACTTTTCAATTCAAACAAATTAAATATAAAAAAACGAATCGCACAATCCCTGTGGACGATCCGCACTCGCTTACGATCTACAACTGACACCGTAATTGATTGCGGTCAAATATAATTCTTTGGTTGTGATTTCTTTATACAATTTTCTAAATACCGATACAAGATACTATTATCGATCAAATGAAACCGTTATCGGGAAACAATTGATTCGATACTTGCTTTTTACAAACACATCCAAGAGAAATCATACAATCAGGATGTCGTGGGGAGAAGGAAAGAAGAATGAGGAAGAGAGAGGGAGAGAGAAAGAAAGGGGGGAGAGAGAGGCGTAGGTTTTAATAGGATTAAGGTTTAAAAAATAATATATATTATATTATATAGAGAGAGAGAGAGAGTGAAGAGAGAGAGGCTGTGAGTTTAGGTTAGGTATAAAAATATATGAGGAATGAGAGAGAGAGTTGTGATAAATTTGTACAGAGAGAGAGAGAAAGATTTCCTGGTGAGCGTTAGGATCAGATTGCAGAAGAAATATTCAGGAAATATTTATTTGGTTAAAAGTATACTAATAGTTTAAAATATATATAAAGAATATAATATTAATCCGTTTTGAGATTTTGGAAAATACAAACTTACTCCAAAACATGCCCGGATCGGGTCTACAAATTTAGATTTAAAATACGAAAAATAAATGTGACTTCTAAATTTTGAAATGAATGCTCAGTTAAAAAAAATGCATACCCCCAAGAACGGATGCACGTACGTGCGCGTAGCCATCCAAACACGTCCGTTTCACTAAACGGGACGATAACAAGATGCGCGGATGCTACCACGGGGTTAGGGTTAACATGCAGGCCAGGCGATGTATTTTTAAAATATTTTATGTGACTTAAAATGTTATATGATAAAAGATGCGATACTAGATAAAATACCAGTATGTACTAAACATGAGATGCACGTGTCCATGCAACAAGTCAAGGTAATCTATAAATAAGAATCAAACAGGTTCAAGCAAGCGGGTCAGGTCGAATGCAAAGTAAAATGTAAAATACCATTCGCACCCAAACACGCTAAATCAAGAAAATACCATGGATAAGTAAATACGGAAACTGAAATTGGTATAAATGAACTCGGGTGTTACATTTTGTTACAAACAGATTCTAACTAATCTGAGAAATATCTTACTGTTGACTATTTCCAACACTAACCTTTTGGTTAGATGGTGAAGTAGAGGGAGTTTTTTGTAACGTTGTAGGGGCTTTTATGCAATTAATTATCGTTTAATAATATATTCGTTTTCATTCAAAATGTGTTATGATGAAAATATGTTATTACTGAAGGGTGGCGATATCGTAATTATGGAGGACAACCTTATTCCGGTTTGGTTGTATTTTGGTGGACGAGTTGTGAATAGTTGAACTCATGGTGTTGAATATGAGGACTATATTATTCAAGAATCAATTTGGCTCCGTCAGCTTGGAACGTTGGAAGAATCGTTTGGGTTGATTTTTGAAAAATTAGCACTCGATCTTAGAACATGTTGTTTGATAATTCAGGCACGATATGATGTTGGTAGGGGGAAGATCACACTTCAAATTTGTGAACATCGTAGATGATGAATCTCTACGGTTTATGATCGAGTATGTATCATCGCCAAATTTGTCGTGAGGTGTGTTGGAATTGTATGTTGAAAAACGCCAGCATTCTGAAGCACAGTTCACGCCACAGCCTGAATTCCCATCACAGAATGAAGTTCCACTCACGAGGGGAAATCCGCTAAGTGAGAATGTTTTTTATGAACTCCCGGCAAGTAAGCATGTCGTATCTCCGGCGCATGCTAGCGGTGAAGGTGGTGGTATGGTAACGTTTATAAGTTCGTTGAATGAGGATCCTTCTGAATTATTTGCAACTGCCTACGTGAACAATGAATTGATATACAATGATGATGATGATGAAGACATTCATGAAGTGGGTGACGATGATGATGAGGATGATCCAGTTGCGCAGAACATGGTGAATATGACTTATCAAAGTGAACCAGCAGCCGCGTTTACTTCCACAGATTGGATTGGAGATACTGTAGTGAACAATAGCGAAGCACACGATGTTACCGGAAGCGGTGGTTTAGAACTGTACAAAAGTCAATAGTTTCAATGTAAGGCAGATTTGAAATATGCAGTCGCGATGTATTCAGTTAGAAAACATCAACAATATACGGTTATAAAGTCAAACCCATTAGCCAGGAGGGTCATGTGCAAGATCGGTGGAGGTTGTCCATGGGTGCTCCATACTTCTAGGCGGAATATTGATGAGCCATTCACGATTAAGACACTTAAAGAGCCTCACACATGTGTCAATCCTATTCTAAAAAAAGATCACTTGCAGATTGACTCAAATTTTATTGCAAAAGTAGTTATTGATATTGTGAAGGTGAATTTGAACATAACGCCCTAAGCCATTGTTGAAATCATTAAAGCAATGTTCGGTTATATTATAAGCTATAAAAAAGTTTGGTAGGGTAGGTGTAAAGCCATAGAAATGCTGTTCGGGGACTTCACTACGTCTTATTCTGAATTTCCTGAGTTCATGGTAGCATTGCAGGCCATTAACCCTAATACTGTTGTTCAGTGTGCAGGGTTACCTAAGACGGCAGCAAGGTTTCGGGAGGCATCATCTATGCCAAATTAAAAAATTTGCCGTTTTAGCTAATCCTAACTAAGAATCGTTAACTAGAAATCGACGGAATAACAAATGCAAACACTTTGCAATAAGAAGTGAGCAAGGAATACAACCTTTGTAGACCGGTCCTTTACTTCAATAGCTCCGTGTAGTAGTCCCTTCGCTGCGATCGTGAACTCCGGACTCTAGAGAGGCTCCCATGAAGAAACGAACATGCTTGCTTCGATGTCTTCGAGGCCGAAGATGATCTACGTCGAGGAGACACTAACCCAAGCTATTTCTTCACTAGGTCAAGAACTTTGTGAAGAGAACACCCTATACGAAATGGCAAGTAGTAGAGGATGATGAAGTAGGAAGTGGGCTGACTTTAGATTTTCTTTTCTCACACTTTTTCTCACAACTCCATTGAAGCTAGAAAGCTTTGAGGAAGAAGAAGAAGAATATGAACTCATATGAATAATTCATCCAAATGAATTATTGCAACCATGGGTGAGTTAAGCATCTCATGCTTAACCTTTGTAGAGACTTAACCAAGACTAGGTTAATTGGTAGGGTTAACAAATATCTAAGGTAAAACAAAACTTGAAGACTTAGTCAAAGCACTACAAGCTTCTACAAGCTTATCAACCATGACAAAATCATTTAGTTTTAGAATTACTTAAATAAATAAAACCCTAGCAATTTAAACCAAGTATGGTGTAAGTCATACACACACCTTTGTTGCATGTATCATCAAGCATGACACATAACGTGTACACACAAATATATCACATATATTCAATGTGCACAAAATGAGAAAAAGAAATCATAAGTGAGCTTAATATTAGTTAATGTAATATAATATATTAAATATATAATTATAAATTAAATTATTAAATCAACTCTTGATTTAATAATCCGGGTATATCACATATAACCGACTAATATCATGTGTAACAACTTATCGAATCAACACTTGATCCGATAACCCGGATATACCGCATATAACCGACCAATGTCACAAATCACGAGAATAGAATACGGTATCTCATATCGTATCAATCTCGATCCCGCACATATCACATATGTGCTCCTACTCCGTTTCGCTTGAGCCAAGAAACCCCTGTGTAGGACTCTAAAGACTCGTTAATACGCCGGCAGCAGGTGATGATCATATCAAACATCCACAAGACGCAAGCGGTCTGCTAAACGTAACGGCCATCCGGGTATTGAGCGATCAGAAGATCAACAAGTAAGCCTGCTCGTACTCCTGTGAATCCAATCAGTAACACTACCGTACAGTCCGGTCTCTTCGTCTGATATGTCGCATATCTAGTCTAGGGGTGGTAAACGTCAGACCCCCAATAACTCGATAAATTATGTCGATATGAGGCTCATAACGGGTCGAGAAACTACTGATAACACTTACCAGTATATCTCTGAAGCAGCCTTGGCCAAGGACTTCCTGTTATAGCCAATCGAGCACAGCGCAACATCAACTCCCTATACCGGGAGAGACGAAACCCCTCCTATCGCTCATTGCCTCCATATGACTCGGGACTGTACCCAAAAGCCACCGTTTTGCACGTTCTCTTGAACATGGTAAGGTGGAAATCAAAGCATAGTGGGAATCACATAAGACTCTATGACAATCTTGGGTCTACAGACTAACCTGTACCAATGTCACAAGAGAACTGCCATCTGACGTGAGGTATAATACCATCTAGGAGTTCTCGGCGAGTCCGTTCAGTGTACCCAGTCTCCACTGAGCACCCGTATACTGTCTCTGATGTCAAACACCAATGGATATGGGATCATCTATCGCCCATCTACATGGGTCGAGAAGCTATACGCTAGTCTACTCTGGTATATCGATGACCTGTCTCGATATACCTACGACTAGGAATATTTGAAGGATGTACTTAGCGACTACTCTGTCCCCACTAGTATGATCTGCATCATAGTCCTGGTAGTCAAGTAGTCATCCTAAGGGCTTTATCAACATGTAACATAGAGACAATCAGAGTACATGATAAGATAAAGTGCAACCAGATAGCATACTATCATGCCGAGCAAGAAAGTCCCCCTATATATGTCCAAGCATCCACTACAATATACATCGTATGTATAGTAATGGCCTCTAGTGTATACATATAACTAACAATCTCCCACTTGCACTAGGGCCATCTGTTGTAGTATCTCATACCCAACAATCAACAGTGGTTGAAGTATCTCATACTCAACCATCCCATATGAGTCTCTACTGGGAAATAGGCCTTTGTGAGTGGATCCGCGCTGTTGTCCTCTGTGTCTACTCTCCTAATCTCGATCTCCCAGAAGATCAACTATCTCCATGATCAGGTGATACTGTCTAAGAATATGTCTGGATCACTGATGGGACGGGGGTTCCTAGGCCAAAGCCACAACTCCATTGTCACACAATGGTAGGAACGAAGTTCATCTTATGAACTATATACATCCAGACTGCCTCTTTGGTAGCATCCTTGGTAGTAATGTATCCAGCCTTTATCGTCTAGTTTGCCACGGTATCTAGCTTGGAACTCTTCCAACATACCGTCCCTCCACTAAGGGTAAAGACAATGCCTGTGACTGACATTCAGTCGTCCTTACCACACTGGAAACTATCCAGTGATTCTCCCCAGGATCGATTGATACCATCTCACTACACCTAGTGAGAATCCTAACATCCACTTAGATCTATCTCATAGATCCAAAACCCCAGAATTTAGGAGGTATCACCTTGAACGTATATAGAGAGTCCTTGTGATAAGAGGAGATTGACCGAGCGTAGCATAGGAAAATCCTTCCCTATCAAGAGTATGCCATCCACGTACAATACGAGGATCATCGCCATACTCCCTACTACCTTTTTTATATACAAGGTTCATCTACCATTTTGATGAAGTCAAACTTTTTGACTACCATATAAAAACAGATGTTCCAACTCCACGATGCCTGCTTTAACCCGTAAAGCAACTTGCACACGTTTCCGCTGCTCCCACTGTCTACGAAGCCCTCTGGCTGTGTACTTATAGACGTTCTCTTCTAAATCACTATTTAGAAAAGCGGTCATGACACCCAACCGCCAGATATCGTAGTCATGGTATGTAGCAATAGCAAGTAGGATCCGGATGGACTTAAGCATAGGCACTAGAAAATGTTTCATCATTATCCACACCTGGTCGATGACGAAAACTTTTTGCAACAAGCCTTAGCTTTGAAAGTCTCAACTTTTCCATGTACACCAAGTAATCTTCTCAAGATATACTTGCTCCTGATGGGGATTTAACCCTTCAGATAAAGCAACCAAAGTCCATACTTTGTTGGTGTATATGGATTCCATCTCAGATCGCATAGCATCCAACCATTCTCACAGAGTCCCCACTCCTGATGACCTGCTCGAAACTAGTTGGGTCATCATCTCATGATGCAATCCTCGCTCCCACTGTCATAGAGAAACCGAAGTATCTCTCAGGCGGATGAGGAACCCTACCAGATCGGCGGAGAGGCTGAGGTTCATTGGAAACTATTGAATCCTCTGGGTTTACCAAATCATCAGCTGCAGTTTGTATAGCTGGAACTTCTTCCAGTTCTACCTCATGACCACTAATTTCTTCACAAGAAATTCCTTTTCCAAAAGGTGGCATGCTGAGAAACAAAACACCTTTTGCTCCTCAGTGCGGTAGAAGATATTCCATTTCGAATGCTTGGGATATCCAACAAACTTCTACAGAACTGACCTTGCCTCGAGCTTGTCCGGACTTTTCTTTTAGATATAGGCCGGACAACCCCAAATCTTAACATCCTTAAGAGATGGGCTCTTCCCATACCATATCGCATATGGAGTGGTAGACACCTGATTTGATTAGAACCCTATTCAATAGGTATGCAGCTTCACAAGTGAATAACCCCTAAAAGAAAATAGGCAACTCAGTAGTACTCATCATAGAGCACACCTTATCACATAGGGTGCGATTGCTCCATCCCGATATACCATCGTGATGTGGTGTATTCGGAGGAGTAATGCTGGGATAGAATCTCATTCTCCTTTAGAATAGTCCAGGAATTCCGTGCTCAAATATTCTCCTCCTTGATCACATCAAAAGACATAATACCTATACCCATTGTGGTTCTCTACTTCTAACTTATATTCTTTGAATTTCTCAAAAGCTTCAGACTTGTGTTTCAACAGGAACACATGTCCGAATCTTGAGAGATCATCAGTGAATGTAATGAAGTACAAAGAACTGGTCCTGGTATGTGTAGACAGGGGACCTACATATATCATCATGTATCAATCCCAAGAGTTCACAAACTTTTTCTCTGTTTCCAATAAACGGAGCTATGGTCATCTTATCTTTGTGACATAACTGGCAAGTTTCACAATATGTAAATTCAAACAGATTTAAATATGCATCTCTATGTAACTTAGCTGGTCGGGTCGCATTGATATGACCTAGTCTACAATACCTCAAGAAGGATTCGTTCATTTCTGAACTCTTCCTCTTGTGTGTGTTTTGTACGTTAAGAACTGTGGTTTGATTTAGAACGTATATGCTTTTAGATAATGTGCCTGAACCGATCAACTCTTGATATAGAAAATGTTCAAAATATTATCCAACAATACAAAATTATATCCTTCTTTACTAAATAAAGAGACTGATATGATGTTGTATATCAGGTTCGGTATCTAATAACATTCATTCTGAATCAACGTATTTCGTAATACAGGGTGATATCTGCCAACAGATTTAGCTGCAACACTTGCACCGTTTCCAACTCTTGAAACTTATCATCCATTCTCAGTTCTTTACCTATCTGTAGCCTATGCAACTGATTACATATGCGGGATTCTGATCCGGTATCACATACTCAGGACGTAAAGGATACTGAGAAACAGTTCTCTGTAACGAACACACCCGAAAATAATGCATCAGCATGCACTTTCTTCGTTTGGGCGGCACGGGAATCCTGGTAATCCCCAATTTCCTGCTCGGTTTTATAACAGTTATAAGTTGGAGCGGGACCAACGTTCCCCAGCTCAGTATAACAAGCGGGTTCGGTCAATACATCCGTATTATTATCTTGATTAAGGCGTGACATGGTCGCTACCTGGAGAGAGAAAGAAGAAAACACTCAGCGTATGCTCTTGGAATATTAGATTGGTTATTAATTTATCTAATCAGGATGGCTCCCACTGTTTTAATCAAATCTTCCTTCAAACCCTAAAAGGAAAGACTAGCAGGGATTAATTACATGCTACAAGTTCGCCAATCTTTCAGCCTGGCCAGTATCGGTACTTTGAGGGAGGTTTCCCGTGCTTTCGCACAGACCTAATTAAAATAAACCTCGTTTTCCCATAGGCATAACCCCGTTAACACCTTTCTAGACACCTACTTGATCGGCTAATTGTGATGTGTAAAACTCTCCCATGAGTAACTCTTACTCGCAGTGGGTATCGGGATCCAACTATCTCATAGGAGGTATGCGATCTCATTGCAAATTTCAACACTTGAAATTCCCAATAATATTTTACCCTTAGCAGCTATATGACCTTAACATAGTCAACAAATCATAAGTGCTAGTCAAGTTCAACCCGTCATTTCCCGATTGAATTAAACCCACCCGTACGACCCTTAACATAGTCAACAAAGTCGCACGACTACCCTAATCCAATCGCATCATATGCTTATACAGATAAGCACTAATCAGCTACCGCACACTACGCCTTAACATAGTCAACAAACGTAGCACGAATACTAAACAGTACTTATCTGAAATGACGGAGGGCTACGACAGGTTTTTAAGAAAACCTTTTGCGTAATGAACTTGATATCGTCGTAGAATCGAGTGATTTTAAATGGAGTGTTTTTGAGGCTTTTACTAGTTTTGCTAAAGAGGTCACTCCCGGTGAAGAGATCTCGGCTCTTTCCTTATCGAATAAGGTGCAGGATATTTCACAAATACCACTATGCAAAGCAAAAACTATAAAAGCAATCAAAAGACAAACCGAGTTTGTAGCATCTGCTAGTTTCTCTAAAGAGGTCACTCCCGGTGAAGGGATCTCGGCTCTTTCCTTATCGAATAAGGTGCTGAAATTCTACAAGGAATACCACTATGCAAAGCAAGAACTAGAGCTATCAGTTTTTAAAACAAGTTTCTACAACATCTTTAGGTTTCTTTTATTTCATTAATCTCACTAATGAAGTCCCGTTTAATTATACTTCCCAAGTATCACATATGAAACGAAAGCAGTAATATATAATATATATCATATATATAGGCATTCGTCTCAGAATATAATCAATGATCACATCACAGAAATCGCAGCAGAAGAAAACATATGAAATATTGGATATACTAAGATTTCCGGGTTTTATTTTATTTTAAACCTGTATAAAACACGGATTCTACGGTCGTGATGAATATCCAATCCCACACCCCTAGACCTCTACGAGAGCGGCAAACAACCCTACCAATTCTAGAGTTAGGAGACCCGGTCTCGACTCCTCGAGATGGTCTCCCACTGGACCCTAGAACCCGGTTACTTATGCTCCCCGCCTTGGGTCTATCCTAATGCGGAAAAGTAAATAATATACAATGGTGATATCATCCTCAACCCGGAAGTGCTCCAATAAAAGAATATTACATACAATGAATTTTACATGAATGAAAATGAAAAACCCCCATCTCACATAAAACTCTAACAACCCCAAATTTCATATACAACTTTTGTACACATATTTTTTCAAAATCCAGAAAGGGGTATTGTAGCCTGAGCACAAGATATAAGTAATTAATTTGCTTTTTAATTACAAGTTAAAAGAATGTAACAACTCCATTTTTAGTGTACAAAATTTGCTTAAAAATTTGATGTATACTTGGAGTATTTACATTTGTTGTTATTACTTTAAGTAATTAATTTGCTCCATAATTACAAGAAGAAGCTTGTAGCTTATTGGTAATACCTTGCACTGCTGAACCAAGCCACCAGAGTTCAAATCCCATACCCCACATTATTTTTAATATTGATTTTTTTAAAACCTTTAGAATACCAAGAGTTTACACGTGCATATCTCACAAAAACCCCACTACACCCAAAAATGTAACATTGCCAGAGGTTAGATGAACCGTCGGGGGGGATCCCAGCCGCCTGACTCGGCCGGGAATTGGCTAAATCGGCCTCGACTCGGCCGACTCGGTCCTCCGACCGAGTCACGGCCGAGTGACCCCCGAGTCGGCCGATTCCGGCGACGACCCCAACATGAAAATTGTGTCTTTTCACATTCCCTATACACCTGCAAAAGTTTAGCCTCAGACCATTTCCAGAGCTCTTTTAAAACCCCAATTACTCCACTTTTAATACATTTTTAATACATTTTATCACATTTTTCATTTTAACCTTTCACCTACCCTAACCCTATAAATACCACCCCTACCCTCTACCCTCTCACCCCAAACTCTGAGCCAACTCTCTAAAATTCTCAAGAACTCTTGTGTGCAATCGAATTGAGCGAAAGGCGAAGCTCCGGCGAATTCTTTGGCGGAATTTCCGGCAACGACCGTAGGAACTTCCGGCGACGAAACGACGCACCGCCAACTCCTTCCGAACCATCTCCCTCTTCTAGTTGTCCAAAACCCGTAAGTCCCCATTTCTACCTCTCTTTTCTTTTCTAAAAAATACAGATTTACAAAACACGACGGAATCGGAACAAATCCGATTTCCGATTCGGTTTCTTTATAAAACTTCACTTCTCATTAATACAATTATGTTTAAACCCTTCATGTTGACTATTAAACACTAATCAACCAAATTGATCAAGTTTCATATCACAAAACAATTGCTATTTCATTTTACAGTACTTTTTCATTTAAATACCACATAGTTCCTTTTGCGACATTTAAACCATTAAACTTGTTATACCTTTAAGTAGATCACGAGGTAACGACCTACCTCCTCACACACTCATATACAACATAGCAAGATACCCTCGGGAACATAGAATACGGAAAATCGACATCTTTACAAATAAATAACCTTTGAGCTAATAAAAAAAATATCTGGACTCAGCCAATTAAGGACTGTCGCACTCATTAGGACAGAGGAAGGTTGTGGGCATTCAGTCGTTTATCTAAACCTGACTTTGTGGTGCCTAGGCTAGACAAGTGAGAAAGGTAACTTTAAAAGGCTCGTCTCATGGTGATTCGTGAGCGGAACCCTCCTTTCTTCACTTGTACTTACCTGGCCACGATTGGCGGTGAAGAGGCAATTTGAGAGATATCTCACAACTTGTCGCTTTGGACCAGTTAGGAGCAGTCTAGTTGACTTAGGAGACCCTAGAACATAGAATACGGGAAATCGACATCTTTACAAATAAATACCATAATTAATAAAACCGTTTTTCGTTAATGATTTGTATTTATACAAATCTTTGCAAAGCGACGCTACAACCCATTTGGAGAACCCGTTCGGGGTGGTGCGGATTATCGCACATTCTCGGGCTTAGTAGTGCGAGATGCAGACCTCCGCAAGGAGCATTCGGTCTCGAAAGATTTAAAATACGACATCTTAAGAAAACGAGATTTCTAGAATATTACATATATACTAAAATTATTTTTATATATATATGTGTATATGTAACATAAAAATATCTATTTTGAATTATTACAAATATTCCACTTTTTCTAAAAATATCACAAGAATCATTTTACACTAAAATACCATGAATTCCATACAAATCAATATTACAAATAAATACCTTTATTTATGAAATTAGGATATTTTCACTAGAAATATCACAATATAAAATCTACATTCATTACAACTCTAAAGACGAATAATAAATACTTGGGGTGTATTTTGAAAAGTATATAAAAGTATTTTTACATAAAACCCCCTCAAGTTCTATAAATTATCCTAAGGACCCCAGTAAACATAGGTTTAAGCGGGACCAATCTCTTGAGCCTCAGGGAGCCGGAGAAGTGGGTGCTTTCCTATCTACGGTAGACAAATTAACAACGGTGTTATCAATACGGTAATCGTCCTTGAAAAAGACATAAATCCTGCCGCCCATGTGCAGCGGTTACCGCTAACATCAAATCAATCAGGACTTCAATTTACTTTTCTAATTGTCTGACTCAGTTTGAGTCTCAGTATAATCTGACTTGAATATGATTCAAGTACAATCTACAATCTACAATTTACAATATTACAATTCAACATGAATCCATGAATCCATTATTCCAGATATTCAATCTATCAACTTGACTGAACCGAACCATGGATATACATTCCATTTACATGATTATACAGTTACGTCCATGATTCTACAGTTACATCCATGATTCTACAGTTACATACATGATTCTACAGTTACATCTGTTTACTGATATCATGGTTTCGGTCAGTCATCCAATTATACAATCTATACCGTTTACAATACAAGACAATACAATATAACAATACAATCAAGATAACACGGGGTTTAAGGGGTAGACTGGTACGGAATATGTTAAAGACGGCACGAGGTGGTCACTTAAGACGTAATTACATCCATGCCGTTGTTCCGTGGTATTATCGACGGAGCCTTGTACTACGGGTTACCAAAGTCTCCGGTGTAAGTGAGACTCCTCTCGTATACACTGGTATCTTCTGTACCAAGCTACAAACAACAGTGTTAACACAACATCATAACAATATAATGCAACTTTAAAAGCTATATTCTTATTCTGTCTATTCTATTTCTCCCTTCTCTTTGGGACTTACCGAGCGATATGTTCGCTGACGACATTCTCTTTCTTTCTTCTTTAAATTTCGTCAGGTGATCTGGACTCGTCAGAGATCGAGCCTACTGCTGAAGACTTGGACCAGTTCAGTGAAGACCCCGAGCTCTAGTCATTGTACACTTTCCATTCAGTACTTTTCAGTTCCTGTTATGCCATTGTTTAGGCATTGCTTTTTATTCAGTTGTATTTACTTTTCATGCATTGTACAAAAGAATGTTAATAAATAAAGTTGTTGTTCAGTTTATATCTCTTGTCTCTTATGCTTACTTTTATATTGCTTAGATACGCTTAGCGTATTTACTACACAGTAAATATGTAGCGGACCAGTCGCATCCCCTTCGCCGTATACTGGGAAGCGGGGCGTGACCCCCGGCTATTCAAACACGACAATCCAATATAACATATCACAACAACACATAACATCGCATGTCATCAACGTAAGTAAATATGCGTATCCCAATTGTCATTGACATATAGCACCGAAACCGGCGATACACCACATATTACACTTACGGTCGCAGAAAAGAAAATGAAAACTACAACAGTTGGAATCCGCAACCACCTTAGATATCATAAACCCAACATAACGCATACTTTGGATTTCATGCCTAACCAAATGAATTCCTTAGACATCGCATGTCTAACAATTATAAACCCCGCATTTTAGTCTCGATCTCGAAAACACTTTTCAATATCTAGTCGGGCAATTCAACAAGATTCCCGACATCCTGATCGAATGGTCGTCGGAAACTTTAGTAGACGGACGCACCCCCCGATACTGTCGACGAAGTGCACTAAGGCGGAACACCGCTGCCGCGAGCACCCGAACGGATGCTTTTGGCGACGGGGCTCTCCTACAGTCACTTGGTCGGGGTTATGGGGCACAGCTATCTATTAAGTTTACCCGACGAGTATCCGCGTACATTACATGATTGCGACGGACTTTTGATCACATCAAAATCCCGTGGCAACCGATCATCTGAGACTAAACTGCTAGATTTATAACATTCAAATTAGTTATCTCATAACTACTTGTGGATTCCAAATATTGTATCCCATCACATAATATCCGGACGACGTTAAACTTTTCAATCGATTCATCAAAATCCCACAATTTCCCTACAACTCAACACTTGAGAACAGTTTTAATAATACCCAGAATATGCCACAGTACCTATGCACCAGCCGTAGAATGGCAAACCCAAGCCTCACTCATGTCGCCACGGAACTATGGCAAACCCTAGGGTTTGACCGCGGTTCCGCGATCCAAAAATTCGAGTTAGGGTTTCATTCTTCTAGAGGGTTCATAGGATCACTTGCATGTTTTTTCGAATATGTTAAACTTGGAAAAATGGGTTTTTGACATTCGATCGAACTTTTTAACTTCGTCTAGACAACATGCGAATAACCCGAAACAATGTTAAAACTACGATTACGAAACACTCCGAATTGTTTATAGTGTAATATTACATCACATGCAAAATTAGCCGAAACAAACAACACCTGAAACACCAAAACCCAGTTACTTGAACACAGGCAAAAAATCAGGGGGAACTGCTCTGATTTGGCCGAGATGGGGTAGGTGGTGCTCGGACCAATTTTCATGGAATGACCTGAAATTTTGTGTGTGTTCATGATATATCCTATACATCACTCTGTACTTGTTTAAAAAAAATTTTGACAAATATTTAAAATCGACAGAAACATGATTTTCATGTTTCAAGTTTCGGAGTATTTCGGTTTCGTAATCTTAACAAAATCCGTATAAATTTTTATCTAGGCTCTGATACCACTGCAGGGTTACCTAAGACGACAGCAAGGTTTTGGGAGGCATTGTCCATACCAAATTAAAAAATTTGCCGTTTTAGCTAACCCTAACTAAGAATCGTTAACTAGAAATCGACAGAATAACAAATGCAAACACTTTGCAATAAGAAGTGAGCAGGGAATACAATCTTTGTAGACCGGTCCTTCACTTCAATAGCTCCGTGTAGTAGTCCATTCGCTGCGATCGTGAACTCCGGATTCTAGAGAAGCTCCCATGAAGAAACGAACATGCTTGCTTCGATGTCTTCGAGGCCGAAGATGATCTACGTCGAGGAGACACTAACCCAAGCTATTTCTTCACTAGGTCAAGAACTTTGTGAAGAGAACACCATATACTAAATGGCAAGTAGTAGAGGATGATGAAGTAGGAAGTGGGCTGACTTTAGATTTCCTTTTCTCACACTTTTTCTCACTACTCTATTGAAGCTAGAAAGCTTTGAGGAAGAAGAAGAAGAATATGAACTCATATGAATAATTCATCCAAATGAATTATTGCAACTATGGGTGAGTTAAGCATCTCATGCTTAACCTTTGTAGAGACTTAACCAAGACTAGGTTAATTGGTAGGGTTAACAAATATCTAAGGTAAAACAAAACTTGAAGACTTAGTCAAAGCACTACAAGCTTCTACAAGCTTATCAACCATGACAAAATCATTTAGTTTTAGAATTACTTAAATAAATAAAACCCTAGCAATTTAAACCAAGCATGGTGTAAGTTATACACACACCTTTGTTGCATGTATCATCAAGCATGACACATAACATGTACACACAAATATATCACATATATTCAATGTGCACAAAATGAGAAAAAGAAATCATAGGTGAGCTTAATATTAGTTAATGTAATATAATATATTAAATATATAATTATAAATTAAATTATTAAATCAACTCTTGATTTAATAATCCGGGTATATCACATATAACCGACTAATATCATGTGTAACAACTTATCGAATCAACACTTGATCCGATAACCCGGTTATATCGCATATAACCGACCAATGTCACAAATCGCGAGAATAGAATACGGTATCTCATATCGTATCAATCTCGGTCCCGCACATATCATATATGTGCTCCTACTCCATTTCGCTTGAGCCAGGAACCCCTGTGTAGGACTCTAAAGACTCGTCAATACGCCGGCAGCAGGTGATGATTATATCAAACACCCACAAGCCGCAAGCGGTCTGCTAAACGTAACGGCCACCCGGGTATTGAGCGATCAGAATATCAACAAGCAAGCCTGTTCGTACTCCTGCGAGTCCAATCAGTAACACTACCGTACAGTCCGGTCTCTTCGTCTGATATGTCGCATATCTAGTCTAGGGGTGGTAAATGTCAGACCCCAGTAACTCGATAAGTCGTGTCGATATGAGGCTCATAACGGGTCGAGAAACTACTGATAACACTTACCAGTATATCTCTGAAGCACCCTTGGCCAAGGACTTCCTGTTATAGCCAATCGAGCACAGCGCAACATCAACTCCCTATACCGGGAGAGACGAAACCCCTCCTATCGCTCATTGCCTCCATGTGACTCGGGACTGTACCCAAAAGCCACCATTTTGCACGTTCTCTTGTACATGGTAAGGTGGAAATCAAAGCATAGTTGGAATCACACAAGACTCTATGACGATCTCGGGTCTACAGACTAACCTGTACCAGTGTCACAAGAGAACTGCCATCTGACGTGAGGTATAATACCATCTGGGAGTTCTCGGCGAGTCCGTTCAGTGTACTCAGTCTCCACTGAGCACCCGTATACTGTCTCTGATGTCAAACACCAATGGATATGGGATCATCCATCGCCCTTCTACATGGGTCGAGAAGCTATACGCTAGTCTACTCTGGTATATTGATGCCATGTCTCGATACACCTACGACTAGGAACATTTGAAGGATGTACTTAGCGACTACTCTATCCCCACTACTATGATCTGCATCATAGTCCCGGTAGTCAAGTACTCATCCTAAGGGCTTTATCAACATGTAACATAGAGACAATCAGTGTACATGTTAAGATAAAGTGCAACCAGATAGCATACTATCATGTCGAGCAAGAAAGTCCTCCCTATATATGTCCAAGCATCCACTACAATATACATCGTATGTATAGTAATAGCCTCTAGGGCATACATATAACTAACACAGTGGGTAACTGTAACTGTTGAGCAGGGAAAGGAACAGTGTAGAAGGGTGTTTTATGCATTCGGTCCTAACATCAAGGGTTTCAAATTCTGTCGGATGGTCATTAGCATCGATGGGTCATTTTTATATAGGAAATAAGGCACGTTGATTGAGTCGTTCCAAATGAAAATGATTATTTATTGCCGCTCGCATTTGCCATAGTTGAATCAGAGAACACGAATAGTTGGAGTTGGTTTATGAGCTGTATATGGGTATTCGTAACAAACTGTATAGAGGTTTGTGTCATATCTGATCGTCACGCTGGGATTTTTAACACGATGAAAGATCCACATGTCGGATGGACTGAGCCACTTGCTTACCACCGAATCTGTATGCGACACTATGCAGCGAACTTTTACACAAAGTTTGGCAATATGCAGATAATGTGTAAACTGAAGGCCGTTGCTACAGAGAATCAAATAAGAAAATTTGAAAAGGGAGTTAAAAGGATTAGAGATATAAACCAAGAAATGGTTGGTTGGCTTGACAAAAAACCTCGTGAAAAGTGGGCCATTGCATTCGATGAAGCCAGACGATATAGCATGATGACTACAAATTTATCGGAGATATTCAACTCCGTATTGAAGGGGGTTCTTAGTTTGCCGGTTACGGCAATTGTGCAGTTTACATTCTACCAGTTAAATATCTATTTCACCAAGAGAAGACACATGGCTCAATAGTATGTTGATGATGTACAATGCTGCCTCCAAGAGTTCAAACAATCCTAGACAACCGGTGAGCCAAAACAAATTGTCATGAGACGATAATGTTTCATGATCAACCGGGATTATTTTTAGTTAAGACCGGAACGCGGCAAGTAGGTGGCCGAGTCAGGGGTGGCAGAACACAGATTGTTAACCTTATTAACCAGCCAATATGTTCATGTGGGAAAATGCAAGTTCACTACCTTCCTTGCTCGCATGTTATGACTGCTTGCGCATCACGGATATTGAATTATCGTGCCTACGTCGATGTACACTATTCATCAAATTACTTGGTATCCACCTGGGCACCCAATTTCTTTCCGATTCCTGACAAAGATTACTGGATTTCTTATCAGGGTCCACTTATTATCTCAGACGAGTCTTCATGAAGGAATAAGAAAGGTTGGCCGAAGTCGTCACGAATTCGCAATGACATGGATACGAGGCAGGATAGAACATCGGGTGCACGATACAATATTTGTCATCAAGAGGGGCACAACATGTGTCGTTGCCCAAAACGCGGCGAAGTAGGCATTTATATTGAATATCTTAGTGAATTATGCTTCTTTATACTATAACCACTTATAGAATCCTATTCGTAGATGTTGCTTTATACTGTTAACCCATATAGAATGATATTCGTTGACGTTTGTTATATATGTTCATTATAAATTTTCCATGCAAATATTGATAGTCGTTGACATTGTTTTTCAGGTCGGTCGCACGGATGCCTCCACGGATGCGTGGTGCCGGAGCTCCTCTTGGTGGAGCTGCTGGCGGTCGAGGTGGTCGTGGACCTCCTGATGTTGGTGTAACCCCTGTTGTTACGTCCCGCTTCCCGGTGTACGGTGAAGGGGGCGCTACGAGGCCGCTGCGTATTTACTCTGAAGTAAATACGCTAAGCGTATCTAAGCAATATAAATATAAATGCACAAGAGACAAGATATAATAAAACGACAACTTTATTTATTCACATTTTTTTTGTACAATGCATGGAAAAGTAAATACAACTAAATGAAAGCAATGCCTAAACAGTGGCATAACAGAAATGAAAAGTATGAAATAAAAATGTGTACAATGGAGCTAGAGCTCTGGGTCGTAGGCAAGCTGATCCAAATCCTCACTGGTAGGCTCGATCTCCTGGGTGTCCAGATCACCTGGCAACATTCCAAAGAAGAAAGAGAAGGAATGTCGTCAGCGAACAATCGCTCGGTAAGTCCCAATGATAAGGGAGAAATAGAATAGACAGAGAGAGGAAATAGCTTTTAAAGTTGTATTATATGAGTATTTGGTGTTATCGCTGTTGTTTGTAGGTTGGTACCAAAGGATGCCAGTGTATACGAGAGGAGTCTCTATATGCCAGAGACTAGAGGCACATGTAGTACAAGGAACCGTTCATGCCACGGTACAACAGCAACGGAATATAGGTTAGGTGTCTTAAATCTTACAGTCTCGTGCCACTTCTAACACCTTCCGTACCAATCTACCCCTTTAAACCCCGCGAAGTATTGATTGTATTATTTGTGTTGTGTTGTAATTTGTATTGTCTTGTATATATGGATGACTTGCCGAAACCATGATATCAGTAGATGGATGTAACTGGAGAATTATGTAAATGGAAGTATATCCATGGTTCGGTTCGGTCAATATAGATTGAATATATTGAATATATGTATTCAGGATTTATGTTGAATTGTAGATTATAGATTGTACTTGAATCATATTCAAGTCAGATTATTTATGAGACTCAGTCTGAGTCAGAACAATTAAAAAAGAAATTGAAGTCCTGATTGTTTTAATGTTATCGGGAACCGCTGCACATGGACGGCAGGATTTGTGTCTTTTTCAAAAACGATTACCGTGTTGATAACACCGTTGTTAAGTTATCTACCTTAAATAGGCAAGTACCCACTTCTTCGGCTTCCTGAGGCTCAAGAGATTGGTCCCGCTTAAACCTATATTTACTAGGGTCCTTATTGTAATTTATAAAACTTGAGAGGGTTTTATGTAAAAATAATTTTTGTATAATTTTCAAAATACACCTCAATTATTTAATTATCGTCTTTAGAGTTTTCATAGTTGTAGATTTTATATTTGTGACATTCTAGTGAATAAACCTATTTTTTCATAATATAGGGTATTTAATTGTAATATTGAACTTGTATGGAATTTCATAGTATTTTCATGTAAAGTGATCCTTTTGATTTAGAAAAGTTGGAATATTTATATTATATCAAAAATAGGTATTTTGATAATACATATATATATATATATAAATTAATTTTTATTATTTTCCAGAAATCTCATTTTCTTAAGATATTCGTATTTTAAATCTCTCGAGACCGAATACTCCTTGCGGAGGTCTGCATCTCGCACTACTAAGCCCATGGATGTGCGATAATCCGCACCATCCCAGTCGGGTTCCCCAAAATGGGTTGTAGCGGCGCTTTGCAAAGATTTATAAAAAATACGAATTCTTATAGAAAACGGTTTTAATAGTTAGTGGTATTTAAATGTAGAGTTTTATTTTTCCGTATTCTATGTTCCCGAAAGGTATTGTGATATGTTGCATATGAGTGTTGTGAGGAGGTAGGTCATTACCTCGCAATCTACTTAAAGGTATAGCAAGATAGCGATATTTAAATGTCGAAATTAAACTACATGGTATTTTAGTGAAAAAGTACGATAAAAATTGAAATAGAAATCCTTTTGATATGGAACTTGTTCAATATGACTTGTTAATGTTTAATAGTCAACATGTAAGTGTTTAGTATGATTGTATTTAAGAAAAAGTAAGATTTTTTTAGGAAGAACCGAATCGGACATCAGATTAACTCTGATTCCGTCGGGTTTTATTAAAAGAAGTTTTAAGACTAGAGAATAGAAGAGGGAGGTGGGACTTACGGGTTTGTAGGTTAGGGATGAGGAAGAGAAAACGGTAGGAGGCGCCGGTGCGTCGTTTCGTCGCCGGGAGCTCCTAGGGTCGTCGTCGGAAGATCGCCGAAGTTTCGGACCTTTACTAACTTCAATTGCACACTAAAATTTCTAGAGGAATTTCTTGAGAGTTTGGACAGAATTATGAGTGAGGGGTGTGTGTCTAGAGGTGGTATTTATAGGATAAGGCTAGGGTTAGGGTTAGGTGAAAGGGTGTAAAGAAAAATGTATTAAATTGTAATAAAAATAGGGTTTAATGGGATTTTAAAGAGCTCTGGAACCGATCCAAGGAAATTAAGTGTGCAAGAATGATGGGGAGATGAAAAGGCAAAACTTTTCAGTTGGCGACTCGGCGGTCCGGCCGAGTCGTCGGCCGACTCGGGCCGAGTCATGGCCGGGATCGTCGCCGTGGGTCCGTCGTCTCTTGGTCTTCCCTCTGGTCCATTTTGTTTTACATGTGTAGTGAGGTTTTTACGAGTTATGCACGTGTGGACCCTTGGACTTCTAAAAATTCAAAATAAAACAATATTAAAAATAATGTGGGCAATAGGATTTGAACTCTGGTGCTTTGGTTCAGCAGTGCAAGGTCTTATCAATGAGCTACAACCTCCTTCTTGCTATTAAAAAACAAAACAAATACTTATGGTACTCACAGGAAATGCAAATACCCCAAATATACATTAATTTTTAAACAAATTTTTTTTGTACGCTAAAATTGGAGTTGTTACACCTGTAGGAGGTCTGTTAGGAATATGTATACTCTAGAGGCCATTATTGTATGATATAGTGGATGCTTGGACATATATAGAGAGAACTTTCTTGCTCGGCATGATAGTATGCTATCTGGTTGCTCTTTATCTTAACATGTACACTTATATTAGTATACTGTCTCTATGATACATGTTGATAAAGCCCTTAGGATGTAGGCTTGACTACCAGGACTGTGATGTAGATTATACTAGTGGAGCTTGTGTAGTCCTTTAACAATTCCTAGTCGAGGGAATATCGAGACATGACATTGATATTCCAGAGCATACTAGTGTGTACGTTTCTTGACCCTGTATGGGGCGATGGTTGATTCTACAATCATTAGTGTTTGACATCAAAGATTGTACACATGTGCTCATTAGAGAATTGGGTACACCGAATAGGACTCGCCGAGAACTCCTAGATGGTACCATACCTATCTTGAGATAGCAGTTCTCTGGTAACACTTGTACAGGTTAATCTGTAGACCCGAGATCTTCATAGTGTCTTGTGTGGTTCCCACTGTGCTTTGATTTCCTCCCTACCACGGCTCAAAGGAGTCGTACAAACAGGTCGATTTTGGATTCAGTCCCGAGTCGCATGGAGGCAGTGAGCGATAGGAGGGGTTTCGTCTCTCCCGGTATTGGGAGTTGATGTTGCGCTATACTTGATTGGTTATAACAGCAGGTCCCTAGCCAGGGCTGATAAGATTTACTGGTAAGTGGTATCAGTAGTTTCTCGAAAGGTTACAGGCCACACATCGGCATGACTTATCAAGTTACTAGGGTCTGATGATTCCATCCCTAGACTCGATATGCGTTATATCAGACGAAGAGACCGGACTGTACGGAAAGTGTTGCTTATAGGCTTTACGGGAGTTTGGACAAGCTTACTTGTTGAGCTTCTATTCGTTCAATATCTGGGTAGCCATTACGTCCAGCCAGTACCGCTGACGGCTTGTGGGTATCTGATGTGATCATTATCTATTGTCGGCGTATTGATAATTCTTTAGAGTCCCACACAGAGGTTTCTTAGCTCAAGCGAAACGAAGTAGGGCACATATGGAGATATGTGCGGGAGCTTGATTAAATACGAGTATGTGATACCGTATTCTAATCTTGCGATATTTGATATCAGTTAGTTATATGTGATCGTTCCCCTCCGAACGGCGGCCAAGACATGGACGTCTTGCCTGAGATTCGGGGCAGATGCTATTTGGTTTTATCCTTCCACCTCTCCGAAGATGCCAAGTTGATTTATGGCACCGTGTATCGGAGGTTTAGACGGATGCGGCCGATGTAGAAGACTTCGTCAGATTCCCCCTCGCTTGAGGGGTTTTTGATTGTGGGGACGCTCTTCCCTGTAGGCGCAAGCCCCTGCAGTTAATTACGCTACCGCATCGCGGTAACCACTTTCTCCTTCTCCAGAATTTCACTTCGTGTCGTGCGTGTTTGTTTTGTTTGTGGATGCCCGTGGATTGTATACGGAAACTAAGTTATGCCGTCGCCTGTAGGACGTGGATTAGTCCGAATCCGTATTTACTTAGGTTTGGGTTTGGTGTTTTAGTTTAAGGATACGTTAGCCATATTGAGGCTAAGATCAACTTAAACGTTCGTTAAGGATACGCTAGTCTGATTTGAGACTAAGATCAACTTAACGGAAAGAGCATTTAGGAGCTCTATTGTTCCAGTTTAAGGACGTAGTGGTCCATTTAATATATGGCCGTCGGGACCCGTCACCTCTCCGACGACGTTGAAGGATTACAACGACAGGTGTCAGAGGAGTTCGGAGATGTACCCTTGAACCAAAGTTGATTGGAGGTCTTAAAATTTGTTTGAATGTTTAAGAATATGTTAGCCAGAGTTAAGGCTAAGATAAACTTAAACGGGATCGTTTAGATCCGACAAAAGAGCGTTTCGGGGCTCTATTGTTCCAGTTTAGGGACGTAGTGGTCCATGGGTAGTTTAAGGACATTGCGGTCCTTTGCCAGTTTAGGGACATGGTGGTCCATCGTTCCCGTTTTAGGGACGGATGTTAGTTTAAGGACGCTTAAGTCCGTGAGTTTAAAGACGCTTAAGTCCATGGGTTTAAGGACCCCACAGTCCATATGGATATGTTTAAAGACGCATTAGTCCATTAGTTTAAGGACGCATAAGTCCGTGAGTTTAAGGACCTCACAGTCCGTATTTTGGTTTAAGGACGCATAAATCCGTGAGTTTAAGGACGCATTAGTCCATGAGTTTAAGGACCCCACATTCCGTATTGATGTGTGGTTGTCGGGACCCGTCACCTCTCTGACAACGTTGAAGGATTACAACGACAAATATCAGAGGAGTTCAAAGATGTACCCTTGAACCGGATGTAAATTGATTTAAGAGAGCAGTCTTGCTCAGTCAATTTAATTTGAGGACTTACGGCCATGATTGGGCTAAGTCCAGTTGAGAATATTCAACGTTTTTATCTTTGGCCTATTAGGCCTGTGCTAGAGCTTTACCCCTGTTTAATAATGCACTGTATTTTCTTTTGGCCTGCTAGGCCTTTTTGATTTGGGCTATGTCCCTTTTGATGCGCAGCATCTGTTTCTGTTTGGGCTCTGCCCTTTTTTAAAATAATGCATTGCATTTTATTAGGCCTGTTAGACCCTTTTTAATTGAGCATGGCCCTTCTGTAAATAATGCAGTGCATTAATCAAACTGACAGTGGCCATGTGGCCTATCAGGCGCTTTGCGCCAATTATTGAGCGCAAGCGCATGTGGAGGCGACACGTGTCACGCTTTGGTGAGCGCAAGCGCAGTGCGCTGCGCCAGTACGCTGCACTGCTGCGATGCTGACACGTGGCCCGCTCTGGTGAGTTGCGCCAATTTCAGAGAGCAATACTCTATTTTAAAAGCACATAGCGCAAGTGGTCTTGGAGCTGACACGTGGCGCTCTCTGGTGGCTTGCGCCAACCCAGGAGCGCAACAGTGCAGATTTACAAGTGCAAGGCACTGTTCTTATATCTTAATCCAATTTTGGATTCAAGAAAAGAATCTTTAAGATTCCAGAACCAATGGTCCATAAAAAAGGCAATGCCTTTGTTATTTATTATATTTTTTATTGAAGATCCTTGATCTTGTTCTTAGATCAATGATCTTTTCAGAGAAAGTTCTTCTTTTTAAAAGGTTTACCTTTCTTTTTTCTTTCTGAATTCTTCAAACTTTTCTTTAGAGGGGTTCTCTCTTTGTTTCTGTGTTTTTCTATCTCTGTCTCTGTTGTTCTTGTGTTTTGAATTGGGGTCTAGGGACCTTTATATAGTGCCCATTAATTTGTTAAATTTGTTAAAGAGATCATTCTCTGAGTGATTTGGGGATTTTTCCCCACCGTTAGATCTTTGATCCAAGGGCTTCTGTTTTACAGAAGAAAATCTTCTTATTTTAATAAGAACAGAAAGATCTTACTGGAATTTTAATTCTGTTTGGCGCAAACGCATCTGTGCTTGACACGTGTCGCGCAGCGCAACTGCGCTGACACGTGTAGCGCAGCGCAGAGCGCAGCGCAACTGCGCTAGCGCAACTGCGCTAGCGCAACTGCGCTGACACGTGTCGCGCAGCGCAGAGCGCAGCGCAACTGAAGCGTTGCTTCTTTTAATTTTGTTTTAAATAGAGCCTTGCTCTGATTGGGCGCGCTGCCTTGGGCGCTGTGCTGACGTATCAGCTTTTGACACGTGGCGCGTTGCGCGCAGCACAAGGAATTTGAAGCGTTGCTTCAATTTTTGAATTTTTGAAATTCAAACAGAGCTTTGCTCTGATTGGGAGAAACAAATGCCCCCCCACCGTTGCGCTCACGTGGCGCACACGTGAGTGCAGCGGTGGCAAGATCCTAACCATTGGATCAACTGGTGAGTTGAAGGGGCGCAAGCGCCTATAAATAGGACCCTTGGTCCTCAGTAAATAGTTATTATTTTCAAGATTTCTAACTCTTAGAGCCTTGCTCTTGCTTTTAAGAACTTCAGAGCCTTGCTCTCGTTTCTTTTCAAGAACTCCAGAGTTCAAATTTTTAGAACATCTTAGGTAAAATTTAACTTAAATTAAATTAAATTAAATTAAATTAACAGAGCCTTACTCTCATAGATCTTTGATATAAAGAAAACCCCTTTGGGGTTTCATCAACAGAGCCTTGCTCTCAAGAATCCATAGATCTACAGAGATCTTGTTTCATGGGTTTTAACCCATGAACAGAGCTTTGCTCATGGATCAAACATTGATCTTTTTGATCTGAAAATGGAGAACTTTTTATAAGTTTTCATGGATTTTTAAAACCCCAAATTTTTAATCTTTAGGAAAAAAAATCTTTTAATAGATTTTCTCATCATTATTAAAGAGCTAGGCTCTTTTAAGGAATTTTATTCCCTTGAGACCAGAGTTTGACAAGTGTCACTCTGTGATAGAGCTTTGCTCTTAAAGAGGAGATTTTCTCCTTGTCTCTAGGGATTTTTCATTAATGAGAATATTCTCTTATGGATTAACTGACAGTCTCATCCAATAATGGGGCTGTCTTATTAACTGATGCACTGTCATCCAGATTTTGTGGGTCCCCCTTTGGTCCCTTACCCACTGCATTGCAGTGTGGTATAAATTTTAAAATATCAAGCGTTGGAATTACAACACTGACGGCTGATTTTTGTCCCTCCGCTGGAAACATGTATGCTGATTTGTCTTTCCCATTTGTTCGCTCGGAGGGAGGATTTCCCCAGGCACCAATGGACCGAGTGGTGCTCGCTCTCATCAAGGATCATGACCCCGAGCACAAGAGCCTTCACCTGTGGGGTAGGGGGTATAATGAGATCATCCAGGGTCGCCGATGTTTCAGTTCCGCTACGCCGTCTGAGCCCATATTTTCGATCCCCTATGCGGATGAACCCCCGGTAAAGTATGCCGTGGAGGTCAAAGATTGGAATTCGGATGATCTTCTCCAACCTGCGATTGGTGCTATTCCCGTGCAGCAGCCGCCGGCAATAGACATTTTGGGGAGGCGAATATGTCAGGGTGAAGTACGCCCTTGGGGACAGGCCTATAACATTGGATTGACCCCGCGACCACCCGCCGGATATTTGCAGTGGGCCCGGTACATCTTATCGGCGAAGAGGACTCATCTGATGAAGATTGGTTTGTATTCGGCAATCTACGTCTCGCTCTTTGAGTATCCCTCTCCTCCAACGTGGTGGATTAAGGATTTTATCGAACAATGGAATATCCCCACCCATACCTTCCTGATGACGGACAGGGAAGTCTCTATCTCATTGGAAGAGTTCGCCGAGATCTCGGGTCTGCCGATGAGGGGGGAGCATTACGAGGAGCTGCTTCCTCCTGACGAATACGTCTTTGCCACCAAGCCGCTGGTGTTTGATCTGACGCTGGAGAATGCTATTCAGCACCAGTTTCCGGGCTTGGTGAAGGTGCTGGACATATATGAAGGGCTCTATCTGGAATCAGGGGTCCGGGGAGTCAGTTTCGCAGATTTTATCGCCCGCTTCATTCGACCGGAGTTTCTATCGGAGCGGAGCGAGAAGTTCACTAAGCTTGATGACCCTTTCGGCTTCGGCTTGGACCGTCGACCAACATCGGAGGACTTTTATCTCCCCGGCGCCGCCGTCATGCCGTTGTCAGAAATCGTCGTCCCGGGCATGGATGAGGATACCTTTTTTGTAGGATTCCTGAGATTGTGGCTGTGCAGCTTCGCGCTCCCTATGCACCCGCGCCACATTCGGCCGTCCGTTTTCTACCCAGCGCATCGGATGGTGGCTGGCCTGCAGTTGACAATAGGAATCACCGGGTTGGCTCACCTATATAATGGACTTAGCGTGGCGGCGGACGCTAATGAACCTGGGGTGCAGCCTGCTAATTTCCCGATGCACTACTTCACCTCATGGATGGAAATGCATGTGCACGGGGTGTTCGGCGTCCATAAGATCCCTCCGTTTTTTGAGAAGTGCAGACTCCCAAGAGTCATGCGGCTGGTCGGCGCCTCGATCCTGGTTGCGCCTCCGCGGGAGGCTAGGGGGTTGCTCCTTCGTCCACACCTGGTCGGAGCGAAGGTTTCTTTTTTGGATAAAGTCATAACCATAGGCTCAGAAACCTCCAAGTCGGTGGTGGCGCTGCACGACTACTTCAAGGACGGGGCCTCCGTACTGAAAGCCCGAGAGATTCTTCACCTCTACTCCATTCGTCCGGGCTACCTGGTTTTCAGGCAGAACGAGACGGCACTATTCATGAGGTATAACCCCCACCGGTTCGCCCAACAATCAAGCTATCACCAGGGGATCCCGCTGGAGGCATTTTTGGAAGAGCCCGTGGCCAGCCGGGAGGGGATAAAGAGTGCGATGCACCATTTCATGCGGCTTAACACGGGCTCCTATTTCTTCATCAGCGAGCCGAGCTGCGTTCCCAAGGTCCTCAACGCGTACGTGGCTTGGTACGCGCATGCAATGGGTCCAGTTATCCATATGGAGAAGCGCATGCTGGTTGACCGCAAGGGTGCGCCTCCCGGCGGTGACCGCAAGGCTCCCCTGAAGCCAAGGACCCCGGTCATTCCTCCACTGAAAGGTGCTGGAGTTGAACCTCCGCGCGTGTTGAGCCCTCCGCACGGATTGCCGCTTCGCGATACTGTGGATGTGCCACCAGCCCCCCGTACTCCAATGGAGACGGTAAATTTGGTTTCGCCGGAGCCCGGCGTGGGCGCGGATGTCGGGACCCGCCGCCCTAAGGTGCCTGCAAAGCGCAAGTCGATCTCGGGTGCACCCAGGGCTGGCGGGTAGAAGAGGAAGAAGAAGTCATTCCTCTCTCTCGATGCTATCCTCGGTTTAGAGCCTCAGGCCCCTCTTACCAAAGGTATAAGCGAGTACGGCAGCAATGAGGGCTTTTCGGTAGATCCAGCAGACACCGACTTGGCGGCCGCCATTGAGGCTTCTGAGCGATCAGCCAGACTCGAAGCGATGCTGACTAAACTCGCTCGAGCAGGTAATCATTAGTTGCACTCTTCATCATTTTATCGCATTTTTATCATTATCCTCGACTAATGCTTTCCCCCCTTTTTTAACGGGTGTCACTACTGAAGAAACCATCGCTACCTCTCTACAAACCTTCCAGGAGGAGGAAAAGAAACGCGCTTCATTGGGCGTTGGTACGTCTCGCCTCATTAGGTTTTTGTCCTCTTTTCTGGTGGCCAACCTAACCTTCTTCCTTTGTCTCTTTGCAGGGGTTGCGCCAGCTGATGCAGGGACTCTCCCCGGGCCAGCTACTGAAGTCCCGGTCTCTTCGGGGCTGCCGCGAGAGCCTCAACTCCAAAAGTCGGTGAGGGATGCCTTAAAGAATTTGGAGGCATCTCTGTTCATGGAAGATGACACCTCAATGAAGGAAGCTTTGAAAAGCTCCGTCTTGACGGCTCGGGAGGAGAGAAAGCAGTTGAGGCGTGAGGCGAAGGCACGCAGAGCTTCTTTGGCCGTGGGAGCGGGCCCAAACACCGTTCCTCGTGCTGATACTCCCTCGGAAGAGCCCCCGGTCGCCTTGTCTACAGCTCGCAGACAGGTGGCGCGTGCAGTTCGGGAGGCCAACGATCATTCCACCTCAGGTAATGTATCTTTCAAGGTTTTGTTGTAAGAATTGTAAACCTGTCGGTTCTTATATATCTTTTCCTGCAGGGCCAAGTCCAACCGAAGGGGAGGCGGAAACCGTCGAACCTAAGTGGACAGAGGAAGAGGCACCGGCTGAACCCGAGCCGACGGTGGGCGACGTCGCCGGGGTTGCTAGACCTGAGCTGGGGGCTAAGGGAGCTGCGCCAGAGAAGGTCGTCGATGCCGAGCCCTAGCGGCCAATGAGGCGACTGTTATAACAGAGCCTGGGGCAGTAGCGGGAGGAGCGCCTGAGACCGGTGACCCCATGGCGACGGCGGACGAGACAGCAGCGGCTGCCGAGCCCGAGGGAGTAGCGAGTGAGACGGGCATGACTCCCGGGGATAAGCCAGCCGCTCTTTCTCAAAAGTCTGGCAATGCTCCAATCATTGCTCTCCCCGTCTACGGTCCTCCGCCGTCTCCTGGTCGCGCGAGCATGACGACGGCCCCCGTCGAGTCCGGTGATGAGGCCACGGGAGGTGGACTCATGTCGATGGAGGAAGGAGACGCCTTCGTTTCGGCCGGCGGCTCATCAGGTAAATTTCGGGTTACTGTCCTTTTTTTTATCTTGCAATCCTTCCTGATAGGTGTATCTTTGTTTTTAACTCAGGTGCGGCCAGTGCTGACGCTCCATTGCTCGAGGGGGCGCCGTCAACTACTGCCTTGGCGGTGGCCACCTCTCAGCCTTCCCTCGTACCCTCGCAGATACTGGAAGGTATGGATTCGTGACCCATCAGTTTCATCTTTCGGCCGCATGATCTATGTCCTAATGTCGTACTATTGCGTCTTTGCAGGAGTGCTTTTTGATCACCTCTACCAGGTGTTGCACCCGCACTTCTCCTTCCCATCTGAACTCGCTTCTTCCTCCAGTGGCGCTGGTGAGCATAGTTTCCAATTGATGTCTTTCTTTTTTCAGTAATGGAATTATTTCTGACTTTTCCTCGTCCTGATTGCAGTGCTATAAATTGAAGGAGGGGATGAAAGATCGGTCGCGCCACCGGCCCTCCCGGCTTTATCGCCCGCTGCAGCTGGTATAGTAAACTATCCCATCGATGACTTTTTCACATTTCTTGAACCGTCATCTAATCGTATTTTGTTTTTTCAGCTGTCGTTCCGATTCCGGCGCCCTTTGAGTCTCGCGTTATAATGCCGGCAGGCCCCTTCCTAAGACGTCCGTCTTCAAAGGGTGCCGTAATGAGCTTGGGCATGCTGAGCAGATACGTCGAAGAGCTTGACGCAGACGCTCCCCCATCTGTTGCGCATTTCGCTGCGGAGGTTAACCCGATATTGGCGGCGCTTGTGAATTTTCATGATGGAGGCATCGTCGAGCTTTGGGTTAATCACTGCAGGGAAATCGAGGTCCGCCTGCATCAATCGGAGTTTATGCGCCCTGCTCCCGAGACCTTAGCCGCAAGCAATCAAAGAGCAGCATGGATCGAGCAAAGCGGTTCTTACTTCCGTCACTTGGAATAAGAAGCGGCTTCAAGGCTGAGGGAATGCCAAGAGACCTCAAGCGAGACGGCTCGTCTGCGTGCTGAGGTTGAGGCGAACGCTGCCCAGGTGAAGGCTATCTTCAAGGGCCTTCTGGAACGTATCTCAAATGGGCTAAACCTGAAGCAGAAGCTGAATGCCGCCGAGCGTGATGCCCAAGGCCACGAAGCAGCTCAGCAGGCCGTTGGGGAGCGGCTTGCATCCTTCTTGCAGCAGCGGGCTCAAGTGGAAGCAGAATTTGCGGTGGCGGCCGATCAGAAGAAGGCATGGAAGGAAGTGAGCGAACAACTGATAGGGCTATTTAAGACGCTTCCTTCCCAGTAGCTGCTCTTGTATCAATATACTTGTAAAAATTTTCTTTTACGAATAAGATGTATCCATTCTTTATTCTTTTATACAATTCACCTTGTACTTGATTGAATTAATGAATAAAGATACACATTTTTTCTTTGCAATGTCTTGTATGCTCCTTTGCTTTCTCCTTTCTCTTATTATCAGCATGTTGTCTTAATAAACATGGTTGACAGATAATAGAGTAAGCATCTTGGTTCCTTCAAAAGATAGCGATGGCTTAGGCCGCAGGTTCAGATCTGCTGCCTAAGACTTTTCAACTCTATGAGCCGTGAGGGTCTCATAGAGACTTTTCTCCCTACGGATCGAGAAGATTTCGTAGGTGGATTTTCTCCTTAGGAATCGTGAGGATTCCTAAGTGCGTTTTCTCTTATAAGTCGTAAGGATCTTATAAGAGAATTTTCCCTCTTACGAGTTGAGAGAACCCGAAAGCGGTTGTTTCCCTCTTTGTCGAAATTCGACTTTGGAGAGTGAGACCCATGAATAGTATGCAAGAGACCGTTTTAGACCGACTTGCAGGGTCCCAGTGCTTAGGAAACAAGTTTTTAATCCCTGCTGCCTGAGGCTTTATCTTGCAAGTTGAGACGAATCGGGAAGTCCTCGCGAAGACACTAATTTCCTCACGAGTCGAGACGAATCGAGCAGCTTTCGTCAAGGACACTGATTTCCCTGAGTTGAAGTATTTTGCCGAGGACGCTGGTTTCCTCGAGATTGAAACGAATCGAAATATTCCCGCAAAGACACCGGTTTCCCCGCTGGTCGACACGGATCAGGAAGCCCTCGTCAAGGACGCTAGTTTCCCTGAGTTGAGGAGGTTGCCAAGGACACTGATTTCCCTGGGGTTGAAACGAATCGATGTATTCCTGCAAAAACGCTAGTTTCTCTGTGGGTCGACGCGAGCCAAGATGTTCTCGTCAAGGACACTAGTTTCCCTGAGTTGAGGTATTTGCCAAGGACACTGGTTTCCCTGGGGTTGAAATGAATCGATGTATTCCTGCAAAGACGCTAGTTTCTCTGCGGGTCGACGCGAATCAAGATGTTCTCGTCAAGGACACTGGTTTCCCTGAGTCGAAGTATTTTACCGAAGACACTGGTTTCCTCGGGGTTGAAATGAATCGGGGTATTCCTGCAAAGACACTGGTTTCTCTGCGGGCCGACGTGAATCAGGAAGCTCTCATCAAGGACGCTAGTTTCTCTGAATTGAGGTATTTGCCAAGGACACTGGTTTCCCTGGGGTTGAAACGAGTCGAGGTGTTCCTGCAAAGACGCTAGTTTCTCTGCGGGTCGACGCGAATCAAGATGTTCTCGTCAAGGACACTGGTTTCCCTGAGTCGAAGTATTTTGCCGAGGACAGTGGTTTCCTCGGGGTTGAAACGAATCGGGGTATTCCTGCAAAGACAATGGTTTCTCTGCGGGCCGACACGAATCAAGGTGGTCTCGTCAAGGACACTGGTTTCCCTGAGTCGAGGATGCTACCAAGGACACTGATTTCCCTGGGGTTTGGATGATCTCTGGTGGTCTTTCAGGTTTTATATGAGTTACCGTCAAAACCGTGAAGCTAGGAATTTGATCTTCGCTTCGTTTGCTGGCACTGCGTCTGCTGTATCGAGACGAATGTCGCGGTTGTCTCTAGGTTGTTAGTGAACCGTCGAGATTTGGCTTCGTTTCCTGACGGAGCCTGTTGGGAAGGTATGGTTCCCTCTTTTTTTGTGCCCTTGGATTGTATACAGGGATCGATGTGATCTCACCTGTAGGGCAAAAATTTCATCATCATTTTTTATATTATTGTTTTATCTCCGCGATGCTCTATCATTTCAGCTTTTTATATCGCGAAGGTCGCGATTGCCCAATCATTTCGGCTATTTTTCGCGGTGCCCAATCATTTCGGCTGTTTATTTTATTTTTACTTGCTGCTTTTTATTGCGAGTTGCCCAATCATTTCGGCTATTTTGCATGCATGCGTTCTTACTTGCAGCTTTTTATTGCAAGCTGTCCCACCATTTCGGCTATTTTGCATGCATGCGCGGCTAGCTGGCTTTTCGCCATAAGCATGGAATTAGACACCGATTTCGGCATCGGCACCGCTACAACTGGGATATTGCCTGGAGCGAATCATCATTTGCCTCTGTCGATGTCCAACAAAGGTGGCTTAGCGAATAGGGTTAGGGTCCTGTCGACTAAGGCTTTTGACTTCATGAGCCGTAAGGGTCTCACAAAGGTATTTCTCCCTACAAGTCGTGAGGATCTTGTTGGTGTGTTTTCTCCTTAGGAATCGTGAGGATTCCTAAGTGTATGTTCCTCTGTAAGTCGTAAACATCCTACAAGATGGTTTTCTCCTTGTAAGTCGAGAGGACCTACAAGGGTTGTTCCTCATGCGAACATATCCCCAGTCACGGATGGGACTTGGTTAGGGGAATGTTTATTCGCGCCCATGGATTGTATACAAGGGTCAGTATGAGCCACTTGTAGGGCAATATCGAAGGTTGTGGGGGTTGCTTAAGCACAGGTTTAGGTCTCTGTAACTTAAGACTTTCAAATCTTATGAGCCGTGAGGGTCCCATAAGAGAGTTCTCCTTACGAGTCGTGAGGATCTCGCAAGTGTATTTTCTCCTTAGGGATCGTGGGGATCCCTAAGTGTGTTACTCCCTTGTGAGTCGTAAGGATCTCACGCGGGTGGTTTCTCCTTACAAGGTCGAGAGGACCTTGTAAGTGTCTTTTAACGAGCTTGCGCCCTTTCGGGTTTTCACGAACACTCGCCGGTAGCCCTGCTGTTTTTACTCACGGAGCCCTTTCGGGTTTTCATCCATGCCCATTTTGCTTATGGACATACCTTTTTTTTCCTTCTTTTTTTTCTTTTTTTTTTAATTCTTTTTATTCTTCTTTCTAATGAGGTCGCGCCCTTTCAGGTTTTCACGAACACTCGCCGGTAGCCCTGCTGTTTTTACTCACGGAGCCCTTTCGGGTTTTCATCCGTGCCCATTTTGCTTATGGACATACCGTCTTTTATTATTATTATTATTATTTTATATATTTTTTTTATTCTCTTTTTTTTTATCTCGTCAGCCTGAGGATGCTGCGGTAGTAGTTTAAAGACGTTTCGGTCGTCAGCTAGTTTTAGGACGTAGTGGTCCGTCATTAGTTTAAGGACATTTCGGTCCATCATTAGTTTAAGGATGTTTCGGTCCGCCATTAGTTTAAGGACGTTTCGGTCCATCATTAGTTTAAGGACGTTTCGATCCGTGGTAAAGAAGGTCGGCTACTACTTATAGAGTTTGGGCTTAGGAAGATAGCGAGCGGACATAGTCGTCGTCATCTATCATTGACCTAGGCTGTGACTCGTTAGGCGTAGTATTTCTTCAAGAAGCGGCCGTTTATTGGCCTGAAAGGCCTTTCACCGTGCATATCCACGAGCAGATAGGCTCCACCCTGGTAGACCTTGTCTATGATGTACGGGCCTTCATAGTTCGGCTCGAATTTTCCCCGCTTGGCTCGATTGGGGATCATGGGTCTTTTGACCACTAGCACGAGTTCGCCTTGGCGGAATGTCCTCGGCCAGGTTAATCTTTCATATGAGCGCGTCATCTTTGCTTTATAAGCCTCCAGATTTTGTTGCGCTATGAGCCGGGTTTCATCAAGGGCATCAAGTTCCTCAAGCCGAAAGTGAGCATTTTCCTCATCCGTCAACTCGTAGTGGACTGCCACTCGTAGAGAAGGTAACTCTATCTCGAGTGGGAGTACTGCTTCTGTATCGAATACCAACGCATACGGCGTTGTGTTCGTGGCCGTCTTGAACGTAGTTCGATACGCCCAGAGAGCTTCTTGCAGTCTCTCGTGCCAGTCCTTCTTATTTCGGGACACCGTCTTCTTCACGATCTTTGTCAAGGTCTTATTGAAGGCCTCAGCTAGACCGTTAGCTCGCGGATTATAAACTGAGGAATATCTCCAGTCTATATTATGTTGTTGCGCGAAGCGACTGATCTTGTGGCTTCTGTAGGCTGGCCCGTTATCAGAGATGATCCGTCGCGGGGTTCCAAACCGATATATGACGTGCGTCTTGAAGAAATGGAGGATATTCTCCGTCTTCACTTCCCTCAACGGTACTGCTTCTGCCCATTTGGAGAAGTAGTCAGTCGTCGCCAAGATGAAACGATGTCCTCTAGACGATGCTGGTTCGATGGGGCCGACTATGTCAGTTCCCCACATTTCGAACGACCAGTTAGCCACCGTTGGATGTAGTGGATTCGGATACTGGTGGATGAAGTCCCCATGAATTTGGCATGAGTGGCATTGCTTCGCATATTCGAGGCAGTCCTGAATCATCGTGGGCCAGTAGTAACCCATCCGTTTTATCTTCAACTTCATCTTCGGGCCTGCTTGGTGAGAACCGCAGAGTCCGTCGTGAACTTCCTGAACGACTCTTTTCACTTCGTCAGGTCCCAGGCATCTCAACCACAGAGAATCAAACGATCTCTTGTACAGAGTATCATTGACGAAGGCGAAAGACATAGCTCGTTTCATAAGCTGATGTCTTGAGGACGCATCTTAGGGCGTTCGACGGTATTTGAAGTAGTTTATGAAAACTTCTCTCCAATCCTTAGCCTTTTTCCGGTCTTTTATTTGCAGGGTCGTCTGCTCAGTCGCTCCCTTTCCTTCGGATGATTCCGGAGATATTTCTGCTGGGGCAAGCACCCGACGGCTTTGTACCATAATTCTGACGTCATCGAGATTCTCGTCAGCTAGTTCTTTAGCGAGCTTGGCTAATGCGTCCGCTTTGCCGTTTTCCTCACGCGGTATGTTTTCCAAAGTGTAGGAGGGAATTTGGTTCAACAGTTATTGCACCTTTTCGCCGTACTTCACCAGCTCTGGTTTGCACGTTTGGTAGTCGCCATTTACTTGACTGACGACCAATTGGGAGTCTCCGTATATGAAGAGGTTTTCAATTTCCATGTCGATGGCGATCTCGAGGCCTTCTATCAGAGCTTCGTATTCGGCTTCATTGTTCGTCTTCGGCTCTGTTAAGGAGAAAGCAAAGCGCATTATCCCTCCTTGGGGAGTTACGAAGATGAGGCCTACCCCCGATTTGATTATAGGGGTACTTTGTTTGCGCCTCTTCATGGAAGATTCTCCATCGAAATAAAGCTCCCATCGGGTATCGCTCCCATCGATCGCGTCAAACGCATGTTCGTCTGGCAGTTCGCAATTCAGAGAGGAATCGGCAGGTATCGGATGCTCAGCGAGGAAGTCGGAGATGGCCTGGCCTTTTACTGCCTTGAAAGGTTGATAAGTTATCGAGAACTCCATCAAGAGTAGGGCCCATTTAGAGAGTCACCCCGTCAATATGGCCTTTGACATCAAATACTTAAGGGGGTCCACTTTCGAAATGAGACGGACTTCATGCGCTAACGCATAGTGCCTGATCTTTGTTACTGCAAAAATCAACGCCAGGCAGTGTTTTTCAATAGGGGAATAGTTGCTTTCTGCCCCAGCAGAACTCGACTTAAATAGTAGAGTGCTCTTTCTTTCACTTGGTCGTTCTCTTGCGCCCATAATGCGTCTAAGGAACCTTCGAGGGCTGTTGTATAAAGGATAAGAGGCTTTCCCTTAACCGGAGCAGCCAACACTGGCGGATTCTGGAGATACTGCTTGATTTCGTCCAGCACGCTCTGGCATTTGTGATCCCAAATGAAAAGGGTTCCCTTCTTCATCAGGTGGCTATAAGGACGACACTTGCCTGACAGATTGGCTATAAACCGCCGTATGTACGCGAGCTTCCCTTGCAAAGACCGCAATTGCTTGAGAGTCCTTGGCGGAGGCATTTCCATGATCGCCTTGATCTTTGACGGATCTATTTCGATACCCCTGTTTCCTGATCAGGAAAGCTTCTGGGAAAAGCTTCAAAAGAGGCCACGTGCTTACACGTGACAGCAGTCACGTGTTGACACGTGACCTATAAAATACAGAAAAAGCACACTTTGATTCGCTGATCAAGTCAAGGAAAAAAGCTTCAGAAGAGGTCACGTGCTCTCACGTGACCAGAGTCACGTGTTGACACGTGACGTTCAAGACAGCAGACCCGTTCTCCCGTTGAACCAAAGAAAGAGAGTTCAAACAAGGGTCACGTGCTCACACGTGACCAGGGGTCACGTGGTAGCACGTGATGTTTAAGCAGCAATCAGAAGACGCAGCGCAGAAGGCTCATTCCAAAGGGGGTCACGTGCTCACACGTGACCATGGGTCACGTGGTCACACGTGACCGGCTTTCAAAGCCCATTTTTGACGACAGAATTAAATTCTGAAAGAAATTCGAATCTTTCCAAAGGAAAGTAATTATTTGGGACCAATCAAATTAAAGATTCAGAGATGATTAAATATCATCTATCTATGGAAAATCTCGGGTTTGGAAAGATTTCCCCCTTAAATCTAACCAAAATAACAAAGGAGAATCTCTGGATTCAAGATCCAATGGTGAATAAAATTCACCTGATAATCCAAAGGTCCAAAACGAATGATGAATGCAAATCAAATCTCTCGATGAAGATTCGTCAAAAACTGATTGATTCGGCTGCTTCTCCTATAAATAAGAGCCAAGGGACACAAAAAAGAATACATACGCAGAGAAAAAAAGAGAAAAGGAGAAGAGCTTTGATACTCAGATCTTCTGCAAAAACCCTAGGTAAGAAAGGGAAAGACATTGGAAAGAAAGAGAATTTAATTCTCAACAGAGTTTAACTCTGATATGTAAAAACAGAAGAACATATTTCTTCTCTCTTTGATAGAGGATCTGCAAAGCTCACATCTCCCCTTGAGGTTGAGAATTTAATTCTCAATGGGTCGAGATCCTGCCATGCAGATCCAAAACATAGAGAAGGAATGCAAGCTCGAGAATTTAATTCTCACAGAACTATAGGAATTTAATTCCTCCAAAATAAAAGTTAGGGCTGGACCCTATATCATGGGAATTTAATTCCTTCAGAACAAAAGAAAAAACAGGGTTTAACCCTAAGTAAAAAACCAGTTCTGTTGAAACATCAGGAATTCAATTCCCTTAATCATAATTTAACAGAGGATGGAAGTTTAAACTCCTTAAGAAACTTTTATTAGGGTTTAACCCTATTCAGCCCCTCGCATATATGAGGAATTTAATTCCTACAGAAAATTCAGAGTTAAACTCTATTCGAGAAAAAACAAAGTCTTCGAAAGGAAGTAGGAATTTAATTCCTCTGAAAATCTACAGCTCGAGGAATTTAATTCCTGAAAAAGATTAACAAAGACTCCAAACAAAATACATGAAGGCAGGGTCACGTGCCACCACGTGACCCCCTCAAGAGATATACAGAAAGCCCCTTGAAACAACACCCCACGTGACCCACGTGACCCTTGACAGAGGCTCTGATACATAAGCATATGAATGCCCGTCACGTGATGGCACGTGATGCCCTGAAAGATGTAGCAATGTCAGCAGAACAAACGAAGGGAGAGCGCTCTCACGTGCTGCCACGTGACCCCTCTTGCCTTAGTGTTTAACACTAAATTAAAACTCTTAAACCCAGTGTTAAAACACTGTTGGGCCTTAGCATTCAACGCTGATTAAAAAGCTTTATTTGCAGTATTCAACACTGATCTGTTTTAGTGTTTAACACTAATTTGAAAAGCCTTGTCGCTGGTGTTTAACACCAACTATCTCTTAGTGTTAAACACTAACTTGTCAACCTCATTCTCAGCGTTCAACACTGATTGCTCTGTAGTGTTTAACACTAGGTTTTGGCCCAATTGGCTAAGGGGATAGAGGCAAAGCCTCTCCCTCAATGAACCAACAAGAAGTCAATATTCCAGACCTGACTGGACTTAGCCCAAGTTGGCCATAAGTCCTCAATTTGTGATTAACTGGGCTAATGGGCTCATAACATAATTGATCGGTCTTGACCCAAATTGGGCCAGGGACTACTTAATCCATCCCGGTTCTAGGGTACATCTCTTCACTCCTTTGATACTTGGCATTGTAATCCCTCAATGTCTTCAAAGAGGTGACGGGTCCCGACGACCACATATTGATATGGACTGTGGGGTCCTTAAGCCCATGCCTAATGCAAACTTCCTGGTTACGTGGAAAGCGGATAATGTCACTCTTTGACCCCGTGGAAACGTCCAGAGCGGATCCTGGTCCTCGCAGAGCACGGCAGTGAACCCGTGTGAAGCATCCAGAGCGGAGCCTAGTCCTCGCCTAACGCGGCAGTGAACCCGTGTGAAGCATCTAGTGCAAACTTCCTGGTTACGTGGAACGCGGATAACGTCACTCTTTGACCCCGTGGGAAACGTCCAGAGCGGAGCCTGGTCCTCGCTAAGCACGGCAGTGAACCCGTGTGATGCATCCAGAGCACATACCGGACTGTGGAGTCCTTAAACCCACGGACTACGACGTCCTTAACCTTGACCGAGATGTCTTAAAACTAACAACGGACCGCAATGTCCTTAAACTACCCACGGACCGCAATGTCCTTAAACTACCCACGGACCGCAATGTCCTTAAACTACCCATGGACCGCAACGTCCCTAACTAGAACAATAGAGCCCTTTCCTATGCTCTTTTGTTGGACCTAAACGGTCCCGTTTAAGTTGATCTTAGCCTTGAAGATGGCTAACGCGTCCTTAAACCCTCAAACATACTGGACTACGAATCCCCCAAATTAACTCCGGCTCAAGGGTACATCTCTGAACTCCTCTGACATCTGTCGTTGTAATCCTTCAACGTCGTCAGAGAGGTGATGGGTCCCGACAGCCATACAGACGATGGACCACTATGTCCCTAAACTGGAACATTAGAGTCCAAACACTCTTTTGTCGGATCCAAACGATCCCGTTAAGTTGATCTTAGTCACAAAGTTAGACTAACGTATCCTTAACAAACGTGTTGAGTTGATCTTAGCCTCGAGTAGGGCTGACGTATCCTCAAACCAAAACCCCCCCCAAAACCAAATTTAAGATAATGCGGATTTGGGCTAGTCCACGCCCTACGGGCGACGACATAACTCAGTCTCCGTAAACAATCCACGGGCAATAAAACAAACACCCACGACACGAAGTGACCATCTGGAGAAGGAGAAAGTTGTTACCGCAATGCGGTAGCGTAATTAACTGCAGGGGCTTGCGCCTGCAGGGAAGAGCGTCCCCACAATCAAAAACCCCTCAAACGAGGGGGAATCTGACGAAGTCTGCTACATCGGTCGCATCCGTTTAAACCTTCGATACATGGTGCCATAAATCAACTTGGCATCTTCGGAGAGGTGGACGGATAGCACCAACTAGCATCTGCCCCGAACCTAACGCCTCAGACGTCCCGACGTCCCGGCCGCCGTTCGGAGGGGAACAGATTCTGGCACGCCCGGTGGGACCTTTTCCTCTTTCCACTCCACACTTCGTGTGTCGTGATTCGCGAACCAATCGCAGTTCGCTAATAGTTGCCCTTGGATTTCAAGGTACTGAGAATTGGCATCTCGCTTATTGCAGAAAGCAAAGGATCGATGGCTTCCACCCCTGCGAAATCCTCCAACTGCTCAGATGGCAATTTCAGCCGACGCTCTGCCTCGCCAGGAGGTATAGCCTATGGACCCCAAGCTGCTTCGCTATTCACAATGCCAGTGGAACAAGTCACTCGCGCCACCACAGGATTGTTCTTTGGGACTATGATCCCGCCGACAAACTTTACCGCTCCAGTGCTGACGAAGAAAACTCTCGGGAAGTCGGTCTTTGATCGTCTTACCCCTGCCGCGGCTCCTCTCAACGAGTCGCCCAACGTCGATGTCTCGGTCTTCTCTAGATTGGGCCAGGAATCCTGCGAGCTCATCACGGGGCCTACAATCTCAGAGAAGGCTGCTTTTAAGAAAGTGGCCGTTCCCGTTCCCGAAATCGCCAAGGCGACCTCTCCAGCCAAAAAGTCAGTCTTTACAAGATTGACGGCTCTGGCCTTTGCTCCCGCTTCCCAGAGGACATCGGTCTTCGATAGGCTAACGCCAACAACAACCCCCCATCCACACAGGGGGCAAGAAGGAACCATTCTTACTGCTGACCCAACGCCGCCCGCTCGACGCGCTCGACGTCGCCATTGGCGCCGAGTAAGGAAGGCTGGGGGCAACTCTCCCTCCGGGCTGACTCCAGCGGCCCCGGTGGCAGAGGTCAATGCTGCTGTTTCAACTGGGAACAGCTTTGAAATGCTAAATAAGGTGCGAAGGAATTCCCCCACGGCAGTACTGAAGAGGTCTCCTCCCTCATTGAAAAAGGTTGAGGAAACAAAACCCGAACAGCCCCGATCTCCTCAACGGCTGTCTTCCAAAATCTATAAGGCTTGGCGGCAGGCCCGAGACTCGATCATCGATCCAAACTTCTCCCGCCAGCACAAGAAGCTGAAAATCCAACCTGAAGCCGGTCACCAGGCTAAACCCCAAAAAGCTGGTGATCAACTGACTCACAAAAGGAGGAGGCCAGAGAGGACCTCACAGCATGCAGCGACGACTGAAAGCACTAAGCCCAGGCGCCCTAAGTCTGGGGGAATGGTGGTGCACACTGTTTACATGGCCTTTGGGAAAGAGGAAAGCCGCACTTCCACGGGCCACCGACCGCTAACCCGATCCGTGACAAAAGCCCAGGAACAGCAACAGAAGCTGCAAGAAATGATGAATGCTATGGCCGCGCTCACCGGACCAAAAGAAAACCCAGAAACGTCCTCAGACGCACGCCGGGAGGAAGAAACAGACGCTGAATTCCTTCGCCGAACACTGGAGAAAAGGGACAAAGAGGCTGCTGAACAAGCGGCCAACATACAACGGATGGGCCTTCTCTTCCAAGATGCGATAGGAATGATGATCCAGCAGGACTTACCCGCCGAGGATCCCCCGATCGTTCTTGAAGACGACCGAGGAGAAACGTCAAATCCACCACCAGCCCTCTCAACGGCCAGGGAGGATGCAATCTCTAAGGCTGACTTAGCTGACTACATAGCCCAGCAAATCCGAGTTCATCATGCGACTGAGGCAGCTGGTCAAGTCGTGAAAACGGGGCGGCCGTATCCGAGCTGGTACGATCAAATCAAATACCCGCAAGGCTATACGATACCGAAATTCCATGTGTATAAGGGGACCGGCAATCCCCATCAACATGTTGCCCAGTTCCGGGCCCTCTGCGGTAACACCGGCGGTGACGATAAATTGTTGCTTCGCCAGTTCGTGGGCAGCTTATCAGAAACAGCGTTCGAATGGTATTCAGAACTCCCGAACGATTCCATCAAAACGTTCGCTGAAATGGAGTTATTGTTCACTCAGCGATTTGCAAGTGCCAGCGAACGCACTCCAATAACCGCACTTATTAACGCCAGGGTAAAACCGGGCGAAACCTGGGTCCAGTACGCTATACGCTGGCGGAACTTGTGGTCGAGATGTGAGCAACGTATCGAGGAAGCACCCGCGGTGGGCATGTTCGTGGGAACCCTAGACCCCCACGCAACTATCTCCCAGTTTATGATGTTCTTTAAGCCAACCACATTCCAGGCTTTAATCGACAAGTTGGCTCAGATGGACCAGATGGGTCATAGACCACCTACACCGAAATCGGAACCTCGGAATGACAAGGGTAAAGGGAGGGCAACCTTTGTTGCAAATGCCCAACAGCAACCTAACGCCCCGAAACCGGCAGATCAACTGGAGGAAAGGCGTCGGTATTATAATGAGAAAATGAAGCGTCCCTACTCGTTCCCACGAGACAAGACGAAGCGGTTATTCGAGCTGGCGATACGCAACAGGCTTATAAACCTACCAAATCCAAGGCGACCGCCGCAACCCACCGAGGTGAATGACTCCAACTACTGCCCTTACCATCAAACGGTAGGCCATCCGATTGAAGATTGCTTCGTCTTCAAAGGATGGATTGAAGACCAATACCTCCAGGGGAAGTTTGTACTGTCCGAAAAGTGGAAGGTGAACCCACCACAGCCGCATGCTCCTAGGAAAGCGGATACACCGGGGGCAACATGTTCTTTTATTGAAGAAGCTCCATGGGAGGTCGTGCTATCAACTAAAACCAAAAGAATGCTGAGAGACCTTCATGCGTGCCCTGCGGTCGAATGGAAGGACCCTCTTGAACCTCAAATTATCGAAGGGATGCTAAGGCGCCGCCCGACTACAAAGGCTCACGGTAAGAGCCCAGATACTCACGCCCAATCGTCAAAATCTTCGAAGAAAAAGAAGAAGAAATCCAAGAAGTCCGTGAAGCCTGGAAAAGAGCACACGAACTTACAAAAGCAAATCGACGCGTTGGAAGAGTACAATCAGAAGGCGCGGACTCCTGTCACACTGCAAGAGTTCCTCAACCACATCTTTCAAGAGGAAGATGATGGAGAAAGCTCGTCGGATGAATCCGAAGGATATGTGGAGAGTTGTAATGTAATCTCCCACTCGTTCGCCGATGATGGGAAAACTCCTGGCATTAGGAAACTGGAGGCAGAGCCTGTACCAGAACGCGCATGGCCGACAGATGAAATGATCGACGCTTTTCTAGACGAGATTCGTCTAAAATGTAAAGCGGACCAGGAGCGTGAGATGACCACGTCGGAAGGAGCCAAATGCGGGCAACTGAACGAAAGAGTTGAACTACCCCTGACAAAGCATAAGGCATCCGAAGCAGACAAGAAGATATTCAAGACGAGAAAAAGGTTTGCCAAAGCCATGTCACTGGGGATGAAGCTACCGCCATCGGAAGGAAACACACACGATGGGGTGGAGAGGCACCCTGATTATTGCGCATATCACTGGAAAATCTCACACCCCACGGAGGAGTGTGACGCCTTTAAGATATGGTGGCAAGGATATGTCGCTCGTCGGCAACATTTTAAGCGCATGAAACGCAAGATCCGTCGGGAGCGAAGAAGTACTGTCGATGGGCACGACAGAGCTACTGGCAACTGTTACATGGTAAACGCCAGGGGGTCACAAGTTCTCACCTTTGGGAGCGACTCTGATGAAGAAATCGCTCTGGGCCCTCTCTTCAAAGAATCCGTGTTGGGGAAAGAGGAGGAATCGGAGATCTGCGAGAACATTCAGCTGCGCAATCGCACACTCCCAGAAAAGAATCTCGGGCCCGGGAATAGAAAGGATAAGGGAAAGGAAAAGGTCACTGAAGATATCACTTTAGATGACCAAGTCATGAGAGAGCTGGCTGCCAAAGACCCTCCTAGGAAGGGTAAAGTGGACTATAACATCCTCGCGCACCTAAGGAAGCTACCTTCTCAGCTTAGCATTCTCGATGCCCTCCTACTATCAAAAGAAGCGCGAGACTCACTAATTAAGGCGTTACAAGAACCTGAGCAATTCCAAGCCTTCCTCGCCACTGAAAAGATGAAGGATGAACTGGAGGAAGTGCATACAGCCGACATCACTTTTGGTGATGAAGACCTCCTTCTCGGGACGTGCGACCACAACCGCCCCCTATATGTCTCTGGATACTGCCATGACATCAAGATAGGCAAGATCCTGGTGGATAATGGATCCTCCGTTAACCTCCTTAATGTTCGGGTGTTGAAGGAAATCTGCATGAGTGTGCAACACCTCGCTCGTGACAAAATTACTATCTCCGGTTTCGACTCTCAATCGTCACGGACTCTCGGATCTGTAATACTGACGTTACGCTTCGGACTTCTCGTCACAGACATCAAATTCCATGTCATTGACGCCAAGACCTGCTACAACGCCTTGCTCGGTCGTCCTTGGCTACACGAGTACAACATCATCCCTTCTACGCAACATCAGTGTATGAAGTACTTCAAGGATGGTTTCGAGTACACCGTAACAGGCGAGTTGAACCCGTTTTCTGTAAACGAAGTTCGCAAATACGAAGACGCGAAATACTTTTTGCCAGATTTCGAAGATACAGAAAGGTGTCGCGACCCAGAGGACAAAGCCGCCGCCACCATTCCCGTTTTTGGGAGCGATACCGAAGAAGAGGAGGAAATAGTGTATACAGGGCCATCCCAACGCAACAACCTGGGGGCGCCCACCCCCATACCGGTCTTCGGGAGTGATTCGGAGGACGAGGTTAACGCCGTATTCTCCAGTCGGCTGTCAATACAAGCACCCCCTTGCGAGGACCATAGTCTGCAAATCACCATGGTACCGCAAGAACACTATAAGGATCTCGACGCGCTTCAAGCTCACAGTGTGCAGGACCTGCAAACATTTTACGTCCCTCCCAGGCGAAGGGGTGAGAAGGTGATCCTATTCTACCAATCCTCAGAGTCGAAGGTGGAGAAAGAGATCTGGCACGGCGCGGATGTTACACTTGACAGGCTCCAACCCATCCGTCTGCCTAGATACTATACAAATGGATTGAAGAAGTTATTGAAGCGCCAAGGAGTACCCTTAAGACAGACGGTGCGGCAGGCTCGGTTCTATAACAGGATTTGGGATGTCCCCGAGACTCAACGCAAATTGTCCAACGGGAAGATGGAAACACTCGGGCTTGGATACGCAAGAGCTGGAAAACGGGAACGGACTCACAGCAGCTACCCTATATATACCTTTGATGAAGAAGAGGACGCCCTGTCAGGAGATGCCAACCCTTCATTAAAACTAGACCCTGCAATTGAAACATCGAGTCCGTCGTTTGAAGAACGAACGAACAAGCCTATCAGGAAAACGGGTCAGAAAGCTCGGGAAAACCACAACCGCGAAATGGCCATCTACGAGAAGGCCAGGACGCAACGTCTATCTCAACGTGCTGCAAAAGACAAAGACGCTTATCCTCGTCAATCCGTTGTACGAAAGGCCCGACGCAGAGACGGAAATAAATCAAGAAGCGGCTCGGGTTCGTCCCTCATGAAGAAGATGAGTCGAGCGTACTCCTTCCCCCGAGGCAAGACGGAGAGGTTGCTCAACCTCGCTATAAAACATCAAATGATCACGCTTCCAGATTCTGGGCATCCTGAGCAAGCTAGCAAGGTCTCTCATCCGAGTTATTGCTCTTATCACCGAGCCATAGGACATCCTACCGAAGACTGCTTCACCTTCAAGAACTGGGTCGAGGACCAGTACCGACGGGGTAGATTCGCTTTATCCGACGGTTGGAGAGTAACGCCGCCACACAAGCACGAGCCCAAAGCCACAAGAGCAGAACCGGATCCACCTCAGTCTTGGGAGCGGGTTCGCACCTGTTATATGATTACGATATTAAAAGAAGAACCCGAGAACGAAGATGACCTTCCCCGGTGTTTCGAGAACAGCGATGATGAGTTGATCTTGGAATTTCCGCCCGCTCCGAAAGAACTTGAAGACGGTATACATACTACCGCAGATAACCTCGAGAAGATCGAGCTGGGATCGGCAGACGACCCGCGACCGACATTTGTCAGCGAGCTGTTATCCGAGGAAAAGGTGGCCGCGCTAAAGAACGTGCTCCTACGGCATAAAGACTGCTTCGCGTGGAACTACTCCGAGATGCCAGGATTGGATCCGGAGATTGCGGTGCATAGATTAGCAATATCCCCAGATATCAAGCCAGTCAAACAGGCGCCAAGGAGGATGCGACTTGAGCTGGAGATGAGCATCAATGCCGAAGTCAAGAAGTTGATCGATTCCGGATTTATCCAGGAAGTCCAATATCCCGACTGGATTGCCAACATCGTCCCGGTAATGAAGAAGAATGGAACGGTGCGCATATGCGTGGATTTCAGGGATCTCAATAAAGCATGCCCAAAGGACGATTTCCCGGTGCCGGTAACCGAGCTAATGATAGATAACACATCCACTCACGAGGTCTTCTCCTTTATGGATGGTTCGTCAGGATACAATCAGATAAAGATGCATCCCGAAGACCAGAAGCATACCGCTTTCCGCACCCCTTTGGGTATATTTTGCTACAAGGTTATGCCCTTTGGTCTCAAGAACGCTGGCGCTACCTATCAAAGGGCCATGACAAAAATCTTCGACGATCTCATACACGACATCGTCGAATGCTATATCGATGACCTCGTAGTGAAGAGCATGTCATACGAAGAGCATTTAAAGCATCTCGAAACCGTATTTCAACGCCTTCGGCAATACAATTTGAAAATGAATCCCCTCAAGTGCGCGTTTGGAGTCTCCTCGGGTAAATTCCTGGGATTCATCGTTCGACACCGAGGTATTGAAATAGATCCGTCAAAGATTAAAGCGATTATGGAAATGCCTCCGCCAAGAACCCTCAAGCAGTTGCGGTCTCTCCAAGGGAAGCTCGCATACATCCGGCGGTTTATCGCCAATCTTTCAGGCAAAGGCCGTCCTTACAGCCACCTGATGAAAAAGGGAACCCCATTCGTTTGGGATCACAAATGTCAAGGTGCACTAGACGAGATCAAACAATACTTGCAAAATCCTCCGGTGTTGGCTGCCCCAGTGAAAGGAAAGCCTCTCATTCTTTACACGGCCGCCCTTGAAGGTTCTTTGGGCGCATTATGGGCACAGGAGAATGATCAGGGGAAAGAAAGAGCACTTTACTACTTAAGTCGAGTGCTGCTGGGGGCAGAAAGCAATTACTCGCCCATCGAAAAACATTGCTTGGCATTAATCTTTGCAATAACGAAGCTCAGGCACTATGCGTTGGCGCATGAAGTCCATCTCATTTCGAAGGTGGACCCCCTTAAATACCTGATGTCAAAGGCTATATTGACGGGAAGACTCGCTAAATGGGCCTTGCTCTTGATGGAGTTCTCGATAACATATCAACCCCTCAAGGCAGTGAAAGGCCAGGCCATTGCTGACTTCCTCGCTGAACACCCGATACCGGCCGACTCTCCTCTGAACTGTGATTTGCCGGACGAGCATGCATTTGACGCAATTGGCGGTGGAAGCACACGATGGGAACTCTATTTCGATGGAGCGTCCTCCATAAAGAAACAGAAACAGGGTAGCCCGATCATCAAATCGGGGATAGGCCTTATCTTTGCAACTCCACAGGGAGGGATAATGCGCTTCGCCTTTTCCTTAACAGAGTCAAGGACAAACAATGAAGCCGAATACGAAGCCCTGATAGCAGGCCTCGAAATCGCCATCAACATGGGAATTGAAGACCTCCTCATATACGGGGATTCTCAGCTGGTCGTTAGCCAAGTGAATGGTGACTACCAAACGTGCAAACCAGAATTGGTGAAGTACGGCGAAAAGGTGCAACAACTGTTGGCCCAGATCCCCTTCTATATTCTAGAGAACATACCGCGCGCGGAGAACAGCAAAGCAGACGCGTTGGCCAAACTCGCTAAAGAACTGGCCGACGAGAACCTCGATGACGTCAGAATCGTGGTTCAAAGCCGTCGAGTGCTCGCCCCGGCAGAAATACCTCCGAAATTGTATAAAGAAAAGGGAGCGACTGAGCAAGCGACCCTACAAATAGAAGACCGTGAGAAGGCTGAGGACTGGAGGGAAGTCTTCATAGACTACTTTAAGTCCCGCCGAATGCCCGAAGAAGCGTCCTCAAGGCATCAGCTCATGAAACGAGCTTTATCTTTCGCTTTTGTCAACGACATTCTATACAAGAGATCATTTGATTCTCTATGGCTGAGATGCCTGGGACCTGACGAAGCAGAAAGAGTCATTCGGGAAGTTCATGACGGACTTTGCGGTTCTCACCAAGCAGGCCCAAAGATGAAGTTAAAAATTAAACGGATGGGTTACTACTGGCCCACGATGATCCAGGACTGCCTCGAGTATGCGAAGCAATGCCACTCATGCCAGATCCATGGAGACTTCATCCACCAACATCCGAATCCACTGCACCCGACGCTGGCTAGTTGGCCATTCGAAATGTGGGGGACTGACATAGTCGGCCCCATTGAGCCAGCATCATCCCGGGGACACCGCTTTATCCTGGCGACAACTGATTACTTCTCCAAATGGGCAGAAGCAGTACCACTGAAGGAAGTGAAGACGGAGAATATCCTCCATTTCTTCAAGACGCAAGTCATCTATCGGTTCGGAACTCCACGACGGATTATCTCCGATAATGGGCCGGCCTACCGAAGCCATAAGATTAGCCGCTTCGCACAGCAGCACAATATAGACTGGAGATATTCTTCAGTTTACAACCCACGAGCTAACGGTCTGGCCAAGGCTTTCAATAAGACCTTGACGAAGATCATAAAAAAGACCGTCTCCAGGAATAAGAAAGACTGGCACGAAAGGCTGCAAGAAGCCCTTTGGGCTTATCGAACTACATTCAAGACGGCCACGAACACAACGCCGTACGCGTTGGTATTTGGGACGGAAGCAGTTCTCCCCCTTGAGATAGAGTTACCCTCTCTACGAGTAGCAGTCCACCACGAGCTGACGAACGAAGAAAATGCTCACCTTCGGCTTGAGGAGCTTGACGCCCTCGATGAAACCCGGCTCATAGCGCAACAACATCTAGAAGCCTACAAAGCAAAGATGACGCGCTCGTACGAAAGATTGACCAGGCCGAGGACATTCCGCCAAGGCGAACTCGTACTAGTGGTCAAAAGACCTATGATCCCCAATCGCGCCAAGCGGGGAAAATTTGAGCCAAACTATGAAGGCCCGTACATCATAGACAAGGTTTACCAGGGTGGAGCCTACCTACTCATGGACATGCACGGTGAAAGGCCTTTCAGGCCAGTAAACGGCCGCTTCTTGAAGAAATACCATGCTTAATAAGCTGCAGCCTAGGTCAATGATGGATGACGACGACTATGTCCGCTCGCTATCTTCCTAGGCTCAGACTTTACAAGCAGCAGCCGGCCTTCCTATAACGACGGACCGAAACGTCCTTAAACTATCGTCGGACCGAAACGTCCTTAAACTATCGTCGGACCGAAACGTCCTTAAACTATCGTCGGACCGAAACGTCCTTAAACTAACAGCGGACCGAAACGTCCTTAAACTATCGACGGACCGAAACGTCCCTAAACTACCACCGTAACGTCCTTAGGTTGACGAGATGGATAAATAAAGAAAAAAGAAAAAAAATGATAAAAAAAAAAAAAAAAAACGGTACGTCCATAAGCAAAATGGGCACGGATGAAAACCCGAAAAGGGCTCCGTGAGTAAAAACAGCAGGGCTGCCGGCAAGTGTTCGTGAAAACCCGAAAGGGCGCGACCTTGTAAAAAAAAAGAGAAGAGTAAAAATGATATAAATAAAAAAAAACGGTATGTCCATAAGCAAAATGGGCACGGATGAAAACCCGAAAGGGCTCCGTGAGTAAAAACAGCAGGACTACCGGCGAGTGTTTGTGAAAACCCGAAAGGGCGCAACCTCGTTAAAGGACACTTACAGAGTCCTCTCGACCCTGAAAGGAGAAACCACCTGCGTGAGATCCTTACGACTCACAAAGGAGCAGTACACTTAGGGATCCTCACGATTCCTAAGGAGAAAATACACTTACGAGATCCTCACGACTCGTAAGGAGAATTCTCTTATGGGACCCTCACGGCTCATGAGATTTGAAAGTCTTAAGTTACAGAAACCTGAACCTGTTCTTAAGCAAATCCCCCACAACCTCCGATATTGCCCTACAAGAGGCTCAATACTGACCCTTGTATACAATCCACGGGCGCGAATAAACATTTCCCCAACAAAGTCCAACCCTTATAGGTCCTCTCGACCCATAATGAGAAAGTCCTCTCGTAGGATCCTTACGACTTACAGAGGAGCACACACTTAGGAATCCTCACGATCCCTAAGGAGAAAACACACCTACGAGATCCTCACGACTCGCGGGGAGAAATACCTTTGTGAGACCCTTACGGCTCATGAAGTCAAAAGCCTTGGTCGACAGGACCCTTAACCCTGTTTGCTGAGCCACCATTGTTCGTCATCGACAAAAGCAAATGATGATTCGCTCCTGGCAACGTTCCAGTTGTAGCGGTGCTGATGCCAAAATCGGTGCCTAAAACCCAGGCTTGTAACGAAAAGCTAGCAAGCCACACATGCCTACAAAATAGCCGAAATGATGGGGCAACTTGCAATAAAAAGCAGCAAGTAAAAATGAAGGCATGAAAAATAGCCGAAATGATGGGGCAACTCGCAATAAAAAGCAGCGAGCAGAAAATAAATAAATAGCCGAAATGATTGGGCACCGCGAAAAATAGCCGAAATGATTGGGCAATCGCGATTTTCGCGATATAAAAGCTGAAATGATAGAGCATCGCGGAAAAAGAAATAAAATAAAAATAAAATTTATGCCCTACAGGTGATATTCCATCACACCCTGTACACAATCCAAAGGCGTAAACAAAAAGGGATCATACTTCTCCCCCAGGTTTCATCAGAAAAAGAAGCCAGGTCTCGACGGGCCACAAGCGACCTAGAGATCATCCAAACACTCGTCTCGTAACAACGGACATGACTTCAAACAAAGCAGAGCAGCGGCAGCTCCCAGTTCCATGGCCCGGTGGTATGCATATCGCCAACAGTCAAGCCTCCATCCCGCGAAATGCGGATACAATCAGTACAAACTTCCTGGTCACGTGGAACGCGGATAACGTCACTCTTTGACCCCGTGGAAAACGTCCAGAGCGGATCCTGGTCCTCGCAGAGCATGGCAGTGAACCCGTGCAAAGCATCCAGAGCGGAGCCTAGTCCTTGCCTAACGCGGCAGTGAACCCGTATGAAGCATCTAGTGCAAACTTCCTGGTCACGTGGAACGCGGATAACGTCACTCTTTGACCCCGTGGAAAACGTCCAGAGCGGATCCTGGTCCTCGCAGAGCATGGCAGTGAACCCGTGCGAAGCATCCAGAGCGGAGCCTAGTCCTCGCCTAACGCGGCAGTGAACCCGTGTGAAGCATCTAGTGCAAAATTCCTGGTCACGTGGAACGCGGATAATGTCACTCTTTGACCCCGTGGAAAGCGTCCAGACCGGATCCTGGTCCTTGCAGAGCATGGCAGTGAACCCATGCGAAGCATCCAGAGCGGAGCCTAGTCCTCGCCTAACGCGGCAGTGAACCCGTGTGAAGCATCTAGTGCAAACTTCCTGGTCACGTGGAACGCGGATAACGTCACTCTTTGACCCCGTGGAAAACGTCCAGAGCGGATCCTGGTCCTCGCAGAGCATGGCAGTGAACCCGTGCGAAGCATCCAGAGCGGAGCCTAGTCCTCGCCTAACGCGGCAGTGAAACCGTGTGAAGCATCTAGTGCAAACTTCCTGGTTACGTGGAAAGCGGATAACGTCACTCTTTGACCCCGTGGAAAACGTCCAGAGCGGATCCTGGTCCTCGCAGAGCATGGCAGTGAACCCGTGCGAAGCATCCAGAGCGGAGCCTAGTCCTCGCCTAACGCGGCAGTGAACCCGTGTGAAGCATCTAGTGCAAACTTCCTGGTCACGTGGAACGCGGATAACGTCACTCTTTGACCCCGTGGAAAACGTCCAGAGCGGATCCTGGTCCTCGCAGAGCATGGCAGTGAACCCGTGCGAAGCATCCAGAGCGGAGCCTAGTCCTCGCCTAACGCGGCAGTGAACCCGTGTGAAGCATCTAGTGCAAACTTCCTGGTCACGTGGAACGCGGATAACGTCACTCTTTGACCCCGTGGAAAACGTCCAGAGCGGATCCTGGTCCTCGCAGAGCATGGCAGTGAACCCGTGCGAAGCATCCAGAGCGGAGCCTAGTCCTCGCCTAACGCGGCAGTGAACCCGTGTGAAGCATCTAGTGCAAACTTCCTGGTTACGTGGAAAGCGGATAACGTCACTCTTTGACCCCGTGGAAAACGTCCAGAGCGGATCCTGGTCCTCGCAGAGCATGGCAGTGAACCCGTGCAAAGCATCCAGAGCGGAGCCTAGTCCTCGCCTAACGCGGCAGTGAACCCGTGTGAAGCATCTAGTGCAAAATTCCTGGTCACGTGGAACGCGGATAATGTCACTCTTTGACCCCGTGGAAAACGTCCAGAGCGGATCCTGGTCCTCGCAGAGCATGGCAGTGAACCCGTGCAAAGCATCCAGAGCGGAGCCTAGTCCTCGCCTAACGCGGCAGTGAACCCGTGTGAAGCATCTAGTGCAAACTTCCTGGTTACGTGGAACGCGGATAACGTCACTCTTTGACCCCGTGAAAAACGTCCAGAGCGGAGCCTGGTCCTCGCCAAGCACGGCAGTGAACCCGTGTGAAGCATCCAGAGCAAACACCGGACTATGGAGTCCTTAAAATCCATGGACTATGACGTCCTTAACCTCGACCGTGATGTCTTAAAACTAACGATCAACCCCCCCGATTCCCTACGGATTTCGCCTTGGTTTAAGGGTACATCTCTTCACTCCTTTGATACCTGGCGTTGTAATTCCTCAACGTCTTCAAAGAGGTGGCGAGTCCCTGCAACCAAACCCCGGACTGTGGAGTCCCTAAATCCACGGACTATGAGGTCCTTAACCTTGACCGTGATGTCTTAAAACTAACGTCGGACTGTGGAGTCCTTAAATCCATGGACTATGAGGTCCTTAACCTTGACCGCGACGTCTTTAAACTACGATACCTTGAGAGATCCCTAACCCCGCGAAACACGGAAAAAGGTGATCACACCCGGCACTTGCAGGCCCTCGCCACCTGTAAGGAAGAAAAACTCTCTTGTGAGATCCTTGCGACTTTCAAGGGAAAACCTGCTTAAGGAGCCTCACGATCTTTAAGAGGAACTCACACCTATGGGATCCTCTCGACCTATAGGGAGAAAGACTCCTTATGAGACCCTCGTGGCTCATGAGAAGCAAAAGCCTTAGGAAGCAGATCCTAACCCTGAATCCTAAGCCACGGCTGTGCAAGAAGATTAAGATAGAATATCCGCAGAATGCATTCAATGAAAAGGAGACACATCATTGACAAGAAAAATGTATCTTTTATTCATAAACCAGAACGGGTACAAAGTATAATTTATGGAAGGAACAAAAAGAAAATACTCTCATCTATGAGTATGTACAAAAAGGAAGAAAAAGATACAAATGTTTCAGGCCGGCGGGCGATTCAGCAACTTGGTCAGCTCATCCTGCTTTTGCTGAGCCACGGCTTCATGACGCAAGATCTCCAGAAGACGAGCCTCCGCCTGAGCTTGCTGGGCCTGATATGAAGCGAGCCGGGCTTCAAGCTCTTTTTCAGTAGCCTTATGAGCCTCAACCCTCTCGCGAGTAAACGTGACGGCTTTATCAAGAGCCACCACCTCTTTGATGGACTCCTGTAGCACCCGCCACAGTTCATACGCTTTATTGGCCCTGGCTGTGAGATTGGCTTGAAGCTCGCCCAGCGCCTTAGAGGCTAGCTCCCTCTCCGAGAATTTGCGGCCAAGCCTCTTTTCACATGACGTCATGTTTGCCGCACATCGTGCTATCAAACCTCGCAATTCCGCTTTTGCAACCACGGCTTCTGAGGAAAGGCGAGAACATTCAAGAGCATACAAACAAGCCTCCACCTTCCTGCAGAACTCCACCCAGACCAGCACCACCTCCTCGCTATGATAGGTGGCGAGAAAAGGAAGAGAGCCGTTGGCTTCAGCGGCAAATGCTTCGGCCGTGGTCGTACTACCGGCACGGAGTTCCTCGATGAAAGAAGATAGGGAGACAAGGCTCAATTGGGCCAATCGCTCTGAAGCCCGCAAGGCATAGGGGCCGGACGGCATCACAATGCGCGATTCCAGAGCCATGGAAACTGGCAGGGCTGTTCAAGTTTGGCAAATGTTAGTAAAACTCTTAAACGCGGAACGAATGAGATTATAATAAAAATGTCACTCACCGATAGTCATGCAAGTAGGAGCCGAAGGTTCCCCTGGCCCTTCGACGACCTCGACCTCATCGTCGGCTTCCAAAACTATAAGAGACATCAATGTCATTTCGCAAAATAGTAACAATGCGATGGTAAAAAAATGGCGAATGACACCAACCTTGCCCAGACGAGAGGACAATGCATTGAGGGGAGATCGCCTGCGGAGCTGCCATCTCCAATAAACGCTGAAATGACTGTCGGGGCGATAGATCCGCGATCGTGGCTGCCAAACCGCGCAATTCTGGGAAAAGATAAAAGGATTCAGACTATGAAAGGGTTACTAAATTAAAACATGGAGGAATACCTTCAACAGTCCTCCCATTTTGAGCCGGGGGGATAGCAGCTTCAACGTTCTCCGTTATGACCTCAGGCTCCAACAAAGGGAGAGTAGTCCCGACTACCTCGCCCCTAGCCTTTGGGCCGCTCGCAGTAGGAGTCATTGGGGCGTAGGCCTCCAAAGGAGCCTCCTCCAAAGGGGAAAGCACGCCTTGGCCAAGAACCGCCGCTGGAAATTCCACCGCGAGAGGAGCAGCCTCGTCGGCCCCCTCCACATCCGGCAAGGCTTCATTGGGAGTTTCGGCGGGCTTTAGCTTTAATAGGCCCGTAGGAAGCTCCCCCAGCGTCGAAGATTCTGCATGATCCAAATAAGAATAATGATGTATATGCACAGGCATAAATAGTCGGAGAGACTACAAAGGAAGCACAACGTACCTATACGCAAAGAAGCCCTCAATATGGCTTCTTCAAGCCGCTGCTCCTTCTCAAGAAGATGGGCTCGCCGGGGTTCGAGCGTAGACTCATGACCGCCAGTCCACAAAGAAAGTGCATCAGCTGCGTCTTCTGAAGCGGCCTGCTTCAGAGCCCTCTCCCCCCATTCCTCCAAAGGGCCGATAAATCGCCGCCGAATCCACGAAGGGTCTTCGTAGAAAATTACAGCGGGGTAAGACTTCTTCGGAACCTTGGCGTTATGAGACGCGTCTTTTGAGCGCCGTATGGCCTCGGCCAACTGTGCAGCCTCCTCGTCAGCTGAACTCGGGAAAAGAAGTCCCGCGTCTGACCCTTGCAGGGCCAATGATTCGTCTTCAAGGATGGGCTCAGACTCCACCACAGAATCAAGCGGGGCAGTAGCCGCTTTCTTCCACCGCTTAGACCCGGAGCCGGTCGCTGAGGATGACCGCTTCCTCCCTCTCGAAGCCTTAGGGCGGCGCTGGCCCACATCGCCCTCGGAGCCCTCATTCCTGTTACTCTCGCTCGGTGCCACAACCAAGGATGACATCGCCATTGTCGACGCCACAAGGGACGGTACCGCCGCCGGCAGAGGTGCTACTACTGGAGCCCGTCTACCCCGCGATCGGGAACCCAAGGGCATACCAGCTGTTGGAGTAAGGTCCACCCCTGACTCTCCCGGAATGAGGGCGGCGCCAATCTCCCTCAAAGGGAAGTGGACTGGAACCCTCGGTCGTAACTCAGCCCCAGGAGCCAGAGGAGGGGCATCGTGGCCAAGAAGTATCCTCCTTTCCTCGAGAATGATTGGGTTAACCCGATGAAGATACCAACCCGTAAATGCGCCCACGCATCGAGGCATGTACTCAGATTCAGGGACCATGAAATAAGAGCCGGTGTTCAGCCTCATAAAATGATGAGCAGCATCGCGAACAGCATCAAGCGAAGGGATCGGGGCGACCATAAAAGCCTCGAAAGGAACACCCTGGTCGTATCCAAGCTGCCGGGCAAATCGATGCGGGTTGTACCGCATGAAAAGAGCCGCATTGTCCTGGCGAAACACCAAGTAACCCGGTCTGATTGCATACAAATGCGTGGCCTCCCGGGGCTTCAGAGAAGGTGCGTTGTCTTTCGACTGGTCCCAGAGTTGTTGGACGGGACCCGAAGGAGTAGACAAGACCCGATCAGTAAAAACCAACCCGCCAGCGGTGGCATGAGGAGAAATTAGTACCCGAATGGCCCCGAATTGAGTCGGGTCGGCGGCAGAAGCATCCACTAGCCGCATAAGTCGTGGAAAGGGGTAGGCATCGTAAAATGAGGGCCTCTGATGCATGGCGAACGCCCCCAATACATGCATTTCGATCCAGGACGTGAAATAATGAAGCGAAAAGTTCACCACATCCACGCCAGGCGTCGAGGTATTAGCCGCGGTGCCCAATCCATTATAGAGGTGTGCCAAGGCCGGGATGCCGATGGCCAACCGCGTCCCCTCAGCAATACGTTGAGCCGGGTAAATGACCGAGGCTCTCATGAAGCGGCGATGCATGGGGATAACGAACCAGCTAAGCCAAACACTGATAAACCCCACAAAGAATGTTTCCTCATCCATACCAGGTGCTGCAACGGATTCAAAAGACATCGGCGACACGATGGGAATATAATACTGTGGCAGGTCCGATTCAGCAGTCGGTAGCTTCTTCGGACCAAACCCAAAGGGGTCTCTGATGTTAGCAAATTTCGGAGCAGTCTTCGATATGATATCCTCACGAAGGAAGCAGGAAATGAAGCTTTTAAAAGTAACACCCTGCTCCTCAGATTCAGTGAACAATTGATCAAAGATACCCAGCGCCTTGATCAAACTGGGGCGCTTATGGCGAACAGCATTCTCAGCGGACAAGCCGTCAATCGGCGCAGACTCGGGCTCGAAGACATATTTGTCAGAAGGCAACAACTCCTCGTACAGTGCGCCCCTGATTGGCAATCCCTAGATTTCATAAAATTCTGCGAGAGAGATAGAGACCTCGCGATCTCCCAAAAGAAAAGTATTAGTGGGAAGATTCCACTGGTTCAAAAACGCCTTGACCCACCAGGCATGCGGGGACTTGTAATGGAACAGTGACGCATATATGGCCTGATAAAGCCCAAATTTCTGCAACCGCGCCCGATGGGCGGAAAGGATGTAGCGAGCCCAAAGAAGGTAGCCCGTAGGATGCCTGGGAGTGAGCCCTATCTTATAAATTTGCCCCCATGGGTGGGCCTCACCCTGGCAGATACGCCGCCCCAGTATGTCTATGGCCGGAATCGGATGGTTCGGAATACCGGTCGTCGAAGGCTCAAGCCTCCCCGTTGGAGTCCAGTTGGGCATTTCCACAGCAAAAGCTATCCTTGGAGGATCCATCGGTAAAAAGGGGAAAGTAGGCTCCGTTGGCACCGCGCAGAGAAAACTCCGACGACCCTGAATAATCTGACTATACCAAGACCCCCACTGAAGGAGGTTGGTACAGTTCGGGTCATGAGCCCGAATCATCGCCATCGCTTCCTCATCAGACGGTGACTGAGGAAAAGCCGCCTCCGAGCGAGAAAAGGGAAAGCGTGAAGCAGAAGCCATCGCACCTGAAATCCAACAAAAGAAGACCGTTAATAAGAAAGTCAACGATGTTTACTCATGCATGAACATGAAGACTAGTGGGAGAAAGCAACAGCAAAGTTTCCTGGGACCATTGGCTATAAAACACATGGGCCCCACAGAATCCGGATGACGGCTCATTGATAATGAGACCAAACAGTTACAATAAAACAAAAGGGAATATCCTTTCATTTAATAAAAATGATGGCCATGCACATCACCCTAACAGGATCTGTCTCGGGCTCTACAGTGGATCCAATAAAATCAAAGGAATTGAATTCACACAAAAAGACATCATTACAAAGCCCCCATTGCATTAATTGCAGGAAGAACAACCTTGGGCCAAGAGACCACAGGAAGCCTCTGTGTGAAGAAATCGAGCTCTTCGTTGGAATTAAATTCCTTATTAAGAAAAGAGAATTAAATTCCCAAAAACATTTTTTGATGGAATTAAATTCCATGGGTTTAAACCGCTATCATCATCTCTTCAAAGATCATCTAAACCCTAAGAGATCTACAGTTGAAAGATTAAACAGTTTCATGTTCTTATGGAAAATATGAAGAAAGAAGGGTAAAAACCCTTGTTTTGGATTTAAAATCCAGGAAAATGTGAAGGTCCATCGTTGTCCAAGAACATTACCTGAGGAAAAAGGATTCCTTTTGAGCAGAGTTAAACTCTGAAAATATTTTAAAACAGAGAACTAAGCTCTGGAAGAAGAGAATTAAATTCTCAGAAAAAGTCCTCAGAAGAAGAAGATGAACAAAGTGAAGGCTCCTATGAAGAAGCAGCGGTATTTATAGAAGACAATGAAAACGCTTCATCTCCCCAGATCCCTAAAGGAATCCAACGGTCGCGAGAGATGACAGCGTTGCACTCACGTGCTGACACGTGAGAACAACGCTGTGGGGGCATTTGTTTCCTGATCAGGAAAGCTTCTGGGAAAAGCTTCAAAAGAGGCCACGTGCTTACACGTGACAGCAGTCACGTGTTGACACGTGACCTATAAAATACAGAAAAAGCGCACTTTGATTCGCTGATCAAGTCAAGGAAAAAAGCTTCAGAAGAGGTCACGTGCTCTCACGTGACCAGAGTCACGTGTTGACACGTGACGTTCAAGACAGCAGACCCGTTCTCCCGTTGAACCAAAGAAAGAGAGTTCAAACAAGGGTCACGTGCTCACACGTGACCAGGGGTCACGTGGTAGCACGTGATGTTTAAGCAGCAATCAGAAGACGCAGCGCAGAAGGCTCATTCCAAAGGGGGTCACGTGCTCACACGTGACCATGGGTCACGTGGTCACACGTGACCGGCTTTCAAAGCCCATTTTTGACGACAGAATTAAATTCTGAAAGAAATTCGAATCTTTCCAAAGGAAAGTAATTATTTGGGACCAATCAAATTAAAGATTCAGAGATGATTAAATATCATCTATCTATGGAAAATCTCGGGTTTGGAAAGATTTCCCCCTTAAATCTAACCAAAATAACAAAGGAGAATCTCTGGATTCAAGATCCAATGGTGAATAAAATTAACCTGATAATCCAAAGGTCCAAAACGAATGATGAATGCAAATCAAATCTCTCGATGAAGATTCGTCAAAAACTGATTGATTCGGCTGCTTCTCCTATAAATAAGAGCCAAGAGACACAAAAAAGAATACATACGCAGAGAAAAAAAGAGAAAAGGAGAAGAGCTTTGATACTCAGATCTTCTGCAAAAACCCTAGGTAAGAAAGGGAAAGACATTGGAAAGAAAGAGAATTTAATTCTCAACAGAGTTTAACTCTGATATGTAAAAACAGAAGAACATATTTCTTCTCTCTTTGATAGAGGATCTGCAAAGCGCACATCTCCCCTTGAGGTTGAGAATTTAATTCTCAATGGGTCGAGATCCTGCCATGCAGATCCAAAACATAGAGAAGGAATGCAAGCTCGAGAATTTAATTCTCACAGAACTATAGGAATTTAATTCCTCCAAAATAAAAGTTAGGGCTGGACCCTATATCATGGGAATTTAATTCCTTCAGAACAAAAGAAAAAACAGGGTTTAACCCTAAGTAAAAAACCAGTTCTGTTGAAACATCAGGAATTCAATTCCCTTAATCATAATTTAACAGAGGATGGAAGTTTAAACTCCTTAAGAAACTTTTATTAGGGTTTAACCCTATTCAGCCCCTCGCATATATGAGGAATTTAATTCCTACAGAAAATTCAGAGTTAAACTCTATTCGAGAAAAAACAAAGTCTTCGAAAGGAAGTAGGAATTTAATTCCTCTGAAAATCTACAGCTCGAGGAATTTAATTCCTGAAAAAGATTAACAAAGACTCCAAACAAAATACATGAAGGCAGGGTCACGTGCCACCACGTGACCCCCTCAAGAGATATACAGAAAGCCCCTTGAAACAACACCCCACGTGACCCACGTGACCCTTGACAGAGGCTCTGATACATAAGCATATGAATGCCCGTCACGTGATGGCACGTGATGCCCTGAAAGATGTAGCAATGTCAGCAGAACAAACGAAGGGAGAGCGCTCTCACGTGCTGCCACGTGACCCCTCTTGCCTTAGTGTTTAACACTAAATTAAAACTCTTAAACCCAGTGTTAAAACACTGTTGGGCCTTAGCATTCAACGCTGATTAAAAAGCTTTATTTGCAGTATTCAACACTGATCTGTTTTAGTGTTTAACACTAATTTGAAAAGCCTTGTCGCTGGTGTTTAACACCAACTATCTCTTAGTGTTAAACACTAACTTGTCAACCTCATTCTCAGCGTTCAACACTGATTGCTCTGTAGTGTTTAACACTAGGTTTTGGCCCAATTGGCTAAGGGGATAGAGGCAAAGCCTCTCCCTCAATGAACCAACAAGAAGTCAATATTCCAGACCTGACTGGACTTAGCCCAAGTTGGCCATAAGTCCTCAATTTGTGATTAACTGGGCTAATGGGCTCATAACATAATTGATCGGTCTTGACCCAAATTGGGCCAGGGACTACTTAATCCATCCCGGTTCTAGGGTACATCTCTTCACTCCTTTGATACTTGGCATTGTAATCCCTCAATGTCTTCAAAGAGGTGACGGGTCCCGACGACCACATATTGATATGGACTGTGGGGTCCTTAAGCCCATGCCTAATGCAAACTTCCTGGTTACGTGGAAAGCGGATAATGTCACTCTTTGACCCCGTGGAAACGTCCAGAGCGGATCCTGGTCCTCGCAGAGCACGGCAGTGAACCCGTGTGAAGCATCCAGAGCGGAGCCTAGTCCTCGCCTAACGCGGCAGTGAACCCGTGTGAAGCATCTAGTGCAAACTTCCTGGTTACGTGGAACGCGGATAACGTCACTCTTTGACCCCGTGGGAAACGTCCAGAGCGGAGCCTGGTCCTCGCTAAGCACGGCAGTGAACCCGTGTGATGCATCCAGAGCACATACCGGACTGTGGAGTCCTTAAACCCACGGACTACGACGTCCTTAACCTTGACCGAGATGTCTTAAAACTAACAACGGACCGCAATGTCCTTAAACTACCCACGGACCGCAATGTCCTTAAACTACCCACGGACCGCAATGTCCTTAAACTACCCATGGACCGCAACGTCCCTAAACTAGAACAATAGAGCCCTTTCCTATGCTCTTTTGTTGGACCTAAACGGTCCCGTTTAAGTTGATCTTAGCCTTGAAGATGGCTAACGCGTCCTTAAACCCTCAAACATACTGGACTACGAATCCCCCAAATTAACTCCGGCTCAAGGGTACATCTCTGAACTCCTCTGACATCTGTCGTTGTAATCCTTCAACGTCGTCAGAGAGGTGATGGGTCCCGACAGCCATACAGACGATGGACCACTATGTCCCTAAACTGGAACATTAGAGTCCAAACACTCTTTTGTCGGATCCAAACGATCCCGTTAAGTTGATCTTAGTCACAAAGTTAGACTAACGTATCCTTAACAAACGTTTGAGTTGATCTTAGCCTCGAGTAGGGCTGACGTATCCTCAAACCAAAACCCCCCCCCCCAAAACCAAATTTAAGATAATGCGGATTTGGGCTAGTCCACGCCCTACGGGCGACGACATAACTCAGTCTCCGTAAACAATCCACGGGCAATAAAACAAACACCCACGACACGAAGTGACCATCTGGAGAAGGAGAAAGTTGTTACCGCAATGCGGTAGCGTAATTAACTGCAGGGGCTTGCGCCTGCAGGGAAGAGCGTCCCCACAATCAAAAACCCCTCAAACGAGGGGGAATCTGACGAAGTCTGCTACATCGGTCGCATCCGTTTAAACCTTCGATACATGGTGCCATAAATCAACTTGGCATCTTCGGAGAGGTGGACGGATAGCACCAACTAGCATCTGCCCCGAACCTAACGCCTCAGACGTCCCGACGTCCCGGCCGCCGTTCGGAGGGGAACAACCCCGGTGTCGGACGATGAATCCTAAGAATTTGCCCGAGGAAACTCCGAATGCACACTTGAGAGGGTTCATCTTCAAGTTGTATTGTCGAAGGCATTGAAATACGGTCTTCAGATGCTCGAGATGTTTTTCATATGATTTGCTCTTAACCACGAGGTCGTCGATATAGCATTCGACGATTTCATGTATAAGGTCATCGAAGATCTTCGTCATGGCCCTCTGATAGGTGGCACCGGCGTTCTTTAATCCGAAAGGCATCACCTTATAGCAGAATATTCCTAGAGGGGTCCGGAAAGCGGTGTGCTTCTGGTCTTCGGGATGCATTTTTATCTGATTATATCCTGATGAGCCGTCCATGAAGGAGAAAACCTCGTGAGTGGACGTGTTATCTATAATCAGCTCGGTGACTGGCACTGGGAAATCGTCCTTCGGGCAAGCCTTATTGAGATCTCGGAAGTCCACGCATATGCGTACTGTCCCATTTTTCTTCATCACCGGGACGATATTGGCGATCCAATCGGGATACTGAACCTCCTGGATGAAGCCAGAGTCGATTAACTTCTTGACCTCGGCGTTGATGCTCATCTCAAGCTCGAGCCGCATTCTCATCGGCGCCTGTTTGACTGGCTTGACGTCCAGGGATATCGCCAGTTTATGCACAGCGATTTCTGGGTCTAGTCCTGGCATTTCGGAATAGTTCCACGCGAAGCAATCTCTATACTGCATAAGCACGTCTTTTAACGCAGCCACCCTTTCTTCAGATACCAACTCGCTGACGAATGTCGGTCGTGGGTCGTTCGCCGTCCCCAACTCAATTTTCTTGAGGCTATCTGCAGTAGTATGTATTCCATCCTCCAGCTCTTTCGGTGCTGGTGGAAATTCTGAGATGACCTCGTCGTTGCTGTTTTCGAAGCACCAGGGAAGGTCATCCATGTTCTCGGACCCTTCTTTTGATATTGTTATCATGTGACAAGTACGAGATCGCTTCCAAGACCAATGTGGATCTGGTTCTGCTCTCGTAGCTTTGGGTTCATGCTTCTGTGGCGGCGTTACCCTCCAACTGTCAGATAGAGCGAACTTTCCGAGCTGATACTGATCTTCAACCCAGTTCTTGAAGGTGAAGCAGTCTTCGAGAGGGTGCCTTATGACTCGGTGATAAGAGCAATAATTTGGGTGTGAGACTTCGCCTGCTTGTTCGGGGTGTTTAGACTCCGGCAGTGTAAGCATCTGGTATTTTATAGCTCGGTCCAGTATCTTCTTCGTCTTGTTCCGAGGAAAAGAGTATGCTCGACTCATATTCTTTACAAGGGATAGATCCGGACCGCTCGATTCCCGTTTGAGTGGCTTCTTAGTCCCGCTTTGTTGCTGTCGAGCGCCTTTTTCGCTTTTCGACTTGTTTCTGCCTCTGCGACGAGCCTTTTTTATAATAGATTGACAGGGAGCGGCACTTTCATCTTTCACGGCATGTTGGAGGAGGCGTTGCGTTTTGGCTTTCTCGTAGATGGCCATTTCGCGGTTATGGTCGTCTCGGACTTTTTGACCAACTTCCCTTATAAGTCTGTTCATTTGTTCTTCGAACGACGGACTGGGCACTTTTGGATCAGGAGCTTTTACTGGTTCAGGATTAGCGTCCTCCTATTGAGCATTCCCTTCTTCATTGAAGTCATGCACAACGTAGCAATCGCGGAGTAGCTCTCGTTTCTTGGATCGAATGTATCCAAGCCCGATTGTTTCCATTCTCCCATTAGGCAACTTGTGCTGAGTCCCGGGAACGTTCCAGACCCTGTCATAGAACTTAGCTTTTCGAGCGGTCTGTTTGAAGGATATCCCCTGGTGCTTCAACAGCCTCTTCAAGCCTTCTGTACAATATCTAGGCAGACGGATGGGCTGAAGCCTATCAAGCATAGGATCCATACCGTGCCAGATTTCTTTCTCCACTTTGGTTTCTTCAGAGCGGTAGAATAGAATTGCCTTTTCGCCTTCTCACCTGGGAGGGACATAGAACGTCCGCAGCTCCTCTATACTGTAGGTATCGAGCGCATCCAGTTCTTTATGGTGTTTAAGTGGAACCAAGGCGACTTGCAGACTCTGCTCTTCATCAGCGGATGTTTGTATTGAAGGCCGAGCAGAGAATATAGCATGGACCTCATCTTCCGAATCACTACCAAAGATCAACGTAGGAGCGGATGGTCCTGGCTTGTTGTATTGGGGCGGACCCGGATAAACTATCTCCTCTTCCTCCTCGGTATCACCCCCGAAGACAGGGATGGTGGCGTTAGCTTTATTCTCCGGCTTGTGACACCTCTCCGTGTCTTCGAAATCCGGTAAGAAGTATTTGGCGTCTTCATATTTGCGGACTTCGTTCATGGAGAACGGGTTCAGTTCTCCCGTCACGGTATACTCGAAACCATCCTTAAAATATTTCATACGCTGATGTTGTGTAGAAGGGATGATGTTGTACTCGTGTAACCATGGTCGGCCGAGCAGAGCATTATAGCACGTCTTGGCGTCTATGACGTGGAACTTAATGTCCGTGACGAGTAGCTCAAAGCGTAGCGTCAATATCACAGATCCAAGAGTCCGGGATGATTGGGAGTCAAAACCAGAGATGGTGATCTTATCCCAAGCAAGGTGCTGGACGCTCATGCAGATTTCCTTTAACACCCGCACGTTGAGGAGATTAACGGAAGATCCATTGTCGACCAGTATTTTGCCTATCTTTATATCATGGCAATATCCTGAGACATAGAGGGGGCGGTTGTGTTCACATGTCCCAAGGAGAAGGTCTTCATCACCAAAAGTAACATCGGCCATGTGCACTTCTTCCAACTCATCCTTCATCTTTTCTTCGGCGAGGAAAATTTAGAATTGCTCCGGCTCCTATAGTGCCTTGATTAACGAATCCCTTGCCTCTTTTGATAGTAAAAGGGCGTCAAGAATGCTGAGCTGCGAGGGTAGCTTCCTCAGATGCTCTAGAACGTTGTAATCCACCTTATTTTTCTTCGGCGGGTCCTTGGCGGCTAGCTCTTCCATGACCTGGTTATCTAGGGCGATGTCCTCAGAGACGTTTTCTTTCCCTTTATCCTTTTTATTTGAGGGTCCGAGATTCTTTTCAGGTAGCGTACGATTACGCAACCGGATATTTTCGCAGACCTTCGGCTCTTCTTCTTTTCCCGAGGTGGACTCTTTAAAGAGGGGGCTAAGAGCCATTTCCTCGTCAGAGTTGCTCCCGAATGTGAGCACTTGCGATCCCCCGGCGTTAACCATGCAACAATCACCGGTAGTTCTGTTAAGCCTTTCGGTCGTATTTTTCCGCTCCCGGCGAGTTTCGCGCTTTTCCCGCTTAAAATGTTGTCGGTGAGCAACATATCCCTGCCACCATCTATTGAAAGCTTTGCACTCTTCGGTGGGGTGCGAAATCTTCCGATGATACAAGCAGTAGGAAGGGTGCATTTCTTCTTCACCAGCAATATTTCCTTCAGAGGGTTGTAGCTTCATACCTATTGATATGGCTTTAGCAAACCTTTTCCTCGTCTTGAATTTACTGTTATCTGCGGTGGATGTATTTTGCTCCAGCGGGAGTGTCTCAACTCTTTCGTCAAGTCGCTGGCACTTGGCCCTTTCAAATATGACCGCCTCGTGTTCCCGGTCAGCTTTACTTTTCAACAGAGCTTCGTTGAGGAATGCGTCAATTGTTTCATCCGATGGCCCCAGAATTTCCGGTTTAGGATCTGCCCCCAGCTTTTTAGTGCAAGGAGTTTCCTCATCGTTTGTAAACGAATGGGAAATCATATGACAGCTCGCCACGTATTCCTCGGATTCATCCGACGAGCTCTCCCCCTCATCTTCTTCTTGAAAGACGTGGTTGAGGAACTCTTGGAGTGTGATGGGAGTTCGTGCTTTCTGGTTGTACTCCTCCAGTGCGTCAATCTGCTTTTGTAAGTCCGTACGCTTGTCACCAGGCTTCACGGGCTTCTTGGATTTCTTCTTCTTCTTCTTTGAAGATTTTGATGGCTGGTTGTGAATGCTTGGGCCATTACCACCGATCTTCGGAATTGGGCGTGGCCTCAGCATCCCTTCAATGATCTCAGGTTCCAACGGGTTTTTCCACCTGATCGCCGGGCATGTTTGAAGATCATTCAGCATCCTCTTTGTTTTGGCTGATAGCACAACCTCCCATAGAGCTTCTTCAACGAGGGAGCACGTTGCCCCCGGCGTATTCACCCTTTTAGGGGTGTGAGGCTGTGGCGGATTCACCTTCCATCTGTCGGACAACGCGAACTTGCCCTGTTGGTACTGGTCCTCAATCCAATTTTTGAAGACGTAGCAATCCTCGATCGGATGACTCAGTACTCGGTGATAAGGACAGTAATTAGGATCATTGACGTCATTTGGCTGCGACGGACGTCTTGGATCCGGCAGATTTATGAGTCGGTTGCGCAATGCTAGCTCAAACAGTCTTCCCGTTTTATCTCGGGGAAACGAGTAAGGACGTCCTAGCCTCTCCTCAAGGGGCACGCGCGGACGCATATTATTTTGACGGACAGCCGGTTTCAAGTTGTTCGGCTGTTGTTGAGCATTGGCGACAACGATCGCTCTTCCCTTCCCCTTCTCGTTTCGAGAGTCCGGCTTTGGAGGGGCGGTCTATGGCCCATCTGGTCCATTTGGGCTAGCTTGTCGATCAGGGCCTGAAGGTAGTCGGCTTGAAGAACATCATGAATTGGGATATGGTCGCCTGCGGATCGAGGGTTCCCACAAACATGCCTACTGCCGGAGCCTCTTCAATGCGTTGTTCGCATTTTGACCATAAGTTCCGCCACCGTATCGCATACTGAACCCATGTTTCGCCTGGCTTCACCCTGGCATTAATCAATGCCGTTATCGGGGTGCGTTCGCTGGCGCTTGCAAAACGCTGGGTAAACAGCAGCTCCATCTCCGCAAATGTCTTGATAGAGTCGTTTGGGAGCTCGGAGTACCACTCGAATGCTGTATCCGATAAGCTACCGACGAACTGGCGAAGCAACAATTTATCATCACCGCCGGTGTTGCCGCAAAGCGCCCTGAACTGGGCAACATGCTGGTGGGGATTGCCCGTCCCCTTATAGACATGAAATTTCGGTATTGTATAGCCCGGCGGGTACTTGATCTGATCATACCAGCTCGGATATGGTCGCCCCATTTTTATGACCTGACCGGCTGCCTCAGTCACCTGATGAACCCGTATCTGCTGAGCTATATATTCGTCCAAGTCAGCTTTGGAGATTGTCTCCTCCTTGGCTGTTGACAGAGCCGGTGGAGGATTTGACGTTTCTCCCCTGTCGTCTTCAAGGACGATCGGAGGATCTTCAACAGGAGGATCTTGTTGGATCATCATACCCACCATGTCCTGGAACAGGAGGGCCATTCTCTTTATATTGGATGCTTGTTCCGCAGCCTCTTTGTCCTTCTTCTCCAATATCCTACGAAGGAATTCAGCGTCAGTTTCTTGCTCCAGACGTTGATCCGAGGACGCTTCGGGGCTTTTTTTTGGCCCAGTGAGTGCGGCCATCGCATTCATCATTTCTTGGAGCTTCTGTTGTTGCTCCTGAGCTTTGGTCACTGACCGTGTGAGCGGTCTATGACCTGTAGATGTACGGCTGTCCTCTTTACCAGACGCCATGTAAACGGTATGGACTACAATGCCCCCGGACTTGAGGCTTTGGGCTCGCCGCCTTTGGCATTTGCCGCAGGCGTAGGGACCTTCTCCGGCCTTCTTCTCTTGTGGACCGTTGAAGTTGAAGAGACCGTTGCAGCGGGCACCCTGGCGGTTGTCGTCCTTTGCTGTTTGTCAGGAGCTTTTCTTCCTGCACTTTCGCCCTTTTCTGCCGGCGAGAGTGATCTTGGTCGATTACTGAGCCTTGAACCCTCCGCCAGACCTTGTAAATTTTGGAGGACAGCCGTTGAGGGGGCTGCTCCAGCTTAGTTTCTATAACCCTCTCCGCAGGTGGATGAGATCTTTTTAGCGTGGCAGTCGGAGAATTCTTGCGTACCCTCCTTAGCGGTTCAAAGCTGTTCCCAGTTGGAACAGCAACATTAACTTCCACCACTGGAGCAGGTGGAGTTAGCCCTGAGGGGGAGTTGCCCCCGGCCTTCCTTATTCGGCGCCAGTGGCGACGTCGAGCGTGTCGAGCTGTTGGAACCGGCTCGGCGATAGGGATAGTTTCGTCTTGCCCCCTGTCCGGATGAGGCGCTGCCGGTGCCAGCCTCTTAAAGACTGATGTTATCCTTTAAGTGGCGATGTTCAATCTGTCAAAGACAGACCCTTGAGCAGGAGCAGGAGTCGGAATGGTCAGCCTTGAAAAGACCGACTCTTTAACAGGAGAAGCCGCCTTGACGACTTCAGGAGCAGAGGTGGCTATCTTCCTCGGGACGGCCACTTCAGGGTTCATGGGCTTCTTGGCGGGCCCATCAGAATTCTGGTTCAGCCTGGTAAAGACAGAGGCTGCCGGCTTGATATTGGACGACCCGTTGAAAGGGGCCGTTGTAGCAGTGAGCCGATCGAAGACCGACTTCTTGTGCGCTTCCGGTGCGGGCACTGGAATGGTGAAGCTTGCAGGCGGGAGCATGGTCCCGAAGAACAGACCGGTGGTGGCCTGCGTCACTTGTTCCACCGGCATGGCAAGGATGGAGGCCGCTTGAAGCCCATAGGCTACACCTCCAGGTGAGGCGGAGCGTCGGTTGCATCAGCATTTGGAGCAGCTCGAGCAGTTGGATGCCATTGATGCTTGATTTCTGCGCCAGGCAAAAGACCAAATCTTAGTAACTTGAAACCCAAAGGCAACCATTAACAAACCGTGATTCGTTCGCGAAGACGACACACGAAGTGTGGAGTGGAAAGAGGAAAAGGTCCCACCGGGCGTGCCAGAATCTGTTCCCCTCCGAACGGCGGCTAAGACTTGGACGTCTTGCCTGAGATTCGGGGCAGATGCTATTTGGTTTTATCCGTCCACCTCTCCGAAGATGCCAAGTTGATTTATGGCACCGTGTATCGGAGGTTTAGACGGATGCGGCCGATGTAGCAGACTTCGTCAGATTCCCCCTCGCTTGAGGGGTTTTTGATTGTGGGGACGCTCTTCCCTGCAGGCGCAAGCCCCTGCAGTTAATTACGCTACCGCATCGCGGTAGCCACTTTCTCCTTCTCCAGAATTTCACTTCGTGTCGTGCGTGTTTGTTTTGTTTGTGGATACCCGTGGATTGTATACGGAGACTAAGTTATGCCGTCGCCCGTAGGACGTGGATTAGTCCAAATCCGTATTTACTTAGATTTGAGTTTGGTGTTTTAGTTTAAGGATATATTAGCCATATTGAGGCTAAGATCAACTTAAACATTCGTTAAGGATACGCTAGTCTGATTTGAGACTAAGATCAACTTAACGGAAAGAGCATTTAGGAGCTCTATTATTCCAGTTTAAGGACGTAGTGGTCCATTTAATATATGGCCGTCGGGACCCGTCACCTCTCCGACGACGTTGAAGGATTACAACGACAGGTGTCAGAGGAGTTCGGAGATGTACCCTTGAACCAAAGTTGATTGGAGGTCTTAAAGTCTGTTTGAATGTTTAAGGATACGTTAGCCAGATTTGAGGCTAAGATCAACTTAAACGGGATCGTTTAGATCCGACAAAAGAGCGTTTGGGGGCTCTATTGTTCCAGTTTAGGGACGTAGTGGTCCATAGGTAGTTTAAGGACATTGCGGTCCATTGCCAGTTTAGGGACATGGTGGTCCATCGTTCCTGTTTTAGGGACGGATGTTAGTTTAAGGATGCTTAAGTCCGTGAGTTTAAAGACGCTTAAGTCCATGGGTTTAAGGACCCCACAGTCCATATGGATATGTTTAAGGACGCATTAGTCCATTAGTTTAAGGACGCATAAGTCCGTGAGTTTAAGGACCTCACAGTCCGTATTTTGGTTTAAGGACGCATAAATCCGTGAGTTTAAGGACGCATTAGTCCATGAGTTTAAGGACCCCACATTCCGTATTGATGTGTGGTTGTCGGGACCCGTCACCTCTCTGACGACGTTGAAGGATTACAACGACAAATATCAGAGGAGTTCAGAGATGTACCCTTGAACCGGATGTAAATTGATTTAAGAGAGCAGTCTTGCTCAGTCAATTTAATTTGAGGACTTACGGCCATGATTGGGCTAAGTCCAGTTGAGAATATTCAACGTTTTTATCTTTGGCCTATTAGGCCTGTGCTAGAGCTTTGCCCCTGTTTAATAATGCACTGTATTTTCTTTTGGCCTGCTAGGCCTTTTTGATTTGGGCTCTGTCCCTTTTGATGCGCAGCATCTGTTTCTGTTTGGGCTCTGCCCTTTTTTAAAATAATGCATTGCATTTTATTAGGCCTGTTAGGCCCTTTTTAATTGGGCATGGCCCTTCTGTAAATAATGCAGTGCATTAATCAAACTGACAGTGGCCATGTGGCCTGTCAAGCGCTTTGCGCCAATTATTGAGCGCAAGCGCATGTGGAGGCGACACGTGTCACGCTTTGGTGAGCGCAAGCGCAGTATGCTGCGCTGCTGACACGTGACGCGCTCTGGTGAGTTGCGCCAATTTCAGAGAGCAATGCTCTATTTTAAAAGCGCATAGCGTAAGTGGTCTTGGAGCTGACACGTGACGCTCTCTGGTGGTTTGCGCCAACCCAGGAGCGCAACAGTGCAGATTTACAAGTGCAAGGCACTGTTCTTATATCTTAATCCAATTTTGGATTCAAGAAAAGAATCTTTAAGATTCCAGAACCAATGGTTCATAAAAAAGACAATGCCTTTATTATTTATTATATTTTTTATTGAAGATCCTTGATCTTGTTCTTAGATCAATGATCTTTTCAGAAGAAGTTCTTCTTTTTAAAAGGTTTACCTTTCTTTTTTCTTTCTGAATTCTTCAAACTTTTCTTTAGAGGGGTTCTCTCTTTGTTTCTGTGTTTTTCTATCTCTGTCTCTGTTGTTCTTGTGTTTTGAATTGGGGTCTAGGGGCCTTTATATAGTGCCCATTAATTTGTTAAATTTGTTAAAAAGATCATTCTCTGAGTGATTTGGGGATTTTTCCCCACCGTTGGATCTTTGATCCAAGGGCTTCTGTTTTACAGAAGACAATCTTCTTGTTTTAACAAGAACAGAAAGATCTTACTGGAATTTTAATTCTGTTTGGCGCAAACGCATCTGTGCTTGGCACGTGTCGCGCAGCGCAGAGCGCAGCGCAACTGCGCTGACACGTGTCGCGCAGCGCAGAGCGCAGCGCATCTGAAGCGTTGCTTCTTTTAATTTTGTTTTAAATAGAGCCTTGCTCTGATTGGGCGCGCTGCCTTGGGCGCTGCGCTGACGTATCAGCTTTTGATACGTGGCGCGTTGCGCGCAGCGTAAGGAATTTGAAGCGTTGCTTCAATTTTTGAATTTTTGAAATTCAAACAGAGCTTTGTTCTGATTGGGGGAAACAGTGATATAACCAGATTATTGAATCAAGTGTTGATTCAATAATTTGATTTATATATATGTATTTGATATTGGCCGGTTATATATGATATGACCGGATTATTGAATCAAGTGTTAATTTAATAATATGATATATATATATATACATACATACATACATACATACATACATACATACACACACATATATGTATATATGATATTAGTCGGTTATATATGATATAACCGGATTATTGAATCAAGTGTTGATTTAATAATTTGATATATATTTATATTTGATATATTAATATATATTAACTAATATATATTGCTCACTAGAGGTTTTCTTTTTTTTAGCGGTTTCCCCAGAAATCTTTCTCATTAACGCATTTCTTCAAATACATTTAGATATATATGTGATATGTATTAATATATGTATTTACATTTTGTATCATGTTTGATGATACAAGAACATGGGTGTATGAGAATCACACAAGAGAAAAGAATAATGAAATGATTTAATTTTGAGCAAAGAAAAGAAGTGGAGAACGAGTCATGGTTTTGGATGCTTGGAGAAGCATTGAGAAGCCATGACTCATCTCTCATTCTTTTGTTTTTCTTAGATATTTTATCAATTCATATATCATTCTTATCTCTAGGTGGGATGGTTCATTCTCTCATTCACAACCTCCCACACCTAAGTTCATCTTCTTCCTTCTCTAGGATTTTTCTTGAGTTGGAAAAAGAAAGAGAAAAAGATTTCTAAAATGAGCAAAATTCATACTTCATTAACCTACACCAATCTAGCCCATTAGTTTAGGTTGTTTGCCTCACCAATATCTTGATTAGTGAAGAGTGAGCTTGAGTGATAGAGACTTCAAGGTGGATCGTCTTCGGCTTCGAAGACTTCGTGCAAGCTCGATCCTTTTGCAAGTGGAGTCAAAGAAGAGTTCTACTACTTGGAGCTTTAGAAGTGAAGGACTTGGTCTACAAAGCTTGTAAACCCTCTTCACTTAGTTTAGAACTTGTATTTTTGCACTAAAACCCTAATTCTCTATTTCGATTCTAGGTTGGTATAGCTTAGACCTCTAGATTTTTTTTAATTGCATACTTGATGCTTGTATAAACATAGTAGGGGTGCTAAGACTAACTTTCACGGTCGTGGAGCTCCGATTCGTGGTCGTGGTCGTGGTAGGGATCAGCCTACAGAGCAGGTGTACAGTAGGTCACATGGGATGCACACGGGCCTTGCTGATCGGACACTCCTGACGCTACAGCGGCAACATAGATTAGAGTCTGTTTGGGCAAGTACGGTATTTTCAGACATTGCTTTCCGTTCGCATGAGTACCTGCCTATGATAGATCAGATACGCCCGTTGTTAGTAGAGGTCGGTTTATATAGCGTTAGTCTCATTGGGAGTATTTATCTAGACCGTGCCCTCCTGACGGCGTTGATAGAGCGCTGGAGGCCAGAGACACATACTTTCCATCTAATGGTTGGTGAGATGATGCCTACACTGCAGGACGTCAGCATGATACTAGGACTCCTAGTTGAGAGCAAAGAAGTGACTGGTACGGCACGACATGATTGGTCGGCCTTGGTTGCGGAGTATTTGGGTGTCGTGCCAGCAGATGGTGTGATTCAGGGATCACGCGTACGGTTCACCTGGTTGCGGGCGCAGTTTCTCGACACTATCACCCAGGATCGTCAGAGCATCGGATCGAGTGTTATGCGAGAGCTTATATTCTGTCACTCTTTGGGGGTTTCGTATTCCCGTCCTCCGCCGGCGACATGATATCGCTTTAGTATTTACCTTTGCTTACACATCTGACTGCTGCGGGCGTAGGAGCGTACAGCTGGAGCAACGCGGTTCTTGCTTGCTTATATTGCGGGTTGTGTCAAGCGTCGCTGGGTGGAACACAGATGACTGGATGTTTTGTGTTCTTACTGCTTTGGGCTTGGGAGAGATTGCATCTCGAACGACCTGGTATTACACAGGTCACGGATAGATGGGTCCAGACTGGTCCTGCGGAGCGGAGGTCCCAACTCGGGGTATATTGGGCAGGTGCACACACATAAACGGAGAGCTCATTCGAGTGCCTCGATTTCTACAGGATGAGCAGAACACACTCCAGGACGATGTCATATTATGGCGTCCTTACAGAGGGGACGTAGTTGCATCCCTACCATCATTATGCTCAGTTCATCATGAGATATGGTTGACCACTACTCCACTCATCCACTTCACTATCGTCGATGATTATTATCCGGATAGGGTGATACGGCAGTTCGGCCTGCACCAGGCCATCCCTTACGAGTGAGTATATGATCGTGCTCTGCATAGGATCGATGGGAGAGGCAGAGCTATTGAGGACTGGAGAGCGGTGTATCGTGATCACGTACACCGGTGGGATGTGGAGCAGGATGCTCGCGTTATTCGAGACACCCCGCTGTATAATGCAGCCCGCTACGAGGAATACATGACTTGGTATCGCTCGATCACTTGTTTGTACATTGTCTTGCCCGACCATAGACGACTTTCTATAGTCGACGATGCTGCTCTCTCGACCACTTGACCTATGTACCAGTCTCGAGCTCCTTCTACAGTCAGGATGGTATGTTATTTTACTTTGTGGTTGTATTCTGTAATTTTCATACGGTACGATTCATATTATCATTGTACTAAAATGTTTCCTTTTTTTTCAGGCATCGCATGCATGGGCACTTATACGTCTCTCCATCCAGACTCTAGCAAGCGATACCGTGGCTGGAGTGAGGGAGTTCGTACAGATTACCCTTAGGGAGTGCCGCTGCATTGTGACTGAGGCGGGAGAGACCACCAGATTAGAGGCGATGGTTGCAACTCCCCTTCCTCCTGTGCGTAGACGTAGCAGCTTACCACGACAGTCAGACCAGGCTAGACCTTCACGTATACAGAAGGAGACCAGTCAAGCAACATCTTCGCATCCACAGGAGGAAACCGATCAGGTTGGACCTTCGCATGCACAGGAGGAGACTGGTCAGGCTGGACATTCACATGCACGGGAGGATCCCCATGAATCTTTACCTTCGCATGCACAGGATGAGCCCGATGAGCCTCGACCTTTGCAGCCACCTATGTCGCAGTTGACTCATATTGATATCGCAAACCTTTACAGGTTCTGCGACCACGTCCGAAGAAAAAGAAGAGATTTTATCCCGTTTTCATTTGATTATATATTTTGTAGTATTATATTGTATCGAGGTCTTGTATTGTTCATGTAGTGATATTAGCATTAATATTGTGATGGTATCCACCCTTTGAGGTGTGATCTCTTTTTTGGTATTAGTTTTGTGATTCCACCCTTTGAGGTGATATTTGTTTACTGCCGAGTGTGGCGTGTAATGTTATATGACACAAATTATTATGTATTTATGAATAGATCTTAATATATACAAAAGAGATGCTATCCGTTTTATTTTTAAAACGCGGTTACATAAGTATTCGCAGGAAGCCGTTGCGGCCATTTGGCATCAAAAAAGTTGTATTAACTATAAATCTAAGCCTATAATTTATGGATACCAGTTGCTAAGAAATTTTTGGTTTCTGAAGCTGGGTAGTTCAAAGGAAGACGTTACTGACGATAGGGTTTTCCTTGTATTGAAAACGCTATTGGCTGTAGCGTTTTCAGTCAAATGAAAATGCTACTGTCAATAGCGTTTTCATTTGGCATATATCCTCCAGTCCCAACCCGAGACTTCTATTGTTGGGTGGATATGCTGGTTTGAAAACGCTACTGACAGCAGCGTTTTCATTTGAAAGAAAACGTTACTGTCAGTAGCGTTTTCCTTTCCCATCTAACTGCCGTGCGGGGCCTATTCCTACACGGCAGTACAGAGGTCTATATTGGGAATTAGTTTGGGTCTGGCCCTAGTTTGGGAAATATTTTATTATATAGTATTATTTTGGTAAAAAATTCCAAATCTTCTGGATTGTTCCCAGGGACAGCCCTTCCCGAATCCAACGGCTGAGATTTTCCTGCAAAATGAATATAAAATCTTTAGAAATCCGCCCACATTTTTCCTCACTCTGGCTATAACCCAATCGCAACGCAAGCAAGCCAGCCTTATCCTCTTAAATCCCCGATCATAACCCTAGCTCTCAGATCCATTTCAAGGTATAATTTATGATTCATTCTTCGTAACTATTGCGATATCATGATGATTGCTTAGATTTCTTGCATAAAGTTCGAATCTTGGTGTTGATTTTTGGGGTTTAGGGTATTGTGCTGATGCGCTTGAGCGTTTTCGGTGGATTTTGATGGAAGTTCTTTTTTCTTTTTTTGGTTATTGAGGGATTAATTTGAGAGAGGCATACATGAGATCCTTTGTGAGTAAAAATTCGAATTTGATTTGTTTTATTGAAGTGTATTCTGGTAGAAAAATGCTGTGGGTCTTTCTACAATTTGTATGCTTGATTCACTCGTCGATTATAGCTACTTTGTTCTGTTGAAAATGGTTGCTTGAATGCAAAAGCTTATATCAATGAAGCCATCTCAGTAGTTTCAGTTAATTGTTTTAAAGAATATTTTGGTCTCAAAAGAAAGGTATGCAACTTTGAAGAAAAGGATGTTGATGGTTGCGAATTAGAGTCTTCAATTTGTTAACCTTATGTGACAAGTAACCAAGGGAGTAAGAAGTGCAAAGTGATTGATGTTCAATTTTTCATGCTGCGAGTTAAAACAGAAATGTCTGTATTAGATAATTTTAAGTGCTACTTGAAAAGAAACAAGCCCAAATATGAGATGTGATGCATGTAATAGTCTTGGTGAACTAGAAGATCAATCGGAGCTAGCACTTTTTTCAGAGAGAAAATAGTTATGCATGTGTTAGTGGGTTTGCTACTAGGCTAGGCGCCTATTTGTAGTAATTTGCGTTCTTTAATGTCTTGATATTCCATCCATAAAATATAGATCATAAAGTAAATGGTTCTTTTCATTAACCTTTGCTAGATGATTGTTAGCATCTGCTGTTTTGTTTCTGCCGCTGACATTACTTGTATTTTCTTATTAAATTGTTGAGCAGAGTATGGCTTCAGCATACAGCACCATGTCTATGGTTGGCCCTTTAGCTGCTGCTGGTAGCTTTGGTTCAGACAAAAAGCTCTCTATTTCTTCTCAGAAGTTGTCACAGTTCTCTTCTTTCGCGTCTATATCCTCAAGATCTCTAGGAAGTGGAAAGCAGAAGCTGCATCTACAGAAAAGATGCAACTCCAGGATCAGTGCAATGGCCAAGGAGTTGTATTTCAACAAGGATGGGTCAGCCATTAAGAAGCTTCAAGTGAGTTTTCTGAGATTTTTTTTAAAAAACAAACTGGATTTTCTAATTCGTACTATTAATATTTGTCATATTTGTTATTTCAGACTGGAGTTAATAAGCTTGCAGATCTTGTTGGGGTTACTCTTGGCCCCAAGGGCAGGAATGTTGTTTTAGAGAGCAAGTATGGATCTCCGAAAATTGTCAACGACGGAGTTACTGTAGCCAGGGAGGTATGATTGTATTTCATAGTATAAATTATTACTGAAACATACTATAAAGCAAATAGTGAATAGTGAATCTTGCTACACCATTTGTGTATCACTTCCATCACCTCAATTGAAGTACTTTGTTGTACTGCATAAAAGCTGCAATGAAGCTCCTAGGCCCCACTGATTGTCGATCACCAATTAAATCACTTTTGTTTTCTGTTATTATCACTGTTGTTAATTTATTATTTTGAAGCCTTACTACTAGATGCATTTCTTTGTAATGGGTTGCAACTGATTTCATTCTTGGTATTCTCCCATTTGTTTTTTGATAAATCCAAAATTTGCAGTATAGATCATGGGTAGTGTCCCCATCTTCCACTAAAACCTTAAGTTTACGCTGTCCACAACTATTAACATCATGTTTTGCCTCTATATTCTACTAGTGTGCAAAGAACTATCTCATGTGGATAATGGATATTCCTTTTTGCCTCTTGTTGTTACTGAAAACTTCTCTATTCTGAGCATAGTGAAATTGACAAAGATTGAATATTGTCCATTCAAATAATCCTCGTCAACCATCATATTATTAGGTCGAGCTAGAAGATCCTGTAGAGAACATTGGTGCCAAATTGGTAAGGCAAGCTGCTGCAAAGACCAACGACTTGGCTGGTGATGGCACTACTACTTCTGTTGTTCTTGCTCAAGGTTTGATTGCTGAAGGTGTCAAGGTATAATTTAATATTCTATAGACAATCGTGTCCTGTACTGACACCATTACTGGATTTAAGTTTCAATTTTGTTTGTTTCTGTAATATGTTGCAGGTGGTCGCAGCTGGTGCTAACCCTGTTCAAATCACTCGAGGAATTGAGAAAACCGCCAAGGCTTTGGTTGCTGAACTCAAGCTCATGTCCAAGGAGGTAATTTCCACACTCAATTCTTGCATCCGCATTAACACTGTTTTGGATAGCGTTCAAAATGTCATGTAATTTCCCCGATACTTCTAGTAATTATTTATTAAAAATCTATTCTAACCATCATAATTACTGAAAAATATGCCTGAAAGTTCACAGTTATTTTTCCATGTAGTTAAGAAATCGCTCCAGACACCATTATTTACTGAAAAACATGTCAAATTGCCTACAGTATTTTTACTATTTTATTAAATTATTTACCTTATTTTTTAAAAAATGCTAAAACAATAAAATATATGTTATTCCTAGTCAACATGGCTAATACAGCCCATATAGAATTCCGATTCCAAAATTGGATGCCTGCTATCGGTACTGAAATCAAGACTTTAAACCTTGTTCTAATAAAATTGGACGGTATTCAATTATTAGTTTAGCTCATGTAGGTTTTCAAAGATTCTATTGGTCTTAAGAATGCATCTTGTAATGTTTCAGGTTGAAGACAGTGAACTTACAGATGTAGCTGCAGTTAGTGCTGGAAATAACTATGAAATAGGAAACATGATAGCTGAGGCTATGAGTAAAGTAGGAAGGAAGGGTGTCGTGACGCTTGAAGAAGGAAAAAGTGCTGAGAATTACCTCTACGTCGTTGAGGGAATGCAATTTGATCGTGGTTACATTTCTCCTTACTTTGTAACTGACAGTGAAAAGATGTCAGTTGAATATGAGAATTGCAAGGTTTGTATATATTTATTTTTTGGGTAGACCTCCCCTGTAGTTTACCTTGTATAGCATTTACACCCTGTACTCCTATAGATGATTTAATAGTGCAAATACTCCCTTTGCTCATTGATCAGACCCCTCCAAAACACACTAACGCTACTCTAAACAACAAAGTTCATGAGTTAAATAGACAGTCATTTGAGTTACCTAGCGTACAATTAAAGTGTTTTTTAGGGTTTTGGTTGACTAGCAGAGAGAGTAGCATGGTCCATTAATCCCTATTTTCTGTGTTTTTAGCTTTCTTTTGCTCAGTATCATGTTAAATTTGTTTTTTTCAGTTGCTTCTAGTTGACAAGAAGATCACAAATGCGAGAGATTTGGTCGGTGTTTTGGAAGATGCTATTAGAGGAGGATACCCAATTGTAGTAATTGCCGAAGATATTGAACAAGAAGCCCTTGCAACTCTTGTTGTGAATAAGCTTAGAGGGGCTCTAAAGATTGCTGCACTTAAAGCCCCTGGGTTTGGAGAGCGCAAAAGTCAGTACCTTGACGACATTGCAATCCTTACTGGAGGCAAGTCTAATTTTCTTCTATTTCCGTTGACTCTGAAGAGTAATATTAATGCCTCAATAGTAGTTGCAAAACAGTCTGACATGAATACCAGTTCCTTTATGAACATATGTATTAATTATTAGGAAATAGGTGCCACTCAGATAGAGTGATGGTTTTGATTGGTTTGCCATCTGTTATTAGGTTGAGTTACATGTTAGGGAAATTGCACAAAGCACCCCTGTACTTCTCCCCACAGAGCACTTATACCTTGGCACAAACATCCCCTCTGTCCATCAACAAAACCCCCCAAACAACAGTTCCAAATTTTAGAGTTAAATTAGACAGTTATTTAAGTGTAACCTGGATTGCTAGGAGAACAATTATCAAACAGCACTGGAACTTTGAGAAGACCAAGGGGGTGTTTGTGTTTATAAGTCAATTGAGGGGGTATAAGTACTATATGGAGTACACTCCGGGTTTTTTTTTTGTGTGTAATTAACCCTTAACCTTGATTTTTATATTGTTAAGAACCCCTCTATCTAAAAGCTTAAGCTTATGGATTTTGGATTATCAATGTAAATCAAGCTAATTTCCCACTGACAGTTTGATTTCCTGTTTTACTACCAACATTTTAATGTACTAGTTTTTCCTGAGATTCAATCTCTCGCTATTTGCAGCAACTGTAGTAAGAGATGAAGTTGGGATTTCCCTCGATAAAGCAGACAAGGATGTCTTGGGTACAGCTGCAAAAGTTGTGCTAACCAAAGATTCATCCACAATAGTTGGTGATGGTAGCACTCAAGAAGAAGTAAACAAACGAGTTGCTCAGATTCGAAACCTTGTTGAGGTTTGTTTTGTAAATGTTCTTTTCTCAACAGATAGGTTCTCTCAGTTCATCTCATCAAATTTTTTTTTTCTGCATGACTTCATTTCAGAACGCTGAACAAGAATATGAGAGAGAAAAGCTTAATGAGAGGATTGCGAAACTCTCTGGTGGTGTAGCTGTCATTCAGGTAACTCTAAGAGCTCGAGTGTTCGTAAATCATACACTACTCCCATTATTATTGTATGCTCATGGTGACTTATAACCAACTTACAATGGTGCCTGCTATTATTTATTAACAGTTTCATGATGATTTTCTTATTGGAAATGATGTAATACTGTTAGATTTATCGTCAGCCATAATTCCGTGATATTTTATAGTTTTTGGATCTAGTAAAATTGACCCATCATTGACATTTAATTCGAACTTGAGCAGGTCGGTGCACAAACAGAAACAGAACTGAAGGAGAAGAAGTTGAGGGTTGAAGATGCATTGAATGCTACCAAGGTATATTCAGTTAGCTAATGAATTAGTTTTTTGCTGAGTTTTTCTTGAGCTTTGCGGAATCGGAAACATTTTATTTTACGGATATTCACTTTAGGCTGCTGTTGAGGAGGGGATTGTGGTTGGTGGAGGCTGCACTCTTCTTAGGCTTGCATCAAAGGTCGATGCGATCAAGGATACTCTTGACGACTCTGAGCAAAAGGTTTGAATCGAAATTGACGTTTTGTATTTGTAACTCCCATCTTAAGAGATAATCACAAGAAAGGCCCTTGTAATTGGTATTTACAGGTTGGGGCTGATATTGTCAAAAGGGCTTTGAGCTACCCACTGAAGCTTATTGCTAAAAATGCTGGAGTTAATGGTAGTGTAGTTATGGAGAAGGTATACTCTTTTGATATGGCATTCACATAGTTATTATGCTCAGATAATGTAGCTTGAAGGTTTTTGACTGGTTATGTTCATTATTTTAGGTCCTCTTAAGTGATAATCCAAAATATGGATACAATGCGGCCACAGGAAATTACGAGGATCTGATGGCTGCAGGAATTATTGACCCCACCAAGGTTCGAATATAGTTTGATTATGCTAAATATTGGATCAGGAAGCATTTCATAGATAATTTATAACTTATTATGTTACTATCTGGATCTTATTTGATATAATCTTAAGGTTATCTCTGTAGTAAAATAATGCAAACTCTCTTGATGTGACAAACGGGTTGCAATTGGTAAATTATCATCTGATCAAAGCTTACGGATAACCACTCGGCCTTTCACCACACTAAAACATGGCCATAGGAAAGATACACATGGCTTTGAGCTTTGAGCCAAAATCAAATTACGGCGGATTTGCATGTGCATGAAAACTATTATATGAATTGGAAGTCTTGAATAGTTTTGACCGCAGCTAGCTTTGCTTATCAACAGAGGATAATCGAGTTTGTTCTAAAAAACTATACGCTTGTAGTAGTATTATCTCAATAACCACATCAAGTTTTGCTCATCCAATCTTGAAGTGGGGAATGGATGTCGGGCCATATAAAGAAAATTAATTCTTCACTTGCAAGAAAGAAGATAACTGTGAAGTTGGAATATTAAAAATAGGCTATTTTTATTGACAAGCACTATTGAAGTATGTCATTCGTGATACTAACATTTGTTGGGCCTAAGCATTTATGTCTTCATTCCATTGAATTTTACAGGTCGTTAGGTGCTGTTTGGAGCATGCTGCTTCAGTTGCGAAAACTTTCCTAATGTCTGATGTCGTGGTTGTCGATATCAAGGAGCCTGAGCCTATTCCTGCCGGAAACCCAATGGACAACTCAGGTCCTAACTAGCTTGCTTATCTTTTAGTCTCGTGCTGTTTTGTTGCAGTGCTCTAACCATTTATCATCTTTAAATTTGCAGGATACGGTTATTAGGAGAGTTGCAAAATAACCAAAGGAGCAGAAATCAAATTTTTTCAGCAGTCTTTTTGTAAACCAGATCTTGATTCGTTCCGCTGCTGAATAATTAGTTAGAAATCTTGCGAGGCTAGTTTTTATTTATTTTTCCGCGGCATGCGAAAAGAGATTTATGTATCGTGAGAAGCAAGAATCAAAATTAGAATCTATATTGTTGCTTCAAGTTGATGATTAGTGCAATTCAAGTAATATTATTGATTTGGTGGCAGAATACCTTGTTAATGGATGTGTTGATGGTAGCAAGGATTCATTTTTGGACTTTTTAGCTGAAAATAAGTGCATGCGGCCGAAGGGGAATAGTTCTAGTCGCAAACCTTAAACTTTGGTATGAGAATTCAGTCATTCATTTTCCATTTCGTCACATAATGAAACTAGGCTGGTTTGATCGATTTTTAAGACTCAATTCTGAAACACCTAAAAAAAGGAAATTTTTTTTTGGACAAAGCTAATGTAAAGCTATGTATTATGTTCGACTAATTCAGTTGACTTCCCACTTGAATATTGTTCTACTTGCGTTCATTATGTATCCTACTGTAAAAGCTTAGAAATGGCATGCAAGGGATCATCATGTATCTCATGTATTCTTTTTCAGCGTACATGCGACAAGAATATTACAACCGATATTGCAAGCAATCAACATCGGTGAGTAGTTCATTCCAATCTGTACTCAATTATGCAATGTCAGGAACTATTTTCATTTTGTAAATAAAGATACAGAATTCTAATTTCTTCCGCGGTTCTCAGAATCTCAAGATTTGTACGCAGAGGTTTCTTCGCTCTAGTTTTACTGCAATTCATCCGTTGCTTTCTGGATGGCTTCTGTCAGAAGTTTCAACTGCTTATTCTATGGAGCAACAGAGCGAATTCACACTCAAAGGGCTTGTAATTAGGCCCTGAGATTTACCTTCTGTGCGATCTTGGTCAGTCCCGATGGTCAATTGCTCTCTAAAACAGCCATCAGATGAAACTCGCACCCGTACTCAGAAATATTCGCCGTCTCTCAGTCAATAATTGGCTGCACCATCTCCATCCAGTTTCTGTGATGTATTCTGCCATGACTAATCGGGCCTCGTTTCAATCCATTGAGCTCGTACAAGACTCCGTCTTTGGGAAGATAGCCTATGCAGCTGTAGCCTTTTTTCTTCTCGTCAGGTTCAGTGAAACTGTTGTGTATTTGTCTAAGCCATTCGCATTTGTTGATATCTGCCCCTCTTTATCGGGAGGAAACCTTCCGCAAGTTCTTTGCATGCAGGATTGCCTCCTTCATCCTCGGTGACTTGTTTGAGATGTTCGAGCTCGGGACCAATATTGACTTCCTCCGGAGAGTCCAGGAGGATCGAAAGAACGGCGTGCGCTGCACAAGCAAATGGATTTACCTGACACGCAAAGAATAGGTTCGGGGGTGGATCGGTCATTACGGATTCACGATGGTTCTTCTTCTCGTGCAGTTCTGATATCAGAATTAGACCGTAGATTGTCCGGCTGAGAAATTACGGAGATTGATTAATCCGACTATTGATCGATGAATAGTTAAGGCAGGGAAATGACCAAAAAAAAAGGAAGTGAAGTTTAACTTTCAACCTCATCATTCTTCTTATGCGGCGTGGCGGTGGATGCAAGTATGGCAATTCGACTACCTGTTAAACCGAAAAGAAATCTAAATAAACAATAAGGATTCTGAAAGTACAAATATGAACTCGCAACGACAAGGTTTTTTTCCGAAGACCAGATGAAATGGTATTAGCCAAAGCATGAGCCATATATCAGAATGAAACTAGGACTTTTAGCAGGTCATATATGTATAGATATCTGATTGTTTTTACCAAAATTAGAAACATGACAGGTTCTAACAAGAGGAATGTCACGTGTATATTATATGCAGTGCATTAATTTTCAGGTAATTAAGGAATTAACTAATCAATTGATAAGCTATCAAGAGAATTAAGGTCATCGACTTACATGAACACCTTCAACATTCATCCTTTTGATCAGATCAGCGTAAACACCGGGAAATCGAGTGGTTTAAGATTCAACAATGTGAGTTTTTTCTTGAATCACACAAAAAAAATTAAAAATCATATGATATATCTACCACATACCTGCGTCAGGTTTGATGCTGCGCCAAATTTTATTTGCCCAAAACTTCATGATCTGAGTAAGGAAGAGAATCATATTTGGTGTGTTAAAACAAATGAAATTAATCATGTAATATGATGAATATAGCATAATGCCGACAAATATCAAACACAATAAATCTCAAGCTGTGATCTTGAGACTAAAATTTCAAGAAACCACCAAAAAGAAGTATGCAGGTATTAAGATGACGATGACTTGAACCAAGATTTTGTTGGCTCTACCACTTCAAGTTCTGATTAAAGAAGGAAAACAATTAATTCGGCGTGTTGTGATGAATGAATTAATGCACGTGATATGATCAATATAGCATAATGCTTACACTCAATATCAAATACCATAAAATCCTCATGATCTTGACACTATAATTTGGAGAAACTTCCATTAATTGTAGCTTACAATAGATTTTCAAGAAAAGCTACATGCTAATTTGGTACTGATTGAGAGTTTCATTTAGAATTCGAAGAAGAGCTTCATAGGCAATAAAAATGATGAAAGCAATTACTTAGTGATCGACAAAATTCTTGCGGAAAACGAGTACATTACCAAGCGATTCTTGCTCTTCATTTAGCTCTTCTTCTTCTTATCTTCCTTTATTTTATTTTATTTGTTTTTATCTTTTTTGAATGTGAATTCTCTCTGCTGTTGTTGAATGTGAGACTAACCGTCACATTTTATATGGGTCCCAGAATGAGGAGAACCAATAGTTTCATGCCACGTGGTTTCAGTTATAGACTGGATTCTGGTTATAACTTGAGGGTTTACCCAAATTAATGCTGTTTTTTACGTGCTTTGTTTTATCCAACTATGTATACTAGTGTTTTGCACGTGCGGTGCACGTAGTATAAGCAATTAATTTTATTTCGGAAGGCAAATTTTCTTTTGAGAGAGAGAGAGAGGGAGAGAGAGTTGTTAGCAGGAGATGGGGAAATAGTTAGTTATCAGGCAAACGAGAGAGAAAGAGTAGTTAGCATTTTAATTTTATTTTTAATTTTTGGCTAGAAAAAAGGAGAAAATTGTATAGCCATTTGTGAGTTTGTGGTTGAAATTGGATTTTCTATTTCGGAACCCTCTTCTTTTAGCACTATAACAGTGGAGATGCATGCTAAGTGTTAGAATACGGGCTATACCCGTATAAGGGTTTGGGTTTTGTGGAGGTTCTGATACCTTATTATAATATGGTATGTGAAAGAATGATAATGGGATATAAATTTGTCATCTCTTCCCTTCTTTATATACAACATGTATTCTAACAATTTATAGTACACTTATTAGGGTTTGGATAAGCACACCTACCTCAATATCCTTATACAGAAATATACCCTATCACCGGTATAACCTGTATTCTAACACCTAGTAAACCATGTACTATAATTCCTTTCCTATATAATTATTTAGCTATTTAATTGATGAGATTTTCAAAAATAGTAAATAAAGGCACATACACGGCCAAAGGAGCATAGTTTGATAATACAACAGTCAAATTTCGGCTAGGCTAGGTTCATTTTAACATAGATGAGTATTTTCAGGACTAGAAGTAAATTCAGTAGCGAAAACATGAGTTATTTATTGATTTGAAACACTCATAAAAATTCAGGACAAAACTAACTTAATCGTGTATTTTCGACTATTTCAGTTGACTCCGTAGCTGGAAACAGAACCCATACCTTCAATGTTCTACTTGCATGTGCACTCGGAAACTAGATACAGCGAAAGCTTAAAAATGACATGCAAGGTATCATCATGTATTAGTTTAAGCGTCCATGCAACAAGAATATTACCACAAAAAAAAAATATCAGACATAATTCTACCGGTGCTTAATGATGTGACATTATTTTGTTACAACTGTTCTGAAATTAAAGAAAATTCTGATATTGCAACCGATAACGGTGAGTATTCATTCTAATCTGTACAAGTTGTAACAATTCAAAATTCAAATACTTCATGAACAACTGTATTATGTAATATTGTCAGGAACTAATATCACAGAATCCTAAACCTGATCATTCTTCTTGGGTACAATGAAGGTGGAAACGGGAACGGCAATTAGACTACCTGTTGAATGAAAACGAAGTAAATAAAGAATGAGGATTCTGAAAATATAAATACGAACTCATAATGTGTTAATTTGATCGTAATATCATCGAAGATAATGTTTTTCTTAGGACTGGATGGCGATGTAACTACAACTTTTAGCAGTACTCAAATGTGTATCCTTTGACCATAATTAATAGCGAACGATAAATTCATCGGATTGTTTCTGCTTAAAATTATATTGAAAATAAAGAGCTGACAGTATCTAACAGGAGGAATGTCGACACATGCATGTATTGTATCCTGTGCATTAGTTAATTTCAGGTAATTAAGGATTGTCGACACATGCATGCATATGACAATATCTTGTGCATTTGATAAGCTAAGAAGCGATATTATCAACTTATGTCACCGCCTTTAACGTCCATACTATGAAAGCGGTATCCTTTAATTTATAGTTGACATGACCAAATGTACCATAGACTGCAAGACCGGTCACTCTTTTCCTTGGTTCTTGCAGCATGATGAAGGATTTGAACGCGGCATTTTTTTTATAACTGGCTCGTAAGCCCCTTTGAGTGCGACCTTTGTCGAGGTAATATCAACCTCTCCTTTTTTTGCCTGAACCAATCATCGCTCCCGAGCTAAGGTCTTAGAAAACCACTCTTCTCTTCTCAAAGTACGCACATGCATGATCCCTAGACACATATCTTGTAACCCATCGATTGGTCTTACTGAGTGTTATTATCATATTTTTTTCATCTCTAAACGCAGTGGCCAATCACACAACCTTCTCGTTAACAATTCTTTCCAACCTGAGCACTAGCCAAAAGAGAGATCATCTTTCCTCTCTCCTATTTATTCCACTATAATGCTTTTTATATTATTTTAATAAAAACTTTATTTTTTCCTTCTTCTTGTTTCGGTTTTTGGTATAAGCCATTCCTGCAAAGCAATAATATTTTTTATAATCCTAGAAATTGCAATTGCCTTGAGGGGAAAAAAGAAAAAGCAATTTTCAATATAAACTTATGTTACACGTGTGGAGCATGAGCCATAATACAATTATCCAAAACCCGAACCGCTACCTTATCGGGTTATCGGGCGCCAATCTTCATCATCCCCAAATCCTAAAGCATTCATAATTACAGAAAAGGACGAGAATTGGGGAGAAGACGAGCCTCGAGGAGACATCGAGCAATGGCGTCTCTAGTACGAGGAGCGCTGAAGGCGATCAAAGAGAAGGGCGTCGTCAATTTCCTCAGAGATCTCAAAGACGATGGCTATTTGTTAGTTTCATTAATTTACCCTTTTCTTTTCTTGCGCCAATGCTGAATTTGTTTTTTTTTTTTGGTATTTATATTGAGATCCATCCAATTGTGGATGAATTCGTATGAAAAGCTCGAAGCTTTCATCTGGGTTTTGGTCAAAATCTTACCTTTTTCATTGAATAACTGGATTTATATCGGGAATTCATTATGTTTTGATGATTCTGTTTGAACCACAAACCCTAATTTATTGGGTTCTGTCAAAATCTCACCTTTATTAAGGAATCCATTCTAGTTTGTATAGGAAATCAATCATAGGCTTTGTTAAGTTTATTTTCATTTGATTTGGGGGCTTACAAGTGTGCTGTTGATACATATTCCAGCTGAGCTTTGGTTTATACTAATACATAAAACAATTGAGGTTTGTCAAATTCAACTTTCCCCCCCATTTGATTTATTGCAGTGGAAACTTTTATACTGTCGAAAAAACTATTTGCATTATGGTTCTTTGTGCGTCTTGAAATTCTCGAAGTCATGATTAACATCATGATTTCTACATTTGGTGCTATAATTTATGTAGTGTAGATCACGAATACACTCTAAAGTTAGGCATAAGATACAGCTACACATGTTTTTTTTGGTTAACATATGAATGTCTGTTTATAGATTGATCAATGTATCAGTAACCATGACCTTTTCTTCCATTTTATAAGCTTACAATATTTTATGTGTGCGTGGGTGTGTTGGGTGTGTTGTATGCCTAGGTTAGGGCTTACAGGCCAGTGCTAAAAAGAAGGGGAAAAAAGAAATTGGTGCGGTGGTCTAATTTTCTAAGCTAATTTTTTTATTGTTTATATCTGTGATGACAAGAAATCAACATCGTTGTTTATGACATCGCTTATCTTTCTCGACTACAATCCTTCTAATATGAAGACTCGATAAAAAGATTTATGAATGAAAGCGGTAAATTGGATATTTGAAGTCGCCTTTTATTTTTCCTCAAATGAAATTAAAGTAGCTTTAACGTGAAGATAAATCACCGTTTACAGTTATCCTCCTCAATTACGACGAGGTTTTACAACAAGGCAGTAGCATATGCCCTATTTACAATTATTAGAGTAACGACATGTGACGTCAATTTCATGTTATATGTACTATTTTGAACAATCAGAAAACTAATGACTAATATAAATTTTGAACTTTGTTTTGCCATATTTCAACGCTAAATATAGTGCTTTTTACTAAAAACATAATCTTTTTTGTTTTTTCTACTTATGTTTTGGTATAAGCCATTCCTGCAAAGCAATAATATTTCTTATAATTCTAGATTTTGTAATTAACTTGAAAATATAAAAGAGCAATTTTCAATATATATAATCCTATGTTACACGTGCAAAGCATGTCCCGTATAATGTAACATCCAAAACCCGAACCACTAGCTTATCAGGTTATCGGGCGCCAATCTTCATCTCTCAATCTTTAAGCATTGAAAATTGGGGAGGAGACGAGCGAGGAGAAATTGAGTGATGACATCAATAGTTCGAGGAGCGCTGAAAGCGATCAAAGAGAAGGGCGTCGTCAATTTCCTCGGAGATTTCAAAGACGAAGGCTATTTGTTAGTTTCATTAATTCACCCTTTTCTTTTCTTGCGTCTATGCTGAATTTGTTGGCTTTTTTCTGGTATTTATATTGAGAACCATCCAATTGTGGATGAATTCGTATGAATAGCTTGAAGCTTTCTTGTGGGTTTTGGTCAAAATCTTTCCTTATTCATGGAATAACTAGATCTATATTAGCAATTCATTATATTTTGATGATTCTGTTTGAACCACAAACCCTAATTTATTGGGTTTTGTCAAAATCTCACCTTTATTAGGGAATTCATGCTAGTTTGTATAGGAAATCAATTATAAGCTAGTTTGTTAAGTTTATTTTCATTTGATATGGGGGCTTACAAGTGTGCTGTTGATACATATTCCAGCTGAGCTTTGGTTTATACTAATACATAGAACAATTGAGGTTTGTCAAATTCATCTTTTTCCTGCATTCGATTTATTGCAGTGGAAACTTCTATACTGTCGAAAAAACTATTTGCATTATGGTTCTTTGTACGTCTTAAAATTCTCGAAGTCATGATTACCATCATGATTTCTACATTTGGTGCTATAATTTATGTAATGTAGACCACGAATACACTCTAAAGTTAGGAATGGGATACAGCTACATTTGTGTTTGTTTGGTAACATATGAATGTGTATTAATAGATCGATCAATTTATTAGTAACCATGATCTTTTCTGCCATCTTATATGCTTAAGATATTTTTTCCCCTTTGCAGGAAATGCCTTTCGGATGGGAATATACTGTAAGTGCACTATATTATATCATATTGGAATGGATGGTTTTGATTATCATTTAAGAGTTACATTGATTTGGCATGATTTACGGCTAACTATGAGCGAGAAGTTCTTTCCAATATATTTGTTGGTTCTGATTCAATAAAAAATATATTAATTTATATGTTCTCGGTTTATATTGTCTTAATTTTGGTTTACTCCCACAATTCCTTCTAATGCTAGTGCAACTATCTGAATAAAACAAGACATACTAAGATTCATTTATGTGTTGAATCCTTGCATTTGCTTGCCTTTGCTCAATAAATTTGGTTTGGAAAGTTAGATATTAATGTAATTACTTGTGTCTATCCTATATATTACATTTAAATAAGTTTAAAAGAATTAAGTCATTCGGTTCGAATTATTTTCGTGTTCCTTCTTGTGCCAGACTATAATATGTGTCGTGGACTATGTTTTCATCCAGTGAATTCTTTTCCGCTTCATTTTGGAACCTTTCAAATACAACTCAGCTGTAAAGTTTATCTCTATGAAATAATTGCAATTTTATTCTGTACTGATATTTCAGGCAGACAAAAATCCACAACATTGGAGCAACCCTTGTAGGAGTTGATAAATTTGGAAACAAGTATTATCAGAAACTGGAGGACACTCAGTATGGTTAGTCTCTTTCTAGCCATATTTTGCTCTGTTATTTTCCATTTATACAGCTTTTGTTTCCAATTTGCTGTCAAGTTTGCTGCCATAGATGATTAAAATTATAGCTTAATAAGATCTTGTTGTTTAGTTAAGGTACTTGCTTCTCAGCTTATAAAAAAAGAAATGACTAGTGCTTGTCTGTATATGAGTTCAACTAAGTGATAAAAAAGCCCACAAATTTTCTCTTTGCACTAAGCATACTTGCCTCTGTAAACTCAGAAGATTGAATATATAAGCACTATACAGAAGAAAATTTGTTAGGCGCTGTTTAGTTGGCAACAAGGAAACATGGCATTTGCTACATAGAACAACTGTCGGATGCAACATTTGTTGCAAAGAGAAAGCCTAAACCCATTTTTTGGGACCTTTGGGTGTTCTCAACCTTATAGTTGGATCTTCAAGTCCAAACAACCTCGTGTTTGGTTGTGCCAAAGAAAAAAATTGGAGAAGAAGAGGAAATTCAACAACCGTTGCAAATTTGCTTGGGTGGCTTATGATTGGCTTATGTGCACCCCTGATAATCACATTTGCCGAATTTTGGTTGCAAGGATTGTTGTAAGAATTTGTAGCATTTTTTCAACTCCCATTTCCATTTCCAACTCAAATTTTTGGTAACAATCGTAGGAAATGAATTATTTTTGCAACAAACAAATGTTGCATGCAACTTCATTTAAATAATCAAGCAGCACCTTTATTAAATTTATTTTTGTGGTATGATGATGATGATGAAGCCTTTAGAATGCCATCTTTGCTGGCTTTTTTGAGCGATTTAATTAGTTTATGGTGGTGATAACTCGGGCTTAATTATATGAATTGGTGTGCAGGAAGACACAGGTGGGTTGAGTACGCAGATAAGGGTCGTTACAATGCTTCACAGGTGCCTGCTGAGTGGCACGGATGGCTTCACTTTATCACAGACCACACTGGGGATGAGGTAACTGTAACCTTACCGTTATTCGTTATGCTATCGAATTATGAGCCAATACCTTTTTATTATATATTTGATTGTAATCTTGAAAAATGGATTTATATAATTTTAGGTGCATTTAACAATTTTGAATTAGGAACAAAAATTCACGACTCATCCAATGAAACACATAGCATATTCATAATATTGACCCCCCTCCCCCCCCCCCCCCCAAAAAAAAAAAGAAAAAAGAAAAGAAAAAAGCCCACCACCGCCATGGAAAAAAGAAAAAGGCAAAGAAAGATCAACTACAACAAATTTGCTTAGCACATATTGTCAAGAAAGATCAACTACAACAAATTTGCTTAGCACATATTGTCACCTCATGCCTATATTCATATCAGTAGGCCACCTTTTTATCCATTCCAATAGCTCAAATGCGTCCATACAAAGATTTAAGAGCTTAAGCTTAAGAAGTGAAAAGCTGGTGATTGTGCTTGAGTATTTGAATTGCTCTAGTCTAGAGAGCTGCATCGTGAGAAAATCAAAGTCTAAAACAGCGTCTTTGATTTATTTTTTATCCTACAAAAGTTCTTGTAGAGGTCCCTAAGCAAGAAATGAATGCATTGCTAGATAATTGAGTGATGACATCTTTATTAAGTAGTTAATTGAGCAGCGAGTAGTAATGGTAGAGCTAAACAGATGGATGGAAGCAATTATAAAAGATGTGCTCTATTTTTGTTATAGAAATGGCTCTTACTAAAACTAAATGGAAGAAAAAGATTAGGGTAAGGTCGTTTTGTTAGGTCCGGTATAAATTGTCAAACGAAAATGTACGCATTGACAAATAAAATAGAATTCATATAAATCAAAATGATAAAAGAATAGTAAATAAATATTATTGGGAAAATTTAGATTGATCGATTTGAATCCAGAATAATTGGAACTATGAAGGTTTTGGTTATTGCTGTTAAAATTTAAAAGTATCAACTTCTGCCCTCTCCTAGGAGTTTTGGTGGAGAGGCAGACATTAAAGATGGTACAGAGCAGCATAGGTTCCAATTCCATTGAATATGCATGTAACAAAGCAGATTTCAAGACGTTAATAGCATGAAATCCCTTAGTTTACCTCATATGCACAAGTGATTTAATTACCGCAAACACCCCCTCTGCCCATCGACCGAAACCCTTAAAACACTCAAATTCAAGTCTAAACAACTTAAATTGTATCCAAGTTATGCATGGAACTTGATCGTGTTGTATATAATCGAATTCAAGTGTTTTTGAGGGTTTTGGTCGATTAACAGAGTGGTTGTTTTTTGCGTTAATAAATCAGTTGAGGGGGTATGAGCGCTATATGTGACACATTTTTATTTTATTTTAAGTTTTTTATTGGGGGGGGGGGTGGTGGGGGTGGGGGTGGGGGTGGTGGTGGAAATCACCTTCTAAAAAGGGTGCTCGACCCATGGGGAAGTGTTAAAAAAAATATTTTTTCCCGAACGCTCACCGCAACTCCAAAGTTTCAGTGCACACATTCACGTTGAAAGAACCACCTGGATTCAAATTCCACCTTGCACGCATTTAAGAAAGTATGATTTAACATGGCCCTCAACACTTGGGAAAGTGTTAACTAGATTTTTGATGTTGTGACAGAAAGATTAAAGATCAACACTTATAATGTTTTTGTTGGCAGCTTCTGATGCTGAAACCTAAAAGATATGGAGTTGAGCACAAACAAAACTTCTCTGGCGAAGGTGACGAATATATTTACCATTCCAAAGGCCACTCCCTCAACCCGGGCCAAAGGGACTGGACCCGTTATCAGCCATGGCAACCCACCAAACCTTAAATCTCTTTTGTTGCGGAAGAAATCTCATGCATTGTTCTTGATGTAACCTCTGGCTTGCCAAAATAAAATGTATTCAGACTTGCGTCTCTTATCAAACCAATGGTTTTTTTTATAATCTCTCGTATACTTGTATGCAAAAGTTGTATGCAGAATGTAGTTCAAATTCACTGGAAACCTTGTAACCTTTGGCTTGCCAGAATAAAATGGATTCAGACGAGTTCTTTTCATAATTATACATGATTGAAATTTCATAGATATTCATCCCATTGTTCAGCAACAGGAACTGTGTTTTGATTTGAATGCAATCTCAGCTACACTTTATTTAACACAAATATAGTTCTAGTGACATGTCATGGGCAACAACCAACAACCGTTTAAAATCATCTATATACATGTGAGTGTCGGTATAGCCTAGTGATAATGCGGTCTTGCAGTTGAGCAAGGGGCAAGATGTCATGGTTCAACCCTACTTGCATTAGATTACGGCCTATTATTCTTTAAAAAAAGGAAAAAAATAATAATGTATGCTTGATGTGGGTTCCGTTGGAACTACATAAAAGCTCAAATTGTAGGTTACCAGACACATTGTATTTTCAAAATGGATCTTCCGCACTGCCCGAGATCCACCGTTCAAACAGACTGCTTGTCCGTAAAGCGATGGAAAAGTGAAGAAATGTGGGGCCAATTCCACTGTAGCGTCATCTTTTCTTTCCAAGTTTGATTTCCAGTGTATGGTTGGGGGGCAAAAGTGTGCTTGCAAAAATTAACATAATGCCATCGACCAAAGCAAAATGATGAAAACCTTTTCCCTGCTAAAAGTCGTGAAATAGGGTGGAAAAGAGATTTTTTTTTAAAAATATTTAATTGGCAATTTAAAAGTTTGAAGGAAGTAGGAAGGCAAGAAAGTGGTAGTGATGATGCTCAATATCGGTGATCTTCCAGATCATAACACGTGGCAGATGACGTGTCCCAGAGCATGCAAGAAAGGACCTACAGTGGCCGACCAGACCACTCTCATGCACGTCCTACAAACAAATGCTGGCTCACTTCCGAGCCCGCTGCACAATTGGCCTCCTCGGCCTCACAGCTCATCTCCGGGCTACCGCAGAACCAAGATACCTCGGCTCTCCCGCGAGCTCTCCAGCCAAGCTCATCTTCCTCGGTCTCATCGACCAACCAACGACACCGCTCACAGGCGCAATCGCCGTCCCGCGAATCTCGCCATGCGCGAGATCCGCCGGCCATATCCCACGTTCCACGCCATCACGATCCCCCATTAACGAGCCTGTCTCGCCATTAATGGGAGATCCCGTCCATCACGCGGGCGTGACGTCGGGAGCGTAACGGCCGGCGTGATTCTCGCGTCTGCCCTGCCTGCTGCCACCGCCATATAAATCCTTTCTTCAGATGGTTTAAGTAAGTCATTTTTACTCCGCTAAGCCGTTACTTTGCTCGGATTCCCTCTCTAACTTGACCGTCGGAGGGTCCTCGGTGGTACAACCACCTCGGGACTTCCTTGCAGGTAGCTCGGCAACAACCAATCTCAAACCCATTGAGATCCACACGCTTCAGGAGCCTGCCTCCAGATCCAATCTCAGCCGTCTATTGCCGCCATCAGCAGATCAACGGAAGGTAACATCTTGGCGTGATTCAGGTCACGTCAGGTAGGAAGGTTGAAGAAAGAGAGTGAAAAGAAAGGAGTAATACTTTTTATTACCAGCCCTTATGGATTTTTGATTTTTTACTAGGCTTCTTATTGGGTGTATATCACTTTCAGTAATATCAGCACAACGGGGATGATGTCATTGAAAATCATGTGTACCCAATAAGAAGACTGGTGGGGAATCAAAAACCCATCAGTTCGGTATGTTAGGCATTTTTCAAAAGAAAATATCAATTCTTATTTGTTTTGATAAAAATAAAGTAGGAAAAAAAAAGAAGTCGACATTTATGTGGCCATAGAAAATGAACACGGGTTATTTGGTTAAATGGATAGAAAGTAAGAAAGTAGTTTAAATACAAAATGAAGTATGGATGAATAGAATAAAATATAATTTTTTAAACGCTTTCTTTTGGCATTCCATTGTTTGGTAGAAAAGTGAAATGGAGTTAAAGTATTATGTGGCAAGAAAGTTGACATTACTTTCTATCCTCTTTCTAATCTATCCCAGCAAGAAAGGTTGGAAAGCAGTCATCATCTTCCTGCTTTCTTTCTACTTTCCGTCTGTCAAACATGCCGAGGAAAGATTCTATTCTCTACTTTGCTCAACAAATTCTCAAACTAGACAAACAAAGCCAAAGATGAAAAACTAATTTCCTGTTAAATCTTTTGAATACATAATAAGAAAGAAACAGGTAAAAGAGAAATCAACAAAAATGGTGATATGCAGTTCTAAGCTTTCATTATTTTCATTACAATGAACAAACCAGGCCCTTTGTGAAAACTGCATGCATATAACTGGAAATTCATTTTTAGTCTGGCTTAAAAAAATAAATAAATAAAGATAAATTGTTGAAAAACCCCTGGCCCATTCCAACAAAGGCTAAGGGTCCATTGTATTTTTTAGATAGGAAGAGGGGGTCTGATTTTTAAAATCTTTGTCTGAAAACCCCTTTGTCCAATACCAAGTAGGCCTGGGAATGAGAAGGACCAAAATACCCCTCTTCAATCGCAGAGATTGAAAATTTCTCTCTCGCTCGATCTCAGAAACCCAAGTAGCCTCTCGTCGTCTTCGCCGACTTCGCCATCGCAACCCCGTCTCCCCAAGTCGCAAGCCCAACTCACCGCCCCAACTCGCTTTTCGTAGTCGGAAACCCTAACCCTAACTTCGTCGTCGCTGATTCATCGTCCTCTTCCTAATTTCGGCCTAAACGAGCTCGATTTCGTCCTCTCGACTCTCATCGTCGGCTCCATCGTCAACTTCACCGTCATGTACCTCCTTGCCCCAACCTCCACCGCCGTCTCCGCTTCCACCTCCCTCCCTTCCTACATCTTCGAGCCCGACGCCTACTCTCTCGGTTCCCGATTCGCGACATTTCTATGCAAAGGCGTGATCTTTGATGCCGTAGGGTTCGCTTCGGGCCTCGCGGGGACGGCGATCTCGAACGGGCCTGTGGCGATGAGGGAGAAAGGGGAGGGGACGGAGAAGGAGAAGAAGATGGGGCTGAAGACGGTGCTGAACGCGACGACATGGGCTGTGTACATGGGGCCGAGCAGTAATCTGAGGCATCAGACGTTGAATGGGGTGGAGTTAGTGTTGGCGAAGGCCCCTGTGGCCTTGTTCAAATGGTGGTGATGGTGGTGGTGCTGAGGTGCTTGAATAATGTTGCTAGAGGGGTGAGTTTCGTGATGCTGGGGAGGACGATGGGGTCGCAGAAGGCGGAGGAGGAGGAGGAGCCGGCAGCGTTCGTGGCGGAGGATGTGGAGATAATTTTATTTCTCGAATAATGATTTGGAGGTTGAAGGATTATATATATGCATTGGCAGTTTGTTATGGTTTTGCATCGACAAAGAGAGATTTTGATAGAAGTCGGGCAGTTCCATTTGTGGTAAGTGAGAGGGGGGCAAAGCGGAGGTCTTGTTTGGGTGTTTTTTTTGGGCCGGTATTTAAGCCTTTTAGTTTCAAAGGGACAAATAAACATCTCATAAGGCCCAACCTTGAGCAAGGCCCATGAAGTGAGGACCCGCCTCTTAGATTGGATCGTGCCCTTAAAACTTTGACACCGAAGCTTACACATCCCCATAATTCGACACCCAAAAACACCCAACGAAAAAATTATGTTTTTTAATGTTTTCTTTTGGGTGAGAAAGCGGGTGTAGTATAAAGCAAAAACATTAAATGAATGACATCCATGGCCTCTGTCTCCTCAACAAAACACATCTGAAGAAACTGAAGCTGGAGATTAATTATTCTCAAAGTTCCTTGGATTCAAAGAGCTCTCTCATACGTAAGTTCTTAATTCTTTCAGGATTAAAAAAATGTGATGAATTTTGATTTTGTGTTGAAACAATTCAATTAGCTCAGGATTTAGTGGGAATTAGCAAGTGGGTAACCTATAAATTGAAAGTTGAATGATTGAAGATGATGGTGGAAGAGTTAATTTTGAAAGAAAAATTTATGATTGAAGATTGGAAAGTGTTTTTGTTTTTTCTTTTAGGTTAAAAAATGTGATTTTGTATGGAACTAGTTAGTTTGCTCAGGATTTAGTGGGAAATATCAAATGGGTAATCTGCAAATTGATAAAAGCATGATTGGAAATGATGGTATAAGAGTTAGTTTTCAAGAAAAAAATATGATTGAAGATTGAAAAGAGTTAATTTTGTGATTCACCGGCCTCATGCTTTAGTTTGCATCATCATCATGAAGAAAGCTTTTTCCCCAGGATTTAGTGGGAAATAGCAAATGGGTAACCTGCAAATTGATAAAAGAATGATTGGAAATGATGGTATGAGAGTGAGTTTTCAAGAAAAAAAATATGATTGAAGATTGAAAAGAGTTAATTTTGTGATTCACCAGACTCATGTTTTAGTTTGCATCATCATCATCATGAAGAAAGCTCTCCAACAACCCCCCCCCCCCCTGCCCCCAAGAAATGGGGTTCACTATGATGTAAATATTTGTTTAAGTCTAATGATTGAATTGGCATCATCTTTCTCTCTCTTAATTGGTGTTATATTCCTGTTCTATAAAACAATGACCAAGAGAGGGTTTTTCCTATTGGTAATTATGTTCAATTCTAATCCACATATAAAGCCAATAGAGAAACTGAGAACACAAGAAACAAAAACAACATCAACGGGCCTTTGTCTCAAAGTTTTGGAGCCGGCTTAGAGCTTGGAATTTACAATTTTTTTTTCCCTATATCCATTTTGGTCGTGTTTTCTTGAAAAATTAGCTATATCTTGTAATTCGTAGCTGTTCGCGCTTGCTGCTTGAGAGAGCAAATCTTCTTTATTTGAAATATCTGTTTCTCGTGGGTAATGAGTAATACGTTATTTGCATACATGTCTATGAAAATTTACATTTCATAGTCGGTCTGTGATAACGCTAGTAAATTTCTTGATCTGATGACATAGCTGTATGATAAGCTTAAGCTTTAATCTATTTATTCTTTTTTTTTTCAAAAGAAAAGAAAAGAAAATGATGTCTCAGTAGTTATAAACCAGTTTATACTTGATTTGCCTTCGATTATCTTCATGTCCAGGATAGAAATAAATTAAATTATGGACGTGCAAGTTGATTATGGTGAGATTAACGAATACACATCTCTCAAAGATAAATTGAGAGAAGAAGATCCTTGGGAGGTTCTAACAAGGGTTGAACTTGACGTCGCTTATTCTTCTGAGAAAGCTCTAAATCTTGAGATGTTTCTGATACAAGTCGAAGATATAGCAAGCGATTATGCTTCTTTAAGTAAGGAGAATGAAGATCTCTCGATCGAGACGGTTGGCCTGGCCTTTGAGTTTGATATTTTGTCGGGAATATTGAACTCCGAGGTCAAAGATCTTGATCAGTTTGTTTCTTCCCTTCAAGTCAATATTGGGGATGTTACGGACTCCGAAGAATTTTATGCCGAAATAAACGAGAAGTTGCAAAATGCTGAAAAATCTTTAGAAAAGACGCAAGTTGTAGTCACTGATTTAAGAAAGCGATCGTCAAAGTTTGAGAACGACCTGGCTCTTGCTGGGTATGGAACTTGTAAGTCATAGGTATTTCCTTTTGATTTAGGCTAAATTGTTATTTTTGCCCTTATATCAGGATAGCACCTTTCTTTTCAAATGGTGCACTTTGCCCTCTACTTTAACAAGCGACACGCGCGCGCGCACACCCACACACACCCTAGGATGGAATTTCATTAGGTGGCATCGAAAAAATACACCATCCTCCATTTTGTTCGACGATCGGCACCCATCATCATCATCTTTATCATCTAAGATGTGGATGCACCAAATTTCATGTGATTCTACCACTTTTTCATCGTTGAATTAGCAATGTAAAAAGCTCTATTGTCGGTAAACCGTTAATTTTGCACTCACTAAATCAACGGTGAAAACATGTTGGAATCATATGAAATTTAGTATATATACATCTTAGTCGATAAGGATTAGAATGGTGTGTGCCGATCGGCAATAAAAATATAAGAGGGTAGACTTATCTTGCCGCCATAGGAGGAAATTCCTTCCTAGGGCCTTTGTCTTTCATTATTCTTTCTCTCTCTCTATATATATATTCTGTTGCTGCATCTTTCTTGCCCCAAAAATTCCCTGATCTCCATTTTTTTCAATAACATCGCATATTTAATACTTTTATCGAGATATATTTTGGAAAAGGAAGCGCGTTCTTGATTGTCAATGTAGAGTGCACCCCACTGTGATGGTGATGTGGCAAACCACATTGATGTTACAGAATAAACTAAGCAATCCAATATAAAGTGAGAATCCAATATTTAATATGAGATTCACACCACTTTATATAATAAGTAGCATACAGTAAAATATCACTGAGATGCTACATTTTGGAATAAATTTTCCACATAAATGGAAAAAAAAACTAACAACTGTTAAAAGTATGTGGCAAAGTGCAATTGTTTGAAAGAGAGGACGGCATAATGCTAAGTGCAAAAAGGGGGATATCTCCTGCAAATTTAGCCATTGATTAACGTTAAAAATACAGTTGAACTAGAAGTTAATTTGTGATGCATGCATTTGAACAGATACCAATCAGGATTTGGAAATTGGAATCGATCAACATTCATCTACAAATGTCAAATGGAAGCAAGAAAAGGAGCAACAAAGACACTTTTTACAAATGTTGGAGAAATCATTGGCTAGAGAACTTGACCTTGAAAAGAAACTCTCCGAGTCTAAACTTAATGAAGAGAATTTGCAGTTGAAATTGCAGTACGCAGAACAGGAATTGTACAGCTTGCAAGAATCAACCGAGATGATTCACCAGAGAATCTTTGAAGCTGAAAATGCTTCTGAAGCACTTCTTGGAATTTCAAAAGAATTTTCTGGAAAACTCCAGATAGTTCAATTTAACTTAAGGGGTACGGTTCTTCGAGAAAATGAAGTGAACGATATTCAGGCCTTATCTTTGAGAGATAGAGTGGAAGAACTTGAAGAGCAGTTACGAGAATCCGATGCTCAATTGGTTTTAGCAAAGACCTCGGCAGAAGCTAGTCGTGAACAACAAAATATGTTAAAGGTTGAACTTCGAGGGTTGGAAAATACAATTGAGGGTCTTAAAGAGGATGTTTTGAGATTAGAAAGCAGAGCCGAGAGTGCAGAAGAGAAATATGTGTTTCTAACTAAAACTAATTTCGAACTTAACGAGCAGCTGAGTTTTCTTAATAATAATAATGGAACAGACAAAGCAAACTCATTGGAGAGGAAGCTAAATGAATCAGATATGCAATTAGAGCATGCAAAGGCATCAGTTGAAGCAATCGAGGAACAACAACACATGCTATATTCTGCGCTAAGTGATATGGAAAATTTGATTGAGGATCTCAAGGGAAAGGTTTCAAAAGCCGAGAGTAGAGCTGAGAATGCGGAAGCTAAATGTACTCTACTTACTGAAACTAATTTGGAATTAAATGAGGAATTAGGCTATCTGAGGAGTAGATTAGAATGCGTTGAGGCGTCTTTGAATCAAGCTGATGATGCAAAGATAGCTGCTGCGAAGGATATTGGTATTAGAACTAAGTTCATCACAGATCTTGTTATGAAACTGGCCTTGGAAAGAGAGCGTCTTCAAGCTCAGGTTATTTATTTTGATTGTTCTCTTTTTCGCATATCTATTTATTATTTGGGTTTAATCGCACAAAACCCCCTTGTAGTTCACCAAGTATAACACTTATATACCCTCTGACCCTCATATGATTTATCATCGCAAACACCCCCCTCTGCTGATCGACCAAAATTCTTAAATTCAGTCAAATTCTATAGGGACTAGGTTTTGTGCAATTAACCCTTATTATTTCCATTAGTAGTGTTTTTCTCTCCCTTACAAGTAACAAACATTGTATTCTCGGAGATCAAAATGTGGAAATTATTTAATGACTAATTGATTTTTAGACTTAGATCTGTACAACTGCGCAAGGGTCATAGAATTGTGAAGGCGTGATATTTTAGGGTTATGAATTCCCCCTATTTTCCCCTAGGGGTGGCCTTCAGTTGCAAAAACCCAACTCGGCATCTGGAAATCCTAACCCTCTAATACCTCCACATATAATCTTTCATGGCCCTGTTTTTCCAATTCCTTGGTCCTCTTATGGATGGCATCATAGACACATCACATGTGAAAAATGATAACGAAATAGACATGAGTCTAAACACATTTACTGAAGCCAAGTGCATCATAGTTTACGGTTAATGGCTATGTTATATCCATTATCAACTACTAGTTAATGAATGGTTTGACATTAGGATTAGCTTTCTATATGAAGGTGTGTGATGCTGTCTGTTAGATTGTATGCTGCAACTGCTTCTCTTCGCCTAACTAAATCAATTATGCCAATTTGACATCGGTTGTCGATTTCATGCCAAAAAAAGAAGGGCCATGATAACTTCTTGTCTGACCTAAATAATTTTAGATAGCTGTAAATAACCTTGTATAGCCTGCAATATGATTTCTTTCATTACGAGTTGTTGAGTACTTTTTGGATGATGATTCAGTTTGGGTGATGCTACGAAGTTCTATAGTACATTTTACGGGTTTGAAACGTTTGATAGTCAAGGCAGGTTCACATGTCTGATGAATAAAATGCATACTTTTACATGGTTATTTACATACAAGGATACAACTGCTTCGAATTTCTGTTTGATTTATTTTATTTGAGAAATAGGAAGGATAAAAGGTCAAATGAGTATTGGTTTAACTCTAAATTCCTGTTGAACTATTTCCAATTTTTTCTGAGTGATAGAGATAGTCAGTATGACCTTACCCAGGTATATTTTTTTAACTTTAAATATGAATGTACAACTAAGAGTTAAACAGGAACCATTTCTGAGTTGTTTTGACTGGAAAGTTCAGCTCTTGAGAAACAAACCAAGAAGATTTTTCCTTTTCCCTAATACTAGCGCAGTGATAAATTCATATCGCAATAGTTTTGCTTCTCTATATGGTTAGCATTTTGGAGATACTGAAATACTGCGATACATGATTGTACAAACTCATTATATTATGCCAAAATTTTCAAATATAATGACGTGTCCAGATACATGAGAACCAATAGCAACCAGTATTGGCTTAATTTATTATTATATTTTGGACAATTTTCTGTACTCGGTTTGCTTAACATATTTATATGGAAAATCCAAGCTGGCTTGCATTGTGTGTGTATATATACTGAAATTGTTATATCATGTTGACCTTGCTACTTTTTGAATTATGCATTCGTATGTCCATCTTAACTTCTTCTTTTTAAATAATGTTAATTTGTTGTGTAGACCCATTGCTTTAAGCACGTCGAGTTATTAATCCTTTCATACACAGATATCTTTGTTGGCAAAGCAGAACAAAATCCTAGCAAAGAAAGATTTGAAAACAAAAGATGGCTTACCAAATAATACAAATCAAAAGGAAGCTGACAAGGAAAATAATTTTAGTGTCCCCAAGTCATCCGAGGAGACATTAATAAGCTCTGCTGCTACAGCTACAAGCATTAAGGTGTGTCATTTTTCATTTATCTCCTGTATTATGCATGTAAATTGATTTACAAATGTTTAAATAAAGAAACTATCATAAATAAAGAAACTATCAGTACCTTTATCCCCGAAAACTGGTTGCGTAACTGAACTTGAATGGCTGTGATTGGATTGACACTCAATTTCTCTATAGATTGAACTTAACTTGTTATTACTGCTGTTTTTTTATTTTCCTGTTATAAGAGTCGAGTATTTTTTTAATTTTTTTTTGTAGAAGAAACAGGATGTAGTTCAATTTTCGCTTCCATTGTAATAATTTCACCTTTGAATTCAAGATTTGTAAGCTGGCCCCTCTTTCATCCGAATATTTATTGGCCATAAATTTTTCTTTTGTAGAAATTTCTTTTCTATAATTGCTTCCTTGGAAACTGCTATGATGTTGAAGAGATGATATAATAGAGTAAAGCAAATGACAATGTAGTAATTGACGTCATGCACATATTTTTAAGGGTCAATTGCATATTAGTTACCTCGTATTAACACTTCTCATCTCTAAAGTGGTTTTAGTAGCACATGACACCCCTCAATAAATCAATGTTCAGATTTGAATCCCATTCTCTCATCTTAGTCGTGTTTTGATTCATACCCTGGAGTTTTGGTTTAATGACAGGGGTTTCAACATTCTAAACACAATATAGTCCTTTAATATTGTTTTACATCTGAAATATTTTTTCGACTGCTGTAAATACAATTTTTATCAAGTAGTTCCTTACTTACATGTCATTGCACTTGCCAAGCACTGGTTTCGATTGACCTTAAGGGCGTGATGCGCTAACTAACCAGTTTTAGGGTGGCGTGTGTTGGATGATAAATACAGATAATACATGAAGGGTGTTATATGCAAGTAACCCTATTCTTCGGAAAAATTACTAAAATAATCATAACTATTTTTTTTATAACTTATCTACCTTAGTTTTTTTTTATTTACAATAAGCTCCCATAAAAGTTGTACATTTGGGGGTCTTGTTAACAATCACTCCCTCAAAACTGAAGTTTAAGGGAGTTTATAAAAAATAAAAAAACATAAAGAAAGTTCATTGGGAAACAGCAATAGACAAGGGTATTTAGTGTAAACTTGTCCCTATTTTTAAGTTTATCATTCATTTATCCTCTTTTTCTTTCAGGTGGTCAAATCAGTTGCATCTGTGCCTTGCTCCGAGGAGACCAACATTTCGATGGAGAGCTCATCTGATGCAAAGCTCGAGACAGTGAGGACAATAGAAGCAGCTCAGCTCAGCTTCAAGTATCTGTTCATGGCTGTTCTCATCTTGTTGGTTTCAATTGCTGCTATCTATCTGTTTCAGCTTGAAAACTAGGATGCTTGTTTGTACTTCCTTTTTACGCCCTCATGTATCGGTAGTTTTCCACGTTAGAAATTCTTTTAAGTTGTGAGATGCAGTTTTAATTTTTGTTTAAAAATCTGTTGACAGTGTTAGACAGTTTGTTGTGTATGGGGACTATGTTTTTTCGGCAAACCTAGAGTCCTAAATTCTTTGTAGCAAAATTTTCCTAATGTATTTTGGTTTTCGCAGAAAAATGAAGGAAACCGTGAAATAGGTGTGTGTATTACTTATTTTTGTAGCTTTTTTGGTCCGGAAGATATTTATTGTATATCTTTTAACTTTTATTTTCTCATTTGGTAATGTATTTATTTCATGTTAAAAACAAAATGCATCATTTGGTTAGGATGAGTTAAGTAGTTAACTTTATCGGCTTTTCTCAGAAAAACAGAGTTTTTGGTTTCGAATATATTTACCCAAAAAGTTATTTGGTGAAGATGTTTGATACTTGATTTTCCACAAGTATACGGTATTTCAAACAAAACAACGGTAATCCTATTAAACACGAGATTTTGCTCAAAAGAAAGAGAGAAAAATGATTAGTAATCCCAGCATGATTGGGCAGAAGCCAGAGGGGCCGTGCTTATTATCATGGCCCCTGCTTCATCAAAATCCTAGCTATGTCCTATATCTTCAAGATTATGACGAGTGCGAATGCACATCATTGTTTCTCGAATAATGATTGTCCATTTTATTATGCTTTGCCTTCACTAAATGTTAACTTGGTGGTTCTTGTACTTTACATGCTTAAAATAATACGTTACCAGATATAAAATACCAAAAAGGCAAGGATTTAACAAGAATAAATATGAGAATTTTGATATGTGCAGGTTTTCTTTTCTTTTCATGCATTTTGAACTTTGAGGAAGGAGGGAGAGATAGAAAGAGCACGATAATCTCAGGAATGAAGAATTTTTTTTTTTCAAAATTTTTTAAACTTGTTTGATAAAACGGATAAGAGGAATATGCGGTATCCTTTGAGTTTGGGCTTATTTTTAGTGTGAATGGTCAAAAATCTTCTGGCCCACTTCAAACTTGTGTAAAAACCCCTAGTTTTTTTGTTCTTGTTAAAATACCACTAGATCCAATTAAAATCCTCTATATACTAGTTGTATGTATTATTTAAGCAGTCAGAGCGAAAAAAGACCTAAATGAAATGCGGGCCAGAGGTTTTTTCACAAAGATTTTGAACAGTAGGCCCTTCTCAACAATATTTGAAAATAGCAGGGTTTTTTAGACAACTCCAAAGCGTGCCGGGAGCTTTTTGATAAATTACCCTAAAAAATATAGGTTTGCTACATAAGAGGTAAAATTGTAAATACTCTTAATTATAAGGAGATATATGCTAAAATCCCAACCACAATAAAAGGAGTCGGAGTAATCAACCCAGCCCCTTACGAACCCTAGGGTTAGGGTTTTCACGAGCGACATGACTAAATTCAACGAGATTCAGAAGAAACGAAGAGCCAAGATCCAAGAGGAGAAGCGAGCAATCCATGGGGACCCACACACTGGGAAACTGAAGCAGAGGGCCCAACCCATCGCCATTTCTGGGAAGCGCAAGCGAAAGCTCTTGAAGAAATGGAAAAGGGTAAAATAAAAATAATAAGCTGAATTTTCTTTGGATTTCTACTTATTTTGGTGAATTTAGGGTTAAATTGTAATGGGTATTAGAAAATATTCAATTCCCATTTTTGGTGGAGCAGGAGCAGAAGGAGGCGATAGGGAAAGGTTTGATTACGATGCAAGATGTCGAGATGGCAGTTGCTGATGGTGAGCATGATGATATCTTACACTTTTTATTTTTTCTCACTTTGATAATTGGTATCCCTAATTTATTTGTGTTAATTTTCTGGCATATTAGGGAGTTCTCAAGACAGCAATCAAAAGGCTCAGTTGAAGTTCCATGTTAAGAAGGGTTCGAGGCTGAAAATCAAAAGGTTGAAGGGTAAAGGTAAGGGCTTTTTCGCCTTCGAGTTAGAAAATTTTGCATTTTAGGCTTCTAGCTTTCTTAGTTCTCTCTGTATTGTATAGATGTCAACTGCATTTGGTTGTGCTTTATAATAATTAAATCACTAAAGCATGCATATGAGCCGTATGGGACTCTGGAAGTAATCGTGGATACAAATTCTATGCATAAAAATAGATTTAGAATGGACATACCAATTTTTCAGAGTGTACAACATATAATTTATCAGCATTTCCATGTTGTTACCCTTGAAACTGGAATTTATGACAAACCTTTTGTTCTCTGAAGTTATCGATAGCTTGCATACTATAGCCGACAAAGAACTAATATGTTTTCTCTTTCACTATATGCGTCAATAGGTCCCATGCTATAGCCTAGATATTAGTGAAAAAAAATTAAAACCGTTAATCCCAAAAACTGGTAATTTCCATGCACCTATAAAATAATAAATATGATGGGTTATCTATACTCCAAATCCATTGTTTTTTTATAACATTCTGCAGTCCACAAAATGTTTTTAGAAAATACTATATTTGTTAACAAAATCATTAAATACAGCATATTGAAGCCAACAATAGCTGACATGCTATGATATACTGAAATTGGTAAAGACGAAAAGTGTTTATTTTCTGGAAATTGATGATATTTGGCTTGTTTTAACACTTGAAAAGTGGCCAAGCTTTGCCAAAAAAAAATTGTTTCTCAGTCATTGTTGTCATAATCATCGGCATTTGGCTTTCCATGATTTATGAAAACCATAAGATGTAAAGTATATTGTCTTCCAAAGGCATTGTTTATTTGCATGATATACAATCCATATGCATTTGTAAAAGAGCATATTATTTTTTTAACAAACCATTAGTATTTGACATTCTATATAAGCCATGAAAATTGGCAAAAAAGAAAATTGTTCTGTTCACCAAAGCTATCAATACTTATCATGTTTTAGCATGGGGAAGCCAACTGAATATTGACAGTTTTTATTGATGACATTGGCATGCTATATATAATCCATGAGAATTGGCAAAGATTTTTAAAATTCGGACTTTCAAATTTAGCAACATCTGCATGCCATTATCGAAGGAAAAAAAAAATATGGCTTGTTTATTGTTCATAATGTTAAAAAAGTTGGTAAAAGAATGACATGTGTGCTCTTGAACATCATCATATTTTGCTTGCTAGATATCCCATGAAAATTGGTAAATCAATAATCGGTCCATAGTATCCATATTGCAACCTGCTAATATCAATACAAATTTGCAAAATTTATTCTTCAAGATAATTGATATATGACAAGCTGTAATATGTACAATTTCTTAAAGTTCGCAAGAAATTCATCCAAGGCATCAATAATAACCTTGTATCACAATAACCGAATTAATAGGCAACGTCATATCTCTCAAGATTCAATGATATATTTAAATTATGCCATTTTTTTGTCCCCTAAGATCATGAATGCTTGGCATGTTGGAGCTTATCAAAATTGTTAAAAATTGGTAAATTTTTTTGTTTCTCCAAATTCAACAATATTTTCAGTGTTCCATAGCCATGGAAATTGGCATAACAATGCAAAAATTTTATTTTTCAAAATTATTGATATTTGACTTGCTTCTGTCCATGAAATCCTAAAATTTAGCAAACTTTTTAGCTCTCCAAGCTTAGCTGTTTCTGAAATGACATGTCCACTAAAATTGATTAAAATGTTGAGTTTTGTTTTGTAAAATTAGCAATATTATGTATTATGTTGTAATGTACTAACTGTGTAAACATTGACAAGCTTTTGCTTCACCAAATTCATCGATAGCTAGCTTGCTATTATAAGCCTGTAACCTATGAAAGTCAGTTGTATGTGGCAATTTGTGGAAATATTTACCCATTTCATGGGATTTGTTGCTTTTCAAAACTAACAATAACTTCGGTGCAATGCCTGGCAACTTCTATCAATTAAAATATAGCATGCCAAATGTTGATGAATATATAAAATAGATTGCATTTGTACTCATTTATGCTGACAATAGCAGCATGAAAATAAATGGATTTGAAGAAGCTTGCTACATTTTATATTTTCATGGGTAACATGTTGAATGTCAATTGGCATGCTCTAGGCCACAAAATTGATAAAAGCTGGTACATTATAATCCATGGTCATTGATATTTAGGATGCTATAGACCATGAAATTTGGTCAAATACAATAACTTTTATTTCAAGATTGATTAATATTTCACATACTTAGTGTATGAGAATTAGCCAAAAAAATAAAATTATCTGTAAGCATTGTAATCATTTAATCATAGTTGTAAAAATGCGACCTTTCGTTTTTTAAAGTGATCGGATTTTTACATGATATGATGCACCGAAATCATTGAAAACAACATCTCTTTTGTTACCAACCACAATTTGGTAAAAACATATTGACAAATTTTTGGTTTCCAAAAGTCATTGATTGTTTTAAGTGCTATTGCCTATTAAAGTCAATAAATATTTTCACAAATTCATCAATATTTTGCATACTTTAACTGCCGATTTGGCATGCTGCTATCCATAATATTCAAAAAATGTGAATTTTCTTTTCTCCTCCGAAGGTGTTAATTTTGTGTTCCGGATATTGGGTTGTAGAATGCAAGAAATCTATGAGAAGTGGTTTTACGAGAAGCCTATTGCTTTGAAACATAAAGCTTGCTTGCTTCTTTTTTCTGTCTTTTCAATTTTTTTGGGGCAATAGAATTCGATTGTCTCCATCAAATGTCATCTATAACCTTTCTTTTCGTTTTTATGATACAAGTTTTGTTGTATCTGTGTGATTAGATCCCCCCCCCCCCCCGCCCCACCCCATCCACACACACTCCACATTTGTTTTATAGCTTCCATAATTTTCTTTTGTCCTCCAATGGTGTTAATTTTGTGTTGCAAATGTTGGGTTGTAGAATGCAAGAAATCTTTGAGAAGCAGTTTTAGGATTAATAATGCTAGAAGTCTATTACTTTGGAACACAAAGCTTGCTTGTTTATTTTTTCCTTCATTTTTTTGGGGCAATAGAATTCGATTGTCTTCATCAAAAGTCATCTATAACCTTTCCTTTCGTTTTTATGATACAAGTTTTGTTGTATTTGTGTGATTAGCCCCCCCCCCCCCCTCCTTCCCACTCCACATTTGTATTATAGCTTCCATATGGTATAGATGCCTCACAACCACTAAAAACAACCCCATTATGTTTTAGTGAAGTAAATAAAAGCTTATATGCAAAGAAACCTTATAGGAAATGAGTAGAAAAAGACTTGTTGGATCTGGTTCCATTCCTATTGCCATCATAGTCTTACATTTTATGAACAAGCTTCACAGTTTAGATAAGTTGGTGAGGAAGCAGGTAAATTTTGTCTTGCAAATTACCATGTTAGAGAACCCATGCATATGAATGTGCTGAAATGCGTAGGAAACAATAGAGCAGTGTTATCGGACGGGTGTTGCATTTTCTTGAGAATTACATATGGTGCCATGTCTGCATTTAAATTTACTTTATATTTACAATTAATTTACATTATCAATTTAAACTTTTATGTTTGTTACCAGTGAATTAAATGGTTGGAAAAGGGTTTAATTTATAATTAGCCAAAGATTACATTGCTTGTATCTTTTTATATCATTGCAGAGTCGTAGTTAATACGATATATTTTTTAAATTATATGTCACATTTCCCCCCCTACTGTTTATTCTTTATTTAATTTTTTTAGGCAAGAGCAAAAAGAAATCTACGAAATCCTCGACAGATGGTCCAGCAGCAGGAGATTCAATGGTAGAATGACTGCCGAATATATCAGAACCACCTTGCAATTTTCAGTGCGCATGTGTTTATGGATTGTATTACTGAGACAAAACGATAATTGTATAATTATTACTTTCCTTTTAAGTGTTTTAGACAAATTTGTTTGTTCGAGAATGAATGGATGATTTCGTGGTCTTTGTTTATTTCTATGAAGAATTTAACCAATTATTGTCTTTCTTATAGCAGTCATCGTAAACATTAGGCTTACCGGCCTTTATGTTTCTCGACTCAAAAGTATTTACTATTGAGAATTGGTTTTGGTTTGAAGAAATTATATGCATAGTGTGCCCTTTTTCCAAAATATTATAACATTGAAATTATGACACTAAATATTTCACATGTTTAGTATTTTTTCATATTTTTCTCAATTTTTTTTATCATATATGTATCTGGATTTTTATTAATTTAAATAAAGCAAACACACATAATTCGCTTATGTGCTATGCGGTCCTCAAGCACATGAAATCGCATACGCATATCGCATTCAATAACATTGAGAATACCTTTTAATGAAGAAACCATGAAGTAAAGAATGCATTTATTGTCGATTTTGTAAGGTGAGATATCATCATGAAATCAAATTTTGGAAAATTTGAAATAAGAAGAGGATATCTTGTTATAATTAAATGGATTTAGAAAATTAAGCTTTTAGAAAAAAGAAAGAAGACGCATGTGACAAAAATTTGAAAGAACCAACTTTTTTTTACTGCATCCAATAATGTGATGTATATTTGGCATAAAAAAGGTTTTGGAGAGAGTAAATAAATTTCCCAAATTTACACCCTGTTTTCGACTTGAATGTTAGGAATTATGTATTTCTAAATTTAATTATTTAAGGAATGTGTGGTTTCAATGGAACATATAAGAGGAATATGTATAATGAAGGAAATATGTATAATGAATAAATCTTGAATATTCTATATATAATTTTTTTTTGTTTCAAATTTCAAGGTGCATACCATCCTACATGGGAGAAGAGGGAGCCGGGGGGGGGGGGGAACCGGATGTGGACAACATAGGATTTAGAGTATAAAGTTTATGTTTTCCTTTTAGAAATTTTCCTAAAAGAGGACAAAATGCTACATGCCCTCCCTGAGTTTATAGTAGTAGAGATTACATATCTTCATAGAAGTTTGGAGACCCTTCTCACGAACCACATGGGACTCAAAATTATGCAACAATATTCAACCTTCACGGACAAATAACAAAAGCAAGGAGAAGATGATGAATTCGAGGGATTCCATTAATGAAATAATAAAGGCTTAGCCCATCTGTCCATGGCCGGATGTTAGTGAAATTAAGCTGAAAGAAGATGCACAATAAAGATAAATTAGGCTAATCAGGCTTTTTTGAGATATAAGTCTTACCGTTAGCATCACCTTCCACATGTTAAAATCATGAATTCCATCAGTCACCACCAATAACAGATTGCAGACAGATGCTAGGAAAACACCACTCTAGAACGATTCCTTGCATTACAAGAAGAGAGCCAATTTTATGATCAGATATCACCATAAAGACTACCTGCAACATTATGTGCAGAAAGACTCATTTTATTTCCAATAATCACCTGAATTCCCAACAATTCATGAGCCAGATCTGCTGATAAGGACTCCCCATTCAATACTGAAATTGCAGATAAACCATCGGGTCTCATCATATCAATTAAAACAGAAGGGCTGAACATTGGCTGCAGATAATATAAATTTAGGTTGTGACTTAAGTATACAGACCGGTAAACTATGCATATAAAGATGATTTGTCAAAAAATTGGCACATGGATTGTGAATTGAAGTAACTTGTTGGTAGCATTTGCTAATAGATGACGACAATGTGCTTCTTAGGCTATTTAGCTTGCAATATATGAGCAAGAAATTTGAATACTACTCATTATCTAAAGTTTAAAATGTATTCTATACAATATTTTCTAGACTTGTCATGTTTTTGAATTATAAGGAGTTCTCCAATGGTTGCATGAGTTTAAATTGAATTTATAATGAGGTTAGGTATTTATAGCACCAACCGACAAATCAAGATTTCAGCATACCCACCTAAGATTTTCAAGCCAAGAATATACTATCAATATGCACATGTTGGTGTTTTAATGAACATAGAAACAGTATAAGAAGCACAAAAGCCTATAGAAGACAAGGTTTGCCATGCAAGAATTGAAGCATGGAGTCTTGCACCCAAATTATGTTTTATAGGATGCAAATGTGCTGCAGATAGAAAACCATGCATTCCTTTTTATAGATTTTTAGTTCTCTCTCCCTCTCTCTCTCCCTCTCTCTCCCTCCCTCTCCCAACCTGCTTAGTTCTTTTAAGGAGTGTTGAGATGTTGTAAATATTTTGTTGCAACTTCTCTTCTCTTTTTCCTTTTGTAAAGGACCCGATTGATTTTCTGATGCAATTAGACGGACACTTAATATGCGCAGCTTTTCTGTCAAAAACAACTGTGTTTTCTACGAGACACTCGACACTTTGTAAAGGTAAATGCAAAGCACAGAAATCAAGGACTAAGAACAAATGCATGAAAGAAATTACAATTGATAAATGAATCTCGTAATGTTTAATCTCTCTAACAAATCATCAACATTGTATGAGAATTTTCAGTGAACCACCTGAGCATCGAGAAGTATAAGCCGTTCCGAAGAAACCCTCAATTCAACACCTGCAGTACAATGTTTCGCCATCACTCTGGTTTCATCAGACTGGGTTGCAAAAGGGGTAGCATTCCTTGAAATGATTCAGATGATAATTTTTAAAATGAGAACCAAGAAGTAAAGCTAAAAATTGCTCCTTTCTTAATGGATTGAATCAATATGCATCAAACATGGATGCAAATTCAAATTAAATGAAGAAAAATACCAGGTGAGCTTCCATCGAATCCATCGAGCTCATTCAAAATCGTCGATTTCCCCACTCCAGTTGGCCCAATGATCCCAATAACATTGAAATCAGCGTTCTCCGTCAAAAACTGCAACCAAATCACTCGATCAAAATCCAATCTTTTTGCATCAAAATTTCTAGGGTTTTGAAAGGGGAAAAGAGAGAGCACAGGCAAGATTCGTTCAGTGTGGAAATCCCAAGAATCGGAGAAGAGGTTGAGGGATCCAGGCTGAGGAGCGTTGCGGGAGGATCGAAGCACGACGGAGGCGCCTCCGGCGGAAGCGGAGGAGAGAGACGGGGCTCCGGCGACGGAGGGGTCTAGGGCTGCGGCAGGGACAGGAGAGGGCTTCGCAAGGAGAATCTTTGGCGGCGGCGGCGGCGGAGGGAGAGATGATGATGAGTTTGCGCCTGCGGCGGAGTTGGCGGAGGACGGCGGAGCTCCGAGGGCTGCCATGGGTACTGCTTTGTGTTTTAACTGGTGCATATAAAGCTTGTGCGGTCTTTTTTTTTACTGAAAGCTTCTTTATGCAGCAAACTCGCGGCCATTTCAGAGCGCGGGGGGGGACCACATCACCCAAAGCTCACGTATTAACTATAAAATCAGCTTCTGCCAGAATATATGAGTAGCTTTAAACTTGAACGACCGTGTTCATTTCCATATATCCTCCGGTTAATAAGTATTTTTTTCATGGTTAATCCATCTCATAACCAGAAAAGAGTCATCCTCAAGCCAGAGTTTACTTAAATACAGCTCAAAATCCGCGACCCTAACAGTTTCTCTAGTCACTGACAACTTAACCAGAGGAACAATGGCCCTCAAAGTCGCCAACCTTTAGATAGAAGAACGTACCCATTCTCATCCCGACAAAGAAACCCCGTTTCTGCCACAGAGTACCCTTTGACTAAACCATCGAAATTCGTCTTGATTTCATCGTACCGTGGGTTTGACTATTGAAAGCGAGGGGTATGAAAAGGGTGTCCAGAAAACACAGGATCAGACCAGTTAGCTGTCGATGAGATTGAGTAAATTCCAAGTTCATTGACATCAATACTCCTTAGCAAGAAACAACACCTTATCGCGGACCTTCTCAGGCACTGTAGCAATTCCATTAAAAACCATCACGTTCTGATGTTTCCAAATTATCCATATTCCATTGTTTCCAAATTACAGGGAACTCTAAGTTTTAACTGGAATTTACGTACTTGCAATGATTAAACTTTATTTATTTACTTTTTTTTTCTTCTAATTTTTAACTTGAGAGCCAATGAAAACAGTTTTTGAAATTATTCATATCTATAATCTATAATACTCACGGTACAGGGAGGGGGAGGGAAAATCTATAATACTCACGTGCATTGTACGTGCGAATATACTAACGCTGTCTCAACATCTCACTGCTGTTGTAACCACAAATCTTGAAGGGTCTCAATTGAAAATTGAAATTCAAGTAAAGAACATCATAAATATGCCATGAGGAATTGCAGTAAATTTTAAAGAAAATATAAAAAAGAAAAAATATAACTGATGATGCTTGATATCGGTGATCTCCCAGATCAGGACACGTGGCAGATGACGTGTCCCAGGGCTCACAAGAAATGACCTATAGTGGCCGACCAGACCACTCATGTGTCCGTCCTACAAGCAAACGCTGGCTCATCTCCGAGCCCCCAGCACAATTGGCCTCCTCGGCCTCACAGCTCGTTTCCGAGCTATTACAGGCCCGAGCCTCCTCGGCCCTCGCAGCTCGCCTCCGGGCTCGAGCAGAACCAAGATACCTCTGCTCTCCCGCTCCTCCGCGAGCTCTCCCACCGAGGTCATCTTCCTCGGTCTCATCGACCGACCAACAACACCGCTTGCAGGCGTAACCGCTATCCCGCGAATCTCTCCATGCGCGAGATCTCCACCGGCCACATCCCACGTTCCACGCCACCACGATCCCCCATTAACGAGCCTGTCTCGCCATTAATGGGAAGTCCCGCTCATCACGCGGGCGTGACGTTGGGAGCATAACGGCCGGCGTGATTCTTGTGCCTGCCTCGTCTGCTGCCACCGCTGTATAAACCCCTTCTTCAGACGGTTCAAATAAGCCATTTTGACTCCACTAAGCCGTTACTCTGCTTGGATCTCTAGTCTAACTTGATCGTCGGAGGGTCCTCGGTGGTACAACCGCCCCAGGACTTCCTTGCAGGTAGTTCGGAAACCATAACCTCAAACCCATTGAACTCCACACGCTTCGGGAGCGACAGCCTCCAGATCCAATCTCAGCCACCCATCGCCGCCATCAGCAGATCAACGGAAGGTAACATCTTGGCGCGATCCAGGTCGCGTCAGCTGGCGCCGTCTGTGGGAAATTCTTGATTCCACAAAAACAAAAGTTCACTTTCCGATCTAAATACAATGGCGAGCGATCATCACGAAGATCCAATCTCAGCCACCCATCGCCGCCATCAGCAGATCAACGGAAGGTAACATCTTGGCGCGATCCAGGTCGCGTCAGCTGGCGTTGTCTGGCGGTCCAAGCACCGGTCGCCTCCTCCTCGTCAACGGAGGCGCGGACAAAGCTCCTCCGTCGAATGCCATCAACGCCCTCGCCAGCCGCATAGACCGACTTGCGTCTGTTGTGGAGGCGCTGATCCGCGTCCAAACGGCGGGGCGAGATCACCAAGTCACCGCTCCCCCACCTTGGGGCCAAAACCCTTACAGGGGAAGAGAAGACTCCATCCGCGTCGGCACCTCCGACCGCCGCCTCATCAGTTCCGGCAACCACGGTTTTCTCGGGCCGACGTACTCGAAAACCCGGTGGGCACCGCTAAGTTTGGCTCCGAGGTCTTACGCTAGAGAGTTTTGCCCCGAGTTTTGTCGCACCCCTGTCCCTCCCGAAGCGGTGGCGGTCAGCTTGCCTGTTTACAGGCACGACCGGCACCCCCTCTCTCAACGGGGTCGCACACGCGAGACTCTCCACAGCAGCTCGAAAACAACCCCACCGGGGGGCGTAAAGAACCTCACCAAAGGGAGCCAAGGCTCGTCGAAAATCATGGTCATGACGGCCGGGGGTACGTCAAGTACATACGAGACTCAGCACCCTGCACCAGCCGCGGAAGCCGACAGCTGACCGAAGAAGAGGCCAAGGGAGACCGAGCAGATCACATTTGACGACGAGGACTTTCACGGCATATCCTTGCCCCACAACGACCCCCTGGTGATTACGGCTCGAGTCCATCAATACGAGGTGCACAGGATCCTGGTCGACTCGGGAAGCTCGGCAGACATTCTCTTCCACGACTGCTTCCTGCGCATGGGGCTCGCCCCGGCAGACCTGAGGCCGACCTCCCACGTCCTCTCAGGATTCACCAACCACTCCATCCCGGCAGAAGGGGTAATCACTCCACAATTCAACATCGGGGAGGCCAACCGTACGCGGACTCTGCCGATGGAATTCATCGTAGCGAGAATTCCATCGGCCTACAACATCCTCCTCAGCTGCCCCACGCTGAACTCCCTCCGGGCCTAGATATCGACCTATCACCTGGCGATGAAGTTTCCCCTCGACCAAGGCGAGATAGGTCGGGTCTATGGAGACCAGCGAGTCGCAAAGGTTTGCTTCACCGCAACATCTTCATCGAAGAGACCGGTCGGCGATGCCGAAGGTGAGGGTGACATCAGGGGTTCTCTAGACACTCGAGACGAGCAAACCGAGGTCCGAGGGACCCCGGTGGAGCCTCTGACAGAGGTCCCCCTCGCAGAAGGGGACGACGAAAAACTCGTTCAGATCGGGTCGCTTCTGACAGGAACCTAGCGAGATGACCTGGTCCATTTTCTCAGAAACAACTCCGACGTGTTTGCCTGGGCGCCTGCTGACATGCCTGGGATCGACCCCAAAATTATATCTCACAAGCTCGGGGTTGATCCGACGGCCCGACCTGTCAGACAGAAAAAGCGAAGGTTCGCCCCGGTCAAACAGAAGGCTATCGAGGACGAGGTAGATCGGCTCCTCGCCGCCAACTTCATTCGGAATGTGCCTAATTCGGAGTGGCTAGCAAACGTAGTCCTGGTCAAGAAATCAAGCGGGAAGTGGCGCATGTGCGTCGACTTCACCGACCTCAACAAGGCCTGCCCCAAAGACAACTATCCTCTACCTCGGATAGATCGGCTCGTCGACAGCTCGGTAGGCCACGAGCTATTGAGCTTCATGGATGCCTTCTCCGGCTACAATCAGATCCGTATGAATCCGGCAGACGAAGATCTTACCGCATTCACAACAGACCGGGGGGTATACTGCTATAAGGTGATGCATTTCGGCCTCAAGAACGCCGGGGCTACATACTAACGGTTGGTCAACCGCATGTTCAAGCCACAGATCGGCAGGAACACGGAAGTTTACATCGACGACATGCTCGTCAAATCAGTCTCGTCGACCGACCACACTAAGGACCTGGGCGAGGCCTTCGAGGTACTTCGCAAGTTCAAGATGAAGCTGAATCCCGCCAAGTGCGCATTCGGGGTCACCAGGGGAAAGTTCTTCGGTTTCATGGTCACCCACCGTGGGATCGAGGCTAACCCGGAAAAAAATTGACGCCATCCTCAACATAACTGCGCCCAAGACCAACGTCGAGATCATGCGACTAACCGGGCGAGTGGCCGCTCTGAGCCAGCTCATGTCGAGGTCTGGGGAAAAGTGCCTCCCGTTCTTCAAAGATCTAAGGAAAATTCCGAGGTTCGAGTGGTCAGAAGAGTGCCAGACCGCCTTCAACCAGTTAAAGAGGCACCTGGCGGTTCCGCCGCGACTCACCTGACCGATCGAAGGGGACGAGCTATCGCTGTATTTGGTGGTGCCCGACTAAGCGGTAGGCTCGGTGCTTGTCCGGGAGGTCGACGGAGTGCAGAGGCCGGTATACTACGTGAGCCACGTCTTCAAATATGCATAGACGAAGTATCCGTCCATAAAGAAGATCGTCCTGGCCCTCATTGTGGTCTCAAGGAAGCTATGGCACTACTTCCAAGCACACACTATCCTCGTCCTTACCGAGCGTCCGCTGGGAGCTATTCTCGCCTCACCCGAATCCTCGGGCCGCTTAGAGAAGTGGAGGTGGGAGTTGTTCCAGTTTGACATAAAATACCGCCCGAGGCAGGACATTAAAGCACAAGCCCTGGTCGACTTTATTGTCGAGTGCACCATCCCTAGCAAGGAACCGGAGCCCGCGCCGACCCTTACGGATCAACACCCGATCGTGGGGAGACCCGACTCGGTCCCTGGGTGGGTCATCTACGTCGACGGGTCCTCAACCGAGGAAGGCTGTGGCGCCGGCCTTATCATTCGGGGCCCGAACGAAGCAGAAATGGAATATTCCCTAAAGCTCGGATTCAAGGCTTCAAAAAACACGGCAGAGTATGAGGCCCTGCTGGCTAGACTTCGCATGGCCTCTGGGCTGGGGCTGAGGACAATTCGAATCCGCAGTGACTTAGCCCTGGTCGTTGGCCAAGTGACCGGCCATTTAGAGGCTCGGGAACCCCTAATGGTGAAATATCTAGCCGAGGTAAGAAAACTTCGGAAGAATTTCGACGAAGTCCAGATAAACAAATACCCAGGCAGCTCAATGCCCAAGCTGACGTCCTGAGCAAGCTGGCCTCATCTTACTCGGCCAACAACAAGCGGTCTATCCTCTTCGAAACCTTGCCACGGCCCAGCGTGGAAGACGGTGCGATAATACTTCATGTGTATACAGCGCAAGAAGATGTCCAGGACTGGAGGAAGCCCCTCGTGGAATTCCTAAGGGACGGTACGCTCCCAGAAGATCGGGGAGAAACACGCCGTCTCCGGGCCAAAGCCCGTCACTTCGTCTCCGGGCCAAAGCCCGTCACTTCGTCTGGAGCAATGAGAACCTTTACAAGAAATCCTTCACTCAGCCTCTGCTCCGGTGTGTCGACTCCCACGAAGCCGACTACGTCCTCCGTGAAATCCATGAAGGGGTCGGCGGCGCACACCAAGGGGCCCGAACCTTAATCCAGAAGGCATTGCTCCAGGGGTACTGCTGGCCAACTATTCACGAGGACGCTCAGAAGCACGTCCGGAGATGCAAAAGCTGCTAACTCCACAGAAGCATACCTCGCCTCCCGGCCACCGAGCTAACCGCTGTTCCCCTCCGAAAGACGGCGCAAGACAGACGTCTTGTCTGAAATTCGGGGCAAATGCTAATTGGTGCTATCCGTTCACCTCTCCGAAGATGCCAAGTTGATTTATGGCACCATGTATCCAAGGTTTAAACGGATGCGACCGATATAGCAGACTTCGTCAGATTCCCCCTCGATTGAGGGGTTTTTGATTGTGGGGACGCTCTTCCCTGCAGGCGCAAGCCCCTGCAGTTAATCACGCTACCGCATCACGGTAACAACTTTCTCCTTCTCCATATGGTCACTACGTGTCGTGGGTGTTTGTTTTGTATTTGGTTGCCCGTGGATTGTATACGGAGACTAATTTGTGTTGTCGTCCGTAGGACGTGGATTAGTCCAAATCCGTATCTTCTTAGATTTGGGTTTGGGGGGTGTTTAAGGATACGTTAGCCTTATTTGAGGCTAAGATCAACTTAAACGTTTGTTAAGGACACGTTAGTCTAATTCTAGACTAAGATCGACTTAACGGGATCGTTTAGATCCGACAAGAGAGCAATTGTGCTCTATTGTTTAGTTTAGTGACATTGCGGTCGATAGTTAGTTTAAGGACATTACGGTCCAATGTTAATTTTAAGACATTGCGGTCAAGGTTAAGGACGTCATAGTCCGTGAGTTTAATGACCTCACAGTCCGGTATTAGTTTTAAGATATCACGGTCGAGGTTAAGGACGTCATAGTCCATGAGCTTAAGGACCTCACAGTCCGATGTTAGTTTTAAGACATCACGGTCAAGGTTAAGAACATCATAGTCCATGAGTTGAAGGACCCCACAGTCCGATATTAGTTTTAAGACATCACAGTCGAGGTTAAGGACGTCATAGTCCATGAGTTTAAGGACCCCACGGTCCGTAGCAATGTGTGGTCGTCGGGACCCGTTATCTCTCTGACGACATTGAAGAATTACAACGACGGATGTCAGAGGAGTAAAGAGATGTGCCCTCGAACCGGGTGTAAATTGATTGGAAGAGCCGTTGTGCTCAGTTCAATTTATATTGAAGACTTATGGCCAGAATTGGGCTAAGTCCATTTAAAAATGTTTAACATTTTATTCATGTTTGGCCTGTTTGGCCTTTATTTGGGCTCTGCCCTTTTAATAATGCACAACATTGGGCTCTGTAATTAAATGCATAGTATTTATATTTGGCCTGTTAGATTTTTACTTGGGCTCTGCCCTTTTTAATAATGCATAGCATTTTTAGTGGTCTGATAGTGCGCCACGTGGCTTGTCAGGCGCTTTGCGCCAATCAAAGAGCGCAATGCGCTAGTGCATGCGAAGGTGACACGTGTCACGCTCTGCGCTAAGCGCAAGTCTGTTAGCGCAGTGCGCTGCGTCAGTGAACGACACGTGGCGCGCTCTGGTGCAGTGCGCCATTCTAAGAGCGCAGTGCGCTGTTTTAGAAGCGCAAAGCCCAAATTGTGTCTGTGGTTGACACGTGGCGCGTTCTGGTGACGTGTGCCAGTCCAATAAGCGCAAATGTGCATTTCAAAAGTGCAAGGCACTGTCCAATAGCGCAGAGCGCATCTTGATCAAATTAAGATCAAAGACCAAGTTTTCTGTTCTCTCAAAAAAGGTTCTACCTTAAGATCCAAGAACCAAGGTTCTTATTCTCATCAAAAGGCTGTGGCTTTATAGATCAAAAGATCTAGGAATGAAGTAAATTACTTCTTTTTTAATCTTTTAGATTTTCTTGATCTTTTTTCTTTTTTATATTGAAGATCTTGATCTTGGTCTTAGATCTTTGATCTTTTAGAAGAGAATTCTTCTTTTAGTGAGTCGTTTTCATCTCTGTTCTTCAAGAATCAAATTTTTTACCTTTAAAGATGAAGAAGATGATCTTCTTTCTTCAAAGGCTTGCCTTTCTTTCTTTTTGAGGTTTTTTCTCAAAGTTTTCAGAGGGTTCTCTCTCTTCTGTATATCTGTCTCTGAGACTTGGAGTCTAGGGGCCTTTATATAGGGCCAATTGATTTGTTAAGTTAGTTACAGAGATCTTTCTCTGATTGATCTGGAGATATTTCCCCACCGTTGGATTTTTGATCTTAAGGCCTCTGTTTTACAGAAGATAATCTTCTTATTTTAATAAGATTGGAAAGATCTTTCTAGAATTTTAATTCTAATTAATTAATAATTTATTATTTAAATTCCAGTGCTGGCGCAATTGGCGCTAGACACGTGTCGCGCAGCGCGCGCCTGTGTTTGACACGTGGCGCGCAGTGCAGCTGCGCTAGTGCGCCTGTGTTTGACACGTGGCGCGCAGCTCAGAGCGCAAGTGATCTGAAGCGTTGCTTCATTCATTTTTTTGAATTTGAATTTTGAAATAGAGCTTTGCTCTGATTGGGGGTGCGCTGCCTTGGGCGCAGCGCTCCTGGCGCTGGCGTGTCTGCTTTTGACACGTGGCGCGCTGCGCGCAGCGCAAGGAATCTGAAGCGTTGCTTCAATTTTTGAATTTTGAAATTCAAACAGAGTTTTTTTCTGATTGGGGGAAACAAATGCCCCCCCACCGTTGCGCTCACGTAGCACACACGTGAGTGCAGCGGTGGCAACATCTGAGCCATTGGATCAACTCAGAAGTTGAGGAGGCGCTTCAGCGCCTATAAATAGGACCCTTGGTCCTCAGATGATTATCATCCTCTTTCTTGAGAATTTTCTCTTATTCAGAGCATTGTTCTCTAGTTTTAAGAACTTTTCAAGAGTAAAACTCTTCCAAAACTTAGGTATAGTTTAAAACTTTTAATAAACCAGGGTTCTACCCATTAACAGAGCTTTGCTCTCTAAAAGGATTTTTCTTGCGATTTCTTAATTCATTAATGGAGCTTTGCTCCTTTCAAATTATATAGAAGAACTCTTAAGAGTTTTTTCATGAATCTTGAAGATTAAAGATGGAATTTTAATTTTTGATGAATTATATCATCTTTTCAGAGCAAAGCTCTCAATGTTCTCGGAGGATTTCTTTAAATTCCCTTCATAACTGATTTTAACAGGTGTCACTCCTGTCTGTAGAGCATTGCTCTCGAGGAGTTTAATTTCCTGTGCCTGTTTTGAATCAGAAATTGCTTAATCAGTTTGTCTGCTAATTTTGTTGATTTTCTTTTACAGGAGTAATGGACGCTCACATGTACGATCTCGACGAGATTATCTCTTACGGAGACATCCGCCAACTCGGCCGTTCTCAGAATCGAGAATTCACAAACGGCGAGTGTGCCGAGATTATGAGTCGCTTTGACGCATACAATGGCCAACTGCTTCCTCGGCGTTCCTCTCTCTTGAACCTTATCGTAGGAGCAATCTGGGAAGCGCTTCTCTTGTTCTGTACTGGTGTGCCACTTGGAGCATTGGATGCCGCCGAGGACAAGGTGCACTCAGTGTATCTGATGAGCCTAATCTCAAAGAGAAGGCGAGACAATCTTGTCGATCTCTTGCACCAGGCTTTTCAACAGTCTGCCGTACTTGCTGCCTATCGGAGGGTGGAGGACATCAGTGGGGATCCCGACGCTTGTGCTCGCGAAAGAAAGCACACTAGGATGGTTCGCCAGGCTTGGAAAGTTCTGGACAAGGTCACTTTTGAGTTCCTCAATCCATGTCCTGGATTTGAGGTTTTGCCATTGTAATTATTTTAGTAGCATCTTTCTTTATTGCTTTCATAATTATAAGAACCCCCCCTTTTTTTAAGTATGAATGGCAAATTTCTCATTTCAGCTTTTCTTATTTCACGTACTAAATCTTTTGCACATGCATGAATGTGTATGTCTCGAACGCTTAATCAAATGCAAATCGGATGTTCTTTCTGTCACTTTCTTCTTTCTTGCTGTGTTGTTTTTCATGTGATTTTAGCAAGTGTGGTCTGTAGATAGCGCATAACTGTCAGTCTTAGGTTCTTTGTAGAGTGGCGATGGCTTAGAAAACATGGTTAAGGTCTGTCACCTAAGACTTTTCAACTTTATGCGCCGTGAGGGTCTCATAAAGAATTTTCTCCCTACAGGTCGAGAGGATCCCGTAGGTGTAATTTTCTTCTTAAGAATCGTGAGGATTCCTAAGTGTGTTTTCTCTTGAAAGTCGTAAGGATTTCACAAGAGAATTTGCTCCCTTACGAGTCGTGAGGACCCGCAAGTGATGGGTGAAGTTTCCCTTATCCGCATTTCACGGAGTCAGGGGTTGCTCTGGATGCTTCCCACTGTTTCACTGCCGTGTTTGGCGAGGACCAGGCTCCGCTCTGGACGTTTTCCAGGATACCGTAGTTTAAAGACATTGCGGTCGAGGTTAAGGACATCATAGTCCGTGGATTTAAGGACTCCACAGTCCGTTGTTAGTTTTAAGACATTACGGTCGAGGTTAAGGACATCACAGTCCATGAGTTTAAGGACCTCACAGTCCAATGTTAGTTTTAAGACATCACGGTCGAGCTTAAGGACATCATAGTCCGTAGATTTTAAGGACTCCACAGTCCAACGTTAGTTTTAAGACATCACGGTCGAGGTTAAGGACATCATAGTCCGTGAGTTTAAGGACCTCACAGTCCACAAAATGTGTGGTTATTGGGACCCGTCATCTCTTTGAATACGTTGAGGAATTACAACGACAAATATCAAATGAGTGAAGAGATATACCCTTGAACCAAAGTAAAATCAGTTTAAAATCATTTTGGTTGATTGTTAGTTTTAAGACATTACAGTCGAGGTTAAGGAAATCATAGTCCGTGGATTTAAGGACTCCACAGTCCGATGTTTGCTCTGGATGCTTTCCACGGGTTCACTGCCGTGTTTGGCGAGGACCAGGCTCCGCTCTGGACGTTTTCCACGGGGTCAGATGTGACGTTATCCGCGTTCCACGTAACTAGGAATTTGCACTAGATGCTTCCCACGGGTTCACTGCCGTATTTGGCGAGGACTAGCCTCCGCTCTGGATGCTTCACATGGGTTCACTGCCGTGTTCTGCGAAGACCAGGATCCGCTCTGAACGTTTTCCACGGGGTCAGAAGTGACGTTATCCGTGTTCCACATGACCATGAATTTTGCTCTAGATGCTTCCCACGGGTTCACTGCCGTGTTCGGCGAGGACTAGGCTCTGCTCTGGATACTTCACACGGGTTTACTGCCGTGCTCTGCGAGGACCAGGATCCGCTCTGGACGTTTTCCACGGGGTCAGAAGTGATGTTATCCGCGTTCCACGTAACCAGGAATTTTACTTTAGATGCTTCCCACGGGTTCACTGCCGTGTTCGGTGAGGACTAGGCTCCGCTCTGGATGCTTCATACGGGTTCACTGCCGTGCTCTGCGGGGACCAGGATCCGCTCTGGACATTTTCCACGGGGTCAAAAGTGACGTTATCCGTGTTCCACGTGACCACACGGGTTCACTGCCGTGTTCGGCGAGGACTAGGCTTCGCTCTGGATGCTTCATACGGGTTCACTGCCGTGCTCTGCAAGGACCAGGATCCGCTCTGGACGTTTTCCACGGGGTCAGAAGTGACGTTATCCGTGTTCCATGTGACCAGGAATTTGCTGATTATATCCGCATTTCACAGAGCTGGGATTTGACTCTCGGTCATCTGTATACCGCCGAGTCATGGAACTGGGAGTTGCCGCTGTTCCACTTTGTTTGATGTTGTGTTTGTTGCAATGAGACTAATGTTGAGATGATCTCTAGGCCGTCTGTGAACCATCGAGATTTGGCTTCTTCTTCTGATGAAACCTGGGGAGGAGGAGTGTGATTCCTTCTTTGTTTGCGCCCCTGGATTGTATACAGGGATTGATATGATATCACCTGTAGGGTATAAATTTCATTTTATTTTTCAATTCTTTCCGCGATGCTCTATCATTTCAGCTTTTATATCGCGAAGGTCGCGATTGCCCAATCATTTCGGCTATTTTTCGCGGTGCCCAATCATTTCGGCTATTTATTTTATTTTTACTCGCTGCTTTTTTTGCGAGTTGCCCAATCATTTCGGCTATTTTTCATGCATACATTTTTACTTGCTGATTTTGTTGCAAGTTGCCACATTATTTCGGCTATTTCGTGTGCATGTGTGGCTCGCTAGCTTTTTGCCGCAAGCTTGGGATTAGACACCGATTTCGGCATCAGCACCGCTACAACTGGGATATTGCCAGGAGCGAATCATCATTTGCCTCTGTCGATACCGAACAAAGGTGGCTTAGTGAACAGGGTTAGGATTCTGTCGACTAAGGCTTTTGACTTCATGAGCCGTAAGGGTCTCACAAAGGTATTTCTCCCTGCGAGTCGTGAGGATCTCATAGGTGCGTTTTCTCCTTAGGAATCGTGAGGACTCCATGTCATGCTCCGCTTCCCAAAATACGGAATACGAGGGGTTGACAAGGCCAGCCATGCTCCTACGGTCAAGGAAATGTCCTGCCGTAGTCACACTTCGGCTTCTAGTTTTGCATGGTAAGCAGTAAATGATGCGCGGGTAATGAGAAATGCAGTAACTGAACAAAACAATATAAAGAACTGACCTGATAGGAAACAAAAGGGTATAACTCTGGATAGATAATCAAGATGTCCGCGATGTACGTCTAGTCCTGGTCCAGGCTAAATCCACTCCTCACACTGAGCATGCATACTCAGGTCGTCAGAGCGACACAATAACAATATAATATATAAATTCATGTGACAACTCTAACAGTGATAATAAATATATATAACAGTAAATCAATGACGGTGTAGGTATGAACATGCAGTAATCAATGCAGTGGAACACTAAAAGCAGTAAAATGATATGCCAAGTATGTCAACACAGTAAGTATGTAGATCAATGCTATCATCCCTATCAGTCTCTAAGTCTCACTGTATAAGTCACTAAGCCTATCGTCAGTCCAAGTATGAGAGTCAACCACTCGCGAGTGTCCTCCACCCAAGGGTAGAACCCAAGGGCAAGGGACCACGGGCCCAACATGTAACTCACGGTAATAATCATGTACCATGTAAATCTCCATATATCTCCATATATCTCCATATATATAAGCCGGCAAGGGACTTCCGAGATTATGTTGAACTCACACTCAAACTACCCCATACCCCGTGGTCTACATCAAACGCTAACCATAACCTCAAATACTAATCGGTCTGTGACAAGTCTGCGCGAGAACTGGAGGCAGGACCTCCATCAAGCACGTCTCGACTAATACCTAAGATAAATGGCAGTGTCTGGTGCCTTATCTGTGACACCCATGCAAGAGCTTCCATAAGTGTCCCATACCACTTATAGTCACACGTACACGCTGTTAGTTGTATGTATGCCCTATAGGCCAGTATTGTACACATGATGTATATTATATTGGATGCTTGGATATATATAGAGATGACTTTCTTGCTCGATATGATAGTATGCTATCTGGTTACTCTTTATCTTAACATGTACACTTGTCTCTTTAAACAGTCTTAAAGTTACATGTTGATAAAGCCCTTAGGATGTGTACTTGACTACCTGGACTATGATGCAGATCATACTAGTGGAGACATGGTAGTCCATAAGTACATCCTTCAAAGTCCCTAGTCGTGGGTGTATCGAGACAGGGCATCGATATACCAGAGTAGACTAGCGTATACGCTTCTCGACCCATGAGATGGGCGATGGATGATCCCATATCCATTGGTGTTTGACATCAGAGATGGTATACGGGTGCTCAGTGGAGACTGGGTACACTGGACGGACTCGCCGAGAACTCCCAGATGGTATTATACCTCACGTCAGATGGCAGTTCTCAGGTGACACTTATGCAGGTTAGTCTGTAGACCCGAGATCGTCATAGAGTCTTGTGTGATTCCCACTGTGCTTTGATCTCCACCTTACCACGTCCATGAGGGCGTGCAAAACGGTGGTCTTTGGGTACAGTCCCGAGTCACATGGAGGCAATGAGCGATAGGAGGGGTTTCGTCTCTCCCGGTATTGGGGGTTGATGTTGCGCTGTGCTCGATTGGCCGTAACAGGGAAGTCCCTGGCCAGGGCTGATCAGAGATTTGCTGGTAAGTGTTACCAGTAGTTTCTCGACCCGTTATGAGCCTCACATCGGCACGACTTATCGGTTATTGGGGTCTGACGTTTACCACCCCTAGACTTGATATGCGACGTATCAGACGAACAGACCGGACTGTACGGTAAGTGTTACTGGTTGGATTCACAGGAGTGTGAGCGGGCTAGCTCGTCGATCTTCTGATCGCTCAATACCCGGATGGCCGTTACGTTTAGCAGACCGCTTGCGGCTTGTGGGTGCTTGATATGATCATCATCTGCTACCGGCGTATTGACGAGTCTTTAGAGTCCTACACAGAGGTTTCCTGGCTCAAGCGAAACGAAATAGGAGCGCATATGAGATATGTGCGGGAGCGAGAATAATGCGTGTATGTGATACCGCATTTCATTCTCGCGATAAATGTTTCGATTGGTTATATTCGATATGACCTAGTTATCGAATCATTGATTCGATAAATCGATACATTGAATACTAGTCGATTATGTGCGACATGACCGGATCATTGAATCAAATGTTGATTTAATGATTTAATGTATAATTATATATTTGATATATTACTTTGCATTAACTAGTATTGGATCACTTTATATGGATTTTCTCACTTGATGTGCAAGTTGTATATGTGATATACTTTTGTGCACATATTTGTATCATGTTTGATGATACTTAATCATTTGGTTAAGTGTGAAGAATTAAACCATGGTTAAATGATAATTAGGGTTTTGCCTTATCATTTATTTATTCATTTCTTTATTTATTTCATTGGATAAATGAAAATAAAATGGTTTTGTTTTTGTCATGAAGCTTGTTGAAGCTTCATGAAGCTTTGACCAAGGAGACCATTTTGTCTTCATGCTTAACCCTAACCCATCAACTTACCATGGTTTATTCTCTACACTTAACCCTAGTTAGATTATGATAAGTATGCATTTTTTCTTTTCATTTTAAAGAACTTATTATAAAACTAGCTTCATCTTCTCCTTCTTCTTCAAGATAGAAACCTTGATGCCATCAATGGCAACTTGAGTTCTAGTGAGAGAAATCCAATTCTAAAGTGAACCCACCTCCTATTTCTTCACCCTCTACCTCTTGCCAAGTTGTTTTGGGTGTTTTCTTCACAAGTTTCACAACTTTGTGAAGTCGGAGCTTGAACTTGTGATGCCTCGACGTAGATCGTCTTTGACACGAAGCCGACGACCTAGCTCGCACGTTTCTCCGATGAAGCCGACGATTGAGTTCGGGATTCATGATGGACAGCGAGAGGACACCCACGTGGAGCTAAGGAAGTGGAGAACCGGATCTACAAAGGTTGTAGCATCTAACTTTTAGTTAAGTAGTTAACTAGATTATCTTTTCGCCTAAACTTCTAGTCAACGATCCGTATTAGGGTTTCTCGGCACCCATAATTTTTGAAATTGGCATGCTTGATGCCTTGTGAGACTTCATTAGAGTGCCTAGGAACCCTACAGTGGTATCAGAGCCTAGTTAGAGCCTTAGGCGAAGTCTAGACGACGTTTGAAACCCGAACGAACCCGAAACCCTAAAACCCAAGTGCTCTCTGGACTTTTTCTAAATTCTGGGATTTTTCCAGATTAAAAATTGCTAAAAAATTCAGCAAGGAAATATGTGAATTACGGTGCAAAAATTTCTTGATGAACAGTCTTCAGTGCGGCGGAACCGCGGCCTAAGCCTGCTTAGGCGGCGGTTCCGCGGCAACTTTATTAAATTATTATATAATTTTTGCACAGTAACTGATATCTTCTGGTGTTGGATTTTCTGGGAATTTTTAAAATTTATTCAAGAGTTGAATTTTCTGGGGTGTTTTAGAGCTTCGGTGTTTCGACCGGATTATCAAACTTCGTCTTTGTGTTTTTCCGGATAAGTTTTTAGAATATGTTAAAAAGTTCGACCGGATATAAATACCCAATTTTTCCCCTGTCGGGAAATTTCCAAGTGTTGGATTTTTCCGTAGTTTAATGACGTTCTAAGTAGTGCAAGTAACGCAATGGACCCTCTAGAAGACAACAAACCTTAACTCGATTATGTGACCGTCTTGAACTGCCCTTTGAACCTTCGGGTTTGGGGCAGTACGGCGTGCCACATGTGAGGCGTTGGCTTGACCCTTCTGCGGCTGGACCGTTGGTACTGAGGCACGAACTGAATGTTGTTAGACTTATTTCATGTATTGAGCTGTATCGGGAAAACTTGGGTATTCGACTGTTCGATCGGAAAGTTTAACATTTTCTGTTTATCTGGAATGTGATATAATAATTGGAATTCACAAACAGTTATGAGATAACTGAATGAATGTTATAAATCTAGCAGTTTAGTCCCACATGATATTGAAAAGAGTTTTCGATAATGAGACTAAAATGCGGGATTTATATCTGTTAGGCATGTGATGTCTAAGTATTTCATTTGATTAGGCATGCGATGTCTAAAGAGGTTGCGGATTCCAACTGTTGTAGTTTTAAACTTTCTTTTCTGTGACCGTAAGTGTAGTATGTTCATATCGCCGGTTTCGTTGCTATACGTCAACGACAATTGGGGTATGCATACTTACTTACGTTGATGACATGTGATGTTATGTGTTGCTGGATATGTTATATTGGATCGTCATGTTCGAATAGCCGGGGGTTTTTATGTGAGATGAGTGTTTTTCATTTTCATTCATGTAAAAACTTGTATGTAATATTCTTTTATTTGGGGCACTTCCAGGTTGCGGAAGTTGTCACCTTTTGTATATTATTTACTTTTCCGCATTAGGATAGACCCAAGGAGGGGAGCACAAGTAACCGGGTTCTGGGGTCCAGTGGGAGACCAACCCGAGGAGTCGAGTCCGGGTCTCCTAACCCCAGAATTGGCAGGGTTGCTTGCCGCTCTCGTAGGGGTCTAGGGGTGTGGGATTGGGTATTCATCACGACCGTGGAATCCGTGTTTTATACTGGCTCGTATTGAAAACACGGACGTCCTAGTATATCCAATATTTCATATGTTTCTTCTGCTGCGATATCTGTGATGTGATCATGTGATGTTCTGTGATGGATACAGTATATAGTATATATGATATATTATATAGATGTTACTTATGTTTTGCACCCGCACTAGCCCTGTCCTGCTCTGTCGTTAGTTATCTAACCTAACGGTGCACGAGGGGACATCGAGGCGAATGCGGATGGCATAAGTGTACGTCGTATTTATCTGTGATGTTTAGGTATTTAAATGATGGGACTTCATTAATGTGATTAATGAAAGAAAAGAAACCTAAGATGTTGTGGAATCAAAATTTTAAATAAAAAGGGTAGCTACAGTTCTTGCTTTGCATAGCGGTATATATGATATACTCTGCACCTTATTCGATGAGGAAAGGACCGAGATCCCTTCACCGGGAGTGACTCCTTTAGCAATAACTGGCAGATGCTACACACTCGGTTTGCTTTTGACTGCTTTTGGGTTTTTGCTTTGCACAGCGATATATATGATATATCCCGCACCTCATTCGACGAGGAAAGGACCGAGATCCCTTCGCCGGGAGTGACTCCTTTAGCAAAACTAGAAAAGCCTCAAAATCACTCCATTTCAAAATTTCATTTGATTCTACAACGATATCAAGTTCATTACGCAATAGGTTTTCAGAAAAACCTGCGTAGCCCTCCGTCATTTCAGATAAGTTACATATAGTATTCGTGCTACATTTGTTGGCTTTCGTCAAGGTGTAGTGTGCGGTAGCTATGTGCTGTTTATCTGCTGCATATGATGCGACTGGATTAGGGTAGTCGTACGGCTTTGTTGGCTTTCGTCAAGGGTCGTGCGGGTGGGTTTAATTCAGTCAAGAAATGTACGGGTTGAACTTGACTAGCGGGCTGTGGTTTGTTGGCTTTCGTCAAGGTCATAGCACGCTAGGGGCAAAAGTATTATCGGGAATTTCAAGTGTTGAAATTTGCAATGAGATTGCATATCTTCTATGAGATAGTTGGATCCCGATACCCACTGCGAGTAAGAGTTACTCCTGGGAGAGTTTTACACATTGCAATTAGCTGATCAAGTAGGTGTCTAGAAAGGTGTCAACGGGGTTACGCCTCTGGGAAAACGAGATTTACATTAATTAGGTTCGTGCGAAAGCACGGGGGACCTCCCTCAAAGTACCGATACTGGCCTGGCTGAAAGATTGGCGAACTTGTAGTATGTAATTAATCCCGGCTAGTCTTTCCTTTTAGGGTTTGAAGGAAGATTTGATAAAAAGCAGTGGGAGCCATCCTGATTAGATAAGATAATAACCAATCTGATCTTGCACGAGCATACGCTAAAGTGTTTTCTTCTCTCTCTCTCCAGGTAGCGACCATTTCATGCCCTAATGAAGATAATAATATGGATGTATTGACCGAACCCGCATGTTATACTGTGCTGGGGAACGTTGGTTCCGTTCTTTCTTATAAGAGTTATAGGAATGAACAGGATATAGGGGAATGCCAGGATTCCCATGCCACCCGAATGAAGAAAGTACATGTTGATGCATTTTCTTCGGGTGTGTTCGTTACTGAGAACTGTTTCTCCATTTGCTCTATGTCCTGGGTATTAGATACCGGGTCAGGATCCCATATATGTAATCAGTTACATGGGCTCAGGAAAGGTAGAGAACTTGGAGAAGGTGATAAAGACATTAGAGTTGGAAATGGTGCAATTGTTGCAGCTAAGACTGTCGGGGAATATCACCTTGTATTACCAACTGGTAATACATTGGTTCTGAACGAATGCTATTACATGCCGAACCTAATATGCAACATTATATCGGTTTCTTTATTAAGTAAAGAGGGATATAATTTTGTATTACAGGACAATGTTATGAACATTTTCCGTAACCAAAAGTTGGTTGGATCAGGCACGTTGTGCAATGGCATTTATGTTCTAAATCAATCAACAGTTCTGAGCATAACAAGCACACACAAGAGGAAGAGTTCAGAACTGAACGAATCCTTCTTGTGGCATTGTAGACTGGGTCACATCAATGCGACACGACTGGCTAAGTTGCATAAGGATGGATATTTGAAACCATTCGAATTTTCATCTTATGACACTTGCCAGTCATGTCTCAAAGGCAAGATGACCAAAACTCCGTTTACGGGACACGGAGAAAGAGTTACCGAACTCTTAGGACTAATACATGGTGATGTATGTGGTCCCATGTCTACACATGTCAGGGATGGTTCTTCGTACTTCATTACATTCACTGACGATCTCTCAAGATACGGACATGTGTACTTAATAAGACACAAGTCTGAAGCTTTTGAGAAATTTAGAGAATATAAACAAGAAGTCGAAAACCAAACCGGAAAAAGTATTAAAATCCTTCGATCTGATCGAGGAGGTGAATACTTGAGCAATGAATTCCTGGACTTCCTAAAAGAGAATGGGATTCTCTCTCAGCTGACTCCTCCATATACACCACAGCACAACGGTGTATCAGAACGGAGGAACCGCACCCTATTAGATATGGTGCGCTCTATGATGAGCACAGCTGAGTTACCTATTTCCTTCTGGGGGTATGCGCTTGAGACAACCATACATCTATTGAATATGGTCCCCACCAAATCTGTGCCTACCACTCCATATGAGATATGGAAAGGGAAGAGACCATGTCTTAACTATGTTAAGATATGGGGTTGTCCAGCCTATGTCAAACGACAAAATCCGGACAAACTCGAGGCACGGTCTGTTCTATGCAAATTTGTAGGATATCCCAAGAATTCTCAAGGGTATATCTTCTACCACCCTGAGGAACAAAGAGTGTTTGTTTCTCGGCATGCCACCTTTTTAGAAAAGGAATTTCTTGAAAAAGAGATTAGTGGTCATGAGGTAGAACTGGAAGAAGTTCCAGCTGCAGAAGCTACAACAGAAGATCTGGTAGAACCAGAGGATTCCGTAGTTCCCGATGAACCCCAGCCACTCCGCCGATCTAGTAGGGTTCCTCGCCAACCTGAGAGATACTATGGTTTTCTCATGGACGGTGGGAGCGAGGATTGCATCATGGAGGATGATGACCCAACTAGCTTCGAGCAGGCCATCACGAGTGGGGACTCAGTGAAATGGCTGGATGCTATGCGGTCCGAGATGGAATCCATGTACACCAACAAAGTATGGACTTTGGACGTTGCTCCTGAAGGGGTAAAACCCATTGGGAGCAAGTGGATCTTCAAGAAGAAACTTGGTGTAGATGAGAAAGTGGAGACTTTCAAAGCTAGACTTGTAGCAAAGGGTTTTCGTCAAAGACCAGGTGTGGACTATGACGAAACCTTTTCTCCAGTGGCTATACTTAAATCCATCCGGATCATGCTTGCCATCGCTGCTTATCATGATTACGAAATCTGGCAAATGGATGTTAAGACCGCCTTTCTAAATGGTGATTTAGAAGAGTGCGTGTACATGACTCAGCCAGAAGGCTTCGTAGACAGTGGGAGCAGCGGAAAGGTGTGCAAGCTGCTTAAATCCATTTATGGATTAAAGCAAGCATCGCGGAGTTAGAACATCTTCTTTGACGTCGTTATCAAAGAGTTTGATTTCGTCAAAAATCCAGATGAACCTTGTATCTACAAGAAGGTGGCAGAGAGTAAGGTGGTCTTCCTCGTATTGTACGTGGACGACATACTCTTGATAGGAAATGATATTCCTATGCTGCAATCGGTCAAGCTCTTCTTATCACAAAGATTCTCAATGAAAGATCTTGGTGATGCCTCCTGCATATTGGGAATCAGGATCTATAGAGATAGATCCAAACGGATTTTGGGATTGTCCCAATCCAGGTACATTGACACCATACTAAAGAGGTTTAGTATGGAAGAGTCCAAGCGTGGGAACATGCCCACGATCTCTGGAGTCACTCTCTCCAAAGAGATGTCTCCCAAGACTGATTTGGAGAGAGCTCGCATGCAAGGGATACCCTATGCTTCGGCAGTAGGCTCTATGATGTATGCGATGCTATGTACCAGACCCGATGTAGCATACTCACTAAGTGTCGTGAGCAGGTATCAAGCTGATCCTAGAGAGAGTCACTGGACAGCTGTGAAGAGCATTCTCAAGTACTTACGAAGGACTAGAGATATGTTCTTGGTGTATGGTAACGGAGAGCTCCAAGTGGAGTCCTTTACCGATTCGAGCTTCCAGAGTGATAAGGACGACTCTAAGTCGCAGTCGGGCTTTGTCTTTACCCTTTACGGAGGGGCGGTTAGCTGGAAGAGTTCCAAGCAGGAAACCGTGGCAGACTCGACGATGGAGGCTGAATACATCGCTGCCAACGATGCTGCCAAAGAGGCTGTCTGGATCAAGAAGTTCATTACTGAACTTGGAGTGGTTCCATCCATTGAGCATCCAATACCTTTGTATTGCGATAACAATGGAGCGGTGGCTTTGGCCAAGGAACCCAGGTCCCATCAGCGATCCAGGCATATTCTGAGGCGGTATCACCTGATCCGGGAGATAGTTGATCGCCGGGAGATCGAGGTCAGGAGGGTTGACACGAAGAACAACACGGCGGATCCACTCACGAAGGCCATTCCCCAGATACAGTTTGAGAGACTCTTCGGGATGCTCGGTATGCGATACTACAGCAGCTGGCCCTAGTGCAAGTGGGAGATTGTTAGTTGTATGTATGCCCTAGAGGCCAGTATTGTACACATGATGTATATTATATTGGATGCTTGGACATATATAGAGATGACTTTCTTGCTCGATATGATAGTATGCTATCTGGTTACTCTTTATCTTAACATGTACACTTGTCTCTTTAAACTGTCTTAAAGTTACATGTTGATAAATCCCTTAGGATGTGTACTTGACTACCTGGACTATGATGCAGATCATACTAGTGGGGACGTGGTAGTCCATAAGTACATCCTTCAAGGTCCCTAGTCGTGGGTGTATCGAGACAGGGCATCGATATACCAGAGTAGACTAGCGTATACGCTTCTCGACCCATGAGATGGGCGATGGATGATCCCATATCCATTGGTGTTTGACATCAGAGATGGTATACGGGTGCTAAGTGGAGACTGGGTACACTGGACGGACTCGCCGAGAACTCCCAGATGGTATTATACCTCACGTCAGATGGCAGTTCTCAGGTGACACTTGTGCAGGTTAGTCTGTAGACCCGAGATCGTCATAGAGTCTTGTGTGATTCCCACTGTGCTTTGATCTCCACCTTACCACGTCCATGAGGGCGTGCAAAACGGTGGTCTTTGGGTACAGTCCCGAGTCACATGGAGGCAATGAGCGATAGGAGGGGTTTCGTCTCTCCCGGTATTGGGGGTTGATGTTGCGCTGTGCTCGATTGGCCGTAACAGGGAAGTCCCTGGCCAGGGCTGATCAGAGATTTGCTGGTAAGTGTTACCAGTAGTTTCTCGACCCGTTATGAGCCTCACATCGGCATGACTTATCGGTTATTGGGGTCTGACGTTTACCACCCCTAGACTTGATATGCGACGTATCAGACGAACAGACCGGACTGTACGGTAAGTGTTACTGGTTAGATTCACATGAGTGTGAGCGGGCTAGCTCGTCGATCTTCTGATCGCTCAATACCCGGATGGCCGTTACGTTTAGCAGACCGCTTGCGGCTTGTGGGTGCTTGATATGATCATCATCTGCTACCGGCGTATTGACGAGTCTTTAGAGTCCTACACAAAGGTTTCCTGGCTCAAGCGAAACGAAATAGGAGCGCATATGAGATATGTGCGGGAGCGAGAATAATGCGTGTATGTGATACCGCATTTCATTCTCGCGATAAATGTTTCGATTGGTTATATTCGATATGACCTAGTTATCGAATCATTGATTCGATAAATCGATACATTGAATACTAGTCGGTTATGTGCGACATGACCGGATCATTGAATCAAATGTTGATTTAATGATTTAATGTATAATTATATATTTGATATATTACTTTGCATTAACTAGTATTGGATCACTTTATATGGATTTTCTCACTTGATGTGCAAGTTGTATATGTGATATACTTTTGTGCACATATTTATATCATGTTTGATGATACTTAATCATTTGGTTAAGTGTGAAGAATTAAACCATGGTTAAATGATAATTAGGGTTTTGCCTTATCATTTATTTATTCATTTCTTTATTTATTTCATTGGATAAATGAAAATAAAATGGTTTTGTTTTTGTCATGAAGCTTGTTGAAGCTTCATGAAGCTTTGACCAAGGAGACCATTTTATCTTCATGCTTAACCCTAACCCATCCACTTACCATAGTTTATTCTCTACACTTAACCCTAGTTAGATTATGATAAGTATGCATTTTTTCTTTTCATTTTAAAGAACTTATTATAAAACTAGCTTCATCTTCTCCTTCTTCTTCAAGATAGAAACCTTGATGCCATCAATGGCAACTTGAGTTCTAGTGAGAGAAATCCAATTCTAAAGTGAACCCACCTCCTATTTCTTCACCCTCTACCTCTTGCCAAGTTGTTTTGGGTGTTTTCTTCACAAGTTTCACAACTTTGTGAAGTCGGAGCTTGAACTTGTGATGCCTCGACGTAGATCGTCTTTGACACGAAGCCGACGACCTAGCTCGCACGTTTCTCCGATGAAGCCGACGATTGAGTTCGGGATTCATGATGGACAGCGAGAGGACACCCACGTGGAGCTAAGGAAGTGGAGAACCGGATCTACAAAGGTTGTAGCATCTAACTTTTAGTTAAGTAGTTAACTAGATTATCTTTTCGCCTAAACTTCTAGTCAACGATCCGTATTAGGGTTTCTCGGCACCCATAATTTTTGAAATTGGCATGCTTGATGCCTTGTGAGACTTCATTAGAGTGCCTAGGAACCCTACACACGCGTTCCACAGACGTCGACAATGCAATAGAATAATAGGGTTCACTGATTGTGTACAAGTACGTATCACTTTCACTTATTCACTGATACACAAACACTAACGTACTTGCCACAATCATCACTAATACCTAACACTGGGTAATGCAGATTATCACTAAGTTATCAATACAGTGACATATGTATGATATGATGTGTAAACAGTATGTAAAGCACGATTAGGATGTCATGAATCAGTAATCTACCACTTGCAATATTTATCATAAATCAAACGTGTACAATTTAGTGAAACGATAAATTAGGAATAAATCGTATGATTGGTTATCTAACCAGCGAATTTGGTTTCACGGCAATCGGGTTTCGGGATCATTAGTTATGGCTATTTTCTTTTAAGCGTTCACGGCTGGAAACCCGGTTTCAGAATCGGAAGTCCGTTTTGCAACGCATTTTAATCCAAGTTGGGATCAGAATTTAGCAACGCTACAGTATAATGAAATCTAGGGTTTCTAGTAAAGTTTTCAACGCAATAGACGGATTCTAAATCGCGTCTGTACGTCAGGAGATATACACCGTTTAATACTAGTATGTCAATTCTGATTCTGTTGGGACTGTTATACGTCCCGATCTTTTAAATTACAGGTTAAATAGCAAATGTTGACGAAACAGGGTGAAACCACTTGTGTTGTCTAGACAACAGATTCAACTGTAATAAACAGTGGAGTTCCGCGACCTACGAGTTAAGCAAACAGTGTGGTACCCATTACGAGACAGCGCACAGTAAACAGAGTCGTTCTGGACAGCAGTCCAGAGTCGCACTCCGATCCAATTATTATCACAGTTTAAGTACAGAAATATTTAGAAACTTGCATAGGGTTATAGTTCGTCGAGTCGGCTTCGATTTAATCCCTCGAACGCATCGTTCCAGTGTGTATATAGATTTTAACGGTGTTCAGGTACAAGAAAATTCCAGTTTTACGAGTAAACTTGGGGGTAGTCGTTTTAGTCGTTAATAGTCGTATTATCCAGTGAAATTTATACAGGGTATTTATCACTACACGGGCCAGGACATACAATCTAATTCCGCCAAATTAGACAAGTATTTTCGTTGGGATCACACATCGAACAGGTTTGGCACATACTCGATCTGAAATTGTAATTTTGCGATCTATGTAATTTAAATTTGTAACTTGAATATATAGCATGTAGCAAGTAAATTACTTGCCTGGAAACGTTGAATTGATGGCACGGTATGCACGGGCACGACCACGCGGCAACAACGTCAAGAATTTGGCCTTGGCCTCGGATTGAGCTCTGTGCAATGGCTCAGCGGCGACGATGAGCTCCGGCTTGGATGCTGAAGGTCGGCTGTTCGAGCTTCAGAGGAGGTGAGCGCAGTGACTGGTGGCCGAAGCTTGGAGGTTGGCCGACGAGGGAAGGCTCGGGTTGAACCGTGAGGAGAGAGAGAGAAGAGATTGGTGATGCTGGTGCTCGCGGAGGTGTGGAGGTGAGCACGGGGGTGCCGTTGGTAAGTTGGCCGGCGGTTTAGAGGTAGTGGCCGGAGTAGGGTGCGGTGGTTTGCTATGGTGGTGCAGCCAAGGTGGGGAGGTCGGCTAGATGGGTTGCAACGGTGGTGTGCTCGGGAGAGGAGGTGGGTTCGACGTGATGGAGGGAGGTGGGTTCGACGTGATGGAGGGAGGTGGCCGGAGGTGGCGACGGCGACGTGCATGCGAGGTCGGGATGTGGGTTTGAGAGGGGAGAGACGTCGGGAAAGGAGAGAAAGGCGAAGGCGTCGAAGGTTGGTGAAGGTGAGGTCGGAGGGAGTCGGAGAGATGGGGACTCGGGTGATCGGGGAAGAAGGGGGTCGGGGTTCCGGTGTTGCGGGACGTCGAGGGTGCAGTGAGGTGTTGGGTGCGACGGGGCTGGGGACGAGGGTGAAGGCGGCGAGGTGGGGGCGAGCAACGTGAGTCGGGTGAGTTGGAGGCGAGCGACATGAGGGGGACGGCGGCGAGCGCGACACTCGGCCGTAGGCGCGGGTTAGAGAGAGAGAGAGAGAAAGAATGGGAAAGATAGAGAGAGAGGGAGCGGGAAAAGAAATGGGAGAGAGAGGGAGAGAGGTGTGTGTGAGTGGGGAAGAGAGAGAGAGGAACGTAAGAATTAATTTAGTGAGAGAGAGAGGAGAATTATTAGAGGAGAGAGAGAGGGAGACGTGCGTAAGAGGGGGAGAGAGAGAGAATTGTAGGAATAAAGGAAATTAAACTAAAAATGGAGAATGTGGAAATAAAATTAATACGGAAAGTAATGGAGGGATTAGATGAGTGTTAATGGAAATTTATGGGGGAAGATTAAGAGGTGTTAATGGAAATTATTTTAGAATTTAAAGGTGATTTAAGAGGGAATAATATAAGAAGATTTGAAATGAAGGAAGGAAAAATGAGGAGCTTGGGCCGGACTCTTGACGGGCTGCTGGGCTGGGCTGAGTGAATAATTAATTAATTTATTAGAGAAAAGGGATGGGTCGAGAATTACAATAAAAGAATTGTAAGGGATTAGGAAGAGGGCCGGGCCTTTGGAGAAAAGAATTCAAATGGGGAAAAGAAATAAGTGGGCCGGGTTGGTTTAAATCCTATTTTAATTTACATGGGCTAGGAAAAAATAGGTTATGGACTGAGTAAAGTATGGTTTGGGGTTTAGTAGAAATAAAATTAAATAAATTAAATAAAATTCAAGAATAACAAAAATACAGATTTTGGTATAAAAAGGGCTGGGTATTATATCATACCACCCTTACAAAAATTTCATCCTCGAAATTTAAAATAAACGATAAGTTATACAAACATAAGTGAAAGCTATTATATTGAAAACAACACATAAAGATTTACTAGAATCCGTGGACGAAGAAATTTGAAGGTATAAATATATAAGAACAACATACAAAAAGATAGGTCTAAATAGGTATAAGGCAGGAATAACTATAGGGGCAACTACATGTATACGAGAATAGCAATAAGAACAATAACGAACAATGATATTCGAGGCGTACTCGATAAAATCGAAACTCAAATATGTGCACGTATAAGTATATCAAAGGTAGCACGTCAGAAATAATAAGTATAAGGCACAACCATCGATAATAGTAATCATAGGCACAATACCCGTAAATAAGTAACGACAATAAAGTAGTGAAAGATTTGTCGGTAGGTTAAAACATTTTAGGATAATGTATCGATCAAATAACTTAGAAACTCACATAGTGAAAATAAGGAACAAGGAACACAAATATGCACGGTGTAAGGTTGCGCTACTGAAAAAAAAATGAGGATAATAGTAGTGTGCTTGAAATACATAAAACTAAGTAGTCAATAACACGCACTCTTCGACAAATACAAGATAATGAAAACCAAATTTTGAATAATAAAGTCCCTAAATATATATAGGGTAATAGGAAAACACAAAAATGTATAGGGCTAGTTAGGGTAAGAATTACAAGGAAGTGTGGCTCATTCAAAGGTTGGAGTATGGCTGCTTTAGGTTGAATGTTAAGGAGATTGGGATCGGGTCAGCACAGGAACAAAGGACTGCAAGGTGAAAAGTATGGGGAGGATAACGGTCGGTAAATCATATGAATCAAAATTTGAAGAGTTAGCAAACTCGGAAATTTCACAAAAATGTTCTCCTCCCAGAAGGATCTCAAACGAGGTACAGACGAAGGATGAAGGGTGGACCTCTAAAAGATCGGGTGTGGTACTTGTTAATCTCTATGAGGGTTACAACAATGTGAGGAGTAGGGGTGGACAGATCTCAGTAGGAAAATAATTGTATAGAAGAAATAATCAAGTATCAAGTGAACTAAGAAGATCGAAAGATTAGCGAACTCAGCAATTTATTTAATTCCAGAAGATTTTAAACAAAGCATTCTAAAAAAAACGAAATGTGGCCCTAAACTATACACAGATTTTATTTGGCCAGAGAAGACAACATCTAAAAGAAATCCCGTCAGTCGCGGCTGTGGAGATTCAACAGGTTGCGGTAGGCTCGCGCGCTCAGGTAGGGGCGTCCATTCCCATATCGCCTTGCAGGAATCGCCATTGGGAGTTCTTCCACAACAGGGTCTTGATCTTCTGGTCCTTCTTCCTCGGCTGGAGCTTCTTCATCGAGGTCTGATTCCATGTGATTCTTTTCTTCTGGATTCTCTTCCATGAGATTTTCCTCCACTGGATTTTCTTCTATCGGGTCTTCCTCGGGATCTTCCTCCATCGGGTTCTCTTCAAGGTCTTCTTCCTTTTCGTCGGAATCGCCTATCATGTCAAACTCTGGGGCGGCTTCTCCTTCGTCCTCTGAATCGTTGTTTCCGAAATTGACCTGGGGGCCGTTGATCTCATCGTCAGAACTCATCAACGTGCGATCTAAGGAAACGCATGACCGTGCATCCTCATCTAGATGCGGCGCTGCTCTAGGGTGGGCCATGGCCTGAAAAGAAAGAGTCATGATTAGATAATGGAACACATCAAGAAAATAGCCAAGTGTACGAAGTATAGAAAGATATGCGGTGGCAGGAACTGAAAAAGTCAAGATTAAAATGCTGTGATAGTGAATAGTATGAATAAGGGGAAGGACAAGAGAAAGATACATATATTACGATTCAAGTTTTAATGCATTCAACTAAAAAGTTCGACGGATACAAGATTTCAAATGAAAGAAAGTTTTACAAAAGGGGTGATAACATTACTACTGAAAGTAGAAAACATAAAAAAATTCTTCTTTGATTATTAGACCGCTGCATTCTCGTCACGCGAGTTGAATCCTGTGTTGGGTCCACCTTATACTCAATGTTCGAACTACACAATAATCATCACTTGGTAGAAGTGGGGAGTGTGGACGAATCTCCTCCCTGTAGCTCTTTCCTTTTTGGGCAACCGTTGATGAGATGTTCGTTGGATCTGCAAATCAGATATTTCCCTTGGGCGCAGCGACAATCCCTCTGAAGATGTCCCGGCCTCTTACAGTACCCACAACATGGGGTCTTCTGCTGCTTTTGTCGAGGGGAAACAAATTGGCGCTTCATCTTCTTCTCTATTCCATGTCTAACAGGGATCCCTTTACGATTTGAGACTCCCGCTGGTGCCTGATTCACCTGCCTTCTCAGTCCTTCAGCTAACAAATCGTTCGTTCGCTCCTGGGCTTCCTTCAAACCTTGCAGTACACTCAGAATCTCAATGGTCTGATTCTGTGGAGTGGAGATAGAGGAAGAGTCGTTGGAAGACATGATCCTGAAACAATAATTTTGAGGATGATATAAGGCACAAGCTATAAGAATCAAAATATAATATGGACTGAACAAAGATTCAAGGATATCAGATGTGATGAAATTCGTTACAAGTGGAAAATCAACGGTAGGATTCTAAGTCACTTAAACAGAGTACGGTAGTGCAATTAAAACCACGTAACCTTGCCAAGTCACCCGAAACCCCAGCGAATGGATAGCAGAACACACAATGTGAATATGGATCAAGGACATCAAGTTTACAATCTAGACTGAGGGATGTCTTAGATTGTCAAGCTCTACACGGAAAACTGCAATCCCAATCGAAGCAAAACCTGGGCTCTGATACCAACTAAACCATGTCATGTCCCGCTTCCCAAAATACGGAATACGAGGGGTTGACAAGGCCAGCCATGCTCTTACGGTCAAGGAAATGTCCTGCCGTAGTCACACTTCGGCTTCTAGTTTTGCATGGTAAGCAGTAAATGATGCGCGGGTAATGAGAAATGCAGTAACTGAACAAAACAATATAAAGAACTGACCTGATAGGAAACAAAAGGGTATAACTCTGGATAGATAATCAAGATGTCCGTGATGTACGTCTAGTCCTGGTCCAGGCTAAATCTACTCCTCACACTGAGCATGCATACTCAGGTCGTCAGAGCGACACAATAACAATATAATATATAAATTCATGTGACAACTCTAACAGTGATAATAAATATATATAACAGTAAATTAATGACGGTGTAGGTATGAACATGCAGTAATCAATGCAGTGGAACAGTAAAAGCGGTAGAATGATATGCCAAGTATGTTAATACAGTAAGTATGTAGATCAATGCTATCATCCCTATCAGTCTCTAAGTCTCACTGTACAGGTCACTAAGCCTATCGTCAGTCCATGTATGAGAGTCAACCACTCGCGAGTGTCCTCCACCCAAGGGTAGAACCCAAGGGCAAGGGACCACGGGCCCAATATGTAACTCACGGTAATAATCATGTACCCTGTAAATCTCCATATATCTCCATATATATAAGCCGGCAAGGGACTCCCGAGATTATGTTGAACTCACACTCAAACTACCCCACACCCCGTGGTCTACATCAAACGCTAACCATAACCTCAAATACTAATCGGTCTGTGACAAGTCTGCGCGAGAACTGGAGGCAGGACCTCCATCAAGCACGTCCCGACTAATACCTAAGATAAATGGCAGTGTCTGGTGCCTTATCTGTGACACCCATGCAAGAGCTTCCATAAGTGTCCCATACCACTTATAGTCATACGTACACGCGTTCCACAGACGTCGACAATGCAATAGAATAATAGGGTTCACTGATTGTGTACAAGTACGTATCACTTTCACTTATTCACTGATACATGAACACTAACGTATTTGCCACAATCATCACTAATACCTAACACTGGGTAATGCAGATTATCACTAAGTTATCAATGCAGTGACATATGTATGATATGATGCGTAAACAGTATGTAAAGCACGATTAGGATGTCATGAATCAGTAATCTACCACTTGCAATATTTATCATAAATCAAACGTGTACAGTTTAGTGAAACGATAAACGGGGAATAAATAGTATGATTGGTTATCTAACCATGGTTTCACGGCAATCGGGTTTCGGGATCATTAGTTATGGCCATTTTCTTTTAAGCGTTCACGGCTGGAAACCCGGTTTCAGAATCGGAAGTCTGTTTCGTAACGCATTTTAATCCCAGTTGGGATCAGAATTTAGGGAAGTTATAGTTGAATGAAATCTAGGGTTTCCAGTAAGGTTTTCAACGCAATAGAAGGATTCTCAATCGCGTCTGTACGTCAGGAGATATACACCGTTTAATACTAGTATGTCAATTCTGATTCTGTTGGGACTGTTATACGTCCCGATCTTTTAAATTACAGGTTAAATAGCAAATGTTGACGAAACAGGGTGAAACCACTTGTGTTGTCTAGCTAACAGATTCACCTTTAATAAACAGTAGAGTTCCACCTATGAGTTAAGGAAACAGTGTGGTACCCATTACGGGACAGCGCACAGTAAATAGAGTCGCTCTGGACTGCAGTACAGAGTCGCACTCCGATCCAATTATTGTCACAGTTTAAGTAAAGAAATATCTAGAAACTTGCATAGGGTAATAGTTCGTCGAGTCGGATTCGATTTAAGCCCTCGAACGCATCGTTCCAGTGTGTATATAATTTATGGTGATTTTAACGGTGTTCAGGTACAAGAAAATTCCAGTTTTACGAGTAAACTTGGGGGTAGTCGTTTTAGTCGTTAATAGTCGTATTATCCAGTGAAATTTATACAGGGTATTTATCACTACACGGGCCAGGACAGACAATCTAATTCCGCCAAATTAGACAAGTATTTTCGTTGGGACCACACATCGAATAGGTTTGGCACATACTTGATCTGAAATTGTAATTTTGCAATCTATGTAATTTAAATTTGTAACTTGAATATATAGCATGAAGCAAGTAAATTACTTGCCTGGAAACGTTGAATTGATGGCACGGTATGCACGGGCACGACCACGCGGCAACAACGTCAAGAATTTGGCCTTGGCCTCGGATTGAGCTCTGTGCAATGGCTCAGCGGCGACGATGGGCTCCGGCTTGGATGCTGAAGGTCGGATGTTCGAGCTTCAGAGGAGGTGAGCGCAGCGACGGGTGGCCGAAGCTTGGAGGTTGGCCGACGAGGGAAGGCTCGGGTTGAACCGTGAGGAGAGAGAGAGAAGAGATTGGTGATGCTGGTGCTCGCGGAGGTGTGGAGGTGAGCACGGGGGTGCCGTTGGTAAGTTGGCCGGCGGTTTAGAGGCAGTGGCCGGAGTAGGGTGCGGTGGTTTCCTATGGTGGTGCAGCCAAGGTGGGGAGGTCGGCTAGATGGGTTGCAACGGTGGTGTGCTCGGGAGAGGAGGTGGGTTCGACGTGATGGAGGGAGGTGGGTTCGACGTGATGGAGGGAGGTGGCCGGAGGTGGCGACGGCGACGTGCATGCGAGGTCGGGATGTGGGTTTGAGAGGGGAGAGACGTCGGGAAAGGAGAGAAAGGCGAAGGTGTCGAAGGTTGGTGAAGGTGAGGTCGGAGGGAGTCGGAGAGATGGGGACTCGGGTGATCGGGGAAGAAGGGGGTCGAGGTTCCGGTGATGCGGGACGTCTAGGGTGCAGTGAGGTGTTGGGTGCGACGGGGCTGGGGACGAGGGTGAAGGCGGCGAGGTGGGGGCGAGCGACGTGAGTCGGGTGAGTTGGAGGCGAGCGACGTGAGGGGGACGGCGGCGAGCACGACGCTCGGCTGTGGGCGCGGGTTAGAGAGAGAGAGAAAGAATGGGAGAGATAGAGAGAGAGGGAGCGGGAAAAGAAATGGGAGAGAGAGGGAGAGAGGTGTGTGTGAGTGGGGAAGAGAGAGAGAGAGGAACGTGAGAATTAATTTAGTGAGTGAGAGAGGAGAATTATTAGAGGAGAGAGAGAGGGAGATGTGCGTAAGAGGGGGAGAGAGAGAGAATCGTAGGAATAAAGGAAATTAAAGGAAAAATGGAGAATGTGGAAATAAAATTAATACGGAAAGTAATGGAGGGATTAGATGAGTGTTAATGGAAATTTATGGGGGAAGATTAAGAGGTGTTAATGGAAATTATTTTAGAATTTAAAGGTGATTTAAGAGGGAATAATATAAGAAGATTTGAAATGAAGGAAGGAAAAATGAGGAGCTTGGGCCGGGCTCTTGACGGGCTGCTGGGCTGGGCTGAGTGAATAATTAATTAATTTATTAGAGAAAAGGGATGGGCCGAGGATTACAATAAAAGAATTGTAGGGGATTGGGAAGAGGGCCGGGCCTTTGGAGAAAAGAATTCAAATAGGGAAAAGAAATAAGCGGGCCGGGTTGGTTTAAATCCTATTTTAATTTACATGGGCTAGAAAAAAATAGGTTATGGACTGAGTAAAGTATGGTTTGGGGTTTAGTAGAAATAAAATTAAATAAATTAAATAAAATTCAAGAATAACAAAAATTCAGATTTTGGTATAAAAAGGGCTGGGTATTACACCTAAGTGTATGGCTTCTTGTAAATCGTAAGGATCTTAAAAGAGAGTTTTCTCCTTATAAGCTTAGGGGACTCGCAAGGGTTGTTCACCGTGCGAACATATCTCTAGTTACGGATGGGACTTTGTTAGGAAAATGTTTATTCGCGCCTGTGGATTGTATACAGGGGTCAGCGTTGAGCCGCTTGTAGGGCAGTATCGGAGGTTGTGGGAGTTGCTTATGAACAGGTTCAGGTCTCTGTAACTTAAGACCTTCAAATCTTATGAGCCGTGAGGGTCCCATATGAAAGATCTCCTTACGAGTCCTGAGGATCTCGCAAGTGTAATTTCTCCTTAGGAATCGTGAGGATTCCTAAGTGTATTGCTCCCTTGTGAGTCGTAAGGATCTCACGTGGGTGATTTCTCCTCACAAGGTCGAGAGGACCTCGCAAGTGTCTTTTAACGAGATTGCTCCCTTTCGGTTTCACAAAACTCGCCGGCAGCCCTGCTTTTTTTTTTTACTCACGGAGCCCCTTCGGGTTTTCATCCGTGCCCATTTTGCTTATGGACATATCGTTTACTTTTTTCTCTTTTTTCTTATTCTTTTTTTTTATTCCAACGAGATTGCGCCCTTTCGGGTTTTCACAAAACTCGCCGGTAACCCTGCTGTTTTTACTCACGGAGCCCTTTCGGGTTTTCATCCGTGCTCATTTTGCTTATGGACATACCGTTTTCTTTTTTCTCTTTGTTTTTATTCTTTTTTTTATATCAGCTTTGGGACGTTGCAATCCACCATAGTTTATCGACATTTCGGTCAACGGCTAGTTTTAGGACATAGTGGTCCATTGGTAGTTTAAGGATGTTTCGGTCCGTCGTTAGTTTAAGGACGTTTCGGTCCGCTGTTAGTTTAAGGACATTTCGGTCCGTTGTAAAGGAAGCCGGTTACTACTTATAGAGTTTGGGCTTAGGAAGATAGCGAGCGGACATAGTCGTCGTCATCTTTCATTGACCTAGGCCGTGACTCGTTAGGCGTAGTACTTCTTCAGGAAGCGACCATTTATTGGCCTGAAGGTCCTTTCGCCATGCATGTCCATGAGTAGATAGGCTCCACCCTGGTAGACCTTGTCTATGATATATGGGCCTTCATAGTTCGGCTCGAATTTTCCCCGCTTAGCGCGATTGGGGATCTTAAGTCTTTTGACCACTAGCACAAGTTCGCCTTGGTGGAATGTCCTCGGCCTGGTCAATCTTTCATATGAGCGCATCATCTTTGCTTTATAAGCTTCCAGAATTTGCTACGCCAGGAGCCGGGTTTCATCAAGGGCATCGAGCTCCTCGAGGCGAAGGTGAACATTCTCTTCGTCCGTTAGCTCATAATGGACTGCCACTCGTAGAGAGGGTAACTGTATCTCGAGGGGGAGTACTGCTTCTGTACCGAATACCAACGCGTACGACGTTGTGTTCGTGGCCGTCTTGAACGTAGTTAGATACGCCCAGAGAGCTTCTTGCAGTCTCTCATGCCAGTCCTTCTTATTTCGGGACACCGTCTTCTTCACGATCTTTGTCAGGGTCTTGTTAAAAGCTTCTGCTAGATCGTTGGCTCGGGGATTATAAACTGAGGAGTATCTCTAGTCTATGTTATGCTGTTGTACGAAGCGGCTGATCTTGTGGCTTCTGTAGGCTGGCCCGTTATCGAAGATGATCCATCACGGAGTTCCAAACCGATAAATAACGTGGGTCTTGAAGAAGTGGAGGATATCCTCCTCCTTCACTTCCCTCAGTGGTACTGCTTCTGCCCATTTAGAGAAGTAATCAGTCGTCGCCAAAATGAATCGATGTCCTCTGGACAATGCTGGCTCGATAGGGACGATTATGTCAGTTCCCCACATTTCGAACGGCCAGCTAGCCACTGTCGGGTATAGTGGATTTGGATGCTGGTGGATGAAGTCCCCATGGATCTGGCATGAATGGCACTGCTTTGCGTATTCAAGGCAGTCTAGGATCATCGTGGGCCAATAATAATCCATCCGTTTTATCTTCAGCTTTATCTTCGGCCCGGCTTGGTGAGAACCGCAGAGTTCGTCGTGAGTTTCTTGGACGACTCTCTTTGCCTCTTCAGGTCCCAGACATCTCAACCATAGAGAATAAAATGACCTCTTATACAGAGTATCATTGAAGAAAGCGAAAGACAGAGCTCGTTTCATGAGCTGATGTCTTGAGGACGCATCTTCAGGTATTCGATGGGATTTGAAATAGTCTATAAAGACTTCTCTCCAATCCTCAACCGTTTCTTGGTCTTTTATTTGCAGGGCCGTCTGCTTGGTCGCTTCCTTTTCTTCGGACGACTCCGGAGATATTTTTGCCGGTGCAAGAGCCCGACGGCTTTGTACCATGATTCTTACGTCATCGAGGTTCTTATCGGCCAATTCTTTAGCAAGCTTAGCTAATACATCCGCCTTGCTATTTTCCGCACGCGGTATGCTTTCCAAAGTGTAGGAGGGAATTTGAGTCAGCAGTTGCGGTACTCTCTCGCCATACTTCACCAGCTCTGGCTTGCACGTCTGGTAATCGCCGTTTACTTGACTAACGACCAATTGGGAGTCTCTGTATATGAGGAGGTTTTCAATTCCCATGTCGATGACGATCTCGAGGCCTGCTATCAAAGCTTCGTATTCGGCTTCATTATTCTTCCTCGGCTCTGTCAAGGAGAAGGCGAAGCGCATTATCCTTCCTCGTGGGGTCACGAAGATAAGGCCTATCCCTGATTTGATTATGGGCGTGCTTTATTTGCGCTTCTTCATGGAGGATGCTCCATCGAAATAAAGTTCCCATCGGGTATCACCACCATCGATCGCGTCAAACGCATGTTCTTCTGGCAGTTCGCAATTCAAAGGGGAATCGGCCGGTATCGGATGCTCAGCGAGGAAGTCGGCGATGGCCTTTGCCTTAAAAGGCTGATAGGTTATTGAGAACTCCATCAAGAGCAGGGCCCATTTAGCGAGCCGACATGTCAATATGGCCTTTGACATCAAATATTTGAGAGGATCACCTTCGATATGAGACAGACTTCATGCGCCAACGCATAGTGCCTGAGCTTCGTTATCGCGAAGATCAACGCTAGGCAGTGTTTTTCGATGGGAGAGTAATTGCTTTCTGCCCCCAGGAGAACTCGACTCAAGTAATAGAGAGCTCTCTCCTTCCCTTGGTCATTCTCTTGTGCCCATAATGCGCCTAAAGAACTTTCGAGGGCTGTTGTATAAAGAATGAGGGGCTTTCCCTTGACCGAAGCGGCCAGCACTGGCGGGTTCTGCAGATACTGCTTGATTTCGTCCAGCGCGCCTTGGCATTTGTGATCCCAGATGAACGGGGTTCCCTTCTTCATCAGGTGACAGTAGGGGCGGCAATTGCCGGAAAGATTGGCTATAAATCGCCGTATGTACGCGAGCTTCCCTTGGAGAGACCGCAATTGCTTGAGAGTCCTTAGCGGGGGCATCTCCATGATTGCCTTGATCTTTCACGGATCTATCTCGATACCTCGGTGTCGGGCGATGAATCCTAGGAATTTACCTGAGGACACCCCGAACACGCGTTTGAGTGGGTTCATCTTCAAGTTATATTGTCGAAGGCGTTGAAATACGATCTTCAGATGTTCGAGATGTTTCTCGTATGATTTGCTTTTAACCACGAGGTCTTCGATATAACATTCGACGATTTCATGTATGAGGTCATCGAAGATCTTCGTCATGGCCCTCTGATAGGTGGCACCAGCGTTCTTTAGACCGAAGGGCATCACCTTGTAGCAGAATATACCCAAAGGGGTCCGGAAAGCGGTGTGCTTCTGGTCTTCGGGATGCATCTTTATCTGATTATATCCTGATGAGCCGTCCATGAAGGAGAAAACTTCGTGAGTGGACGTGTTGTCTATCATTAGCTCGGTGACTGGTACTGGGAAGTCGTCTTTTGGACAAGCTTTATTGAGATCCCGGAAGTCCACACATATGCGCACTGTCCCATTTTTCTTCATCACCGGGACGATATTGGCGATCTAATCAGGATACTGAACTTCTTGGATGAAGCCGGAGTCGATTAGCTTCTTGACCTCGGCGTTGATGCTCATCTCAAGCTCGAGCCGCATTCTTCTTGGTGCTTGTTTGATTGGCTTAACGTTCGGGGATATCGCCAATTTGTGGACAACAATTTCTGGATCTAGTCCTGGCATCTCGGAATAGTTCCATGCAAAGCAATCTCTATGTTGCATAAGCACGTCTTTTAACGCAGCCACCCTTTCTTCAGATAGCAGCTCACTGACGAATGTCGGCCGCGGGTCCTCGTCGTCCCCAAATCAATTTTCTTGAGGTTATCTGCAGTAGTGTGTATTCCATCTTCTAGCTCTTTTGGCGCTGGTGGAAATTCTGAGATCACCTCGTTGTCATTGTTTTCGAAGCACCAGGGGAGGTCATCCTTATTCTTGGGTTCTTCTTTTGATATTGTTATCATATGACAAGTACGAGCTCGCTTCCAAGACCGATGTGGATCTGGTTCTACTCTTGTGGATTTGGGTTCATGCTTCTGCAGCGGAGTTGTTAGTGTATATGCCCTAGCGGCCATTACTGTATCATACTAGATTGTATATTACTTAATGGAAGCTTGGGATATTCACAGTTGTATAGACAATCTTGCTCAAAATGGTAGTATGCTACTTGGTTTGTTTCTACTTCAATATGTGCATGTGTTTCTTTTAGCATATCTCTTATACATATTAGTAGAGCCCTTAGGATCTTTGCTTGATTACCAGCATTGTGATGGTACATACTTGTGGGGGCTGGGTAATCTACAAGCACATCCTTATACAGGTCCCTAGTCGTGGGATTATCGAGACATGGCATCGATACTCCGGAGTAGACTAGCGTATGCGCTTCTCATCCCAGTGCGGGAGGCGGTCTGTCCCACAGCCGTCAGTACGTCGTACTTGAGATAGTATGCGGGTGCTCGTTAGGTTATGAGTACACTGGACATGACTCGTCGGGGACTGTTGGTTGGTATTATACCTATAGTCAGTTATCAGTTCCCAGGTGACATGAGTACAGCTTAGTCCGCTGACTTGACACTGCCACTTCGCCTCGAGTGTCTTCCCACTGTACTTAGATTACTACCCTACCACAGCTTAAAGGAGTCGTGCAAACAGGTAGTAGTTGGGTGCAGTCCCGAAGCACTTGGAGGCAGTGACGGTTAGACAGGATTCGTCTCTCCCGGTATTGGGGGTTGACATCGCGCTGTGTCTAGGAGAGCCATTACACGAGTAGTCCCTGGTCAGGGCAAGCGAGATATACTGGTAGGTTTCCAGTGTTATTTCAGGGTGTTCTGGGCTACACTCCGACACGACTTGTACCGCTATTAGGGGACTGACGTTCACCACCCCCTAGGCCCGCCATACGATGTATCGGACGAACAGACCGGACTGTACGGAGATTGTCACATACAGGCTCAGTAGGAGTTCGGATGGGTTTACCTCATCGGCCTTCTTATCGACATCTACCTGGGGACCGTTACGTACAGCTAGTGCCGCTTGCGGTCTGTGGTTAAACCCACTGCCAGCGTAGTGTCGAGTCGTTAGAGTCCCACACAGAGAGTTTCCCTGCACTGGGCGAAACATGTAGAGGTCGTATGGTTTTACGGCAGGGCTATGATCACTTACGTGCACTTGTGTACGTATGCTGTTCGGGCAGGCAATACTAGTGGGCTTTGGTTTAAGCCAGATCCTAGTATTGCACGGATGGATTTGTTTTGTCTTGTGTGCATTCGCATTCTACGGAATGCGGATGCGGGTGTGTATGCACAGTTTTGAGGAGTGATGAAGGAGGAGGTGCCTCATTAGGGTTTTGGCAGTTGGTTCGGCCAAAACCATTATGTGGCAGGCTCATTAGGGTTTTGGCAATTCGTTTGGTCAAAACCATTATGAGCCGGAGACATTATTTACTAATCCTTTTATTGATAATTATGTTATGGCTAATTGCTTTAACCATTTGACCATCTTGACTTTATTGACCGTTTGACCAAAGTTGACTAGGATCTTTTTGAAAGATCTAAAGTATTCTTTGGTTTTCATTTTCTTTTTGATTATGAAAATGGTCATTTCAATGTAGCCATCAACTTTATCATGATAGGATTAGTAATGATGATTTTGTGTATTATTGCAACCATGGTTCTTTTCTTTAGTTCATAATTCTTTTCTCATTCTCTCTCTTGTTCAAGTGAGAAGAAAAGAAGAGCTCCATGGTTGCAAAATATCCTTCATCTTCTTCCTCTTGAAATTCATCCTTTGATCTCATGTGTTGAGAGAAAAAGGATTCCACTTGACAAACACTTCCATATATCTCCTCTACACATTCTAGGGTTTCTTGACTAGCAATCTCGTTGCCCTAGTTGCCTCGGCTCGAGGTGGAGCTCGGTGTACATCTCTCGGGTGGATCGTCTTCGACTCAAGGAGGCCGCAGAGGTGACCAAGATCCGGATCGACACTCGGAGCTTGGACCGACGAACGGGACAGCGGAATGAAGACCCGAAGGACCGATTCCGTGAGGTATAATTTCTACGGCATAGTAGTTAAAGCCTCTAGTTGTTTGCTAATTTCTAGTTTAGCAAAGATCCGGCTTTTAAGTCCATGTTGTCTTGCGCCAAAATTATTGTTTTTCGCCGTTTCCGCCTCCCGTAAGAACCGGGGTGAGCAACGTGGACTTACAGTGGTATCAGAGACTAGCTAAACATAAACTAGTAAGTTAGCAAAGTGTTTAGAATATCGATCGGAAAAAAGTCGCAAAACACGCCCGAAAAAACCAAGTTTCTGTCGATTTTTATACTGCTCAAAAAGTGATTTAAAATATATGAAAAATCGTCTCAGGGTTTTGTAAAAACACTGCAGAAAAACGATCCAGTGACTCGATCAAACCACCGCGGTTCCGCGGCAATAACATGCTTATTGCCGCGGTTCCGCGGCCGATTTGACTCGGCAGTGGACCGGCTTTTGTGCAGTGTTTTAGTTTGGTTATTTTGGGATTTTTAATACATGTTTTTTCTACTCAGATTTTCCAGAGAGCAAATTGACTTTTGGGATGGTTAAAAATCCGTATTTTGATCGATATTCCGTAGACTTTGGCTAATGGATATTATCTGTGATGTGATATATGTATTGAACGTTCGCTAATCGCTATACGTCGATTAGTGGGGGTTATACATATCTGTGATCTGTAATGTTGATGGTTTGTGTATATGAACTCGTTGGATTGTCGCGGATGAATAGCCGGGAATTGATGTGAGATGAGAGTTTCTTTTTCTTTCATTTATTGTAAAATTTGTAAATTGATGTAATACTATTTGTATGGCCGCACAACCGGATCGGGGTTGTAGCCGTCATTGTATAATTTCTTTTTACTGTTTTTGCTCCTAGGATAGACAGAAGGAGGGGTGCACAAACTACCGGGTATCTCGAAGTGCCGAGTGGCCTACTCACGGGTTGAGGAAGGTTGCTTCGTTTCGGGTACTTGGCAGGTAGTTTGCCGCACCCATAGGGGACTAGGGTGGGGTTTGGCTATTCATCGCGACCGTGTAATCCGCTTTTCGTTGCAGGCTCGAACGAATCGCGGATTCCTAGTATATTCAAAGTGTTCATCTGTGATCTGGATTGGCTATCATTGCTATATATCTATATATGATATCTATTTAGGTGTTGCTTATGTTTTGCATCCGCGCTAGTCCAGCCCCCGCTCTGTCGTTAGTTAAGTAACCTAACGGGTGATGACGGGGCCCCGTGGCGAATGCGGATGGCATAAGCGTACGCCATATTTTGGTTGTTTTCTGCAATGGTAGGATTAAATGATGGGACGCATTGGAATTAATGCAAGAAAATAAACCAAGTAAAAGTCGTTGGAACACTTTCAAAACCACTCGGTTCTTTTCAAAAACCAGCTTTTTAAACGCGGAGCTTGAACCACTCCTTTTAAAAGCTATCTCGTTCCATCGATTATATCAAGTTCACTACGTTCACGGTTTCGCCAAAACCATTCGTAGCCCTCCGTCGTTTCGTATGGATAGTCAATAGTATTCAAGCTGTGTTTGTTGGCCAAAGTCAAGGCACAGTGTTTGGTAGCTATTGGGTATTCATATGTAGCATAGATAGATGCGTTGGTTTGGGACAGTCGTACTGCCTTGTTGGCCAAAGTCAAGGGTATGTGCGGGTGGGTTCAAATTAACCTGGATAATGACGGGTAGAACTTGATATGTGACTTATGATTTGTTGGCCAAAGTCAAGGTCATAAGAGCATGGGGCAAAAATCCACATCGGGAGTTTCAAAAGTACTGAAACTTGCTAGTGTTGCATACCATTTGGAGTGTGATGATTCTGGTAGGATTCCTTCAGTTTTGTCACATAATGATATTTGGATCCCGATCCTACTGTGAGTATATGCTACTCCTCGGGAACTTTCTCACTTAACGATCAATGCTATAAACCAAGTAGGTGTCTAGAAAGGTGTCAGCGGGGCTACGCCCCCAGGAAAAAGAGGTTACTTAATTAAGAAACTTCGCGAAAGCGTTGGAAAACCTCCCTCGAAGTACCGACACTGGCCTGGCTGAACGGTTAAGCAAGAATTGTACGGTAAGATTGATCCTGACTAATTCTTCCTTTATGGTTTGAGAAGGGATTCGAGAGACAGTGGGAGCCATCCTGTTTAGATAAATTAAAAACCAATCTAAACTTGCAAGAGCATCATGCTGAGTGTTTTCTTCTCTCTCTCTTAATTGCAGCGACCCAGTGACCGCACCTAGGTTACATCTAAATAATAAAATGACTGAATCTGACTGTTATGACTGGCAAAGGTCTGTCCAGATGTCCATTGCCCATGACAAGCTGGGACACCTCTTAACTGATCCAACCCCTGCCGTCTCAGGTCCAGTTTCCCCTGTCACGAATATTCATATTCGTAAGACATCGGAAAAGGACAGTGCGAAAGCAAAGTGCCTCGTGTTAGCCTCAGTTGATGGTGCATACCAGAGGCAGCACGAGAAGATGGACTTAGTTTCTATCTTCCTCCATAACAAGGATTTATATGGAGAGTAATCTCGTATCGCAAAATATGAGACTTCGAACGAATTGCTTCCAGCGAGGTTGGCTATCGGGTCTTCTGTAGGGGGCAACGTCCTTACAGAGACCAGCTCTTTTGAGCTCACGGACCTGAAGACCACGTTGAAGAACGGGTCAGATACTGACTTAGTTCAATAGTCTCTACCTACTACCCTGAAGGAAACCAGGGAAGTAGAAAGAAAGGGAAGGGCAGAAGTTTCGGGACTGGATATAGAAAAAGAGGGATGTTCCTATTGTTACAGGAATGAACATTGGCAGAAGAATTGCAGGGCTAGTATAGCCAGTAGCCAGAATTCGAAGCATGTTGTGGCTTCGCGTGTGTTTGTAATAGAGAACTGTATGTCAGTTAACCCTACTTCCTGGGTATTGGATACCGGATCAGGATCTCACATCTGTAATTCATTGCAGGCTCTGAGAAACCGTAGGGTTATCAAGAAAGGTGATATGACTCTCAGGGTTGCTAACGGAATGAGCATGTATGCTGAATCCGTAGGGGAATATCATCTAGGACTGACAACTGGGCAGATATTGATTCTGCGTGACTGTTTTTATGTACCAGGTGCGACTTGTAATATCATATCTGTATCCTTACTTTTTAAGGAAGGATATGATTTTACTTTTATAAGCGATGTAGTAAACATCCACCTAAATCAATTTCTGATTGGGTCAGGTACATTGAAAAACGGTATATACTTTTTGAATCAAGCTCAGGTCTTCAGTGTCCAGAACACACTTAAAAGAAAGTCTCCGGTATTAAATCAGGCTTTCTTATGGCATTGTAGACTGGGTCACATTAATGAGACACGGCTGACAAAGTTACATAAAGAAGGATACTTGGATCCGTTCGAGTACCAGTCTTATGCCATTTGTGAATCTTGTCTCATGGGAAAGATGACAAAGACTCCGTTCACTGGACACGGAGAAAGAGCAAGCGAGCTCTTGGGACTCATACACAGTGATGTGTGTGGTCCAATGTCTACACATGCGCGAAGTGGTTATTCATACTTCATTACTTTCTCAGATGATTTGTCTAGGTATGGGCATGTCTTCTTGATGAAGCACAAATCCGAGGCCTTTGAGAAATTTCAGGAATACAAGAATGAAGTTGAAAAACAAACAGGCAAAAGTATCAAGACACTGAGATCTGATCGAGGTGGTGAATACTTGAGCGCCGAGTTTCTGGGCTATTTTGAAAGAGAATGGCATTCTTTCTCAGCTTACTCCTCCATACACACCACAACACAACGGTGTATCGGAAAGGCGGAATCGAACCCTATTGGATATGGTTCGTTCCATGATGAGTAAGGCTGAGTTACCGCGATCCTTCTGGGGTTATGCACTAGAATCAGCTGCATACCTTTTGAACCGAGTTCCAACTAAGACTGTGCCTACTATACTATATCAGATGTGGTGTGGGAAGAAACCCTATCTTAATCACATTAAGACATGGGGATGTCCAGCTTTTGTAAAAAAGCAGCATGCGGACAAGCTCGAGGCACGCTCGGTACAGTGTAAGTTTGTGGGATACCCAAAGAACTCCAAGGGGTATCTTTTCTATTACGCAGAGGAACAAAATGTTTTTGTTTCTCTTCATGCCCGCTTCTTAGAAACTGAGTTTTTGGAAAACCAGATAAGTGGGAGCGCAATAGAACTGGAAGAAATTCCAGAACTACGAGCTATTACTGAAAGCTTAGTAGAACCAGAGGGTTCGAAAGAACAGGACATTCCTACGCCACTCCGCAGGAGTAGTAGGCAGTCTCATCCGCCCGAGAGATACTACGGTTTTCTCATAGACAGGGATAGAGAGGATTGCACTATGGATTATGGTGAGCCTACTAGCTTCCAGCAAGCCAATCAGAGCGGCGACTTGGTAAAATGGCTGGATGCAATGCGGGCCGAGACGGGGTCCATGTACACCAACAAAGTTTGGACTTTGGACTTTGCTCCAGAAGGGGTAAAACCCGTAGGTTGCAAATGGATCTTCAGAAAGAAGATTGGTGTAGATGGGCAGGTTGAGACCTATAAAGCTAGACTTGTTGCAAAGGGTTTTCATCAAAGACCTGGTTTGGACTATGACGAGACCTTTTCTCCAGTGGCTATGCTGAAATCCATTCGGATCCTTCTTGCCATTGCTGCCTTCCACGATTATGAAATCTAGCAGATGGACGTAAAGACGGCTTTCCTAAATGGTAATTTGGAAGAGTGCGTCTATATGGATCAGCCAGAGGGATTCATTCAGAGTAGGAGCAGCGGTAAAGTGTGCAAGTTGCTAAAGTCCATCTATGGACTTAAGCATGCATCGCGGAGTTGGAACATCTGCTTTGATGATACTGTCAAGGAATTCGACTTTATCAAAAACCCAAATGAACCATGCATTTACAGTAAGATTGTAGGGAGAACTGTGGTATTCCTCGTCTTGTACGTGGATGACATTCTCCTAATAGGAAATGATATTCCTATGCTACAGTCAGTCAAAGGATTCTTATCGCATAGGTTCTCCATGAAGGACCTGGGCGATGCCAACTACATTCTGGGGATCCAGATCTATCGTGATAGATCTAAAAGGATGTTGGGACTTTCACAGTCAAGGTACATCGACGCCATACTGAAAAGGTTCAGTATGGAAGATTCCAAGCGCGGTAATTTACCGGCTTGTCACGGAATCACCCTCTCCAAAGAGATGTCTCTCAAGACTGATTTGGAAAGGGATCACATGTCTATTATACCCTACGCTTCTGCGGTAGGATCTATAATGTATGCGATGTTATGTACCAGACCAGATGTAGCATACGCATTGAGCGTTGTAAGCCGGTATCAGTCGAACCCAGGGGAGAAACACTGGATAGCGGTAAAGAACATTCTCAAGTACCTGAGAAGGACTAAGGAGATGTTCTTGGTGTATGGCGGAAAAGACCTCCAGCTCGAGGCCTTTGCTGACTCCAGCTTCCAGAGTGACAAGGATAACTCCAAGTCCATGTCGGGTTATGTCTTTACCCTCAATGGAGGGGCGGTTTGCTGGAAGAGTTCCAAGCAGGAGACCGTTGCTGACTCAACTATGGAAGCGGAGTACATAGCTGCTTGCGATGCCGCAAAGGAAGCTGTCTGGATGAAGAAGTTCCTCACGGAGCTTCAGGTGGTTCATACCATTGTTGATCCAATACCGCTGTATTGCGACAACAACGGTGCTATAGCTTTAGCGAAGGAACCCAGGTCCCATCAGAAGTCCAGGCACATTTTGAGGCGGTACCACCTGATCAGGGAGATCGTAGATCGCCGGGAGATCGAGGTGAAGAGAGTAAATACGGAGAATAACACTGCAGATCCACTCATGAAAGCCCTACCCCGGTCTCAGTTTGAGCGGCTGATCGAGATGATAGGTCTTCGATACGCCAGTACATGGCCTTAGTGCAAGTGGGAGATTGTTAGTGTATATGCCCTAGAGGCCATTACTGTATCATACTAGGTTGTATATTACTTAATGGAAGCTTGGGATATTCACAGTTGTATAGACAATCTTGCTCAAAATGGTAGTATGCTACTTGGTTTGTTTCTACTTCAATATGTGCATGTGTTTCTTTTAGCATATCGCTTATACATATTAGTAGAGCCCTTAGGATCTTTGCTTGATTACCAGCGTTGTGATGGCAAGTCATACTTGTGGGGGCTGGGTAATCTACAAGCACATCCTTATACAGGTCCCTAGTTATGGGATTATCGAGACAGGGCATCGATACTCCGAAGTAGACTAGCGTATGCGCTTCTCATCCCAGTGCGGGAGGCGGTCTGTCCCACAGCCGTCAGTACGTCGTACTTGAGATAATATGCGGGTGCTCGTTAGGTTATGAGTACACTGGACAGGACTCGTCGGGGACTGTTGGTTGGTATAATACCTATCGTCAGTTATCAGTTTCCAGGTGACATGAGTACAGCTTAGTCCGCTGACTTGACACTGCCACTTCGCCTCGAGTGTCTTCCCACTGTACTTAGATTACTACCCTACCACGGCTTAAATGAGTCGTGCAAACAGGTAGTAGTTGGGTACAGTCCCGAAGCACTTAGAGGCAGTGACGGTTAGACAGGATTCGTCTCTCCCGGCATTGGGGGTTGACATCGCGCTGTGTCTAGGAGAGCCATTACACGAGTAGTCCCTGGCTAGGGCAAGCGAGATATACTGGTAGGTTTCCATTGTTATCTCAGGGTGTTCTGGGCTACACTCCGACACGACTTGTACCGCTATTAGGGGACTGACGTTCACCACCCCCTAGACCCACCATGCGATGTATCAGACGAACAGACCGGACTGTACGGAGATTGTCACATACAGGCTCAGTAAGAGTTCGGATGGGTTTACCTCATCGACCTTTTTATCGGCATTTACCTGGGGACCGTTACGTACAGCTAGTGCCGCTTGCGGTCTGTGGTTAAACCCACTGCCAGCGTAGTTTCGAGTTTTTAGAGTCCCACACAGAGAGTTTCCCTGCAATGGGCGAAACGTGTAGAGGCCGTATGGTTTTACGGCAGGGCTATGATCACTTACGTGCACTTGTGTGCGTATGCTGTTCGGGCAGGCAATACTAGTGGGCTTTGGTTTAAGCCAGATCCTAGTATTGCACGGATGGATTTGTTTTGTCTTATGTGCATTCGCATTCTACGGAATGCGGATGCGGGTGTGTATGCACAGTTTTGAGGAGTGATGAAGGAGGAGGTGCCTCATTAGGGTTTTGGCAGTTGGTTCGGCCAAAACCATTATGTGGCAGGCTCATTAGGGTTTTGGCAATTCGTTTGGTCAAAACCATTATGAGCCGGAGACATTATTTACTAATCCTTTCATTGATAATTATATTATGGCTAATTGCTTTGACCATTTGACCATCTTGACTTTGTTGACCGTTTGACCAAAATTGACTAGGATCTTCTTGAAAGATCTAAAGTATTCTTTGGTTTTCATTTTCTTTTTGATTATGAAAATGGTCATTTCAATGTAGCCATCAACTTTATCATGATAGGATTAGTAATGATGATTTTGTGTATTATTGCAACCATGGTTCTTTTCTTTAGTTCATAATTCTTTTCTCATTCTCTCTCTTGTTCAAGTGAGAAGAAAAGAAGAGCTCCATGGTTGCAAAATATCCTTCATCTTCTTCCTCTTGAAATTCATCCTTTGATCTCATGTGTTGAGAGAAAAAGGATCCCACTTGACAAACACTTCCATATATCTCCTCTACACATCCTAGGGCTTCTTGACTAACAATCTCGTTGCCCTAGTTGCCTCGGCTCGAGGTGGAGCTCGGTGTACATCTCTCGGGTGGATCGTCTTCGACTCAAGGAGGCCGCGGAGGTGACCAAGATCCGGATCGACACTCGGAGCTTGGACCGACGAACGGGACAGCGGAATGAAGACCCGAAGGACCGATTCCGTGAGGTATAATTTCTACGGCATAGTAGTTAAAGACTCTAGTTGTTTGCTAGTTTCTAGTTTAGCAAAGATCTGGCTTTTAAGTCCATGTTGCCTTGCGCCAAAATTATTGTTTTTCGCCGTTTCCGCCTCCCCGTAAGAACCGGGGTGAGCAATATGGACTTACAGGAGTTATCCTCCAACTGTCGGATAGAGCAAAATTACCGAGCTGATACTGATCTTCGACCCAGTTCTTGAAGGTGAAGCAGTCTTCGAGAGGATGTCCCATCGCTCGGTAATAAGAGCAATAGTCTGGGTGAGAGACCTCGTTAGCTTGCTTAGGGTGCTTGGACTCCGGGAGTGTAAGCATTTGATGTCTTATGGCAAGATCAAGTATCTTCTTTGTCTTGTCTTGAGGAAAAGAGTATGCTCGACTCATCTTCTTCATCAGGGACAAATCCGGACCGCTCGATTCCCGATCGCGTGACTTCTTGGTCCCGCTTTGTCGCCGTCGAACGCCTTTTCCGTTCTTTGGTTTGTTTCTGCCTCTGCGTCGGGCCTTTTTTACAGCAGGTTGCCAGGGAGGGGCATTTTCATTTTTCGCAGCCTGTTGAAGAAGGCGTTGTGTCCTGGCTTTCTCGTAGATGGCCATTTCGCGATTATGGTCGTCTCGAACTTTTTGATCAGCTTTCCTTATAAGCTTGTCCATTTGTTCTTCGAACGACGGACTGGGCATTTTAACGTCGGGGGCTCTTTCTGGTTCAGGGTTAGCTTTTTCCCATTGAGCATCCCCTTCTTCATCAAGGTCATGTACGACATAGCAGTCGCGGAGTAGCTTCCGTTTCTTGGACCGAATATATCCAAGCCCGATCGCTTCCATTCTCCCGTTGGGCAACTTGCGCTGAGTTCTGGGAACGTTCCAGACCCTGTCATAAAACTTAGCTTTTCGAGCGGTCTGTTTGAAGGGTGTCCCTTGGCGCTTCAATAGCCTTTTTAAGCCTTCTGTGTAATATCTAGGCAGACGAATGGGCTGGAGCCTGTCAAGTATAGAATCCGCGCCGTGCCAGATTTGTTTCTCCACTTTGGTTTCCCCGAAGCGGTAGAATAGGATCGCCTTTTCGCCTTCTCGCCTGGGAGGGACATAGAACGTCTGCAGCTCTTCCACACTGTAGGTATCAAGCGCGTCTAGTTCTTTATGATGTTTGGGCGGAACCATGGCAACTTGCAAACTTTGCTCTTCATCAGCAAATGTTTGTATCGAAGGCCGAGCGAAGAATATTGCATGGACCTCATCTTCCGAATCGCTGTCAAAGATCAACATAGGAGCGGACGGTTCTGGCTTGTTGTGCTGGGGTGGGCCTGAATAAACCCTCTCTTCCTCTTCCTCAGTATCACTCCCGAAGACAGGAATGGTTGTGATAGGTTTGTTCTCCGGTTTGTCACATCTCTCCGTGTCCTCGAAATCTGGCAAAACGTATTTTGCATCTTAGTACTTGCGGACTTCGTTCATGGAGAATGGGTTCAACTCTCCTGTTACGGTATACTCGAGACCATCCTTAAAATATTTCATACACTGATGTTGTGTAGAAGGGATGATATTGTACTCGTGTAACCAAGGCCGGCCGAGCAAAGCGTTATAGCATGTCTTGGCATCAATGACGTGAAATTTAATATCTGTGATGAGCAGCCCGAAGCGCAGCGTTAGTATCACAGATCCGAGAGTCCGCGATGACCGGGAGTCGAAACCGGAGATGGTAATCTTATCACGAGCAAGATGCTGGATGCTCATGCAGATTTCCTTGAACGCTCGCACGTTGAGAAGATTGACGGGAGACCCATTGTCGACCAGGATTTTACCTATCTTTATATCGTGGCAGTATCCCGAGACATAGAGGGGACGGTTGTGCTCGCACGTCCCAAGGAGGAGGTCTTCATCGCCGAAGGTGACAACGGCTGTGTGTACTTCTTCCAGCTCGTCCTTCATCTTCTCTTCAGCGAGGAAAGCTTGGAATTGCGCTGGCTCTTGTAGCGCCTTGATCAATGACTCTCTCGCTTCTTTGGATAGTAAAAGGGCGTCGAGAATGCTGAGCTGCGAAGGTAACTTCCTCATGTGCGCCAGAATGTTATAGTCCACCTTACTTTTCTTTGGCGGGTCCTTGGCGGTCAGCTCTTTCATGACTTGGTCATCTAGGGCGATATTCTCAGAGACCTTTTCTTTTCCCTTATCTTTTCTACTATTGGGTCCGAGATTCTTTTCTGGAAGCATGCGATTGCGCAGCTGAATATTTTCACAGGCCTTCGGTTCTTCCTCTTTTCCCAAGGTGGGTTCTTTAAAGAGAGGGCCAAGAGCCATTTCTTTCTCAGAGTCTCTTCCGAAAGTGAGAATTTACGATCCCTCAGTGTTGACCATGCAACAGTTACCGGTATTTCTTTTATGCTCCTTAGTCGCACTTCTTTGCTCCCGCCGAGTTTGGCGTTTCATTCGCTTAAAATGTTGCCGGTGAGCAACATATCCCTGCCACCATCTTTTAAAAGCATTGCACTCCTCGGTGGGGTGCGAAATATTTCGATGATATGAGCAGTAGCTAGGATGCATCTCTGTTTCAACGGGAGTGTTTCCTTCGGAGGGTGGTAGCTTCATTCCCATTGATATGGCTTTAGCAAACCTTTTCCTCGTCTTGAACTTGTTTTTATCCGTGACGGATGTTCCTTGATTCGGCGGGAGTGTCCCGACTCTTTCATCTAGTCATCGGCATTTGGCTCTTTCAAATATGCCCGTTTCGCGCTCCCGATCAGCTTTACTTTTCAAAAGAGCCGTGCTCAGGAATGCATCAATTATTTCATCTGACGGCTCCAGGAGTTCTGGCTTAGGATTTGCCCCCAGCTTCTCAGTGCAAGGAGTTTCTTTATCGCCTATCGACGAGTGAGAGATCACATGGCAACTTGCTACATACTCTTCAGATCCATCTGACGAGTCTTCTCCATCATCTTCGTCCTCAAGGACATGGCTGAGGAACTCTTGGAGCATGATGGGAATCCGCGCCTTCTGATTATACTCTTCCAGCGTGTCGATCTGTTTTTGCAGGTCCGTGCGCTTGTTACCAGGATTCACAGGCTTTTTGGATCTCTTCTTCTTCTTTTTTGAAGATTTTGACGGCTGAGCGTGAGTGCTTTGGCCATCACCACCAATCTTTGGAGTTGGGCGCGGCTTCAGCATCCCTTCGATGATCTGGGGTTCCAGCGGGTTCTTCCACCTGATCGCCGGGCATGTCTGGAGATCATTCAGCATCCTTTTGGTTTTGGCGGAAAGAGTCACCTCCCATGGAGCTTCCTCAACAAAAGAGCACGTTGCCCCCGGTGTGTCCGTCTTCTTAGGAGTGTGCGATTGTGATGGGTTTACTTTCCACTTCTCAGACAACGCAAGCTTGCCTTGTAGGTACTGATTCTCGATCCATCCCTTAAAGACGAAGCAATTCTCGATCGGGTGGCTTACCGTTTGGTGGTAAGGGCAGTAATTGGGATTATTCACTTCGCTGGGTTGCGGTGGTCGCCTGGGATTCGGCAAATTGATAAGCCTGTTGCATATAGCCAGCTCGAACAGCCTCTTCGTTTTATCCCGCGGGAATGAGTAAGGACGCTTCATTTTCTCATTATAATAGCGTCGTCTCTCCTCCAGTTGATCCGCTAGCTTTGGGGCACTGGGCTGCTGTTGAGTGTTTGCAACGAAGGTCGCCTTCCCTTTACCCTTGTCGTTCCGGGGTTCCGGCTTCGGGGGAGACGGTCTGTGACCCATTTGATCCATCTGGGCTAGCTTATCGATTAAGGCCTGGAACGTGGTCGGTTTGAAGAACATCATGAACTGTGAAATAATTGCATGAGGGTCTAGAGTGCCCACGAACATGCCCACCGCTGGTGCTTCTTCGATACGTTGTTCGCACTTTGACCACAGATTCCGCCATCGGATTGTGTACTGAACCCACGTCTCGCCCGGCTTCACCCTGGCATTGATCAACGCCGTTATCGGGATGCGTTCACTGGCACTCACGAATCGCTGGGTGAATAACAATTCCATCTCTGTGAAAGTTTTGACGAAGTCGTTTGGAAGTTCGGAGTACCATTCAAATGCCGTCTCCGATAAGCTGCCGACGAATTGGCGAAGTAAGAGCTTATCATCACCCCCGGTGTTGCCACAAAGAGTCCTGAACTAGACGACATGTTGATGGGGATTGCTTGTCCCCTTGTAGATATGAAATCTCGGGATCGTGTAGCCCGGCGGGTATTTTATCTGATCATACCATCCCGGATATGGTCGCCCCGTTTTGACGACTTGGCCGGCCGCTTCATTTGCCTAGTGAACTCTTATTTGCTGAGCGATATAATCATCCAGGGCTGCCTTAGAGATTGTTTCCTCTTTGGCTGTTGAAAGAGCCGGAGGTGGATTTGACGTTTCTCCTCTGTCGTTTTCGAGGATAATCGGAGGATCTTCAGCTGGGGGATCCGGCTGGATCATCATGCCGGCCATGTCTTGAAACAGAAGAGCCATTTGCTTTATATTGGCCGCTTGTTCCGCAGCCTCCTTGTCCTTCTTTTCGAGCATTCTATGAAGGAATTCAGCATCAGTCTCGTGTTCGTGACGTTGTTCCGATGACGCCTCCGGGCTTTCTTTTGGTCCGGTGAGTGCGGCCATCGCAGTTAGCATCTCCTGGAGCTTCTGCTGCTGTTGTTCTTGGGCTCTTGTAATGGATCGGTGGCCAGTAGAAGCGCGGCTATCCTCCTTCCCAGATGCCATGTAAAAGGTATGGACCGTTATGCCCCAGACTTAGGGCGTTTGGATTCAGTGCCTTTGACATTTTTCGCAGGCATGGAGATCTTCTCCGGCCTTCTTTTCTTATGAGCGGTCGAAGTTGAGGGGGCCGTCGCAGTGGGTACCCAGACAGCTTTTCGTGGCTTGGCAGGATGGCTTACTTCCTGTTGGACCTTCAGCTTCTTGTGCTGGCGGGAGAAATTTGGATCGATCACCGAGTCTCGGACCTGCCGCTAGACTCTGTAGATCTTGGAGGACAGCCGCTGCGGGGATTGTTCCGGCCTTGCTTCCACAACTTTCTCCAGTGTAGGAGGAGACCTTTTCAGTACGGCGGTAGGAGAATTCCTACGCACCTTATTCAGCAGCTCAAAGCTGTTCCCAGTTGGAACATCAGCATTAATTTCCGCCGTCGGGGCTGGTGGAGTTAGCCCAGAAGGGGAGTTGCCTCCGGCCTTCCTCACTCAGCGCCAGTGGCGACGTCGAGCATGCCGAGCTGATGGAGTTGACTCGGCGACGGGGATGGCCTTGTCTTGCCCCTTGCTCAGGTGAGGGGCCGTTGCCGGTGTCAGCCTGTTAAAGACTGATGTTCTTTGAGTAGCAGGAGCGGGGGTTGGGGCAGTCAGCCTTGTAAAGACCGACCCCTTGGCAGGAGAATCTGCCTTGATGACTTCAGGAGCAGGGCTGGTTACTCTCTTCGGAATAACCTTCTCTGGGACTGCAAGCTTCATTGTGGGCCCGCAGGAATTTTGGCCCAATCTGGAGAAGACCGAAGCACTGGTGCTGGACGACCCATTGAGAGGGGCCGCGGTAGCTGTAAGTCGATCGAAGACCGACTTCTTGGGAGCTTTTGGTACGAGCATGGGGGCAGTGAAGCTTGTTGGCGGGAGCATGGTCCCGAAAAACAGTCCAGTAGTAGCCTGGGTAATCTGCTCCACGGGCATCGTGAACAAAGAGGCCGCTTGGGGCTCGTAGGTTATGCCCCCAGTTGAGGCAGTACGCGGGTTGCAGCTGCAGTTGGAGCACTTCGAGCAGGTGAATGCCATCGCTGTTTTGCTTTTCGCGCCAAGCAAGAGACCAAATCTTAGTACCTCGAAACCCAAGGGCAACCATTAGCAAACCGCGATTGGTTCGCGAACACGACACACGAAGTGTGGAGTGGAAAGAGGAAAAGGTCCCACCAGACGTGCCAGAATCTGTTCCCTTCCGAAAGACGGCGCAAGACAGACGTCTTGCCTGAAATTCGGGGCAGATGCTAATTGGTGCTATCCGTCCACCTCTCCAAAGATGCCAAGTTGATTTATGGCACCATGTATCGAAGGTTTAAACGGATGCGGCCGATGTAGCAGACTTCGTCAGATTCCCCCTCGTTTGAGGGGGTTTTGATTGCGGGGACGCTCTTCCCTGCAGACGCAATCCCCTGCTGTTAATTACGCTACCGCATCGCGGTAACAACTTTCTCCTTCTCCATATGGTCACTCCGTGTCGTGGGTGTTTGTTTTGTGTTTGGTTGCCCGTGGATTGTATACGGAGACTAATTTGTGTTGTCGCCCATAGGACATGGATTAGTCCAAATCCGTATCCTTCTTAGATTTGGGTTTGGGGTGTGTGTTTAAGGATACGTTAGCCTTATTTGAGAATAAGATCAACTTAAACGTTTGTTAAGGACACGTTAGTCTAATTCTAGACTAAGATCGACTTAACGGGATCGTTTAGATCCGACAAGAGAGCAATTGTGCTCTATTGTTTAGTTTAGTGACATTGCGGTCGATAGTTAGTTTAATGACATTACGGTCTAATGTTAATTTTAAGACATTGCGGTCAAGGTTAAGGATGTCATAGTTCGTGAGTTTAAGGACCTCACAGTCCGGTATTAGTTTTAAGACATCACGGTCGAGGTTAAGGACGTCATACTCCATGAGCTTAAGGACCTCACAGTCCGATGTTAGTTTTAAGACATCACGGTCAAGGTTAAGGACATCATAGTCCATGAGTTTAAGAACCCCACAATCCGGTATTAGTTTTAAGACATCACGGTCGAGGTTAAGGACTTCATAGCCCATGAGTTTAAGGACCCCACGGCCCGTAGCAATGTGTGGTCGTCGGGACCCGTTACCTCTCTGACGACGTTGAAGAATTACAACGACGGATGTAAAGAGATGTACCCTCGAACCAGGTGTAAATTGATTGGAAGAGCCGTTGTGCTCAGTTCAATTTATATTGAGAACTTATGGCCAGAATTGGGCTAAGTCCATTTAAAAATGTTTAACATTTTATTCATGTTTGGCCTGTTAGGCCTTTATTTGGGCTCTGCCCTTTTAATAATGCATAACATTGGACTCTGTAATTAAATGCATAGCATTTATATTTGGCCTGTTAGAACTTTACTTGGGCTCTGCCCTTTTTAATAATGCATATCATTTTTAGTGGTCTGATAGTGCGCCACGTGGCTTGTCAGGCGCTTTGCGCCAATCAAAGAGCGCAATGCGCTAGTGCATGCGAAGGTGACACGTGTCACGCTCTGTGCTAAGCGCAAGTCTGTTAACACAGTGCGATGCGCCAGTGCGCTGTGTCAGTGAACGACACGTGGCGCGCTCTGGTGCAGTGCACCATTCTAAGAGCGCAGTGCGCTGTTTTAGAAGCGCAAAGCGCAAATTGTGTCTGTGGTTGACACGTGGCGCGTTCTGGTGACGTGCGCCAGTCCAATAAGCGCAAAGGCGCATTTCAAAAGTGCAAGGCACTGTCCAATAGTGCAGGGCGCATTTTGATCAAATTAAGATCAAAGAACAAGTTTTCTGTTCTCTTAAAAGAGGTTCTACCTCAAGATCCAAGAACCAAGGTTCTTATTCTCATCAAAAGGCTGTGCTTTTATAGATCAAAAGATCTAGGAATGAAGTAAATTACTTCTTTTTTAACCTTTTAGATCTTCTTGATCTTTTTTCTTTTTTATATTGAAGATCTTGATCTTGTTCTTAGATCTTTGATCTTTTAGAAGAGAATTCTTCTTTTAGTGAGACGTTTTCATCTCTGTTCTTCAAGAATCAAATTTTTTACCTTTAAAGATGAAGAAGATGATCTTCTTTCTTCAAAGGCTTGCCTTTCTTTCTCTTTGAGGTTTTTTCTCAAAGTTTTCAGAGGGTTCTCTCTCTTCTGTATATCTGTCTCTGATACTTGGAGTCTAGGGGCCTTTATATAGGGCCAATTGATTTGTTAAGTTAGTTACAGAGATTTTTCTCTGATTGATCTGGAGATATTTCCCCACCGTTGGATTTTTGATCCTAAGGCCTCTGTTTTACAGAAGACAATCTTCTTATTTTAATAAGATTGGAAAGATCTTTCTAGAATTTTAATTCTAATTAATTAATAATTTATTATTTAAATTCCAGTGCTGGCGCAATTGGCACTAGCGCAACTGCGCTAGCGCGCCTGTGTTTGACACGTGGCGCGCAGCGCAGAGCGCAAGTGATCTGAAGCGTTGCTTCATTCATTTTTTTTGAATTTGAATTTTGAAACAGGGCTTTGCTCTGATTGGGGGTGCGCTGCCTTGGGCGCAACGCTCCTGGCACTGGCGTGTCTGCTTTTAACACGTGGCGCGCTGCGCGCAGCGTAAGGAATCTGAAACGTTGCTTCAATTTTTGAATTTTGAAATTCAAACAGAGCTTTGCTCTGACTGGGCGAAACAACCGCGCTGACCTCTCCATGGCCGTTCGCCCAGTGGGGATTGGACATGATAGGCCAGTTCCCTACCGGCGCGGACGGGCACAAATATGTTCTCGTCGCGGTGGATTACTTCACAAAGTGGATCGAAGCCGTTCTCATCAGAAAACCGGACGCTGCCACGACCATCAAGTTCCTGCAGGACAACCTGATACTCCGGTTCGGCATCCCAAGGAATATCATCACCGACCATGGGACAAACTTCGAGAACGAGAAGGTGAAAGATTTCTGTAACGAATATCATATCCTCATGACGTTCGCCGCGGTCGCACACCCTCAATGCAACGAGCAGGCCGAAGTCGCCAACCGGGATGTCCTCCAGGGTCTTCGGACCCGCTTGGAGGGGCGCCAAGGCACGTGGGTCGAGGAATTTCCCTGGGTCTTATGGGCCCTGCGCACATCAAAGAAGACCCCCACCGGGGAAACCCCTTTCAGGCTCTGCTACGGGACCGAGGCGATGGTCCCGGCGGAGATCGGGCTACCCAGTCACCGGGTCGAACACTTCGAAGACGAAGCAAACACCACGGCACTGCGGACCAACCTGGACATCTTGCTGGAGAAACGGGAACGGGCTCAAATCAGGGCTGCCGCCTATCAGCAGCAAACTGCCCGATACTACAATACGCGGGTCAAGCGTCGTTCTTTTAAGACCGGAGACCTCGTCCTACGGCGAAACGAGTTCGTCGATCAAGGCAGGCTGCATAAGCTCTCCCCGAAATGGGACGGTCCTTTCCTCGTCTCCGAAGTACTTCCCGGCGGAGCCTACCGCTTACAGGACGTGGAAGGCTGCAAGTTTCCACGGCCTTACAACGCTGAGAAGCTTAAGCTGTACCGATGAAACGGATACCCACGAGTGTGTACCTCTCCTTTCTCAAAAGCAATGTAAATTTTTCTAAAAAGTTCTTTCTGCTTAAATAACAAGAGGGGAACGCTAGAGCATTGCAAAAAGAGAAATCTTATTAATTCGAAAAGGTACTCTGGGCTCCTCAGCCTTACAAAGCCCTCACGAAGAGACGGCCCAGCAGCTACCTTGCTCGGCTATCCCTGGCCGGTAGCTCGCCTACCCTACAACGGCAGGGATCTAAGCCCTCACTAAGAGGCGAATAAGAATCTTCACTGCTTGGTTGTTCCTTGGCAGGCCTCCCACGGCCCCTCCAGCGCTAAGAATCAAAGCCCTCATGAAGAGGCAGCCTTACAGCTACCCTGCTCGGCTATCCCTGGCTGGTAGCCTCCCTACCCTACAACGCCAGGGATCAAAGCCCTCACCAAGAGGCAGCCTTGCAGCTATCCTGCTCGGCTATCTCTAGCTGGTAGCTTCCCTACCCCCACAACGCCAGGGATTAAAGCCCTCGCTAAGAGGCACCGCAGCAACCCTGCTCGACCATCTTTAAGGACAAAAAGCCCCTGCCAAGAGGCACCGGGCAGTAACCCTGCTCGGCCATTCTTAGTATGCCACTTACGGCCTCTCCCGCGCTAAGGATGAAAAGTCCTCGCAAGAGGCAACCGGGCCCGCCCTTGCTCGGTTATCCCTGGCCGGTAGCTCCCTACCCTAATAAACCAAGGATCAAAGTCCTCACAGAGGCAACCAGGCTCGCCCTTGCTCGGTTATCCTTGGCTGGTAGCTCCCTACCAAACCAGGGATAAAGCCCTCGCCAAGAAGCACCGGGTAGTAATCTTGCTCGGCCAGTCCTTAAGGATCAAAGCCCTCGCCAAGAGGCACCGAGCAGCTACCCTGCTTGGCCCCATCCTTAGTAGGCCACTTACGGCCCCTCCCGCGCTAAGGATCAAAACCCTCGCAAGAGGAAACCGGGCCCGCCCTTGCTCGGTTATCCCTGGCTGGTAGCTCCCTACCCCAACAAACCAGGGATCAAAGCCCTCGCAAAGAGGCCCCGGGCTGCTACCCTGCTCGACCATCCTTAGTAGGCCACTTACGGCCCCTCCCGCGCTAAGGATCAAAGCCCTCGCAAGAGGCAACCGGGCCCGCCCTTACTCGATTATCCCTGGCTGGTAGCTCCCCACCCCCAACAAACCAGGGATCAAAGCCCTCACTAAGAGGCACGGAGCAGCTACCCTGCTCGACTCCATCATTAGTTGGCCAATTACGGCCACTCCAACGACTAAGGAACATGAACTCAACATAAGGCATCCGGTCTGTAAACGTCTTAGCGATCTCCACTTCGACTTCGGGGACATGGACATACCGTCTTCCCGCCGGTCCTCGTACACTCGGCAAGTGATCAGATTCAAGTCGACGAGTAGTCGCTAGACGAGGAACATGCCGAACATAAAAGCAGTACTGTGCGAATACAAGTGACTACCAACAAGAGGAAGTACAAGCACAAACACTACTGCGAAAACAAAAAAAAATTTATTCACAAAGCCAAGAGTCTTTACAAGGGTATTATGGGCTCCCCAGCTTTATCAAATTACCCGAAGGTTTACAAATGGAAAGTTCTGGCCGCAAGCATGGCCTAGACCTCGCTTCCCTCATCACTGTTGACGGGGGGCATGACCACTTAAAGTGGGACCCGAGCCCGAATCTCATCGTCGGCAAACTCCGGAAGCTGCTCCTTGACCGCATCAAGAGCTTTTTTCCATGCTACGGTGGAGGCCTCGCCGAGGTCGACGTAAAATTGGTCCGACCCCTTGTAATCAGCCACCGCCTTTCTAGCTCGGACCCCGGCACGCTCCGCCGCCTGAAGCGCCGCCTCGGCATCCCGCATGCTCGCATCCCTCTCCCTCTTCATGGCCGCACAGCGATCGGCCAGTTCCGCCAACTTCGCCTCGGCGACCCAGTGGGACTCGCTCAGGCGCGATAGGACTCCCGGCACATTGAAATGGTGAGATCCGCGGTTTCTGACCGGGCTTTGAGGACGATCGACCTCTCCCTCTCCAGACCCAGCTCGAGTCGCAGGCCCTCGACCTCCGAAGAAGACTCTTCTGCTGACCTCGCAGCCCGAATGGCCCCCTCGGCTTCCATACGAGTAACAAAGGCGCAGTGCTGAAGGACCTGGCGAAAAATGGCAGAGAAACTTAAGGACGCCCGAACTAAGAAAAGATCGCTCGAAGTAACACATGAGGGAGTACATACCTGAACCGCCTCTTGTGCGATAGCCTCCATTTGGGCCCTCAAGGTCCCCCGCGGCATCTGTCCCCCGGTCGACTCCTCCATACCAGCAAGAAGGCTGGCGGCAACGGAAAGCCCCGACGGGACCACGAACTGGACGTCCCCCTCTTGCACGGGAGTCCCCTCCGGAACCTCCGTCGGCGGCGCACGAGAGACCGTCCTCTTCCGCTTAAGAGGAACCCCGTCTTCGCCCTCTCCTGCATTCCTCGTCTGAGATTCGGGAACCCGTGTAGCCTTCGGCTGCCTCCGGAACAATCGTTAGGAGCTCGTGACGGGGCAGGTGGCCCCGCCGTCGGAGGCACATCTGGCGCAGGGCTCGAGTCAGTCGGAGGCATGGCCGTACCGCCGGCCCCCTCCAGGAGTGAGCGCCGAAAACACCAAGAGTCTGGGATCGAACCATCTGTCCTGTCAAAAGGGAGAAGAGGCTCAACTCAGAAGGAGAAGAAGCAAAAGAAAGAAGAAGCAAGACATCTAACCTGGTGGGAGGAAATCCTCGAGAAAAGAAAACGCTGAGATCCGGCCTAAAGGGGAGAGCGCCAAGCTAACAAGACTCAGAATGAGGAAAGTGGGAAGAGAGAGAGACCCCGAATCAGGCCTCCCCTCGATTTATACAGCCGGCGTCCCCATCCAGCGGCGACGGTCGACTCCCGCAAAAACGATTCAGTACACTCGACGGCCACGATCACTCCACCTGTCGCAAGCGCATTGGCAGCATCCCATCGGACGCCAGAAGTCTGCGGCACGTCACATCAGCCAACCGGCACCCAACACGTGGCCTGTCGCTTCAGCAAAAGGGCACACGATCCGGCGCACCCTCTTTAATGCGGAGATCTCTCCTTGATTCGCTGACATCATCCGGAAAAACAACCAATTGCCAAGAGACACGCCGGACGATATCTTCGGAAAGGAGCTCACCTCGGGTGACCCGGCAAACCACTCTCGACCCGACCTGTCAACTGGTCGAGACGAGAGTGGGGGGCTAATGATGATGCTCGATATCGATGATCTCCCAGATCAGGACACGTGGCAGATGACGTGTCCCAGGGCTCATAAGAAAGGACCTACAGTGGCCGACCAAACCACTCATGTACCCGTCCTACAAGCAAACGCTGGCTCACCTCCGAGCCCCCAGCACAATTAGCCTCCTCGGCCTCACAGCTCGTCCCCGAGCTATCATAGGCCCGAGCCTCCTCGGCCCTCTCAGCTCGCCTCCGGGCTCGAGCAGAAGCAAGATCTTGGCTCTCCCGCTTCTCCGCCAGCTCTCCCGCCGAGATCATCTTCCTCGGTCTCATCGACCGACCAATAGTACCGCTTGCAGGCGTAACCTCCATCCCGCGAATCTTGCCATGCGCGAGATCTTCGCCGGACACATCCCACGTTCCACGCCACCACGATCCCCCATTAACGAGCCTGTCTCGCCATTAATGGGAGGTCCCGCTCATAACGCGGGCGTGACGTCGGGAGCATAACGGCTGGCGTGATTCTCGCGCCTGCCTCGTCTGCTGCCACCGCTATATAAACCCCTTCTTCAGAAGGTTCAAGTAAGCCATTTTGACTCCACTAAGCCGTTACTCTGCTCGGATCTCTAGTCTAACTTGATCGTCAGAGGGTCCTCGGTGGTACAACCACCCCGGGACTTCCTTGCAGGTAGCTCGTCAAGCACAACCTCAAACCCATTGAGATCCACACGCTTCGGGAGCGACAGCCTCCAGATCCAATCTCAGCCACCAATCACCGCCATCAGCAGATCAACGGAAGGTAACATCTTGGCGCGATCCAAGTCGCGTCAATAACAATATTAAAACGGTTAAAGAAGTATCCTAAGTTGCTGGTTTAAATATTTAGTTGTTACGAACTGTCCATATTTTAACAAGTAAATCATTATTCTTCTTTCTCATTCATAATTGAATTAATTCTTATGAGATCCGTAGATTTTTTAGTTTTCTTGAGTTGGGTTTTCATTTGTTAATTCTAAATTAATATATGCATGTGCATCGCATTTGCAATATACTAATGCTATATAACACAAAAAATTTGATAGAAAATAAAATTTGTTTCGTAATCACTAATATTATACATTACTCATGCATCGATTTCTAGCATGGTTTAGTAAAAAAGTTTAAAAAAGTTTTATCTAGCCTTTATGCTACGTTATAGCCGACATAATTTCCTAAAGGGTTGGCAAGACCTTTATTCAAGTGATCAATATTTTGAGAAATTCTAGTATTTCTACAAGTGTGATTGATTTCAATGGACAATATGTAAAATATCAATCATAGATATAAATTTTGTACTTATATCGGTCTTCATTCTTCATGATTTATAGCATGTCGAATACTTATGACTTTGGTTAAAATCATTATTAATTTTTATCAATTTCCTGACCTAGAGCATACCAAGCCAACTATTGATGATTTTATACCTAAAAAGAAGTCGTATTTTTTGAAGAATTAAATTAGACTATAGAACGCATGCAAGAAATCATTTGTTATGGAAAGCCAAAGACATTTCAATGATCACCGTACAACAAAACATAGGAAGTTATCTGGTTGTTGCTATTTCCTCTTAATTATCTCTACTTTTCTGGTGAGGATTGTTGTCTTAGAAGCAAGCGAAAAGATGCTCTAACTTTGAGCAAAATCTTTGCAACGTAGGTCGCTTTAGTGTTATTCCTAACCATGCATGATACTCTCCAAAATTGATGAATCAAAGGTCCAAAACAAACTTTCTTTCTCATCGCCTCTTTCTGCATTCCTTCTTCTGAGAAATTCTAGTATTTCCTCCTTTTTCTTTTCACCTTGGTGTATCATATATGGGGTGACCTACTTATATTTCAATGTGCTTAATTTTTTAGCAGGAAGACCGCTCTAGCTGATCATAATACATGATTTTATATCTATATGCATGTTCCTTGTTTGATAACAAAGGTGACTCCACTATTAAATATGCTTCTTCCTTGTTTCTTGTATGCTTCTGTACAGTCAGTTGCTGGTATGTTATCAACTTTCCTCACGATTCCCTTTACTTTTAGTTCTCTTCTTTTCCTATCTAACTTATATTGTTATGTTTGGGACATGATAATGTATGACGATGGCATAAAAAGAGAAGAAAAAATCGGCTGGGGATGGAACTGGAAGACAAAAAGGTAAATTTATAATTAACGATGAGAACAAAAGAAAATTCATGTTCCAAAAACATATCATCGATCTGGTTCTTTAAAGTTTGTTCCTATACTGGAACTTTTAAAGATCTATAAATGATGATTACGGGGACAAAAGGATTAATATCAAAGATCTGATCGATGTGAGTGTCTATAATGGGTGCAGGTGGTACTCAGAAGTAATAACCCATGATTCAGGAAAGTCAATTTCTTCCCATTTTATAATTCTATTTGTAGCAACACCAGAGGATAAAAGATTTGTTTCCATGACTGTGGTTTTACCATTTTCAGTCTTAGCTTTTACCTTGGGTGCCATAGTTGTTAAAAACTTTATAGTGGATTCTATAAACTATTGATATAGTTTCAGATCCTTTCATGAAATTATAACCATGTGTTTTAAGATTTAAAGTTACTGCCTCAAGTATATTTGGGTCGGTCAAAGATAAAGTTAAATTGGGGTAAACACATCTTTGATACCAAAATTGTAGGATCAATTTAACAAGAAATATAGGATCAATTTAACAAGAAATATAAAAACAAAAACAACAAGAAACAGTGACTTACTTGCAAAGAGACGCCTCTTGTTCAAACCAAATATTTTTTTATTTATTACTCAAACCAAACTTTTACAAACTTAGAGATTACAATAGAGAGATAGATAGATTACAAAAGAGAAGGGTTTATTTTTCCATGATCCCCCAGTGCAGAGACTCCTCTTTTTTATAGAAGTGAAGATGGCTCTGGAGTAGGCGAGCTGTCGCCTTCATTAGCTGTCATACAGCTGTCTTCCATTATTGAATATAGTGCGCTGCGCTGTCCTTGTCTCCTGACGTCATTGCATGCGTCACCTGATACCGGTTTTATAAAAACCGTGGGCTGGTTTTATGAAAACTATGGGCTGTATTCTGAAAAAAAACCTTTTACTAAAAATCATGTGCTTGAGGTTTTGCAGTCGTTTCTTTTAGTAAAAGTTTTAACATCATTCTTTATATCATTAGGCCCTTTCCTTTATCCTGGCCCAATGCTGAGCCCATTAAGTCCTCTCAGAGCTGATCTGCAGTTTTTAGTTCTTCCTCTGCGTCTTGAGATTGTCCTTGAAAGCATTCTTTCATTTCTACCGATTTGGTAGTTTTCTCAGACGTAGAAGAATTTGTGTCTGAATTGTCAAAAGTTTGTTCAAACTGCTTCTTCATATGTTCTAAGCAGTGTTTCATAAGCTCTTCTTCAGAGATGTTAGGATATTTTCCCTGAAAAGATGTTTTCAACTTTTGCATAGGGTTTTCTGTTGCTAATTCTTCATTAATCCTTTTATCTAGGATATTATTATTATTTTTAATAGTTGCTTTTATGCTAATTATTTTTGATTCTTCTTCAATTCCTGACCACCATGTTATCAGAAATTTTCTAGACAGAATAGAAATATTTTCCTTGTTAATTTCAGCAATAATAGTCCATCTAAATATAAATGGAATTTCATTCTCAATAAAATAATATAAAGTACTTTCTCCTTCTATAATGGAGATATCATCTGTGCTGTGGAATCTTGGATGTGATTCTATCCAAGGTATGAATAAATCAAAAATTGTTTTAGGTAAGACAGCTAATTCTGCCCCTATTTTTTGCCACCATTGGATAAACCAATTGGGTATACCTGATTTTATAACGTTAGGTTTTATTATAATAAACCAGGAGTGTTTTTTCGCCAGGTTTTCGTAATACATTTTTTTTAAAAGCTTGGATATAATTCCAATAATTACATTCATATCGTTCATCTCCTAATTTGAACGATCTCGCCCTATTACGGTGTAAAGCCCATTCATGAGGACTAAAAATTCTTTTTATAATAGCTTTAGAGAAATTAATAATTTCTCCACTATCTTTCCCATTTGGGTAGTAGTGTTTGATTTCGACTGAATTCGAAACTATAAGCAAACCTTCATAAACTTGCCTAGTTTTTCCTGCTGCTGACGCAAAGGCTATAGATTCTATATATATTTCTTTTAATGACCATGAGTCATTCATTTGAGATATATCTCTTTTCTCTAGACAAATAATTTGTTCAGAGGTATTTTTTGGAATATAACTATCATTTGCATCTTCAATTGCCCTTTTAAATGATAGTCCAGGAATATTTTGTCACGTCCCGCTTCCCAAAATATGGAAAACGAGGGATGACTAGGCCAGTCATGCTCCTACGGTCAAGGAATAATCTCGCCGTAGTCACACTTCGGTTTCTAGCATTACATGGTAATTAGTAAACAAATCACAGCAATAAAGGAAATACATCACTAAGTTATTACATCAAATTCCATTGTTCACAAATTACAAATAAACAAGAAGAGCTACTAACCAAGTTCAAATACACGATCTCTTTTAGGAAAAGCAGAAAAGAAAGAAAATGTACTCCAGACTAGATCTCCGCCAGCTCGAAAGGTAAATCCGACTCCTGCGCTGGTCCTTTCTCGAGGTCTGAGCATGCACACTCAGGTCGTCAGAGCGACGTAATAGCAATTTTTATATTAATGACATGAAACATGCAAATAGGGTAATAACAGTGAAGGTAAAATGCTGGCAATCGCTATGTCACTAAATGATGTAAAGTATGATCCGTGTCCCTATCAGTCTCTAGATCATGTTTGAAATCGTATAGTGGAAAGGAGGATCATGTTTAACAGGAGTCTCGTACATACCCGAGATAACGGCCCACACGCCTGGGACATAATCCTGTCAGCCGGATCGCTAGATCCTACCTAATATATATATCACTGCTCAAATGATCATCCTCTAAAACACGGTCCCGCTAAATACGATACTCTTTCCACTTCGATTTCCCCTTTTTCCCCAGGTTTACACTATTGATGATTATGATTTAGTCGTATACAAGAATCCAATAGCACGGTTTTGTCACTGATCACTGTATTAATCACTGTCACGAATCATTCACTTTTCTATTGGCGTACTTGACACTCCTAAACCAATATCATTCACGCACGATAATGCAATGTCCACTGAATGATAACGCGCACTAACGCTATGTATAAGGCAATTGGGTAAGGTATGTATGTCTATGCAGTTAACAAGTCATGTGTATTATGAACCAATATGCACGTATTAAACTTACAAAAATTGCAGTAATTCATCTGTTCAGAATTCAGTGAAACGTTCCAAATACGGTAACAAGTACTCTCTGTCAAAAGTTCAGCAAAATTTTTTTCGGTATGATTGGGTTTCTGGTATTCAAGTTACAGCCGTTTCAATTTAAGTGCTCGCTGCAGGAAATTCAGTTTCTGAACTGAACGTCCGTTTTGCGGCACGATATTCACCCAGTTGGGCTCAGAATTTAGCGACACTACAGTTGAATGAAATATAGGGTTTTCAATAAGGTTTTCAACTCAATATACGGATTCTCAATCGCGTCTGTACATCAGAAGTTATGCACTGTTCAACACTAGGGTATCTGTTCTGATTCTGTTTGGGACTGCTAGACGTCCTGACCCTTTTAAATTCCAGTTTAAATAATAAACGACGATAAAATGGGGTGAAATCACTTGCGTTATTTAGATAACAGATTGATCTTCAATAAAATGTAGGGTTCCGCAACATACAGGTTCAGGTAGCGAAGGGGTAAGCATTATAAGACATAAAACAACAACCAGAGCTGCTCTGGACTGCAGTCCAGAGCCGCTCTCCGAACCAATTCTCGTCACAATTTCAGTACAGAAATAATTTAGAACTTGCATAGGGTTACAGGTCGTCGAGTCAGTTTCGATTTGAGCCCTCGAGCGCATCATTTCAATATGTACACAATTAATTGTGATTTTAACAAATTTCAGGTGCGGGAGATTCCCAGTTTTTACGGGTGTAATTGGGGGTGTTCGTTTAAGCCATTAACAATTGTATTTTCCAGTAAAATTTCACCACAATGTTCAATATCATACAGGCCAGCATATGCAATTAAGTTCCGTCAATTTAATGAGATATTTTCGTTCGGATCTCGCATCAAACACTCATATCATTTAAGTTTTCGTTAATCGTAACATGGAATTAATACGGTTTTAATTTGTAACGGAAATAAACTAGCATGTAGCAAGTAGGGTACTTGCCTGGAGACGTTTTGGCAATGCACGGCAGCGGCAGCGGCACGAACGCGTGACGAATCGGCACGGTTAGGGTTCGCGGCCTCGGCTCGCGATTCGGTTTCGTCGTTGGAGTTGTCCGGGGGTAGCCCGTGTTCGCTGGAAGCGGAGTAGGATGCTCTGTGGATCTCCCGGGGTGTGCCGGGGTCGACGATGGTCGGCGGTGTCGCTCCGGCGATGTGCACAGTGAAGCTCGCAGTGAGGGGGAAGGTTATGGTTTTGGAGAGAGGGGGGAGCAGTAGTGATGGTGATGACGTAGGGGTGTCGACGAGGTGGTTCAGGCCAGTTGGGGGCTCGCCGGCGTCGAGTGCAAGAGAGTGGCCGAGATGGGTGCAGGGGAGCTCGGGGCGGCTGAAGGTGCAGGGGCTCGGTGAGTCAGGGCTCTGTTGATGGAGAGAAGAGAGCGAGGGAGGATGAATGAGGGATCGACGAGGAGGTCGTCGTCGTCGTCGATGAGGTGAGCGGGTGATGGGAGCTCGAGTTGGGTTGTGGTTGGGCTTTGGGAGTGAGGAGAGTATGGGTGTGAGAGTGAGAGGGAGCAGTGGGGTTTGAGATGAGGAGTTTGAGGGGTGCGCGGACGTGGTCGGGGTCGCGGGGACATGGGGCAACGGCGCGAAACGTCGGCGACGTGGGGACGCGCGACAGGGAAACGTGGGTTGTGAAAAGGGAAAAGAGCGGGAAATGTTTGGACGTGGGGAGAAGAAAGGTTATGAAGCGGGTCGGGTTCTGCGGCGTGGGTTTGGAGGAAACGGGCTGGGCCTGCTAGGTGTGAGATTTAATTAAATTCCTTTTTAATTTTTTTCTTGGGCCGAGGAGGGAAAGTGGGCCAGGAAAAATTTGGGATTTAATTTATTTGTTTTGTTGTTTTCTTTTGGGCTGGGTTGATTTATTATTTAGAAGTTTTGATTTAAATTGGCAAAGAAAGGGAAGTGGGCCGGGGGAGAAGTGTATATATAAATATAGTTTGGGTTTTAATTTTTGTTTGGTCTTCGTTTGGTTTAAAGGTTTAGAAAAACAATTACTACAACTTACGTACTAACCTTCGCACAAAATAATGATACGGGAAAAATGGGATAACACTCGGGGACTTGGGAACTGTAGGAAAAATTTCATTGAAGGAAACGGGGATTTACATATTTCCTGTCGAGGATGTTTCAGCCTCACTTTGAGGTCTGTAAATACTCATATTAGAAGTATTTTTTCTTGCCATTTTAGGCGATTTTCCTTTGGATCGAGTGTATGACGCTTCTGATTTCATGTCTACTTGCATGGATTTTGGCTTTTGCATTTTAAGCCAATTTGCATATGGGGAGTTGTTAGGAATATTATTCCTTCCCCTTCCTCTGCCCCTTCCTGGGCCTTGATTCCTCGAGTGAGTTTGCATCTGCAGAATCTTGCAAGAATTCCCTGGTCAAAAAATCAGGAAGACAATTATTAGTATCTTTAATATATTCAATATCAAAGTCAAATACAGCTAATTCAGCTTGCCATCTAGCAAATATTTGTTTTGATGTTAAATTTTTAACATCTTTTTGTATCACAGATTTAGCTGCACTACAATCTATTTTTAATAGAAATTTTTGATTTAATAAATCATCCTGGAATTTATAAATACATTTTATAATAGAAAGAATTTCTTTCTTGACAGTTGAATAATTCAACTGAGCTGAATTCCATTTTCCAGAAGTAAATCTTACAAGAATCTCTTTATTATTTGTAGGATCTACTTGTTTTAAAATGCCTCCATATTCTATATTTGAAACATCTGTTTCAACAATTTTCTTCCAATTAGGATTTGCAATGTGAAGACATGGTAAGTTTTTAACTGTCTCTTTAATCTTTTGAACTGCCTTAGTATGACAGTCTGTCCAAGGAGATGGATTTTTTCTTAATCTATTGTATAAAATAGCTGCATTTATAGCTAAATTTTTATAATAATCTGCTACATAATTTAAAGCTCCTAAGAATCTTTGAAGCTGTTTTGTATCGGAAATATAATCTGGAAATTTAGAAGCAAATTCAATACTTCTTTCAATCGGAATAATGGTTCCATTGTGAATGTTATGACCCAGAAATCGTATAGCTGTTTGAAATAATTTCATTTTTGGAGCAGATATAACCAATCCATTTTTTATAATAAGATGTTTGAAAATATTTAGATGTTTAAAATGCTGATCAATATTGTTAGAATAAATAAGGATATCATCTATATATGATAGAATAAATCCAGTATAAAGGTTAAAAATTGAATTCATAATATTTTGAAATTCAGATGGCGCATTTTTAAAACCAAATGGCATAACATTCCATTCAAAATGCCCAAAAGGTACTGTAAATGCAGTTTTATATTTATCGGATTCATGAATCTGAATCTGCCAATAACCTGATTTTAAATCAAACTTTGAAAAGATTTTGGCTTTGCTTATTCTATTAAGCAGATCCCTTTTATTAGGGAGAGGATATCTTATCCACTTGAGCACTTTGTTTAAAGGCTTGTAATTAATAACAAGACGTGGTACACCCCTTTCTTGTTCAGCAGCATTGTTGACATAAAATGCTGTACAACTCCATGGAGAAGATGATTTTCTAATTAGTTTTTTGCCTATAAGACTACTAATTTCCTTTTTACATAATTCAAGATATTTTTGATTCATTTGGTAAGGTCTTTCCTTAGTAGGAATATTTTCCTCTAAAAAATCTTCTATATAAGGAAGATTAACAATGTGTTGCTTTCTTTCCCAAAATGCATTAGGAAAGTTACTACAAGTTTGAGCTATAAACTCATTTTCTATTCCTTTAATCCCAACTTTTATTAAACTAGAGTCTAACTGTTTATTTATTTGTAAAGAAGCTATTTCTTCTTTAATGAAATTTATTTGATTTTTTTTAAGGTAAATATCTTTTACCTCATTTAATATTTTTACCATTGGATCAGTTATAAACTGAAACATAATTTCTTTACCATTATAAAGGCTGTAAATGCCTTGTGAGTCTATTCTTTTAATAGGCATTATTTTACTAAGAAATGGTGTTCCTAGTATCACATGCTGTGATATCTCCTTTACAATAATAAAAGGAGAGGGAAGACATATATCTTCATTGCAAATGTTTGCATTTGACACCTTATATGGTGTAGTTAAAGTACTATTATCAGCTGTACTGAGAGTTTGAGTAGTTCTCTCACAATATTTAATTGGAATAATTCATTCTTTTATGTAGTTTAAATCTGCACCACTATCAACAAGAGCTATAAGATTAGGTATAACTAAATCGTTATTTATTATAAGATTAATCCTAATATACCATTTTTGATTTAATACTAAATCAATGGTCTGTAAGAATTTATCTGGTATTACTTCTCTTTCCCTAGTAATTTCCTCAATAAATTCTTCTTCATTATTTGAAGATTCACCTTTTATAATATTGTTTCTTTCAATAACAGAGATTCTCTGTAGAATGTCTTTATTTTGAATTTTTAATTGTATTATTTCTATTTTTAAGTTATTAACCTCCTTTTGTAAGGCTGTAATTGTTACATGCTTACCTTCTTTTACTTGTTGTCTTTTAAAGACTTCTGAAAGTCTATAGACGTTATCAACCACAGGAGATTTCTTTTTTAAGAAGAACTTCAATCAACTTAGATTTAAGTTCTGTTTGAATGTTTTCTTCTTCAATAATTTTAAGAATGGTCTTCTTATCTTCTTTGCTTATAACATTGATACTTAAGCCATTCATTTCAACTATTGATTTCCAGTAATTTTCATTTTTGTTGATATTACAACATTTAGTGGAACATTCTTTTATGGTTTTTTCTTTATCATTTGATGAAGAAGAATCTGTTGATTCAGATTCAGAGGATTCTGAAGAATTAATCATTATTTTATATAACGACTTTCTTAACTCTTCATCTTCTATCTCGTTAATTTTCTTTTTTGTATAACATTTGTTGGCAAAATGACCAACTTTTCCACACTTATAACAAGTGGCTGAAGAAGCAGATTTTTTCTTAAATCTGTGATGTTTTTTCTTCTTCCTTTCTTCTTCTCCCCCCTTATCTTTAGAAGGATAAAATTTTCTTTTGTTCCTCTTTTTATAATGAGGATGACTAGATTCTACTTTTCTCGTTTTTCTCTTTTCCTTCCGCTCTTTTTGCGGATCATCCATTGCGAATTGGCTACAGAATTCTCCCAACTCGTGCTTTCCAGTTAATCTCTGGTCTTTTAATTGGTTTCTTAACTTTATGTCATTACATAAAGATAAACCTTCTTTAACACAAGTGCTTATTAAGCGACCATAGGTAAATGTATTATAGGGTGTAACCCCATCATACTGCATTCTAAGATTTGTCCGAACTCTTTCGGCAAAAAGATTGGGTAAGCCATCAATAAATTTGGCTTTCCAATGAGAGTTATTTACATTTTCTAATTGCATAACTCTGCTGAGAAAAGTGTCTTTATACCATCTAAAATGTGTTAATATGGGACATCTTAGATTCTGTAATAAAGTTCTTACTTTCTCAGCTTGGTTACTTACATCCCCGGTAAAATGATCGAGAATTGTAAGCATTAAGGTATATACAGCGTCAGATACAGGAGAATTGTTCTCTATTTTAGCTGCGCTAAAAATTTCTATCTTTTGTGTGGGTGATAAATAATGATCCCACCAACCTTTTAAGGTTCCTGTGAATCCACAAGAGATAAACCTTGCAATATCAGCATCGGAATTTCCTTGCTGTTTGGATAAGTTGCATACATCATCATACGATATAAAGTATCATGGATTTGCTTATCTGCTAATCCATCAATGTTCCATTCATAAATGTCTCGTCCTGAAAACGAGTTCGTTATAACTGCTTCATTTTCTTCACACAGGACATCTAACGGTGTTGGTCTTTTGTAATAATGTTTACCCAAAGTTCTTTATGGGTATTTTATAGTATTTATTACATCATCGTTAGACATATTGATCTGATCATCTGATATTTTTTCTATACCAGAGTCCTCTCCTGATATATCAGAAGGTTCTTCTTCAAGAATGTTTATTCTAGCAATATTAAACTTTTTCTCCAGAGCATTTATAATATCTGAAGATATATTTTTGTCTTTAGATAATTTATAACCCGTAATATCTAAAGCTGGTTTAATTGGTACATAATTTTTTTCATTACTTATTTTTATAGCAGGAGTTTCTATTATAGCTAAAGTCTGTAATTTATTAATTAGACTTTCAAGAGTAGATTCTACTCTAGTTAGTTGTTGACCAATAACTTGTATATAAATATTAGAAAAATTGTTTTGTTTAAAAACCTTTTGAAGTTCTTTCAACATATTTTCCATTTTATCATCTATAATAGGTTTTATAAAAGCCGATGCCTCTAGGTTAGAGGTAGATATTCCAGATAACCTTAAGGGTTCAGTTGGAGAATATATAGATCTAACCGTTTTACCGCTTATGGCAGACCATTGTTTATAATGTTCTTCCAAAACATTAATTTTTCTTTCTTGTTCATTAAGAAAGTTTTCTAGAAACCAGTCAACAAAATATCTAAGACATTGGCTTTCTTCAAGATGTCTATAATATTGATTTTTATAATAATACATTTTAACTTTCGGATACTATTCAAGCTTAGGATCATATCCTATAATCGATTCATGAACATTCTAGATTAGGAAAATCCGTATGAAATGCTATTATTTCGTGGCACGACCATTCAAATAATATATTACTGCAAGTGATAGCTTGAGCACGTTCTTAAATCAAAAGGTGCAACATGTTAAGCATAATGCACATTTTAATTTATATCAAAAACCCGATGGACAAGCCAAGCAAACCTCTTCATTTTAAAACTTGAGAAAAGATGCTCGATACCTAGCCATCAGATAGTTTAGTTATTAGGTATGGCATGAGTAAGAAACAAGTCTGAAAAATAGTTACATTAAGAACCATCATAAATCTATTATCAGCTATTTATAAGTTTGAATCTCTTCAAGTACATAGATTCTAACCAAAATAACAGCGAACCATGCAATTTCCAGACATATGTGATCTATGGAGGTGTTTGATAGTCACGGATAAAAGGAACATGTTTCTATTTTAATAATCTCCATCTCAAAATTGGTAGCTTCCATTTGTTGTCTCATATCTAATAGACCTTTTAGGGCAAGGTATTCAATCTTAAGCATAAATTCTTTGGCTGTCTGCTAAGTTCTTTTAGTCCCACATAGGCCAATATGGATAAAGGAGTCCTCTGTTTATATCATACTACCACCATGACCTACGCTGAGCTCAGTTACGTGAGCTTGTTACTCATGTGAGGGCAATAAGGTGATCAAATGAAAAATGATGAGGCTCTGCTGCCTTTGTAGGGCGATGTCGAAGCAATGCCGTTTTTTCAGATGTTCAACTTCTTGCATGTTGATGGTAAACTTCTCTCTCTTCCTTATCTAATTTATGCTTAGTGTTACGTAAGAGATGTTGATATATTGCTAGTATATTCGCACGTGCAATACACGTGAGTATTATAGATTATAGATATGAATAATTTCAAAAACTGTTTTTCATTGTAACCACAAATCTTGAACGGTCTCAATTGAAAATTGAAATTCAAGTAAAGAACATCATAAATATGCCATGAGGAATTGTAGTAAATTTTAAAGAAAAAATAAAAAAGGAAAAATATAACAATATTAAAACGGTTAAAGAAGTATCCTAAGTTGCTGGTTCAAATATTTAGTTGTTACGGACTGTCCATATTTTAACAAGTAAATCATTATTCTTCTTTCTCATTCATAATTGAATTAATTCTTATGAGATCCGTAGATTTTTTAGTTTTCTTGAGTTGGTTTTTCATTTGTTAATTCTAATTTCATTTAATATATGCATGTGCATTGCATTTGCAATATACTAATGCTATATAACACAAAAAATTTGGTAGAAAATAAAATTTGTTTCGTAATCACTAATATTATACGTTACTCATGCATCGATTTCTAGCAAGGTTTAATAAAAAAGTTTAAAAAAGTTTTATCTAGCCTTTATGCTACGTTATAGCCGACATAATTTCCTAAAAGGTTGGCAAGACCTTTATTCAAGTGATCAATATTTTGCGACCGGGAGTTTAGAAGCAAGCCGCTGACATGATATTTGTATATATTTTCTTGTCAAACAAAATAGGGAAAATGGGGTTGTGGTCGTTCACAGCTTTCCATGGCTGCGACTCTGTGAATAACACAGTTCCCATATGGATCCTCTTGCATCTTAAACACGAGATCCAAGGGCCGAGTCTATTGTTCACAGTCCCATTATCCCCTTAAAAAAATCCATTATTTATCGACAATTTGTATGTTATAAACCAAAAAAATGGAAAAGTGTGGATATTATCTTCTAATCCAAAATCATTGATTTCTAGCATGTTATCCATATAATGATAACCAAGTCTTTTTGTTGCACAAAATCATTAATATAGACATGCTATATAATCTCACAACATATATGGGCAAAATTTGGAAAATAGTCGCAAGTTTATCTTCCCAAAGTACTTGATTTCTTCCAGCCTAAAATCATGAAATGTATTTTCTAAAACATAGAATGTATATAAAATTACGATCTTAGTATTTTGGAAATACATAAAGCAAGCCCTGTAGGATATCAACAATGGTTTGCTTCAGCAAAAAGCATACACAATGAGCTTCATTATTCAAACAAGCCCTGTAGGATGTACTTGATGAAAGATCGGTCAATCATCTTCAAAGGAAATGAGAAACATCCTTCAATGTCGATTTACACCGAAGCCAAACATCGTCAGCACTCACTACTATTCTACCCAACAATGATTTCAGGAACAAAATATTATCAAATACATAGCTCAAGAATCTTTGATTGAAATGTGAACCAAAGAAAAGAAACAAAAATCTCAAGTTACGGTCCTACAAGTTCGGTCGAATTTAATGGGCTTGAAAAATGCCTCCAGCTGAAGCGTGCTTCAACAGGTCAGGTTCGATTTTGGCTGGTTCAAGTATGAAATGCAGTTGCGTATGTCAAAGCACAAGCCTTCTGAAACTTGGAGGTTGGAAACTCTTGCTCAGTTTCTGACGAAACCTCTGAAATTTAAGTGGCATCTTCAACTGATATTTGTTTGTCGCAACATTCACAAAATACTTGTCCACAGTTTAATTGTCGAATTTGATGATTCAGGTAAATTGTGAAGCAGTTTCATCATCGCAAATTTTCCTCAGTTTATCACCGAAAAGTAGGGTAAAAATTTCTTTCACATCGGCCCCATCTAAAATTTGGAGCAGTTCATTCCTACTAATTTGGTTTGGTGCATTGTCACAAATTCGGTTCAGCGAATTGTTCTTGCAAGAATCGGCAAGGTATATCTTGCAAAGAACATATTTGTCCAACTGCAATGCAATATATAATAATTTAATACATCATAAGGTAATAAATCAAGAATTATAAATACATTTTAACAATTTCTAATAGAATACACCACAACTATATTTTGATTGCATATTTGTCCCGCAACATCAAATATGTAACAGTTTAGCCAGTTAAGAAGCCAGAAAATCTAGAAGGTAACACAACTAAAATGAATAGTATTGACCAGACAAGCATCTAAGATAATAAATAATAACAAAAATAAAAAAGACCATTAATTTGATATAACATATACCACTAGCTACAACCAAGAACCAAGGAGTCACCTGTATATTACATAAATTGTTTTGTTTTTTGCTTTTTTTTTTGGGGTGGGGGGGGGGAGGGGGAGGGGGGGGATCACCTTTTCTGAACTAATAAATCTTTACTTTTCTGCCACTATAAGATCCAATAAGTCGTTAAATCTAGTCAACTATCTCTACTATTATAGGGCAAAAAGGGGGTCATTTAATTTTGAAATTGATTGGTGATGTAGCATATTATTTATTCAAATAAATCAAACAAAAAATACCGTTGTTTTATGTGCGATGCACGTAATTAAATTGCCACATCATTATTATCTTAAAGTGCGATGCACGTGGTTAAATTAATAAAGAAATTGATAATAAAAATTACTATAATTACGTGCAACACACGTGCAAAAACGCTATCTTTCATAATGTATATTAAAAGGATAGTTCTCACCAATAATCACAACTGATCATGGAATACAATTTTGATATTAATCCTTTTGTCCCCGTAATCATCATTTATAGATCTTTAAAAGTTCCAGTATAGGAACATACTTTAAAAAACCAGATTGATGATCTGTTTTTGGAACATGAATTTTCTTTTGTTCTCATCTTTAATTATAAATTTACTTTTTTGTCTTCCAGTTCCGTTGCCAGCCGATTTTTTCTTCTCTTTTTATGCCATCGTCATACATTATCATGTCCCAAACATAACAATATAAGTTAGATAGGAAAAGGAGAGAAATAAAAGTAAAGGGAATCGTGAGGAAAGTTGATAACATACTAGTAACTGACTGTACAGAAGCATACAAGAAACAAGGAAGAAGCATATTTAATAGTGGAGTCACCTTTGTTATCAAACAAGGAACATGCATATAGATATAAAATCATGTATTATGATCAGCGAGGGCGGTCTTCCTGCTAAATTAAGCACATTGAAATATAAGTAGGTCACCCCATGATACACCACGGTGAAAAGAAAAAGGAGGAAATACTAGAATTTCTCAGAAGAAGGAATGCAGAAAGAGGCGATGAGAAAGAAAGTTTGTTTTGGACCTTTGATTCATCAATTTTGGAGAGTATCATGCATGGTTAGGAATAACACATAACACTAAAGCGACCTACGTTGCAAAGATTTTGCTCAAAGTTAGAGCATCTTTTCGCTTGCTTCTATGACTTCTTTTTAGGTATAAAATCATCAATAGTTGGCTATTGGTATGCTCTAGGTCAGGAAATTCATAGAAATTAATAATGATTTTAACCAAAGTCATAAGTATTCGACATGCTATAAATCATGAAGAATGAAGATCTATATAAGTAAAAAAATTTATATCTATGATTGATATTTTACATATTGTCCATTGAAATCAATCACAGTTGTAGAAAGCCCCATAAAGCCATGCTAAATCCCCGCTATAGCGGGAAGAGCTCACAAAGCACTTCTCTTTCGCATAAAGTGGTAATACATAGCTCTATGTTGTTTTAGTGGCTTGAAATCCCGTGTTAGCCCGATTTTATGTGCTTGAAGCCCCACTTAAATCCGCTCGACCCTATAAGAGGCCTGCAGGGATACTGCAAGCTCATAACTGCAGTATAGACTGCATGCCTCGTGGGGCTCAGGGGCTGTGTAAAAAAAAACTTCTGGGACCCATAAGGCCTGCAGACTAAACACTGTAGTTATGAACCTGCAGTGTCCCTGCATGTCCCGTTTTCTTTTTTTCTAATTAAAATTTACTAATTATCATATCAATGATAGAACAATTGAATCTTATTGTTGTCCCCAATTTATAACATAATATTTTTAGCATTATATTATGAAATATTTATTTATGTTATCTTAGACTTATTCAATATATTTCTAGTATTACATATAAACTTTAGAAAACACAAAAAAGAAAAATATCTCTTATTTTTATATTATTTTTTGAATCTAAATGTTTCTGTCCATCCAAATTTGTCATTATATTATTTTATTACTTATTTCAAAAGGTCTTGATGCTTTTTGCTACTATATAGCCTAAAATAGACCGCTAAAGTTTAGCTTTGTCCTCCCACTTCACAACGCTTTACGCTTTCCAAAACATTGAAATTAATAAAGATTTGCAGTTCTCAAAATCATTGGAATGTTATTAAATCGGTGTGTTATACACCACGTAATTTGGCAAAACATACACTCTTTTCAAAAGCCGTCAATTGTGGCCTATGAAAGTCGGTAAATATTGGTAGGTTTTTTATTCCATAAATTCATTGATATTTTGTAGACTATAGCCAGCCCGAAGCATAAAGTTCTTGTTATCTAAATTCTCATTTGGCATGCTACTGGCCTAAAAATATCAATTACGAACTATTAATTAAACAATTGCAGAGAAATACTTGGTGTTTAAAGGTACCTCTTAAAATAAAATTTTGATTAATGAAAATAACTAGGGTTTGAAATCACAGACGATCCCGATCCGAGATGGCATGTTCCGATCCAAAAAATGGTCGTCTGAGCTCCAATACTGATACTATTTGATACCGACTATTATTGGATCAATCGATAGTGAGGTTTTAGCATTCAGTTTATTAATCAGTTGGTGGATTTATGAGTGGGTTAGTGGTATAGTTACAGAGTTAATAGTTTTCTAAATAGGTTATTAAGTTATTACAGTTTATTTGACATCATTAATTACCAAGTATACCAAAAAAAATTATGATGGTTACTTGACCAAATACTAAACATCATTTGTAAATGGTTAGCCTAATAGTTTTAGGGGCTGTATCTACAATATCTCAGTTTTGGGGTCTGTTTCTCAAAATCCCAATGTTTGGTGGTCCTATATAAAAAAACCATAATTGTGTTGGGCCCCCAAATTTTAGGTTGTTTTTATATTACACGGAATTCTTTCTTTCTTTATTTTTTGTAAAGGCCAAAATATCGATTTCATTTTAAGACTTAGGGGTGCTTGGTTGTAAGGATTTGAGATGGATTTGGGAACAAAACACTATAGCAAGTACAATGTCATCTACAAATTTGAAGTCCTTACTTGGTTGCAAGGATTTGAAGGTCTTGAATTTGAACAAAAATTGGATTTCAAAGTTGGATCCAAAAGGATTCAATTTGAAGGGGTTTGGTGCCATGTCACCTTTTTATCAAATAAAAAAATATTTCCATCTCTCTCTCACTTCAAATCCCATCTCAAATCCATATTTCAAATTTTCAACCAAACACGAACTAAAAGATTGATTGTGAAAGTTCAAGTTCATCTCAATTTCTTGCATCCAAATATACAATTTTATCCTTTTGGATTACAAAAAAATTGAATTTATGACACATTCCAAATCCATGTTTTTTTGGATTTGCAACCAAACAAGCCCTCAACCAACTACAAAACTATTCCAATATAGACTATTCAACAGTTTTCAGAGAATACACCAAATATATTTTGTTTGCATATTTTTCCAACTGCATATTTTGTCAGATTTATCTACAATGTAACACAGATGAAACAAGAAGTATCAACACCAAAAAGTATCTAAGATAATAATTAATAAATAACAACAAAAATCAAGAGAGTACAAAACTATTTGATGAAATTTTATATAATAAAAGATATCAAGAGTTGTAACCAAAAACCCCAGAATCTCATATGTGTATAGAAACAAAGAGGGATGGACAACATGTCGAAGAAGGTTAACCAAGAGTAATGGTCTTAAAAATGAATACCATCAATATTAGCTGCATTGATAAACTCTAGAAGGTAATATACAATATTCAATATAAAATAGAATCTCAACATGCATTGAGAAACAAAGAGAGTCGAGTAACAATTCAAGAAGGATTAAGTCGTAACAAGAAAAACAATCTAATCATGAATATTAGTCACTGCATGAATTTGAGGAATTGGAAGGTTAAAGACTCACCGAGTCATCGATCCTAAATTCATGCATCTACCAACACGTTTTCCTTGCAAACCTCCTTGTTCCCATCCTTAATTTGCTAAAATGCCAACTGCCTCTTTCTTCAAATAATGACTCCTTTTGTGTTCTTGATTGACTTATCAACCTCGGCCCTCCAATAACAATTAGGCGTGGTTCGTTCAACACGCTTCCCAGTTCTGTGTTTACGAGCAGTTTTTGTGACAGAGTACCAAACTCCATCATGGCCGCTTTGTTCAAACTCCACTGAATCATGTAATGAATGAGAAATTCAGTACCAATCCAGAGAAAAGAAATAAGGGAATAAGAATTGTTATAAAAAATATTTCAAAAAGTAACCGAGGGTAAAGATAAATGAGAACTCTTAACATTAATTTATAGAGTTCACGGGGTTCTTTACAATGAATAAAATCAAATAGTTCATGGTAGTTTACTGCAGTTTAGTGAAGCAAGCAAGAAGGAAAGATACCTGGTAGCCCTTCAGGATGGTATTAAGATATGTCAACTTCATTAATGAGACCTTCGCAAGAGAGAGCGTGTCCACGTACTTTGCGGATCAAGCAAAATGTAATAAGAACTTCGATTTTGGGACAAAATGCAAACCCATGACGCGATGAGTTTTAAGATTCTTCTTCTTTCCCTTCAACGCGGAGGAGTTGATTATCTTGATTCTCCATCACCTCCTTGTCAAGTTGTTCTTTGGTGTTTGGGAACAAGAATTCAAAAATAAGGTGGGTATTAAGAGATTGCAAATTGTTGTAAACGAGACTACTTGAATATTGTTTTTTTAAAGTTAGATGCCCTTTTATACATTAAACCTAGGCAATAGAGGAAACATTTAATAGTTATAGAAGTGATAAATATGAAGAAACTAGAATTTGAATCAAGGAAAAGAAACTAGCATACCTTGATTTTTTTTACAGAAAATGAATGTGGAGAAAACAAGGAGCGTTTAAGAAATTATATTAAAAAAAGGTATCTAAACAAGGGAGAGAAAAATCCTTAACCCTGTAATACAAAGAGTGGTACCTGGTGTGGGAAGTTCCTTTCCTCTTTTCTCTTCTCTCCTTCCAAAGGCTCTTGGTGGATATATGTTGTTTGGATTAATTAGGTTTTAAATATAATCAGGAACCTAATTGGGAATTTATATTCTTACTATTTATCCAAATTATCATTAGATACAGATCATCAAATTAAAAACCTTTATTTCACACAAACATATAACAGACACATTATATTGTAAAATATCAATCCTGGTAGTATTAAATCGGTGCCTTGTTTTACAGAAACTTCAACATTTAAAATTGTCGCACTTCTCCAAGTTAACAATCACCAATTAATCTATTTAATTTTTATAAAATTATAATATATCTTTACCATTATTATTAGTTTTCAAGGAAAAGGATTCTCTATGTTGCGAGAAACATGAGATAATTGATAAAATGGTTATTAGCTCATTGGCAATTTTGCAGTTAGATCCTACCCGATATGGACTATTTATAGAAAAGTAAATAATATAAGGAAAAGGAAACGGAAAGCTACCAGAAATTAATTTCTTCACAGCAATTTGAGCTTTCTAAATCGCTCGGTATTCTTTTCTTTTTTTAATACATTAGCAAGATAAAACAAAGCAGCATTTTGGATTATATTGTAAAACTTGGGAGCTTCACATACAATGTAATGTGATAGCTTGTTTCGTTACAGTCTATGCCCATTACAACAAGATCACTTGTGTGTTCCATCAACTATTAATTGGGGGGGGGGGGGGGGGCAGTATCAACTATTAATTGGGGGGAACAGTATCATTTTCCAGATAAGTTAAATCTTGCTTTTCCGTCACTATATGATCCAATAAGTTGTTGAGTCAATTTCAGCTGTCTTAGGATGATATACATAAAAATAATAGATCATAGATCTCACCAATCTATATAATTTTTTTTTGAAAGAAAGGATCTCACTAATCTATATACTATTACAATTTACAAAGGTAAGATTTTAGAGGAATATTCCGTCATTTTTGGAATCTTTTGGCAAAATGACAAAAGCACTATTTTCCTTCTTCCTAATTTAGCCCCCTTTTTTCCCAAATTCCTAATTTAGCTTTAGTTAAGTTAGGTTTTGTTCTTGGTGTGAGGGCATTAGAGGAAATTTCCCTTTATGCTCATTTATGAAGACAACTTGCTATTAGCATTAGATGGTAATTCTTGCTCATTTATGAATCTACCAATATCAATTCTTGTTCATTTCAATTGTAAAATAACTTTTACTTATTATACTTGCTACTAATTATATCTTGTTGGGATCTTTATGAAGACAAATCGTCTCATTTCACCTTAAATACGACAATTTATTTAAAGTTTATGCTTCTAAACTAATTTTAACCAACATATTATAGCAAGTATAGATTAAAATTATATTGAAATGCATTGTTCTTAAAAATTATACTAAAGGAATGTTAAGCTTATTAAATAATTTCGGCTTTCAAGTTTTTATGTTGCAAAATGCACATCTATTATAGCTCGATGTAATTACGCTCTCTTTAATGAGTGAATTTTTATATAACAATATCAAATGTAATGTAGAGCGAATAATATCTAAACTAAATTTGATATAGAAGCATTTATTATTTAACTCATATAGCAATTTTACATGTGGACAATGAACGCCAGTCAATTAACTCCTTTTATAAAATATATTTATGTGTGCTTTAGAGGCCATGCCATGTCTCTATAATAATAGAAATATGCACAAATGATCATGGAATATAAATTTTTTATAATAATCCATTTTCAATGTAATTTTCACCTATAGTAATATCAAAACTTTTAGTATAGGAACATTATTTACAGAGAGAATTCAATTCAATTAGATTGAAAACCTGTTCTTGGAACATGAAATTTTTGGCTATATAATCAATTCAATTAGATTGCCGATCTGTTCTTGGAACATGAAATTTTTTGGCTAGATATAATTATATTTTATTTTTTGGCCTTTTGGTTCCATCCCCAGCTTATATTGCGTCTTCTCTACCCTGCGCACTTTTCATACATCAATATCACCTGCAAAATCATAATTCATAGAGAAACAGGTATAGAACATGACCCAAGCATAGATATTTGTGTCTGACAGGAAAACGAGAGAAAAGAGGATATTAAGGAGTTTTTTGTCTTTTGAAGGAAGATATTAAGGAGAGTTGAGAACAACTTCCTAATAACTGTCCAATACAGGACATAAAAGAAACGAGAATTGAGGAATAAGTACTTAACTGTGCAGTTATTTATGTTATCAAACAAGGCAAGCAAATAGGATTAACATCATGTATTGCAATCAGTTAAAAGTGGGTTTCCTACCAAATATTAAGCATTGAAAACGGACCCCACCCCCACCCCCGCTGCACCACAAGGAAAAGAAATACTAAGAAAAAACTAGAATTTCTAAGAAGGAACACAGAAAGAAAGTTAAGTGCATGCTTTAGTTCATCGATTTTAAATAGTACAGGTCACCAATGGTGGCTAAAGTGATCTAGGTATCCAGGTTACAGCGAGTCTGCTCTAAGTTAGTGCGTCCTTTTGACTCATTTCTACGACCACAATCCTCACTAGAGATAATTGAGACGAAGTGGTAACAACCATATAACTATGTACTACACACTCAGGGTAAGTAATCAGTTTATCAGTTACCACTCTTAAGTCTCTAATGCTCCAGTAGATGTTTAGGAAGACGAAGAATGCCTTAGAGGGGATCCAGCATGTGGTGATTTTCTTTGGTCAGTGTTGTATAAGAGTAATTACTATTGAGTTCATCATTTAAATTATAATATCTTAAATCTGTTGACTCACACACACACACACACAAACACACACCGTCTTTTGAGTGGAAGGTTGCTGCCATCATATTACATTGTATATATGCCAAGATCATTCCTCATATCCTAGTTGACAAAATTCACAAGGAATCAGTTCCCGTAAAGAAAATATATTAAATAGTTATCATCTTGTGGTGTATTGCAATGAGATGTTCAAATGCTTGTCGTAGAGAGGTATTCGAAACTGTCTGCAAAGTTTAACAGCACTAGTCTAGCATCTCATCTCTAAAAACCCATTCAACAGCCTTATATCTTCCTAAATCTAACATTCATATACCCCTTCAAATTATTCGACATATACACCTCGCATTTCTTCTAACACATCTCATTTCTCAATAAACCTATATCATATTTATACACATCCATCATCAAAACACATCCATAATCCATAACACACGTCAAGAACCTATAGCAACAATCAAGAAACTCAACCTCTATCTCTACAAGCCATAGCTAACAAGTACACCTTAAATATCCAATTATTAATTTCACATCTAAACAACATACCCCCTAAAAAAAAGTTATCTCGTTTCGCGAGATATCAATCTCTATCTACAAATCTATATCATATCATTGATAATCCATCAACCAACAAAAAACTATACAAAGACCAAGAAATTTCCCACGATCATCTCAAACCAAAGGTTTATCATATTTAAGGCTCCTTGATCAAATACAAGTCCGAATCCATCATGAACCATACCCTCGAGCACAACACCTTCCTCCTTCCTCAAGATATCATTGGACGGTTTATCTAAAATGCCTTCATAGATTATGTGATTAAAGGATATGCAATCATAACATTTGGATAGATACAATAAGAAATGTGTTTACAATGAGGATAAAGGGAAACAAAATGTTTAAGAGAAATGGAAGTTAGTGCTAGGGGTTCTTTCTTTCACAATTTTGAAAGCATTGGGTTCAAAGAGATTTAGTTTCGACTAATATTCATATCCATGAAGACATCCTACATATTCATGTTCATGTGACTAATACTTGACACATGGCCAAGCCACACCCCAAATTAAAGTTGGATTATGATGTCTAGGCCTGGCCATGTGTCCATGATAATAAGATTATTAGCGGCTTCTACACTTGAACAAATTATGTTTACCAAGCGCAGTATTCAATACCCCACATTAAAGTTGGATTATGATGTCTAGGCCTGGCCATGTGTCCATGATAATAAGATTATTAGCGGCTTCTACACTTGAACAAATTATGTTTACCAAGCGCAATATTCAATACATGCAATAAGCATCATATTACAACCATCTGCAAGAAGCATCAATATACTTATTCCAATATTTTCATACACAAGCGCATGACTGTACAACAATGATAAAAGACAGAATTCCTACGACAATAAATATTCATTAAAATCTACGGAAAAACAAAGTTTAATAACCATACCGATTGCTGAGTCAGAGAAGCTTGGTAGGGTAAAGCCAGATTGGTGAGGGCCATTGAGGGTAACGCTTGTTGGATGCTAGTAAAGCAGAATTAACCAAGTTTGCCACCGAACCATCCAATGGAAAAACCGACCAATTACAATAACCCGGACCTACAATATAAACACAGTTGCTTCTTCCTCCCCATCTAGCAGGTTTCGAGCAAGCGATCGGGCAATTACCCGCAACATCAATAAACAGACACCAATCTCCCAAGTTTTCCACTTTCACCCACATTACCCTCGATAAGTCCAATCTGTATACATCAATCCGGAGCCCAAGATTCCTCACGGAAGGAAAAACAACCAATAAGAGATCTCCGCCGCATCCTACTAGATAGGTCTGAAAGTGTGTTGGAAAACCTGAGAATTCGTTACCCTGCACGGATTCGGGCATCTGTATCTCCAATGTATTCCAAGTCGCCGGCGGATCAAAATCAACAACTTTTACCTGATACAGGCTATTGAGACAGTACACCTTCCCACTAAGCACGGACAAGGCGATAATTTCGACACCATATCGTAGATATTTCTCCATAACCCATTCATAGTCGCCCAGTCTCCAAAACAATGTACAAGATTTATCTACAAGAAGAAGTGTGCTGCCTTCCGACAAAGCCGGGGACGTCAAGACTCCGATTTGAAAGTCATAGGCCTCTCCATCCGATCTTGAGGGGAATGTAGGGGAGAGAATCTTGGCGCCGGTGAAGACGTCGGCGAGGAGGGCTCTATCGCCCGACACGAAGATGAGATTGCCATGAGAGCAGCCGATGCATCGCTTCCTTAGGTTTAAAGAAGAGACCTTGGCCTTGTAGATCTTCGTCTTGGTTGGGGTTGGGGTTGGGGTTGGGGTTAGGGTTTCGAGGCGGCACTCGGGGAGGCGGCGCCAGTGAGGGGGGCCGCGGACGGATGAAAGCATGGGATTGAGGAGGAGAGGTGGGCCCCATAATCCGGGGTCGGCCGCGGCCGCGGCGGCGGTGGCGGCGTGCCAAGAGCGGCACACGGCGGCGGCGGAGAGGAGGTCGGGGATGGAGAAGGAGAGGCGGTCGATGATGAGAAGGAGGAGATCTCGAGGGAGATCCGACCACTTTGAGATCTTCGCCTTCGATCTTGTTTCCACCATTTTTGGGGATGAATCAAGCTCGTATTTTTTAGGGTTTTTGATTTGGGGGCTTTGAGAATTTGCTGGAAAGAACGCAGTTTTCTCTGCATTGAGTCGTAATATAAATCTTTAGCGGAATTTGTACTGGCTCCGACACAATTTGGCCCTAACAGTAATAACACCTCTTAATCTCGCCAAATCCCCCACTAAGGTTTTAACAACATAACCCCTTATATTTTGAACGAATTTTCTTCCTGCTTTTTTATTCACCTAGGAATGAGTGTGCAGCATTAAATGAAAATTATGAGCAGGTCAACCGCTCAACTTGAGTGGAGAAAACAAGAAAAAATGATTTGTGCCGGTGACAAGAAAGAGAGGGGGAAAAAGTGACACGTGGCTTTGATTAATTTGACGGAACCAGTTCAGTATCGATAAAGTGCTTGTGAAAAGAGATTCCAAATAATTTCATTTTAGAAACTTTGGACTATTTAATTAAACTTAGGAGAGTTTTGTTAAATTCAAACCAATGTAATGTGAAAATATTAGCATGCATTCATTTGGTAGTCAGTTTCTTATCATTCTGATTTAGTTATATTTTCAATCAATTTACTACATTTGATAGGAAGCGGTTATGATTTTTTAAGTTGTTTAATCTACGCCCGTCAACATATTGCTGTAACTTAAAGATATATAGAATCGGACTTGCAAGATATACTGGAGATAATGACCCGGCCTCCTCCTCAACTTGTTGACCCTTACTTCAAATTCGGCTGTATCGGAGAAGAGATCAACTAAGGAGTTTTTCTATGCATTTTTGGCCTTTACCTTGTATCGGAGAAGAGATCAACTAAGGAGTTTTTCTATGCATTTTTGGCCTTTACCTCCCATCGCTCGGCCGATTTCTTATTGAACCTATACAATTAGAAATAAATATGAAAGGATTCCGCCATCCACTGTACTGGCAATATTCTCTCTCCTCTTTGAGACTTATCGTTCCAATTCTCCTCCTCCACCATGAACTTTCAAGGGTATCAACTATATCTTAAATTCCGGTTGAGCCACTAATTTTCTTTTTAATAGAAATCATTCGGTATATAGAACGCAATACATGCGGACGGAAGAGGAGAAGGAGTTTTTGAGGCATTCCTCAGTCAATTTGGTGGGAGCTCAATTTCTTCAATCTCTTGGTTACAAGGCTGCGCACAAAATTATTGTTCTCATCATGGGTCCCCACCCAAACGTGGGCCCCTCCTCATTCTGTTATATATACTTCCTTTAAAAGTTCTTTTCATCTCATTAATCAGTAAAAAATAATAATAGGAATATAAAGGCAAAGACTTTCTTTCCTTAATTTTGCGCAGTAAATTCCCCAAAATTTCCAAATTTTTTTTGTAAATCTATTCCAAAAATCTTTCAGATCTAAGCTTTTTTCTTAGGGTTAGGGTTAAGGTTTAGATTGTTGTGGGAATGGGAGTGGATTACTACAACATCTTGAAGGTGAATCGCAACGCGAGCGATGAGGATCTGAAGAAATCGTATTGGAGGTTGGCGATGAGATGGCATCCTGATAAGAATCCCAGCATCAAAACTGAAGCCGAGGCCAAATTCAAGCAGATCTCTGAAGCCTACGATGTGAGCCCCTTAATTTCTATCATTTTTTTTAAATTAAAAAAGTCATTTTTAGCTTGGAATTGTGATAAATGGAGTGTTTGATTGAAAAGCGATTCTACATCATAGAAGAATGGTGTTTGAATCTGTGGGCATTGCTTAATTAATGATACATTCGAATCTATTAGTATCAAGTAGGCAGAGCTTTGAAGTGCATCAACCTTTTGCATCTAAAAAGCTCAACTTTAAATGCACAGAATCCATTAGAAGTGCAAAGGTTTTGATTAATCCCTGAATTAGAGGATCAAATTAGGGTTTTCCCCCTTAATTTTATTCTTTCTTTCTTTCTTTTAAAAAAACAAAAACAATAAAAAAAAACTTGTAAACTGAAATTAGAAATTTTGTGATTAGAAATATTGTAGCATTTTGGTCTGCACAATTGACAAATAGCAATGCACTTTTTAAATTTCCATTTACCAATTTTCTAGCAGGTTTCTTAGTAGTTAAACCTCAACAATTTAGGTTTTAAGTGGCCCAGAAAAGAGAGCAGTATATGATGAATATGGAGCAGTATGGGTTTGACAAAAAAGATGAAGATATCGAGAAATGTATTGTGTTCTAATGGGTATGCACCATTCATCATCTTTATATACTAGAATTTTGTATGTGTGATGCATCTATATATTGTTAGACACATGGGAAATAATCTGTGTTTCTTAAAAAGATTTTTTGTTAGAACAGTAAGGTTTCAAAAAATTCTTAATACATTTTTACAGATTTGATAGGTAGAAATGAAAGTTTTTTTAATATTATTTCTCAAAATTACGAGGGATTTTCTTTCCATGTATCATGCCGAGAACAATTGAAAAGTCAATTTGTGACCCCTCCCCTTTTGCATTATAATAGCATTGATGTCTTGATATATAGTATTCTGAATTCTCATGATCCCATCAAAGTATTGTGGGAATAACTACAGTTGAATTGGGAAGCGCTTCTTGTGTATACCTTGCATGCCTCCATTAAAAAAGAAAATACTGGTTAGAGACTTAGAGTTAGTGTTCACAACATGGATGGAACCTTGAAAGTTCAGCTTACTATCTCATTTAGGTTTTATGATTAGATATTAAGTATTATCTTGAACGTTTATTAGATAATATCCCATTTTCCTTTGCTAATCATTATTATTCTATATTTCTCTTTTATAATTCATTATAGGATTTTGTATGATACTTGCATGTAATCTTCCTCATTCCCCTATAAAAAAACTGAATCTATAATTAGTCCTCAATATCATAAGTACACACAAATCTCAAAATGTGTAATTCAGTTAAAATACAGAAATGGTTGGCTTGTTAGAAAAATTCCAACATGTACAAGCTTATATAAACTAGTCCAAAGGGTAGAACATGAATGTATTAATCCAAGTAAATGCAAACAAAATGGTGCTCTTTTCCTAGCATTTCCAGCATGCACAAGCTGGCATAAACGAGTTTTGGATTAGGGACAGTGAAGTTTCTCTGTGGATATGGATGGTGATATGCAGTTCGAAATATCTGATTGAAATGTGGATTATAAATGAAGCCTATTTATTTAGTACCCTTGCATTTGAATACCCAACCTACTACTACACCATGTAGGGCATCGTTCTATTTCATTCTTTCAGAAATTTTTACTTGATGATATTGTTACTCATGAAAAGTCGTCGTTTGGCACCGTTCACAACATGTGGTTTGGTATATAAATCGACCTTGTCATTTTTCTCCATCGAAATGGGATAAGGCATGAAGTAGGGTTATGTGGAAGCTGGCAAAGTTTACGACCGGACCTAACTGTAAATTTTTACGACAAAAGTGGTTGATAGGGCTTTAGAATTTTTTTTATACTGTTATAATGGTGTTCTCCTTTTGTTCTTTTTGGTAGAGATGGTGTTATGAATGGAAGCTTTGTTATGTTTAATGGGTATTGGAAATTGTTGATAGTTACTTTGGTTTATAAATTGCACTTGAGATAACTGGTGGATGTGATGCTGCAGAAAATTTCTGTTCCCCCACATAATTGTCTATATGTATTTTATTCAAGGAAATCAGAGAAGTACAGTTAGTTTTTGGTTGCATCTTCTGTGTGAACCTTCAGCTGTTGGTTAATTTGATTCATGTTGGTATTGGTATGGTGTTTTAATTTTCTTACATAGCAGCCGGAGCTGCAGTTGTTATTGAGCCAATCCCCCCCCACCCCAATTTCACATTTCATTTCTTTTTCTTTTCTTCCATGTCCATGGTTTTATATAGGTGTGAGCACCATAATAAACAAAATGAACATTTTACAAAAGGAAAAGGTATGACCCTGTTGGGTAACATCACCTTAGTTTTGATATTGGACAAAACACTATTTAAACTATTTTACACACCGACGATACTTGTGGTTAAATTTATATGTTTCAGTGTGAGTCACATAACAATTTTTTCAATTCAATGAAAAAGAACCAAGTACAGCGATATCAAAGAGCAAATGGATATGGTTATGGTTTTTCAAGACGTGCAGATAAAGAAATCAAGAGAACGAGTTATAGAGATGTCAAAGAGCAAAAATAATCACAGCAACAACGATTTATCGAAAATGAAGAGTAAAGTATCAAAGGAACATATTTTCATAGATGAAGACTCAAAGCGAATGTATTATAAAGATGTTAAAACTTGTATTTCTCTTTTATTTGAGTCATAGGTATCTCGTATGGATCATACGACTTTAAAATCTTTTAGTTTTTCTCATGAACCTAAAATATCAGTTCTTGAGACATCTCAACCTTCTTTAAGACGTCTCACATACCCTTTGGCTGTTTTAGTTCTAATCCATTGCTATGAGACGTCTCTTGTCTTGTTTCCTGTTTGAGACGTCTCAAAACTTGCCTGCATTCAACTTTTCTGATCTGTTGCTATGAGACGTCTCTTGTCACGTCTCACAACTTGTTTGCATTTAACTTTTCTGCTCTGTTGATTTAAGACGTCCCTTCTTAGTTGAGACGTCTCAAAAGGATTCCTTATAACTCATTTCTGATTTGTCCGCGACATCTCACATTATCTTAAGACGTCTCAACACTTGCCTGTTATTAGTATTTTTTGCTCTGTCTTTTTGAGACGTCTCAAGTCTATTTTAAGACATCTCAAATTCTGACCGTTTGAAATCTCTAAATTGATTCTGACTTTGTTTCTTTCCGGTTTTGGGAGATTCTTTCCCAGTTCTATAAAAATTATGCCTTTGGACGAATTAATTCACAACAATTCTACAGATTATTTATCATCTCTCTTGCTCTCATTTTGAGGTCATCTCTCAGGTTTTCAAAACCTTCACCGTATTTGAAATCTATTTGGGTTTTTGGAAAGTTTTTTGTTTTGAACTTTTGCAAAGGATTTTCTAAACTGGTTTTGAATCTCTCGTCTTTGCAAAATCTTGATCTCTTATTTTAAACTCTGTATAAAATTCTTTTGAGATAAAAAATGTGCTACAAACTTGATTTTATCATATATCCTAATTCTTCGGTTTTAAAATTGTGATTGATTCATATACGAGATTAGGAGTTAGTTTGGGTTTCTTGTATTGTAATTGTGAGCTGTAAAGATTTGATCTAAGTTTGCTGAAAATATTACCTGGTGGAGGTTGTCCATCTGTGTCAGTTGTAAAAGTTTGATCTAAATCTGTTGAAAAGATTATCAGGTGGAGTTAGTCCATCAATGCTTGTACCTGTAAAGGTTTCTTCACCTTAAGAAGGTTTGTATAATGGATATTCCTAGGGGATGACCTAGACGGAGACTAGATACCGCGGGTTTCGAACTTCATTACCAATCGCCGGTGTCCTGCTAAGTTTGCATTTTCTGATCCTTATTTATTCTATTGTTTACGTAATTTTATTATTTATATTATTTTTCCGCAATATTATTGTATTGAGCAATAAAATTTTAATTGTTAGCTATTTGTCCTATTCAAACCCCGCAAGACACTTTTCATCAAGTGAGAGGAAAAATTGTAGGAGCCTGATTCAATCATTTTGTGCAATGTAAAATCTTAAGAAAATTGTAATATCATACAATTAACCATCCTCGGCACCTCAACAAACTAACCATCCTTACGAACACTAAGGATTAAGCCAAAATTTTTATAACAGACCATGTATAACAATATTTACACTCGTTATTGAGGAAGAATTTCAACCATCTATATCCTACACAATATTTTACAAAATATAATAAAATCACAAAAACAAGTATGAAATAGCACTGCACAAAATTGGAAGTCTATATTCATGTAAATCTTCACCAGATAAAACTTTCTTGTGAGTTCGGTACAAGCATCTTTGAGATGAGAGGCTACAAGGCACAAATTAACATACACGCTTCGCTTTCATAATGCCAACTGCTTTTTTCTCTCTTCCTTTTTATATAAATATTATTTTGACAATGATACAAGAATGCCGTCACAACATACATTCTTATTACATTGTTCAAATCCTCATCAATTTGATTTCCCTAATGAATTCATCAGATTTAAGATTTGTCTTCCACGCCCACAGACGAATTCCTTTTATTTTGGTTTTACTTCCAGCTTTATAACCATACTTTAAACATCGTGACAGATCTCACTCCTGTATTAGCTCATACGAACTAATATTGGGTGATCATCATTATCCTCAATGCTGATTTTGAGGTTTTTAAGCTTTGGAACCAATCCTTAAGTTTCTCAAAAACACAAGCCCTTTGATATTCATAGTATCCTGAACATCCCCAGCTTCCCTTTCCTTGCCCAAAAATTCATAAAAATGAATCGCCGCACTCAGAATAAACCCATCAGGTTTCACAATTGCCTTAATACTCTCAAAGAATACAGCGCCTTCATTCACAAGTCCATAATCAAAATACCCCCTCATCATAGTTCTGCAGCAAGCCAAATCAGGAACCAACCCTAAATGCTTCATCTCATTATATATCCTTTCTGCATCACTAATACACCCTTTTCTTATGAAAGCGAGGATGAGTTGGTTGAAATGAGAGCATGAAGGAAAGATTCCTTGGCTTTGCATCGAATAAATAGTGTCTTCTGCTAAAGAATAATTATGGGTCTCAGTGTAAGCTTTGATGAGAGCGAGATATGTGAGGGAATCGGGGGAATGGCCTTCGGCTTGCATATCGTGGAAGAGATTCTCGGCTTCATTGTGCAGCCCGGCGGTGGCATATACATTGATCATGGTGTTGTAACTGATCTGCAACGACAAAAATAACCATTTTTTTATACAGTTAATGAAGGAATTTATCGTTTAATAAAAATTGATACAGCTTATCGTTCAACTAGGGAAAGTGTTCTGTGTCTATCAACGGTTGAATATAAATTTCCATAGCAAACCTATAAAGCTCCCCCTTCTTGTGGTTTCCCCATGTCTAGAGAACTTTAAGAATGCCAGTTGGTCATAATATGACAAGCCCATCTCTTCTCCATGTTTTCTCTAACAAAATTTTGGCACTGATCAAGAATACCGTGATTTCTTTCAATTAACAGTCAACTCAAACCCATTTTAGTAGGAAAAGGTATGAGATGATGATTTTTGGGCCGTAAAGAATAGAATTTGAGCAAGAAACAACATCCACATGCATAAACAAAATTTTGCAGAATATACAGGAAGCAACTCTATATTAATGGTGTGCATTGGCCATTAAGCATCTCCATCTCTTATTCTATTGAACAAAAAAAATATTTATTATCACATAGACTACTCAGAATTGGGGTAATTTTTTTTGATTCGGTTAAATGATACCTACAAACGTGGGAATACATCTAACCAACCCTAGCAATGAACAGGGTATCAAATACGTAAATATTATAACTCATATATTAATCTTTGCTCAAACACCTGATATTTCTAAAGCTATTTCAAATATATACAATACCTTGCCAGGTCGTATTCCCTGCTCCTTCATTTTATTAAATAATAACGAGGCCTCTTGGCTCCTTCCTGTAACAACAGTATAATACCGTCAAGCGACAGATACTAAAATTGCTTGAAATGGCAGGGAGAATAACTCACCAGCCTTTCCATAGTAGCTAATCATGTTGGTGTATGCTTTCTCATCTAGCAAAAGACCCAAACTCTGTGCTGTGTTGAACATGTCAATGGCCTTCTCCAATTTCCCCCCTTGACCATATACACTACGTTATTTTCAAAAAGAATTAATTGCACAAAATCCCCACCTAGTGCACCCCATATAGCACTTATACCGCCTTAAGTAATTTATAAGCACAAACATCTCCTCTGTTCATAGACAAAAACCCTAAGAATACTCAAATTTATTTTGAATGACAAAAAATCCCTGGAGTTAAATACTTTAGACAATCATTTGAGTTGTTTAACATTGAATTTCAGCAATTTTAAGCGTTTTGGTCTATGACCAGAGGGGGTGTTTGCACAAAATCGCTTAAGTTATAAGTGCTATACGAGATACAGCATATGGGTTTTTTGTGCAATTAACCATTTTAAAAGTGGAAAACATCATCAGCAGGGAGTAGAAGCATTTAATTCGAAATAGGACAAGCCCATAGTGATAAAACAAATATCAACGGCGGTCTTTACCTAATCATAGTGTTGTATGTCTGAAGAGACGGCGGAACACCTGCTGCCATCATGCGATCATATATGCTAACAGCAGAGTGCAACTTACCTACACGAATTGAACTATTCTCAACAATTAGCACCATGAACCAAAATTGCTATCTATATATAGTGCATAAAATAGTAGGAGACTTTCCAATGACCTGAATCCATCATTGCCTTGATATAGGTATTATATGCCACCGTATCAAGCTCCACGTTTCCATGAAAACTGTCCTCAATAATGCATTCTGCCTCTTGATACTTGCCTATATAAAGAATTGAATTTAGTTAGCAGTAATAAACTGCACTTGGTGGTTGGACGAACAGAAAATCATGAGATATGGGGAAAAAGCTTCGAGCTTCTGTTAGTAGTGGAATCAAGCAAGAAAAATTAAACTCAATGGATGCCTATTTATCTACGGCCATCAATCAATATTTCCATCAACCATCATCAACACAATCTAGGGAAAAAACAAAAAGCATTTTTGTGTGAAAAACACAGATTTTAAAACGCGAAACGGGCCTCAAAACTGCAAGAAAGCGTTGAAGAGTATTAAAAATGTTCTCCTCTATCCTATAAAGTGCTTTACCCCCAAGTTCAAGAACTATGTATGCTTACTAACTATTGTATTCTGGAAGATGGTTATTGCTGTCTTTAGGATTTGTGTTAATTTCTTCAATGATTTATTGATTATGCAATCATATTTGCACCAACCTAGTGTAGACATCACATTGATGACCTTAAAAAAGAAAACTGTAGCTAGCCTTTCATCAGCCTCATTGATCCTAGGGACCTAGAGCGACCTTCTCATATCAGCCTCATTTTGATGAGAAAAAGATTTGTTGTGGAGATGATGATGGATAATTTATCGTTTTGGATAGTGAGAATACCCAGCACAGGCACATATCTAGCTTCACGTCCCATATATATATATATATATATACACACACTATCAAATATAAAATTACGCACAAAGAAAATAGGCTAGGATCAGTAGTTTTGAAAATTCATTTTTTCAAGGTGGCACATACCATGCTTATTTAATGTATTTACTAGCACGCTAGAGATGACAGCATTGGGAACATGCCCTTGCTCAATCATTTCTCTGTAAAGGTGACTCGCATCTTCGATTTTTCCACATTTGCAATAGGCATCAACCATCGAGATATAAACAGCTTTTCCAGCATCGCAAGAGTTTAACGCCATTTCATATACTTTTAAGGCTGGTCTTAGTTGTAGTTGCCGACCATATAAACTAATAATAGAAGCGATTGTTGCATCATCAGGTCTAAAACCCAGCTCAATTGACTGGCGATACAAGTATTCAGCTTTAGACTCATCTCCTGTAGTAAGACGGCAAACTTTAATGTAGAAGATCATAATATAACTTCATATTCACTAAATGAAATAATAGAAGAACCATACAAACTATACACCGTAAGCTGCTTGCCTTCCCTAACAGACTTCATGATAAGCTGGCTAGCTACCGATCGGCCACTAGACATATCCAGTAGCGATTTCAGCATTTCTTTGGATTTATATGTGTCGCCATTTTCCAAGTATAAGGAAACCATATTAGCATAAGCTGCAGAATCCGGCTTTTCCAAGGCCTTAAACAAGTCCTCGGCTTGCTGAAGCCCTCCAGATTTCCCGTACATCATCATCAACGATGTTTTGTTGATCTTATCCAAGCCAAGTCCATAACTCTTCATCTCTTCTACCAATTTTTCAGCATCAGTTATCATCCTTTCTTTGCAGTATACTTCCATAACTGTCCTATAGAGTTCCTCGTCGAAATTTACTTGATCTGTTCTTATTTGAGCGATCAAAGCCTTCGCTTTTTCCAGAAGACCCAATTTAGCATACATATTAAGCAAATCATTGCAAGAGACTGCATCGAGAGGACCGTACCTTGCTAGAGCATGAAATGTAACTTCAGCCGAACCGATATCTTCCTTGGCAATAAAACACCGTAGAAAAGCACCATATGCATATTTTGAGAGCTCCACCTTTCTTGATCTCATAAGCTGCAACACATCTAAAGCTTTGTCGTGGTTTCTGGCATTTAGATGGACATGAGCCATTGCCACATATGTTTTTTCATCGGAAAGTAGGCCTAATTTTTCAACATCTATGAAAGTTTGTTGTGCATCCTCATACATCCCAAGTTTGCCATATATCCTAATTAGTATTCCATAGATCACTTCATCAGGAGTGATCTTATTCTTCTCCATCTCTGAGAAGAGTTCGAGGGCTTTAGAGTAATCAGCATTTTTGTAATGCAGCGTCAGAAGAGAAGAACATGTATAGGCACTCGGAATGATGCCTTGAGATTTCATCTCTTCATAAAGTTGAAAAGCTTCAATTTCTCCATCACTTTTAGCAGTTAAACTGATCAAAACACTATATGTAGCTTCCTCAGGAACAAATCCAGAACTTTTCATATTTACGAAAGCATCTAAAGCATCTTCCAAAAGATCCTCCTTCACAAATGAACCTATAGCAACTGTATAAGTGAAGCGATCGGGTTCTAGTCCATCATCTAACATCTGTTTCCATAACTTGATGACCTTGCCATGCAATTTTTTCTTTTGCAAAGAGGAGATCATGAAATTGTAAACTGCAACTGATGGCAAAATCTCACGCCTACGGACAGCAGAATAGAATAGCATCATGTCTTTGTGACGTCCCCATCGTGCGTATGCACATAACATAGTACCACATGCAACCTCATCTGGTTCGCAACCTGCTTCAAGCATCTCCAAGAATATCTGTTCTGCGAGTCTGATCTTTCCAACTTGGCCGTAAAGTCTAAGAATAATAGTGTACACAATAACGCTAGGTCTGTAGCATAGCTGCATGTCCAACACAAGCCAATAATTGTTACAAATTGTATGCTTTGGTGTCCTATATATATACTAGTAGTCTTGCAAGTTTGATTCACGTATAAACATGTTTTATTTGCCAAAGCACATATAAACATGTAATGTTGAATAGATTTGCGAAGATTTTTTAACTATTATAAGGCTTATTTACTAAAAACTCCCCTCAGATTTGAATCCGTGACAGTAAACTACCAATTCTTTTCGAAATTACACAAAACTACCCAAGTTAACAGTGATATATGCCACATCAGCAAAAAATTATAAATTCCCCAAAATACCCCTCTTTAACCCTAACACTACACTGATTTCTAAAAATTAGAAAAACTTACTCTTCTTCTTTCTCCTTCAACCATTCCCATTGGTGATGGCGCCAACCCTGTCCCGCCTTTGCCGCTCCCTTCTCTCCACTCTGTTCACTACAATAACAAGTGCTTGGGGAGGCTAGCCCTCAAACGCCGGGGGCTTATGCCATGTCTGGGCCTATATTACCATAAATCGCCAAACCGCTAGCGAATTATAATTTGGAACGATCGTTCCTAATTTGGGAACACTTAACACTCCGGAGCGGTCAAAACTCAAATTAAATGGGGGTATATATTCAGGTTTATGTTAAAGAAGTTGAATTATATTCATGTATATTATACATAAATACACGCATACATACAAACGGTCCAAAAACACCTCATTTTTTAGTGCTCCGTTTTTCATCCCATATAAGCATATGGAATAGGACAACCCTTAATGTACCGTATTCCACAACAAGTGGCGTTCCACATTCCCGCTTTCACTTTGTGAACCGAAACGTTCCGCGTTCCAGATAACATAGGACCGGTCCCTCTTCACCCTCTTTACCTCTCCACCCCTGATCAGCCTCCCCCATCGTCGTTGTACTCCTCCATTCAAACCCCACAATCATCACCACCACCATCTTCTTCTCCTCCCCCACTCTGCTCCCAACTCTCTGCCTTCGCCGCCGTCCAAAAAATCATCACCGCCACCACCACCACCACCACCACGTTCCTCTCCTTCTCCACCGTCGCCCTAAAAATCATCACCACTACCATCTTCTTCTCCCCCTCCACCGCCGCCCCAACGCCCCCGCCCTTTACTCCCCGTCCCAAAAATCATCACCACCACCATCTTCTCCTTCTCCACCCCTCTCCACTACCGACCCAATGCCTCCTTACTCCTCGCCCCCGTCACCGCAGCTATCATCATCATCACCGTCCTCCCCCTCCCCTCCACTGTCCCTGACGCTCCCTTTCTTCTGCAAATTATTAATTTATTTAATTAATAGTAAATAATTATTTTAAAATATTATTATTATAATTAATTGTTAATTATTTGTTTTATAATAAGAGAAAATTGGGGTTTTACAACAAAATTTAACACCGTTAAAGTTGAACGTTAACTCGAGATAGTTTTCTGTAATTATGAACGGCAATGATAGTTTTCTGTCACGGGCTGAAACCTGTAAATAGTAAAAGTTTTTCTATAAAATGAATTGAGATTTTTAAGGATTTAAGATATTTTGAACAGTTAAATTATATTTTAGAATTTTTTTTGGAGAATTATGAGGAGCTTGCAATGTGCCATCCTGATAATGAAATAATTTTTTTTGATACGAGACTCCACTTTTTTGAGTTAAAACTGTAGAGCTATTAATGTCTCCGTAACTAATTAAGATAACCTAATATGTTGTAATGATATACGATCAGCCCATGCTAGAGGTACAACTTTAAACAACCAAATGCCTTGTGGTCTCATCAGCAGCAACAATGATGCATGGGAGGATGAGATCTTCATTTTGAAGATAACATCTAGGAACCTTGCATGTCCTATTTGCTACTTCATTCATCTTATTTAGGAACATAAAGTTAGTCATGTTTGAATCTATGTTTTGGCAATTTGATGTCTATAACTCTATATATTATGAGAATAATGTGGAAAAGAGGCCATAGGAGGGAATTTCCTTCTATGACGTCAAAAAAATACACGCTCTATTTTTTCCGACGATCGACATCCATCTTCATCTTTATCATTTAAGATGTGGGTACACCAAATTTCATATGATTCTACCACCTTTTCATCGTTGATTTAGTGGGTGCCAAATTAATGGTTTACTGACAATAGAACTTTTTATATTGCTAATGTAACGGTGGAAAAAGTGGTGGACTCACATAAAATTTGGTGTATCCACATCTTAGATGATAAAGATGATGATGATGGGTGCCGATCGTCAGGTAAAATCATGGAGGTTGTATCTTTTCGACGCCATAGGAGAAAATTCCCTTCTATGGCACATTTCCTCCATTATTCTCATATATTAAATGCTTATCACAATTATGTGATTGCTTCATACTATGAATGTCAAGTGTCTATATCATACATTGATTCAAATTCATAATAGCCTGCAAGGCTAGTTGCATATGAGTCTCTTCATCTATACCTCATCCTACCTTACAACTGACGTATCGCGTTCCACCCCAATGTTTACTCTCAATCTTTAATAATATAAAACCCCAATTAAATGATACTAGGGTGGTGCTAGAATAACACACATGCTACATGCAACTTCATCATGGAATGTGTTCTTTTTCTCTTGGATCCTTCTGTAACTTAGAATTAAGCATAGCTCCCTTTAACAAATCTATCATTTTCTCCCTTCTTCCAGAGTTATCCTCCAAAATAAAGCATCTTCGGCCCCCAAGTCTCATCAATCATAAACACTGCACTCACCATATGATTTCACCAAACTACATAATTCGTATCCACCATTTCCACGGGATAGGCTTAGAGGCTTTGATAGCAATCGCAAAATAAACATTTTCAACAATTTGATGCCAACGTTATATAATGTTATCATGCAATTCCTTGGTGGTACAAAAACCCATAACCGGCAACTTAAGTTGAAGTATCATTTGGCAACAGAGGCTGAAGATTAACTGATCAAAACTCCAATAAACGGTAAGATCTCGAAAACAAAGATTTCGTGGAGTTTGGAGCCTCCTAGACCCCGGTTTCGGAAACTCCATTCTGATTGCCAAACGGACGAAATCTTAACGAAATCTTAAATTTTGGAGTTTGGAGTCGAAACCTCGTGAAACCATGGTTTTGGAACCGGTAATCATGCATATTGAACAACTAGTAATCTCATGATTTCTTGATCAAACACGAAACATTTTTCCATTACCTGCAGCTTCATCCACCCGAAAAAGTCCCTCGCCTGCCGCCATCCCCGCTGCTCCTTGAGCACCACGCACATCTCCCTGAAGCTCAGCTTCCCCACAAACGACCCCATCACCTCCCTGATCTCATACTCCCCCTCCCTCTTCCCGGCGAGCCCCCTCACCGCCTTCACCGCCGCCATCACATGCTTCCCATACAAATTCCCGTCCCTGTCGTCCTCCAGAAGCCGAGCCATCTGCTCCGGCGAGCGGCGGATCCATCGGGGGGCGGCGGCGTGGGACCCCTGGTTGCGGCGGAGGCGGCTGAGGTAGGCAGCCTTGGATTTGATGATGCGGCGGGCGTCGTCGTCGGAAAGGGGCTTCCTCTTTGGGGGAGGCTTTCGGTTAGGGCTGGGGTTAGGGTTGTTTCCGGAGCTGAGGTTGAAGGAGGAGGAGCGGATTGGTGAGGGTTTGAGGATGTTGGGTTTGGGTTTGGGTTTTGATGGGGGGGTGAATGAGGATAAAAATGGGGATTTTATCGATTCCATTGAGAGTGAAAAAATTTCCCTTTTCTTAGGGTTTTGTGAATCTTAGGGTTTTGAGGAAGAAGGAGAGTAGCAGAGATGGCCGTTCGTGGAGATGTGGATTAAAAAAAAAATATCTGAGAGGACGCCACGTGTATAGCACGTGCGTTTAGGGTTACGATAAGAGCTAATGTTTTAGAGTAAAAGTTATGCTCTTTTGATAATGTCAATGCTTAATCCTACTAAAATATAAAATCACTAGAAGATGCAGAAGCGATTTATCTAGGATTATTTCTTCAATGGAGACTACCGATCTATGAAAATTATTATAAATTTCAGTAACTTTTGGGGGTTTTCCGATTTTGGACCCTAGATCTTTAATATTCCTATCAAAATGATACCCAAATTTTTATATTCATTAAAATACATCCGATTCTAAAAATTAAACTAAAAAGGTATTTCCAGTTATCCTCCATCTAATTACCATGCAAATACGGTTGCACAATTATTAATTATATCCAGCAGAGCCATCAATGACTGATTTACTCATCCAGCGACTAATTATTCTTAGGGTTAAAGTTAAGGTTTCTTATTGGTTTCATATAGGCGGTGGAGAGGATGGGAAGAGGGACGAAGCAAGATGGTAGGGGACGGTGAGAAAGAAAAAGATCAGCAATAAACGGTAGATGCAACAGTTAATCCTTTAAATCTAATAATGGTACTTAACTTAACTGACCCACCAAACTAATTTGAAATAGACAAAAGGCCTTTGTAGTTAATGAAGAAGAATCGAGGGCCTTTCGAATATAAAAATTTGGATCTTAATTGGTCTTTTAGAAATATAAAAGATTTGGGAGTCCAATTTTATTTTATTTTATTTTTTAAAAAAGAACATTTTATTAGCGGAAACGATGGATACCTATTAAATGGGATATAAATCAAATTGTTACAATTTGATGATTTTAATGAATTTGAGAATGTCACAATCAAACGGTGTGATCTAAAAATGCTTGAGGTGCTACAGTACCATAAGTATTTATGGGAGTTGCCCAAAGTATTTTGATCGTAAGTAGAAGCAAGGATGGACGAGGTCTCATAGGATGAAATTTGAGAGAAAAAGCCCGGTCGGAAGGAAGACTATTTTCCTGATCTTGGTATTGCCTCTTCATCTGCAGCTATCTCTTTGAATGAAGAGAGAATCCAATTTGGCAAAATGGAGATTGGTTTACCCCTTTCTCAACCCTTTCCGTTTTTCTCACCTTACCTACCCTCCTGCTTCCTTTAACACGCTAGTACACAAGCTACTAAAGCTCTCGTCGTATCAATAATATAAACATTGCAACTTTTATATCTAAAAATAAGTTTTACTTTAAAAGCTTAATCGATGTCAAATTGTTGGTAAAGTCTCGTAATATTGCAATGAACATGGCATAGAAATCAAGCAGCCTTTTCCTCAACAAAATCCCTATCAATTATTAAATGCATTAGACATGGCTAAAATATAATTTATTGCATCCACACATGCAATTAAGTTAAACCTATTGCAGTGTGTGTAGGTGTCAATATATTGTTGTTACATCTCACAATAGTGACACAAATTCATATATATATATACCCCAAAATAAAAGGATTTTAATTACATTATATATCTTTTATTTGGCATTGGAGAGAATCAATCACAATTCACAAAGGATGTTGTTCTTATCTATTTATTCTTAAGCACCAAGAAGATGAATTAAGAAGTTTAAAGTATCTAACTACCATATAAACAAAGCTTATGGTATTTGGTAGAGGGTAAGCTCACCACCTCCCATCCTCTCCTCCATTGGATGAGGTCACCCTATCCCTTTACCTCCTTTGTTTGTGGTTCTGATCACCACCCTCTTCCTATTTGCAACCATATGTTTTTCTCTCATTTGTTCATATGAAAACTTTTTTGTTGTTTGAAGGAAAGAGATGGTGGGGATATTTTCAAATTAAGCTCTGTACCAAAAAGGATGGCCATAAAACATTGCATAGCACTTCTGTAAGTTGTTTCTTTGATTTCTGAATTTTTTTCCCTTGCCCTTTCATGATTATAGCAAATCTCGATCGGGAATTTGACATTAGTAAGAGAGAGTCGACAACTGGTTGAAACCCGGTAGTAAAACCGTTAAATCATTTGATGAGATGAGGAATATGAATCACATATACACCTTATCGATATTGTGGTTATGACGTTATCTAATTTGGCACTAATTATAATAGGGTTGGCAACATATTGGCAAGCCGGTTGTAAAACTTCATCAAATTATTTGACAAGTTGATTAATATATATATATATATATATATATATATATATATATATATATATATATATTACATAAAATTCTCTTGGGTACGGTGGTTATGACATTCTTCTTTGTGTAATTGTTGTTTCATCTACAAAAAAAAAACGGGTTGACGGTCAACCGTAAAAGTTTGTCGGTGTATTTGATACACATCGACTTCTCTTATGATTGTTTCTTTACCACTTTTTAGTGTTGGATTGTTGAATTTAGAAAGTGAATAAAAGGAAAGAAAATAATTTACATGTTTCTTTGATTTTGCTTTGAATTTGATGATTCATGCATATTGTTTCAGAAAACAAATTTTTATGGTACAGGATATGATTGAAACAACAGAGTCAATCTTGGAGCCAAGAAATTCATCTCTTCCTGTTGCTGCTCGTGCTTCAAATGGAATTGAAATGGATGATGATTTCAAAGTGATTGAGCAACCTATTGAACCTGCTGATCATTATCGACCATGCATTTAGTTGCCCACCACCAGAACCTTCAATCCTCAATGCAAGTTTTATTCTATTCAGATGGTTATATTTTTATTTATAATTATTTATGTTGATTATAGCAATTAAGATTTGAAAAAAAGTTTAATTTTGACTCATACAAAACAAGAGCACAAACATGCTCTTGTTTTCATTTTGTGGCTCTCACTGTGGCTCTAAATCACACATAGGATATATAGGTTTAATACAACAACAAGTGAGCCTTTTATCCCAAGCATATGGGTAGGTTATTTGAACCAACACGAGAATCACGCCGGGTCCAGCACATGAATCCTTCGCCTTCACTCACTCTTATCGAACAATATACTTTCATTAAGGCCTTTGGCAAGCATATCTTTTCGTATCAACTCCATCCATATTTTCTTCAGTTCCCCTTTCGCCCTTTTGACATTGCCTATATCGAGAGTATTCATTCGTCGAACTGGTGCTTCCATAGCTCAGCGTCGCACATGACCAAACCATCTTAACCGGTTTTCTCACATTTTCTCCTCTACAGATGCTACACCAACTTTGCACGAATATTCTCATTCCGCACCTTATCTTTTCTGGTATTGCCACACATCCAACGAAGTATGCACGTTTCCGCTACGTGCATCTTCTGTGTATGATGTCTCTTAGAAGCCCAGTATTCTGTACCATAAAATAAGGCAGGCCGAACAGCACTCCGATAAAGCTTCCCTTCAATCTTAACGGAAAGTTACGATCGCACAAAATCCCTGTTGCACTCCTCCATTTCAACCAACCAGTTTGGATCTTTTGATTGATATCGCTATCGATCTTCCTATCCTTTTGGATAATGAAACCTAAATATCTAAACTGATCATTCAATGATCTCTCTTGCCCATCCAGTGTTACCACTGTGGTCTCGACTTCTCTGTTTACTAAATTTGTAATGCATATATAATGTCTTGGACCTGCTCAATCTGAACCCCCCGAGATTCCAATGTTTGTCTCCATAACTCCAATTTGGTATTAACCCCTGCTTTCGTCTCATTTCCTAGAACAATACCATCAGCAAATGGCATACACCAAGGTAAATCATTTTGGATAGTTCTAATAAGCCCATCCATCACGATGGTAAACATGAATGGACTTAATGCAGATTTTTGATATAAGCCAATTGTAATATGAAAATCACCCGTTACGCCGTCGCAAGTTCTGACATTTACCACTACTCCACCATACATATCCTTGAATATGTTAATATACTTGATTGGGACCCCCTTCTTTATCATTGTCCTCCATAATACCTCTCTAGGTATCTTACCGTACGCTTCTCTAAATCAATAAATATCATATGCAAATCTCTTCTTATCTCTCGGAAATGCTCAACAAGTTGACGAAGCAAATGAATAGCCTCTGTCGTCGATCGTCCAGACATGAACCCAAACTGATTGTCTGTTATCTTAATATCCTTTCTTAGCATGTGTTCAATCACCCTCTCCCAAAACTTCATGGTGTGACACATAAGTTTTATTCCACGGTAGTTTGAGCAATTTTGAATGTCATCCTTATTTTTATAGATAGATATAAGGGTGCTTTTCCTTTACTCATCTGGCATCTTTTTGGTCTGCCAGATCTTATTAAACAGATTTGTCAGCCATTTAACGCCTATCTCTCCTAAGTATCTCCAAAACTCGATATGAATTCCGTCTGGACTAACCACTTTTCTTAATTTCATTCTCTTCAAAACCACCTTAATTGTAACGATTCTGAATTTACTGTACGGAATTTTTCAGTTTAATGTACAGAAAGGAGTTTACAAGCCTGGATACAAGTTATAAGTTAATTTTGTTTAATAACAGCAAGAAACAACTTGTAGCTCACTGATAAAGCCCTTGCACCGCTATGACGTAGTCCCTGTGTTCGAATCCCATCAGACACATTAATTTTTTCTGATTTATTTTTAAATTTTTTTTGGAAGCCCAAAAGTTTACACGTGCAATGCACACAAAAATGAAAAGTCAGAAAAATCAAACATGTGTAAAAGGGTGTTAACACTGGCATGAACACGTGGCACCTATCCGACGGCCCCACCACCTCAAACGACCAGCGGATATTGATTTTTGACCGGTATCGACGGTCGGCCCGAGTCCAATGAGAGCCGGGCTATACACACAAAACTCTTCCCCTACCCCTAACTCCCCTGCACTGTTTATTGCTCTGCAATCAAACAGAGATCCTTCAATTCTCAATTTATCAACTTTTTAATACATTTTAATTCCAAAACTCTAATTCCACATTATAAATACTACCCCATACTCTAGCCCTTTATCATCCTGAAAATTATAGCCAAAACTCTCAAAATTTCTTAAGTACAAGTGGAATAGAAGAGGAGTTAGCAAGCGATCAAGTTCTGGCGAAGAATCGAAACTTTTTCGACGATCCCACGACGCCATGAAGTTCACACCTCCATTTTCTACCCTTTCATAGACTAAATAACTTGTAGATCCCTCTCAATCCTTCTTCTTCTTCATTGAAAAACTTATTTCAAAACATATGTCGGTAAGTGGAGTTAATACCGACATCTTCTTCTAAACTCTAAAAATTCCACTTTTTCTTAAATATTGTTTATCCATATTCTTACCAAATGCTTGTAATCATAAACCAATACTTAGAACCAACTTTTAATCAAAAGTATCGTGTAAAATTACTTTAACTTAACTTTTACATTAAAATACCATGAACTTTGTATATCATCTTTTAATGTTTTGCTTAAAAATACCTTTAGGAAAATTCACGATGTAACGACCTACCTCTCAAGTACACGCTAGTTTCCATAGCACGATACTCTTTGAACGTATTTTTGTTACGATTGCAATATTATAAGAAAATACCATTTACTATAAAAAAAACGGTTTTCTTTTGAATTGTATTTTAAATTCCTTTGCAAATATACCTTTACAGCCCTTTTTAGGGGACCCGCTATTGGATGGTGCGGATTATCTCACATTCTTGGGCTATTAGAGCGAGATGCAGACCTCCTCACGGAGCATTCGGTCTCGAAAGATTTTTAATATGGTTTTTAAGAAAAACAAATTTTTCTACTTAATTAAAAATTTAATTTTTAATAATTATATAAATATTACAAAATCCATATATTTTCAAAATATAACAAACTTATATTTTTTAAATGAAAGAATTACAAGTTTCACTAAACTACCTTCAAGATACCAACAAAAGACAAGTTTTACAATAAAATACCATGAACTTTCCAAGCTATGTAATTATCACTAAAATATCTCAAATCCTTAAAATTCACATCCATGAAAACCCTAAACATTATAAATAACTTTTCGAGGTTTATTTTTAATTTTATTAAAAATATTTTTCATAAAACCCTCTCGTATTATATAAAACAATATTTAAGGACTTTAGTAAATATGGGTTTAAGCGGGATCAATTCTCTTGAACCCCACGGGGCCGGAGAAAGTGAGTGCTTACCTATTTAAGATAGAAAACTTAACGGTATTATTAATGGTAATTGTCTTGAAAAAAGACACAAATCCTGCCGTCCATATACAGCAGTTACCGATAACTCCCGAACCTAATTCAGGATCTAAATCAGTTATAAGTGTCTGACTCAAGTCTGAGTCTAACTCAAATCTGAATTCAAACTCAAATATGAATTCAAACTCAAACCAGAGTCCAATTCAAACATGAATCCAAAGTCTAACATGTATATTTGAACATGAACTTGAATACCTGAATTCAAACTTCAATATCAAACCTGAATGCATGACTTGATTTGACCGAACCATGGCTATAACTTGACATGACTACAAGATTATATCCTGAACCTGACTACTTGAATAACTTGTATGCATGGTTTTGGCAAGACTTGTAATATAATCTATACAACACATTACGCGGGGATAACGGGGTAGATTGGTACGAGATGTATAGCGTGACACGAGATGGTCACTAAAAGACAACTACACGAACTCTCGTGTCGTTGTACCGTGGGTTTTGATAGGGCCTTGTACTGCATGTTACCATAGTCTACTCCTCTCGTATACACAAATACTTTCTGTACCAAGCTACAAACAACTACGTTAGAATAACAAGTATATACCTATACAATTTACCAGTTCCATTTCACATTACTTGTTCTATTCCATTCTTTCTTTTCGGATTTACTGAGCTCTAGTTCGCTGACGACATTCCTGTCTATTTCTTTCTTTGGAATGTTCGTTAGGAGGACCAGACTCTTAGGAGATCGAGCCGAGCCAGGAGGACTTGAACCAGTTCACTGCCCAGCCGGACTTCTAGTTCATCTTGTACTTATTTCAGTTTGTATGCCACTGTTTAGGCATTGCTTTATAACCTTGTATCTTGCCTTTTCAAAGCTGTAACAACTCCAATTATAGTGTACATAAAATTCATTTAAAGTTAATGTACAATTGGGGTATTTACAATTCCTGTGAGTACTATAAGAATTTGTTTTGCTTTTGAACAGCAAGAAAGAGCTTGTAGCTCACCGGTAAGACCTTGCACTGCTGTTACAAAGCACCGGAGTTCAAATCCCATCAGCCACATTATCTTTTTAATTATTTTTCTTTTAATCTTTTAGAAGCCCAAAGGTCTACACGTGCACAACCCGTAAAACCAAGAGTCACAGCCTAAACAAACATGTCCACGAGGCTAAACCAAGCGTCAAGGACACGCGGCATCAAGATGAGCCCCGACTCGCCTGACTCGGACCGGTGAAAACCTCGACTCGGCTGGCGCCGCCGGTTCAACTCGGTCTAAACCCAAATTTTCTTCAACTCAGGCGACTCTTGGACTCCCCCATAACTCCTGTATTATTTGTTTTTCCTGCACATTTACAGAGCACATTAAAACACACATTTAATCCATTTTAATACAAATTTTTAATATACCTTTCACTACCCTAAAACCCTAATTTTTCCTATAAATATCACCCTCAAATCACCCCTCCTCACTCCTAAATCCCTGCCCAAACTCTCAAGAAAATTCCCAACTCTTTTGTGTGCAAGTGGAGTTAGCAAATTGGCGAAGCTCCGACGAACTTCCGGCGACAACTCAAGAAGTTTCCGACGACGAAACGACGCACCGACAACTCCCACCTCTTCCTCTTTCTCTCCTCTAGCCAATCATCCAGTAAGTCCCTACTTCTTCTTCTCTTCTCTATTATAAAAACATTCAAAACTAAAACCCGACGGAAGCGGAGTTAGTCCGACTTCCGATTCGGTTTTCTTTAAAAACTATAATTTTTCTTAATCAAGATACCTTCATATCATCACATATTGTTCATTAAACATTAACAAACTTAATCAAACAAGTTGCACATCAAACTAATCATTTTTGTAATCTTTATTATACTTTTTCAGAAAAATACCATATAGTTTAGTTTCGACATAAACCATCATAATTCCTTATTATATCTATAGATAGATCACGAGGTAATGACCTACCTCCTCACAACACTCATATCTAATATAACACGATGGAATTTGAGAACATAGATTTCGGAAAACACGATTTTACATATAACTACCTTCAATTTATAAAACCTTTTTCTATAAGAAGTGTATTTTAACATATCTTTGCAATTGCGCCTCTGCAACCCATTTTGGAGAACCCGTTCGGGATGGTGTGGATTATTGCACATCCTCGGGCTTAGTAGAGTGAGATGCAGACCTCCGCAAGGAGCATACGATCTCGAAAGATTTTAATACATTTTCCTTTAGAAAAATGTGATTTCTATTATAAATAAAACTTATATTTTTTATACATAAATATATATGTAATTAATATCAAAATATCTATTTTTAATATTTATAATATTCCATATTTCCAAAATTCAAGAAAAACATCCCATTCACAAGAAAATACCATACAATTTCAATATTTCAAATAAATACCTTATACTTTAAAAACTAGGTCATATTCACTAGAAATTTTATATTGAATAAAAGAAACATCTATGAAAAATCTAAAGACGATAATTAAATACTTGAGGTATATTTTGAAAGTATAACAAAACTATTTTTACATAAAACCCCCTCAAGTTATACTAAATTACAATAAGGACCCTACTAAACATAGGTTTAAGCGGGACCAGTCTCTTGAGCCTCAGGGAGCCGGAGATATGGGTGCTTGCCTATTTAAGGTAGACAACTTAACAAACGGTGTTATCAACACGGTAATTATCTTTGAAAAAAACACAAATCCTGCCGTTCATGTGCAGCAGTTACCGATAGAACCAAAACATAATTCAGGACTTCAATTTCTTTTCTAATTGTCTGACTCAGACTGAGTCTCAATATAATCAATCTGACTTGAATATAATTCAAGTATCAAATTACAATTCAATATGAATCCACGAATCTATATATTCAATTTGTTCAATCTAATCAATCTATATTGACTGAATCGAACCATGGATATATTCCATCTACATGTTCATCCATTATATCCGTTCCATTATTGATATCATGGTTCCGGCAAGTCATCTATCTATATAAATCAAGACAATACAATACAAACAATACAATTAAGATATTGCGGGGTTTATAAGGGGTAGACTGGTACGGAAGGTGTTAGAAGTGGCACGAGACTGTAACCATAATACACCTAACCTGAATACAATTGCCGTTGTACCGTGGCTGAACGGTTCCTTGTGCTCTGTATACCTTTGTCTCCGGAATAGTGGGACTCCTCTCGTATACACTGGCATTCTTCTGTACCAAGCTACAAACAATACTAAATACAACATTATAACAATATACTTTCTATTCTGTCTATTCCATTCTTGTCTATTTACGGGACTTATCAAACGATTTGTTCGCTGACGACATTCTCTTTCTTCTTCTTTAGAATGTTGTCAGGTGATTCGGACTCACTGGAGATCGAGCCCACCAGCGAGGATTTAGATCAGCTAGCTTTCGACCCAGAGCTTTAGATTCCTTGTACATATATACATTCTGTATTTTCCATTTCTGTTATGCCACTGTTTAGGCATTGCTTTCCATTCTATGTATTTACTTTTCAGTTTTATTGTAAAAAGAATGTTTAATAAATAAAGTTGCTGTTCAATTATACCCATTGTCATTGTTTCTTGTGCATTTTACTTATATTGCTTAGATACGCTTAGCGTGTTTACTTCAGAGTAAATACGTAGCGGCCTCGTCGCGTCCTCTGCCCGTATACTGGGAAGCGGGGCGTGACAGGTTTTGCTGGTGGCCCATGCAAGTCAGAGCTGTATGGAACCCTACCATGCAGTTTAGCACTGTATGGACAACCTAAGCAATATAACACAAGAACCAGCAACTGAAAACATTCTTTACAATTCATATTCCTTGAATCTATCCTAACCTTTCCTTTTCTATCAAGGTCATGGATTCTCTCCCAATCTTTCAAACCTTTTCAATCCTTATACATCAATATATATATTTTTTTTATATACCTAAAACATATCCCACATACCTTAGGTACAATCTTAGTAGCCTCACTTCCTGCACTAGCATTATTTGATACTGGAGCATCTCACTGCTTTATGTCGCAACGGTTCGTCCGAACTCATGCGATTCCAGTCACACCGCTCATATCCAGTTGGAATGTCAGTTCAGGGAACGACGTTCTGAAGGCAACAATGGGATACAGCTTGTGTCTAGTAGTCGTCTGCAGCAGAGAATTCTATGCTGACTTCAAGATGCTGGACATACTGAACTTCGATGTGGTTCTAGGTATGGATTGGCTCGGAACATTTTATGCTACCATTGAATGCCGTCAAAAGAGGATAGTATTCGAGATTCTAGAATATCCGGTTTTCTATTTCAAAAGCGGAGACCGTACCCTGGAGCCAAGTACTTACAAGGCGAAACCAAAGAAGGTAGTGATTGCGGCAATTTAAGTGGAGGAAGGATCCAAACCAGAAGTGGTTCGAGAGTTTGACGATATGTTTCCTGACGATATATCAGGTTTGCCTCCCGATCGAGCTCTTAAATTCAGCATTGATTTAGTACCAAGAGCACAACCGGTAATCAAAACACCGTATCGACTAAGTCCGGAAGGTTTGAAGGAAGTCCGAACTCAGTTGGACGAATTATTAGCGAAAGGATGGATTCGTCCCAGCATTTCAAGTTGGGGATCACCGGTATTGCTTGTAAAGAAGAAGGAAGGTTCATACAGAATGTGCATCGATTATAGAGCCTTGAACGAAATAACGATAAAGAACAAATATCCGCTACCGCGTATCGACGATTTATTCGATCAGCTAAGTGGATCTTGTGTTTTCTCCAAATTAGATCTTCATTCAGGTTATCATCAGGTGAAGGTCAAGGAAGCTGATATTCATAAAACAGCATTCAGAACTCGCTATGGTCATTACGAATTTCTTGTGATGCCATTTGGAGTGACCAACGCACCAGCAATATTCATGAACTTGATGAATCAAGTTTTCCGGGAGTACTTAGACAGGTTCGTTGTCATCTTCATCGACGATATCCTGGAGTATTCTAAGAGTCAGAAAGAACATGCCGATCACCTACGAATTGTCCTGGAAACTCTACGACAACATCAACTCTATGCCAAGTATAGAAAATGCGAATTCTGGCTAAATCAAGTTGGTTTCCTCGGACATATTGTATCAGGCGAAGGAATCTCTATGGATCCAACGAAAGTTTCAGCAGTAAGAGAATGGCCGATACCAAAGTCAGTGAAGGACATTCAGAGTTTCTTGGGTCTAGCTGGATATTACAGAAGATTCATTGAAGGCTTTTCGAAGATAGCAACACCCCTGACCAAGCTCACATCTAAAGATGAAGAATTCGTGTGGTCAGAAGTATGCGAACAAGCTTTCGTAGAACTCAACTCAAGGTTGATATTAGCGCCTATTCTCGTTATACCGAACCAATCTGGAGGTTTCAAAGTATATTGTAACGCATCCGATAAGTGATTAGGATGTGTTCTACATCAGCATGGAAAGGTTGTGAGTTATGCTTCAAGACAGTCGAAGATTCATGAGCGCAATTATCCGACGCATGATTTGGAATTGGCAGCCATTATCTTTGCTCTTAAGATTTGGCGCCATTATCTTCTTGGTGAACTAGTGAACATATACACAGATCACAAGAGTCTGAAATATGTGTTTACTCAGAAGGAGCTTAATATGCGACATAGAAGAAGGTTATAATTGATGGCGGACTTTGATATCAACCTGCAATATCACCCGGGAAAGGTGAATGTAGTACCTGATGCCCTTAGTCGCCAACCATTATCGATGAATTTCACCGCTCAGTGGAAGTTTCAACAAGATTTACATCAGATGGAGATTGAAGTAATCATGCCAGATAACACTTCAAGCTTGATGAATTTACAAGTTCAATCTACCATTGTCAATCAGATCAAAGCAGCTCAAACAAGTGATGCTAAGTTGCAAAAGATCAGAGAACAAGTAGAGAAATGGACTCAGAACAGACTTCATCATTCATGAAGACGGATCTTTGAGATATGGCAGCAGATTATGTGTACCAAAAGGTTCTGTTTGGAAAGAGTTAATGAAAGAAGCTCACAGCTCTCCCTACTCAGTACATCCTGGAAGTACAAAGATGTATAAAGATCAACGTCAAAATTACTGGTGGCATGGAATGAAGCGTGAAGTAGCCAGAAGCGTCGCTAAATGCTTGGTGTGTCAGCAAGTAAAGTGTAACAACCCTAATTTTCTATACACTTTTCTACACAAAATTTTAAATTTTTTTTCCAAAATCCATAAAGGGGTATTTTAGCATGAGCACAAGATATAAGTAATTATTTTATTTTTAATTACAAGTTACAAGAATGTAATAACTCCATTTTTAGTGTACAAGAAATTATTTTAAATTTAATGTATACTTTGAGTATTTACTCTTGCTGCTATCATTTTAAGTAATTAAATAACTCCATAATTACAAGAAGGAGCTTGTAGCTCATTTGTAATACTTTGCACTGCTGAACCAAGCCACCAGAGTTCAAATCCCATACCCCACATTATTTTTTATATTGATTTTTTTAAAACCTTTAGAATACCAAGAGTTTACACGTGCATATCTCACAAAACCCCACTACACCCAAACATGTAACACTTGCAGGAGTCAGATGAACCGTCAGGGAAGGGGGGGAGGGATTCAGGCCGCCGGACTCGGCCGGGAATCGGCCAACTCGGCCTTGACTCGGCCGACTCAGTGCTCCGACCGAGTCACGGCCGAGTCACCCCCGAGTCGGCCGATTCCGGCGACGGCCACAACATGAAAGTTGTGTCTTTTCATATTCCCTATGCACCTGCAAAATTTCAGCCTCAGACCACTTCCAGAGCTCTTTAAAAACCCTAATTACTCCACTTTTAATACATTTTTATTACATTTTATCACATTTTTATTTTTAACTTTTCATCTACCCTAATCCTATAAATACCAACCCTACACACTACCCTCTCACCCCCAAAATCTTAAGCCACTCTCTCAAAAGTTTTCCAAGAAGTGTGTACTTTGAAAACAAGTTCACGGCGAAACTCTGACGAAATTTCGGCGGGAATTCCGGCGACGTTTTTAGAAACAACCGGCGACGAAGCAACGCTTCGGCAACTCCTTTAGTTTCCCTACACTCCTTAGTTTAGATCGAAACCCGTAAGTCCCTTTCTATCCTTCTTTCTATTTCTCTAAAATACGAAATTACGAAACCCGACGGAATCGGAACAAATCCGATTTCCGACTCGGTTTTCTATAAAATTTCATTTCTAACCAATACATTCATGTCTAAACATCTTTATCTTGACTATTAAACTTTTAAAAATCAATTTGAACAAGTTTTCTCACATGAAATGATAACCTTTTCAATTTATCGTATTTTTTTCACTTTAATACCATCATGTTTCTATTTCACATTTAACCCCTTAACTTTGCTATACATTTAAAGTAGAGCACGAGATAATGACTTACCTCCACACACACGCAAATACAACCCTAAGTGATATCATCAAAACTTAGAATACGATAAAAACAATACTTTCATTTAAATACCATTTTTCTTAATAAAATCAATTCTAAAAGTTTTAGCCTTGGTACACTTTTAAATGAATACCTCTTATTAGGAAAAACACGATAAGTTGTGGATATCGATCGTTTATCTAAACCTGACTTTGTGGTGTCTAGACAAGTGTGTCTAAGGCGAGTGGTTACTTAATTAGGGCCACTACTTGTAGTGGAGAGCCTCCCACTCACCTGGCACTTACCTGACCACAATTGGCGGTGAAGAGGTGATTTGAGGCTTCAAACGACTTATCGTTTAGACCATTTAGAAATAGGCTAGTTGGCTTAGCACACCCTAGAACCTAAAATACGGAAAATTACACTTTGCAAATAAATACCTTTTACTTTATAAAACCGTTTTCTAAAAGATTAGTATTTTACAATCTTTGCAAAGCGCCGCTACAACCCATCTTTGGGGAACCCGTTCGGGATCGTGCGGTTTATCGCGCACCCTCGGGCTAGTAGTGCGAGATTCAGACCTCCGCAAGGAGCATTCGGTCTCGAAAGGTTTAAAATACGATATTTTAAGAAAATGAGATTGTTGGAATATAAAATATTTATTAAAAATTATTTTTGTATAAACATATGTATATTTATTATTTAAATATCTATTTTGCTATAATATAAATTTTCCATTTTTTCCTAAAAATTACAATAATAAATTTTACACTAAAATACCATGAACTTCAAAGAATCTATATTACAGATAAATACCTATAACTTGGACATTTTCACTAGAAATGTCACAACATAAAATCCACCCTCATTACAATTCTAAAGACGAACAATAAATACTTGAGGTGTATTTTGAAAAGTATATAAAAGTATTTTTACATAAAAACCCCTCAAGTTTTATAAATTACCCTAAGGACCTTAGCAATTATAAGACTTCGATTCACATTTCTGATTGTCTGACTCGGGTTTGAGTCTGATTAATCTGACTTGAATATGATTCAAGTCAATCTATAATCTACAAGTTTCCACTTCAATATGAACTCATGAATTCATGAATCCAATATCAATCTATACATCTTGGCTGAACCGAACCATGGATATACTTATTCCTTTTACATGATTCTCAGTTATTCCATTTACATGAATCTATAGTTACAACTGCTTACTGATATCATGGTTTCGGTCAGTCAGTCAATCAATCTTACAATCAATACATTTTACAAGATAACAATACAAATAAGACATCGCTGGGTTTAAGGGGTAGACTGGTACGGAATATGTTAAAGGTGGCATGAGGTGGTCACTTAAGACGTAATTACATCCATGCCGTTGTTCCATGATATTATCGACGGAGCCTTGTACTACAGGTTACCAAGGTCCCCGGTGTAAGTGGGACTCCCCTCGTATACACTGGCATCTTCTGTACTAGACTACAAACAACAGTGTTAATACAACATTACAATATTATAATACAACATTAAAAGCTACTCTCTCTCTCTCTTACTCTCTGTCTATTTCTCCCTTATCTTTGGGACTTACCGAGCGACCCGTTCGCTGACGACATTCTATTTCTTTCTTCTTTGAATGTCGTCAGGTGGTTTGGACCCGGTGGAGATCGAGCCATCTCAAGAAGACTTAGAGCAGTTTACCGAAGACCTTGCACTTTAGTTTCATTGTACACTTTTCCTTTCTGTAATTTTCATTTCCTGTTATGCCACTGTTTAGGCATCATTTTATTTCAGTTGTATTCCCTTTTCATGTATTGTACAAAAGAATGTTAATAAATAAAAGTTGCTGTTCCTTTTATATCTTGTCTCTTGTGTATTTATTTTATATTGCTTAGATACGCTTAGCGTATGTACTTCTGAGTATATACGTAGCGGGCCTCGTCGCGTCCCCTTCGCCGTATACCGGGAAGCGGGGCGTGACAGGTTTTGTTGGTGGCCCATACAGGTCAGAGCTGTATGATTCCCTATCATGCAGTTCTGGTCTGCGTGAACAACCTAAGCAATATAACACAAGAACCAGCAACTAAAACATTCTCTACAATTCATGTTCCTTGAATCTTGCAATTCCATATTCCTCGAATCTTATCATTTCATATACTTGAATCTGTCCTAACCCAAATTTTTCTCAGGGTTATGGATTCCCCAAACAACACCAGCACCAACGTCAACAACACACATCCAGCACTACCTCTCACACCAGCTGTTCCTGCTCCACTCAATGAGCAAACGGTTCTGTTTGAGGCAATCCGCAGCCTCCTAGAGGGACAGCAGCAACTCCTGAACCGTCCCGAGACTGACGCACCTGGGGTGAAGCAATTCAGAGCTTTACATCCCAAACAGTTCTCAGGAAAGGGGAGCCCACTGGAAGCTGAGGAATGGGCTCAAAGCACAGAGGATGATCTGGCGGCAGCACAAGTGCCAGAAATAGCTTGGGTCCGAGTTGCAAAGCTGCAACTCACGGACAATGCACGGAACTGGTGGAAGGCGGAAGAAAGCCGTCTTGAACAGCCTATTGAATGGAAGACTTTTCGCGAGAAGTTCGACGCGAAGTACTTCCCTGTGACTGCCAGGTTTGCCATGGAACAACAGTTCATTCTTCTACAACAAGGTTCGATGTGGGACAAGTCAGTAGATGAGTATGACGCTGAATTCACCATGCTCAGTCGGTAAGATATGTCACAGTATTTCAAATTTTTGATATCACATACTACACAACTAACAAGACCATAACAGATTTGCGGCACACCTGATACCGACGGATGAGATCAGAGCCCGTCGATTTCAACAAGGTTTGGACACGGAAATCCAGGCTGCACTAGCCACAGGAAAATTTCCAACTCATGAAGATGCTCTGGAAGCTGCCCGCAGTTATGAGCCAGTGATAAAGGCAAGGGGCAGACCTCAGTCTGCAGGAGTGAAACGCCCTGCCACTCAAATGGCAGGAGGGGCCTCTTCAAGGCCAGCTGTCGAACTCAGAAGACTGGAAGAAGCCAAGGATCGGCTAAGACCTGATTTTTGCTTTTATTGCAAGAGAGAAGGACACTTGTGGAAGGACTGTAGGCGCGCAAAAGGCCTATGCTCGGTTTGTGGCGCGTCCAATCACGGAATTGGAAACTGTCCTTATAGACGCAACCCAGCACACCCACCCATCAACTACCACCAGCAGCCAGCTATCCAGGCTCCTGCAACTCATCCTACACTCCCAGCACCACCTCCACGTGGATTTCCTGCTCAGCCAAATCGCCAATTCCATCAGGCACTGAGAAACATGCCTCGAGTACAGGGGAATATGCCTCCAGCTAGGAGGAACGTGCCACGGCGACAGGCTTTCACCTTAGCAGCCATAGAACCTGAAACTGTGAACCAAGGTAACCCAAGTAGCTCCCTCACAACTTTGACCAAAACTTCTTTTACAATCTTTAGTTCTGTCACCAAACTGTTACACTTTCCTTTTACAAATTTCGAGGACGAAATTTTTATAAGGAGGGTAGAATTTAACAACCCTAATTTTCTATACACTTTTCTACACAAAATTTTAATTTTTTTTCCAAAATCCATAAAGGGGTATTTTAGCATGAGCACAAGATATAAGTAATTATTTTGTTTTTAATTACAAATTACAAGAATATAATAACTCCATTTTTAGTGTACAAGAAATTATTTTAAATTTAATGTATACTTGGAGTATTTACTCTTGCTGCTATCATTTTAAGTAATTAAATAACTCCATAATTACAAGAAAGAGCTTGTAGCTCATTGGTAATACCTTGCACTGCTGAACCAAGCCACCAGAGTTCAAATCTCATACCCCACATTATTTTTTATATTGATTTTTTTAAAACCTTTAGAATACCAAGAGTTTACACGTGCATATCTCACAAAACCCCACTACACCCAAACATGTAATACTTGCAGGAGTCAGATGAACCGTCGGGGGGGGGGGATCCAGGCTGCCGGACTCGGCCGGGAATCGGCCAACTCGGCCTTGACTCGGCCGAATCAGTGCTCCGACCGAGTCACGGCCGAGTCACCCCCGAGTCGGCCGATTCCGGCGACGGCCACAACATGAAAGTTGTATCTTTTCATATTCCCTATGCACCTGCAAAATTTCAGCCTCAGAACACTTCCAGAGCTCTTAAAAAACCCCAATTACTCCACTTTTAATACATTTTTATTAAATTTTATCACATTTTTATTTTTAACTTTTCATCTACCCTAACCCTATAAATACCAACCCTACACACTACCCTCTCACCCCCAAAATCTTGAGCCACTCTCTCAAAAGTTTTCCAAGAAGTGTGTACTTTGAAAACAAGTTCGCGGCGAAACTCCGACGAAATTTCGGCGGGAATTCCGGCGACGTTTTTAGAAACAACCGGCGACGAAGCAACGCCTCGGCAACTTCTTTAGTTCCCCTACACTCCTTAGTATAGATCGAAACCCATAAGTCCCTTTCTATCCTTCTTTCTATTTCTCTAAAATACGAAATTACGAAACCCGACGGAATTGGAACAAATCCGAGTTCCGACTCGGTTTTCTATGAAATTTCATTTCTAACCAATGCATTCATGTCTAAACATCTTTATCTTGACTATTAAACTTTTAAAAATCAATTTGAACAAGTTTTCTCACATGAAATGATAACCTTTTCAATTTATCGTATTTTTTTCACTTTAATACCATCATGTTTCTATTTCACATTTAACCCCTTAACTTTGCTATATATTTAAAGTAGAGCATGAGGTAATGACCTACCTCCACACACACGCAAATACAACCCTAAGTGATATCATCAAAACTTAGAATACGATAAAAACAATACTTTCATTTAAATACCATTTTTCTTAATAAAATCAATTCTAAAAGTTTTAGTCTTGGTACACTTTTAAATGAATACCTCTTATTAGGAAAAACACGATAAGTTGTGGATATCAATCGTTTATCTAAACCTGACTTTGTGGTGTCTAGACAAGTATGTCTAAGGCGAGTGGTTACTTAATTAGGGCCACTACTTGTAGTGGAGAGCCTCCCACTCACCTGGCACTTACCTGACCACAATTGGCGGTGAAGAGGCGATTTGAGGCTTCTAACGACTTGTCATTTAGACCATTTAGAAATAGGCTAGTTGGCTTAGCACACCCTAGAACCTAAAATACGGAAAATTACACTTTGCAAATAAATACCTTTTACTTTATAAAACCGTTTTCTAAAAGATTAGTATTTTACAATATTTGCAAAGCGCCGCTACAACCCATCTTTGGGGAACCCGTTCGGGATCGTGCGGTTTATCGCGCACCCTCGGGCTAGTAGTGCGAGATTCAGACCTCCGCAAGGAGCATTCGGTCTCGAAAGGTTTAAAATACGACATCTTAAGAAAATGAGATTTTTGGAATATAAAATATTTATTAAAAATTATTTTTGTATAAACATATGTATATTTATTATTTAAATATCTATTTTACTATAATATAAATTTTCCATTTTTTCCTAAAAATCACAATAATAAATTTTACACTAAAATACCATGAACTTCAAAGAATCTATATTACAGATAAATACCTATAACTTGGACATTTTCACTAGAAATGTCACAACATAAAATCCACCCTCATTACAACTCTAAAGACGAACAATAAATACTTGAGATGTATTATGAAAAGTATATAAAAGTATTTTTACATAAAACCCCATCAAGTTTTATAAATTACCCTAAGGACCTTAGCAATTATAAGACTTCGATTCATATTTCTGATTGTCTGACTCGGGTTTGAGTCTGATTAATCTGACTTGAATATGATTCAAGTCAATCTATAATCTACAAGTTTCCACTTCAATATGAACTCATGAATTCATGAATCCAATATCAATCTATACATCTTGACTGAACCGAACCATGGATATACTTATTCCTTTTACATGATTCTCAGTTATTCCATTTACATGAATCTATAGTTACAACTGCTTACTGATATCATGGTTTCGGTCAGTCAGTCAATCAATCTTACAATCAATACATTTTACAAGATAACAATACAAATAAGACATCGCGGGGTTTAAGGGGTAGACTGGTACGGAATATGTTAAAGGTGGCACGAGCTGGTTACTTAAGACGTAATTACATCCATGCCGTTGTTCCGTGGTATTATCGACGGAGCCTTGTACTACAGGTTACCAAGGTCCCCGGTGTAAGTGGGACTCCCCTCGTATACACTGGCATCTTCTGTACCAGGCTACAAACAACAGTGTTAATACAACATTATAATATTATAATACAACATTAAAAGCCACTCTCTCTCTCTCTTACTCTCTGTCTATTTCTCCCTTATCTTTGGGACTTACCGAGCGATTTGTTCGCTGACGACATTCTATTTCTTTCTTCTTTGAATGTCGTCAGGTGGTTTGGACCCGGCGGATATCGAGCCATCTCAAGAAGACTTGGAGTAGATTACCGAAGACCTTGCACTTTAGTTTCATTGTACACTTTTCCTTTCTGTATTTTTCATTTTCTGTTATGCCACTGTTTAGGCATCATTTTATTTCAGTTGTATTCCCTTTTCATGTATTGTACAAAAGAATGTTAATAAATAAAAGTTGATGTTCCTTTTATATCTTGTCTCTTGTGTATTTATTTTATATTGCTTAGATACGCTTAGCGTATGTACTTTTGAGTATATACGTAGCGGGCCTCGTCGCGTCCCCTTCGCCGTATACCGGGAAGTGGGGCGTGACATAAAGGCTGAACATCACAGGACAGTTGGATTACTTCAACCATTACCTATCCCAGAATGGAAGTGGCTACACATCACAATAGATTTTGTGACTTCACTCCCTCGCAGCACAAAGGGCAACGATGCGGGATGAGTCATTGTGGATCGACTCACAAAGTCGGCTCACTTCATCCCATTTCGGGTTGTCCAATCTACTGAGACATTAGCAAAAAAGTACATGGAGGTAAGAATCTAAGTAATATTTAAACCCTTCAAATATGTACTATCTCTGATACCCATGAACTCATAGAGGAAATCGTGAGACTTCATGGGGTACCGGTCGGCATTGTCTCCGATTGTGACACCAGGTTCCGATCACAATTTTGGCAAAGTCTGCAAGCGAGCTTGGGAACAAGTCTGAACTTCAGCACAGCTTATCATCCCCAAACAGATGGTCAGTCTGAGCGAACTATTCAGATCTTGGAAGATATGCTCAGAGGGTATATGTTAGATTTCGGAGGATCGTGGGAAGATCACCTACATCTTATGGAGTTTTCATACAACAACAGCTACCAAGCAAGTATAGGAATGACACCATTTGCAGCGCTATATGGAAGGAAGTGCCGATCGCCATTAAGTTGGGACGACATCGGTGATAGGAACTTCTTAGACCTGAGATGATAGTAGCAATTGTTGATGTGGTTCATATTATCAGGGAAAGAATGCGTATAGCCCAAGATCGACAAAAACACTGGGCTAATGCAAAGCGCCGTCATTTGGAGTTCTAACTGGGAGATCACGTATTTCTGAAGATATCTCCAAACCACGGAGTGATTCGATTTGAAAGACGGGGAAAACTAAGTCCGAGATATATTGTACCGTTCGACATACTCGAATGAGTCGGTGAAGTGGCTTATTGCTTGGCACTTCTACCTTCATTGGAAAGAGTGCACAATGTGTTCCACATATCCCAACTCAGAAGGTATGTGAGTGACCCCAGCCATATTCTCGATCATTCCGAGCTCACTGTACATCCCGACTTATCTTATGAGCAACAACCTGTTGAGATCCTGGATAGGAAAGTGAAGTCACTTCGGAACAAGGAAGTCAACTTGGTTCGAGTAATGTAGAGAAAAGGCACTCCAGGAGAATCGACATGGGAAAGAGAAGACGAGATGCGTGCAAGATATTCGCACTTATTTGTAAACTAGTCTTTAAAATAAATTGTAAATTTCGAGGACGAATTTTTTGTGAGGAGGGTAGACTGTAACAACTCCAATTTTAGTATACATAAAATTCATTTAAAATTAATGTATAATTGGGGTATTCACAATTCCTTTGAGTACTATAAGAATTTGTTTTGCTTTTGAACAGCAAGAAAGAGCTTGTAGCTCACTGGTAAGACCTTACACTGCTGTTACAAAGCACCGAAGTTCAAAACCCATCAGCCACATTATCTTTTTAATTATTTTTCTTTTAATCTTTTAGAAGCCCAAAGGTCTACACGTGCACAACCCGTAAAACCAAGAGTCACAGCCTAAAACAAACATGTCCACGAGGCTAGACCAAGCGTCAGGGATACGTGGCACCAAGATGAGCCCCGACTCTTCCGACTCGGGCCGGCGAAAACCTCGACTCGGCCGGCGCCGCCGGTTCAACTCGGTCTAAACCCAAATTTTCTTCAACTCAGGCGACTCTTGGACTCCCACCATAACTCTTGTATTATTTGTTTTTCCTGCACATTTACAGAGCACATTAAAACACACATTTAATCCATTTTAATACAAATTTTTAATACACCTTTCACTACCCTAAAACCCTAATTTTTTCTATAAATACCACCCTCAAATCACCCCTCCTCACTCCCAAATCCCTGCCCAATCTCTCAAGAAAATTCCCAAGTTTTTTGTGTATACGTGGAGTTAGCAAAAGGGCGAAGTTCCGAAGAACTTCTGGCGACAACTCAAGGAGTTTCCGACGATGAAACGACACACCGGCAACTCTCACCTCTTCCTCTTCCCCTTTCTCTCCTCTAGCAAATCATCCAATAAGTCCCTACTTCTTCTTCTCTTCTCTATTATAAAAACATTCAAAACTAAAACCCAACGGAAGCGGAGTTAGTCCGACTTCCGATTCGGTTTTCTTTAAAAACTACAAATTTTCTTAATCAAGATACCTTTATATCATCACATATTGTTTATTAAACATTAACAAACTTAATCAAACAAGTTGCATATCAAACTAATCATTTTTGTAACCTTTATTATACAGAAAAATACCATATAGTTTAGTTTCGACATAAACCATCATAATTCTTTATTATACCTATAGATAGCTCACGAGATAATAACCTACCTCCTCACAACACTCATATCTAATATAGCACGATAGAATTTGAGAACATCGATTTGGGAAAACACGACTTTATATATAACTACCTTCAACTTATAAAACATTTTTCTACAAGAAGTGTATTTTAACAAATCTTTGCAATTGCGCCTTTACAACCCATTTTAGGGAACCCGTTCGGGATGGTGTAGATTATCGCACATTCTCGGGCTTAGTAGAATGAGATGTAGACCTCCGCAAGGAGCATACGATCTCGAAAGATTTTAATATATTTTTCTTTAGAAAAATGTGATTTCTATTATAAATAAAACTTATATTTTTTATAAATAAATATATATGTAATTAATATCAAAATATCTATTTTTAATATTTATAATATTCCACATTTCCAAAATTCAAGAAAAACATCCCATTTACAAGAAAATATCATACAATTTCAATATTTCAAATAAATACCTTATACTTTAAAAACTAGGTCATATTCACTAGAAATTTCACATTGAATAAAAGAAACATCTATGAAAACTCTAAAGACGATAATTAAATACTTGAGGTATATTTTAAAATATAACAAAACTATTTTTACATAAACCCCCCTCAAGTTATACTAAATTACAATAAGGACCCTGGTAAACATAGGTTTAAGCGGGACCGGTCTCTTGAGCCTCAGGGAGCCGGAGATATGGGTGCTTGCCTATTTAAGGTAGACAACTTAACAAACGGTGTTATCAACATGGTAATTGTCTTTGAAAAAGACACAAATCCTGCCGTCCATGTGCAGCAGTTACCGATAGCACCAAAACATAATTCAGGACTTCAATTTCTTTTCTAATTGTCTGACTCAGACTGAGTCTCAATATAATCAATTTGACTTGAATATGATTCAAGAATCAAACTACAATTCAATATGAATCCATGAATCTATATATTCAATCTGTTCAATCTAATCAATCTATATTGACTGAACCGAACCATTGATATATTCCATCTACATTCCATTACTGATATCATGGTTCCGGCAAGTCATCCATCTATATAAATCAAGACAATACAATACAAACAATACAATCAAGATATTGCGGGGTTTATAAGAAATAGACTGGTACAGAAGGTGTTAGAAGTGGCACGAGACTGTAACCATAATACACCTAATCTGAATTCAATTGCCGTTGTACCGTGGCTGAACGGTTCCTTGTGCTTCGTATACGTTAGTCTTCGGAATAGTGGGACTCCTCTCGTATACACTGGTATTCTTCTGTACCAAGCTATAAATAACAGCGTTAACACTAAATACAACATTATAACAATATACTCTATATTCTGTCTATTCCATTCTTGTCTATTTACGGGACTTACCGAGCGATTTGTTCGCTGACGACATTCTCTTTCTTCTTCTTTAGAATATCGTCAGGTGATTCGGACTCACTGGAGATCGAGCCCACCCGCGAGGATTTGGACCAGCTAGCTTTCGACCCAGAGCTTTAGATTCCTTGTACATATTTATATTCTGTATTTTCCATTTCTGTTATGCCACTGTTTAGGCACTGCTTTCCATTCCATGTATTTACTTTTCAGTTGTATTGTAAAAAGAATGTTTAATAAATAAAGTTGCTGTTCAATTATATCCATTGTCATTGTCTCTTGTGAATTTTACTTATATTGCGTAGATACGCTTAGCGTGTTTATTTCAGAGTAAATACGTAGCGGCCTCGTCGCGTCCTCTGCCCGTATACTGGGAAGCGGGGCGTGACAAAAGCAGTTGTATTGTAAAGATGAATGTTAATAAAAGTTGTTGTTTATTTTATATCTCTTGTCATTCTTGTTCATTTTACATATATTGCTTAATTACACTTAACGCATTTATTTCTTAGTAAATACGTTGCGGGCTTGCCACGTCTTCACTTCCGTACACTGGGAAGCGGGGCGTGATAGGTTTTGTTGGTGGCCCATGCAGGTCCGTTCTGCATGGAATCCTAAGCAATATATCATAAGAATTATAAGAATCGGCAACTATGCATTTCTTACATTTCAAATTTCTTGAATCTATTCTAACCTTTCTTTTCTATCAAGGTCACGGATTCTCCCAACAACACGAGTACCAACGTTAATGGCAACACCCCACCACCTACTTTACCACCACTACCTACTGTTGCAGCTCCCATCAATGAGCAAACGGAACTAGTTGAGCTAATCAAGAGCCTCTTAGAGGGTCAGCAGCAGCAGACTGCTATCCTCATACACCGCCCAAAAGTCAAGGCATCCGGAGTCAAGCAATTCCGAGCACTGCACCCGAAACATTTCTCTGGGAAAGAGAGCCTACTGGAGGCAGAAGAATGGGTTCAGTCTATCAAAGATGATCTGGTAGCAGCACAAGTGCCAGAGATTGCTTGGATGAGAGTTGCGAAACTGCAACTAACAGATAACGCCAGAGTCTGATGGAAGGCTGAAGAAAGCCGACTCGCCCAACCAATTGAATGGAAGACATTTCTCGATATGTTTGACGAGAAGTACTTTCCTGAGACTGCCCGTTTTGACATGGAACAGCAATTCATCCACTTACAACAAGGCTCGATGTGAAGCAAGTCTGTGGATGAATACAATGCTGAGTTTACCATGCTTAGCAGGTAAGATATTGCCTCAAAAAAATTTCAAATTCCTGATATCACTTATTTCACTGCTAACACAAGGTCGTAACAAGTTCACAACACACCTCATCCCGACTGCTGAGATCCTGGCACGACGATTTCAGCAAGGGTTGGACCCGGAAATCCAAGCTGCACTAGCTACAGGGGATTTCCTAACCCATGATGTTGCTCTGAAGGCTGCTCAATGCTATGGGGCAGTTGTGAAGAAGAAGGGCAGATCTCAGACTGTCGGTATGAAATGCCCTGCCATTCAGATGGCAGGAGGAGCCTCTTCCAGGCCAACCTTTGCACCCAGGAGACCGGGATGAACATTTAACCGGCCAAGTCCAGACTTTTGCTTCTACTGCAATAGGAATGGACACCTGGCGAAAGACTGCAGGCGTGCAAATGGCTTGTGTTTAGTTTGTGGCGCAACCACTCACGCCATTGGAGCATGTCCATATAGACTCAACCCAGCTCCATCACCAAGACCCGCAATCACAGTTCCGCAGTAGCCAGCTATTCAGGCTCCTGCACCTCGTCTAGCTCTACCTGCTCTACCTCCACATGGACCTCCTGTATAGCCTCCTCGTCAATTCCATCAGGCACAGAGGAACATGCCTCAAGGGCAGAGGAATGTGCCTCCAGAGAGGAGGAATGTACCCAGACGTCAGGCCTTCATAATGACGGTTGAGGAAGCCGAAGCCACTGGCCAAGTTATCACTGGTAATTCCTAATCCTTTCATCTTTTCAATCCTTGTATACCTCTATATTTTTCCTGTATCTAAATCCAACCTCACACAACTTAAGTACTATACTAGTAGCCACCTTTCTTGCACTCGTACTTTTCGACACTGGAGCATCTGTCCCAATGATTCATGAGAATGCATGCGATTCCTGTGAAGCCACTCATTTCAAGCTGGAATGTCAGTTCCGGGAATGGAGTATTGAAGGCAACTATGGGATTTGATCAGTGTCCAGTAGTGGTTTGCGGATGAGAATTCTATGCGAATTTCAAAGTACTGGACATCCCAAACTTCGATGTTGTGTTGGGAATAAACTGGCTGGGAGTTTTCTATGCTACGATTGACTGCCGTCAAAGGAAGGTAGCATTTGAAATACCAGATCACCCAGTTTTTTACTTCAAGAGTGGAGACAGAACGTTGGAGCCAGGAATCTTCCGTGCTAAGCAAAAGAATGCAGAAGTGTTTACTCTACCAGCGGAAGAAGAAAAGCCAGAGGTAGTTCGAGAGTTCGAGGATGTGTTTCCTGAAGATATAACAGGTTTGCTTCCCGATCGAGATCTTGAATTCAGCATTGACTTACTACCTGGTGCACAATCGGTAATTGAAGCACCGTACAGGTTAAGTCCAGAAGGATTGAAGGAGATCCGTACTCAGTTGGACGAACTTCTGAAGAAAGATTGGATTCGTCCCAGTACATCAAGTTGGGGATCTCCAGTTTTGCTCGTGAATAAGAAAGAAGGTTCATACAGGATGTGTGTAGATTACCGAGCTCTGAACGAAGTGACGATTAAGAACAAGTATCCACTTCCGCGCATCAATAATTTTTTCAATTAGCTAAGTGGGTCTTGTGTATTTTCGAAGCTAGATCTTCGTTTGTGTTATCATCAGGTGAAGGTCAAAGAGTCTGATATTCCAAAGACGGCGTTCAGGACTCAATTTAGTCATTACGCATATCTCGTGATGACATTTGGAGTGACCAATGCACCTGCTATATTTATGAATATGATGAATCAAGTTTTCTGAGAGTACTTAAATAAGTTGTTGTTATTTTCATCGACGATATCCTGGTGTATTCGGAGAATCGGAAAGAGCACGCCGAGCACTTACGGATTGTCCTAGAGACATTGCGACAACATCAGCTCTATGTCAAGTATAGCAAGTGTAAATTTTGGCTAGATCAAGTCGGATTTCTCGAACACATTGTTTCAGACGAATGAATCTCAGTAGATCCAGCTAAGGTGTCAGCTGTCAGTGAATGGCTGACACCAAAGACAGTAAAGAATATATAAAGTTTCTTCGGATTAGCAGGATACTACCGAAAATTCATTGAAGGTTTTTCGAAGATTGCTGCACCCCTGACCAAGCTCACACGTAAAGATGAAGCATTCGTATGGCTAGAAACATGTGAACAAGGTTTTGTAGAACTCAAATCAAGACTAACTTCAGCCCCTATCCTTATAATACTGGATCAATCTGAAGGATTCGTTGTACAATGTGATGCGTCTGGTAAGGGATTAGGATGTGTTCTACACTAGCATGGAAAAGTTGTAGCTTTTGCATCAAGACAGCTGAAGGTTCATAAGCGCAACTATCCAACACATGATCTGGAGTTGGCATCCGTTATCTTTGCACTTAAGATTTGGCGCCACTATCTTTTAGGAGAAAGAGTGGATATATATACTGACCATAAAAGTCTGAAGTATGTATTTACTCAGAAGGAATTGAACATGCGGCAGAGAAGATGGCTAGAACTCATGGCGGATTTCGACATCAATCTACAATATCATCCTGGAAAGGTGAATGTAGTTCCTGATGCACTTAGCCGCCAGCCATTAGCAATGAATCTCACCGCTCAGTGGAAACTACAGCAGGAATTGCACAGATTGGCGATCAAAGTAGTTATGCCAAGTAACGCTTCATATTTGATGAACTTACAAGTCCAGTTTACTATTGTCAAGCAGATCAAAGTGGCTCAAACAAATGATGCCAAACTACAAAAGATTCGAGAGCAAGTAGAAAGTGGAATTCGAACTGACTTCATCATCCACGAAAATGGATTCTTGCGATATGGAAGTAGATTGTGTGTACCAAACGGCCCAGTTCGAGAAGAGTTGATGAAAGAAACTCACAACTCTCCTTATTCTGTATACTCCGGTGGTACAAAAATGTACAAGGATCTACGGCAACACTACTGGTGGCATGGAATGAAGCGTGAAATAGCTAGAAGCGTAGTAAAGTGTTTGGTGTGTCGGCAAGTGAAGGCTGAACATCACAGAACTGTTGGTCCACTTCAACCGTTACCAATCCCAGAATGGAAATGGCAGCACATTACCATGGACTTCGTAACTGCCCTTCCTCGCAGCACAAAGGGTAACGACACAGTATGGATTATTATGGATCGACTCACCAAGTCGGTTCACTTTATTCCCTTTCGAGTTGGCCAATCTACTGAAACGTTAGCAAAGAAGTACTTGGAGGTCAGCATCAATCTAAAGTAAGATTTAACTCTTCCAAATGTACTATATTGATACCATAAACTCATATAGGAGATTGTGAGATTACATGGAGTACCAGTTTGCATTGTCTCCGATCGTGATACCAGATTCCGATCACAGTTTTGGCAGAGTATGCAAATTAGCCTGGAAACGAGTCTGAACTTCAGCACAGCTTACCATTCACAAATGGACGGACAGTCCGAGCAAACAATTCAGATTCTGGAAGACATGCTAAGAGCTTGTATGTTAGACTTCGGAGGTTCGTGGGAAGATCACCTACACCTTGTGGAGTTTTCATACAACAACAGCTATCAGGAGAGCATTGGAATGGCACCATTTGCAGCACTCTACGGAAGGAAGTGTCGTTCACCACTAAGTTAGGACGACGCTGGAGATCGTGAACTCTTAGGACCAGAGATGATCATGGCACCTGTGGACGTAGTTCGCATGATCAGGGAAAGAATGCGCATAGCCCAAGATTGATAGAAACATTAGGCAGATGCAAAGCGCCGACATCTAGAGTTCCAACCCGGAGACCATGTTTTTCTGAAGATCTCTCCAAATAGAGGAGTGGTCCGTTTTGGCAAGAGTGGTAATCTCAGTCCCAGATATATAGAACCGTTCGATATTCTCGAACGAGTCGGAGAAGTGACCTACCGTTTAACACCACCACCCTCATTGGAAGGAGTACACAACGCGTTCCACATATCCCAGCTATGAAGATATATGAGCGACCCCAGCCACATCCTTGATCACTCCGAACTCATTGTACAGACGAACCTAACTTATGAGCAACAACTCGTTGAGATCCTGAACAGAAAGGTAAAGACATTACGGAACAAGGAAGTAAACTTGGTACAAGTGATGTGGAGAAAAGATTGGCTAGGAGAATCAGCATAGGAACACGAAGAAGACATGCGTGCAAGATACCTTTACTTATTTGTAAATTAGTCCTTATATAAATGTAAATTTCGAGGACAAAATTTTTATAAGGAGGGTAAAATGTAACGACTCTGAATTTACTGTACGGAATTTTTCAGTTTAATGTACAGAAAGGAGTTTACAACCTTGAGTACAAGTTATAAGTTAATTTTGTTTAATAACAGCAAGAAACAACTTGTAACTCACTGGTAAAGCCCTTGCACTGCTGTGACGTAGCCCCTGTGTTCGAATCCCATCAGACACATTAATTTTTTCTGATTTATTTTTAAATTTTTTTTGGAAGCCCAAAAGTTTACACGTGCAATGCACACAAAAATGAAAAGTCAGAAAAATCAAACATGTGCAAAAGGGTGTTAACATTGGCGTGAACACGTGGCACCTATCCGACGGCCCTACCCCCTCAAACGACCGGCGATTATTGATTTTTGGACGGTACCGATGGTCGGCCCGAGCCCAATGAGGCCCGGGCTTTGCACACAAAACCCTTACCCTACCCCTAACTCCTCTGCACTGTTTGATTGCAACAGAGACCCTTCAATTCCCAATTTATTACCTTTTTAATGCATTTTAATTCACTATTTTAATTCTAAAACTCTAATTCCACACTATAAATACTATCCCATGCCCTAGCCCTTCATTATTCTAAAAATTATAGCCAAAACTCTCAAAATTTCTTAAGTACAAGTGGAGTAGAAGAGGAGTTAGCAAGCGATCAAGTTCCGGCGAAGAATCGAAGCTTTTCCGACGATCCCACGACGCCACGAAGTTCACACCTCCCTCTTCCACCCTTTCATAGGCTAAATAACATGTAAGTCCCTCTCAATTTCTCTTCTTCTTTGTCATGCCCCGCTTCTCAAAAGTACAGAAACAGTGACGTGCCAAGGTCCTAACTATGTCGAGGGTGGTCTTTTCTCAATACAGTTACGTTAAGCGTATAAATCATACAGGCAATGTACTAAAACTGATAATAAAAGCAGAAATATTTATTTCCATTAACTAAAATTATTACATCCCAAAGTACTGAAAGCAAACTAAATAGTTTGATTACATTGATTAAAAGAAAGCAAACCCTAAACAAGTGGGCAATAGAAGAGCTGTCCTAATACTCCTGTGTCAACTCCACGTAGTCTTCATTAGTGGGCTCCATTCCATCGTCTCCTTCTTCATTAATCTCGTCCTCATCTAATGGACGTTCCAAGGATCGAGAAAGGGAAAGAAGTCTGTCAGCGAGTGATCAGTCAAAAATATTACATTTTTAACACATCAATTTCCCTACTCTTTGTAGTCATCTAAAAGTGTTTGGTATAAATATAGCTCATATTAGCAATTCGTCAGAAAAATATCAAATAACATGTGTTATACATTATAACTGGCATTATGAGGGAAATTGTGTGTTTATTATTGCACGCATGATCTTTTGTGTATCAACACTTGTCTCGAGATTGTGTGCAGGAAATTCTCCAGGTAAAAGAGCCAGAACTGCTAAAAGTGCTGATAAAATACGTCAAGTCCAAGACTTATGATCTGGCAGTAAACAAAAAAGTATAAAAATATTCCAGATATCAGGAAAGTGCCATAAAGCCAACACCAAAATACCCTGAAGATTTCATGCAGCAAATCCATCAAACGGCCGCGGATCCGCGGCCGAGTCAGGCCGATCCGCTGCGGATCCACGGCCGCGTTGACTCATCGGCGGTTGGTCATGTGGGCAGAGGTCTCCTTTCAATAGCAAAACTTCTTCAAGCCACTTCAGTTCCTAGAGATCTCCAGAAGCTTCCCCTCAAACAGCCGAGCTTCTTGTACCACCAAGCTTCTCATGCAAGCTAGCTAACTACCTTAATCTAGAAACTTCCCTACAACTACCTATCTTCCTATGCAAGCTTCATAACTACCAAGCTTCCAAGAGAAGCTAGACCTAGATTTTAGGGGAAGCTAAAGGGAAAGCTATAAAAAGGGACCCAGGGCATCATTACAAAGATTGTTCATCAATCAGGGTAAAATTCTAGTGAGATCCAAATCAATTCTAAACAAATTAAGTGACACAATTTGATCCAAATCAAAATTCATCGAGTACCAAATTGAGCAAGAATCCTACGAACCTTTTGAAGCAACGCCGATCTTCATCCGAGCAAGAGATCCACGACGATCCGCGACTCAAGAAGACGATGCGAAGCTAGTTCGATGATTTAGTTCCTCCTCAAATCTTGTAGTCTTTCAGTGTATTGTAACGAAATGTCGATTAAATAAAAGGTGAAAATTCTTGATCTTGCTTTTATTTACATTTGAGCATTATGAAGAGTTACCAATTCTTGACTGTTTTCTTTGTCATGATGTTTGAGTGAAAACTCCGCTTGTGGAGGAATCGAGAAAATAGGTAGATGATGATGATTAAATTCTTGAACGATTCTTAAGTCTTATGAGTTTTGTAAACTTTAGAAAATTAAATCAACGATGACCTAGTTTTGAGCGAGATGCTTTCTTGAATGTTCTCGCTCTAAATTAGAGATCAACGATCGATGATTGAATTTCCTAGAGGCTTGAATTTGAATGCTAATCAACGAAAGGACAAGAGATGATGATGAAGAAACCCTAGTTTCTTCAATAGATCTTTAAACCTTGTTTATTTTCATCAATCTAGCAAAAAATCTTCAATAGATAAGAATTTGTAATCATAAGTATTCATCATCACTATCAATTGGATCGATTCCTATAAGGCTCTTTACAAATCTTGATAATTCATTCGATTTGGACATCTTCTTGATCTTTAGTATTTCTTGATTTTAGATCTAGTTCTTGATGATTCTTGAAACTAAATTTCACAATTATTGAATCATTTTTTTTCCTTTTAATTTTCAACTCAACTAAAACAAGATCGATCAAATCACACTTTCTCAGTGGACGATCCGTTCTCATTGACGAAACTACAATAGACATCGTCAATTGATTGCGGTATAAATTTCTTTGGTTGTGAAACATTTCCAAATACACATGAAGATAATGATCAATCAAATGGTGCCATTGCCGGGGATCGTGTGCTAATTTGTTCGTTTTTGTAATTTGAGTTGGAAAATTTATTATTCCATCAGATTTTTAGATCAAAATTCGTAGCAAGCGCTTAACGATTTGTTGTGATTTGTTGCAAGGAGATCTGAAATCTGTGGAGCAAGAGGAAAAATTTTCAGAGCATCTCAGAGAGTTCAGTGAGCCAACAGGAGCATCTGCACCAATTTTTGTGCAAAGATCTCAACATAAGACCGCGCATCCGCGGCCATAGGTAGCATATTGCGGCGGTTCCGCGGCGTTATAGCTGCTTCACTGTACCAAAATTTCTAGGTGAATTTCTGACTTTCTTATCTCCTCCCTGCTCTATCCATTTAACCAATTTCTGCAGGTTTCTTTGCAAAAATTCGCAGCGCCGCAAAAAAAAAGAAGATAATTTGTTGCGTGTTTGATCTTGGTTGTTTGCATTATTAATACGGAAATTAAGGGGCAAAGACCGAATTCAGATTAGGTGGGGATTTCATTACCCTTCCTAAGCTCCAAAAATCACAAACTTGCACCCGCATCACCCTCATTAACTAAAAAAAATCTAGACATGACTCTAAGGACCGTCGCGCTCACTTAGGATAGAAGGAGGCCGTAGGTAATATATTGCTTATCCGCGTTTCTTTTGTGGTGTCTAAGACAAGTGTGTCTAAGGCAAGTGGTTACTTAATTAGGCCCACTGCTTACGTAGTGGAGAACCTCCCACTTACCTGGCACTTATCTGGCCACAGAAAGGGCAAAGAGGCAGTAGAGGATCTATCTTACGACTTGTCTTCTGAAAGTCTAGGAGCAGTCTAGAGACTTGACCTAGGTGACCATTAGATCTAGGGTTGATTGTGCATTTTTGTGATTTGAATTTTTCAAAAATCCGTATTTTTCAAAACTAAACACCAAACTCATCTTTTTCTTAATTATCACAACGCTTCCACTTGTGCTAAACTATTTAGTGCATGCTCGGCTGGACACGGGATTCTAGTGCCCGTCTTGTCCGCGTTCCTCCTATTGACTCCGAAGTCGGTAATTCTATGTCTACTTTTTCTTTACCCACCACCACACCCACTTCGATGGATAATTCTCCATCGAACTTCTTTAACACTACTTTGCCACTGTCTGCAGGTGCACATAATCCACCCCGCATCTCTTTCCATGAGAGATGTTACCCTATGCGGGGTCCTCTTTCGACCTGTCTTACCATTCCACCAGCCAATAGGGACAATTTTAAAATCAAACCCCAATACATCAATTTTCTACCAAAATATCACGGTCTCGAGTCTGAAGACGCGTACGTCTTTATTACCAAATTTGAAAATGTATGCGCTATGATGGGTAATTCACAGCTTTCTGTGGATGCTATGCGTCTACATCTTCTCCCATTCACTTTGTGCGATATAGCCGAGAAGTGGTTTTATAACACAGCCGCACATTCTATTTCAAACTGGGATGAATTCGTCGCAGCTTTCCTTAAGAAATTCTACCCCAATCATAAAACAGCTCGAGTCCGTAGCGAGATAAATCAATTTACCCAACTTTCAAATGAACCGTTCTCGAAGTGTTTTGAATGCTTCAAGGATCTGTTAGTTCAATGTCCACATCATGGAATCCCTAGATGGGATCTGTGCAGAATCATATATGAGGGCATTAATCCTACCACAAAACAGACTCTTGAATCCATGTGTCAAGGCACCTTCATGACTAAAGATGATGGTGAAGCCTGTAGATTTTTAGAAGATTTCGCTGAAAAATCTTTACAGTGGGAGAGTATAAGCCAGTCATCGTCTAGGGGTGGCATTCATCAACTTGATGTTTCCATAGGAGTTAGAGCTGAAATGGCAGCAATGCAAAAGAAACTCGAAGCTATGGAACATAAATTTTTAGCAGCCTCCCTAAATCAGATGTCACTCCCCAAAACTGTCTGTGGATGCTGTTCTGATCCATTTCATCTTACGGAAGAATGTCCATTGAATTCTCCATTTCAAGGTCAAGAGCATACCAATGCTGCTTTCCAACAAAGACCTAGAAACGATCCGTATTCTTCCACTTATAATCAGGGTTGGAGGAATCACCCTAACTTTGCTTGGAACCAACAACAAAATCAAAACACGGTTCCAAACTAAAATAATTTTCAAAGGGCTTCTCCACCACAACAGCAACCACTACAACTGACTCAGCACCCCTACCAATCACAAAACTTTCAAAATCCGGTCAACACACCTGCACGGTATAATCCTTTGCAGTTGACCGGTACTGATAATTCCTCTTCACTCGAACGGACTTTTGAAATGTTCATGAAACAAATGTCAGCTGAATTTAAGTCTTCCCTCGATAAATTCCAGAAAAACTCTGATTTCCAAAGTGAGAGTATTAAATTGATAGAAGCTCAAATTGCCCAATTAAAAGCCGAAATGAGTGCTGGAGAAAAAGGAAAACTTCCGTCTCAACCCTACCAAATCCTGGGCATTACAATGTGAATGCCATTACAACGTTGAGATCCGGAAGAGTGCTGAATAATCACGTTGGGGAAGAGATTGATGATAATGAAAAATCTATCAATAATACCCCGGCTGAGACTTTTCCCTCCACACACACTTCTACTTCTGACCCCTGTTCCTCTACCCCACCACCCTCTTGCGAGTCTATTCTTCGTTTTCCCCAAGGCTCGACATCTCAGCATACCTCTTCTAGTCCACCAAAGACGATCCCCACTCCTATTCTGGGATCACTTCTACACACATCACCTTCTCCACTGTTGGACCCAGCTCTTATTGCCAAAGCTCCTTATCCGAATCGGTTAAGGAGAAATAAATCGAGTCCACATATGGAGAAGATCATGGAAATGTTCAAACAGGTTAACATCAATATCCCTCTCCTAGATGCTATCCAACAAGTCCCCGCTTATGCGAAAATTCTTAAAGACTTGTGCACTAGGAAGAGGAAGACTCAAGTGCCCAAAAAGGTTTTCATGACTAATAATGTTAGCACCGCTTTTACCCCACAGTTACCAAAGAAACGTAAGGACCCAGGATGTCCTACGATATCGATTTCTATTGGGGGTAAAAACATTAACCGTGCTTTACTTGACCTGGGCGCAAGTGTTAACCTGTTTTCATACTCTGTCTACGAGCAGTTAGGGATTAGAGAGTTGAAACCAGCTCATTGCACTCTCCAAATTGCAGACCGTTCAATCACCAAACCTAGGGGTGAACTGGAGGATGTGTTGATAAAAGTCGGGGAATTCATATTCCTTGTAGACTTTATTGTTCTTGATACACATCCTGTAGCAAACCCACAGAATCAAATTCCGGTGATTTTGGGTCGACCATTCTTTGCCACTTCCAATGCTGTTATTAATTGTCGAAACGGTTCAATGAACCTATCTTTTGGAAAAAATGACAATTGAACTGAACATATACAAAATTAGAAGTCAGCCATCTGAACCCTCTTCTCACATACTTGATATTTGTTCTGTCCACGAGATTGCTCCCGAAAGTTGCGAAGTTGATGAACTTTGCTTTGAAGATCTCGATGACACTAGTACATCAATGTTTGATCTTGCACATCTTAGTGAGGAAACTCTTTCCACTCTTGAGTCTGACACTCTTGACTCATCACCTTCCTAGTATGTATCTTTTGTAGGCTACGAGCTTCTTTGTGACTCTGAATATCATTCGCTTACCCCACCTTCTATAGTTTCTCCGCCAGCATTAGATCTCAAACTTTTACCTTCTCATCTTAAATATGCATATTTAGGTGAGAATGAGTCTTTACCCGTGATCATATCCGCTTCTCTAGCCTTAGAGCAAGAGAATGCGCTTTTGACGGTATTGAGATCTAATAGGCAGGCGTTTGGTTGGACTATGGTCGACATCAAAGGGATTAGTCCCTTGATTGTAGAACATCATATACATCTGATGGATGAAGCCAAACCAACCCGAGAACCACAGAGATGGTTAAACCCCGTCATGAAGGATGCGGTGAAGAAAGAAATCGTCAAATGTCTTGACAATGGTATCATTTTCCTAATCTCCGATAGCCAATGTGTAAGTCCAATTCATGTCGTCCCTAAGAAATCTGGTATTATGGTCATAACAAATGAGGAAAATGAGTTAATCCAGACACGCGCTCAAACTGGGTGGTGTTCATACCATAATATTGCATTTTCTATTCCCCGTTCTTATGCATTTTACAATGAAAACAGGTGCTTTTGACCCATGTCTGCTACATGTTACAGGTTACAGGTTCTTAAAGCAAAAACAGTGAAAAAGACAAAAGACGACACAAAAGAAGGACTTTTGACCAATAAATAGGAGGATCTTAGTCAAGCCTAGACGAAGAACATTTCACAATCAACAAGGCAACGCAAGGTCCAAAATGTCAAGGCAAACGGTTAAAAAGTCATTGCAAATTGTTCACTGAAGCTCTGGAACCAATGTAGAAGCCCAAATGGAGAAACAACTAAAGAAATGAAAAGCCCAAAGAACTATGAAGCAGCCCAGAAAAAATGATAATATAAGCTCATCAAAGGGCCACGGAACCGCGGCCCAAGGCCTACCAATGCCGCGGTTCCGCAGCCGTCTAGGGCAATCAGGTGGTGAAAATTTTACCAATGTTTTGTGCGGCTCTGAAAAGATTTCCTAGGGGTATATTTGTAATTGTAGACATGCGGATCAAAGTGTAACCTAAGGTTTCCTATTCTCTATAAATAGGAACTCTAATCATTGTAATTTCTTATGCCTCCCTTCATTAATAAATTTCAGAATTCTTTTGGAGAGCATCAAGTTGTAAGTTCTTTATTTTCTGCCCTAAGTTAATTTTCTATTCTTGCCCTAGTTAAATTTAATTCCTTGCCCTAGTTAATCTTTTATTCTCTGCCCTAGATAAATGTTCTTCAATTCCCTAATGAGTGAGTAGTCTCCTCGCTTGTTAGGGTTAGATCTGGGGAAGGTTTGAGAGACGAAGATGTTTCATCCCCTTTCTTGCCCATCATATATTTTCATAGGACTTTATGCATACATGCACATACCGCTCCCTACGGCACCTTATCCCTCGAGGTAGCGGTGATACCGTAGTATAAAGGCCCGGTTGTGATGTTTTCCATGGAGGTTAGGGTAAGGATTGATAAAGGAAGGACAAGAAACTAGAGGAAGAAAACATCTTCCCGATGATTCTAATCCCTTTTATTAATAATTACCATAACACCTAATTAGATCTTCATATGGGTATAGAAAGCGGTGAGATTTATAGACTTTCCAAACTTAACCTAGATCTAACCCTAGCAAGATTTAGATATAGATTAATTTAGTTTTTAGATTTAATAATCAATCGGCTCCCATCGGAATTAACTCGTTTGCGCGATTAGGAAATACACAACATCCCTATGGACCGACCCGTACTCACCGGCTAGCTTCATGCGACGCCGTTCTTGATTGCGGTAATAGATAGTTTTTGAGACCAATCAAATGGCGCCGTTGCCGGGGATGGCGTGTTATTTCCTTTTTGCAATTTCGGGTTAATCTAAAATTAAAAAAAAATCATAAAAATCTAAAAAATCCAAAAATTATAAAAATATATCAATTGTTATTTTTTGGAAAGGGTACTTTGTTGTGTGAATCTTGCAGGAACAATCGAGACGGATCTGGAAATTTCCAGAAAGCGAAACAGAAATCAAAAGATCAGAACAGAGGGGGATCTTCAAAACAGAGAGGTAGAAAAATTTTGGAGCACTAAATCCCCAACCACGCCGCGTTTCCACGGTCAAAACCTGCTTTAGGCCGCGGAAACGCGGCCGTCTTGTCGAGTCGTCGCACGGAAAAAATTCTGGGGACCCGCGCCCGCTTCTTCACAGTGGAACCGCGGCGGTAATGCCCTTTTGGCCGCGGTTCAGCTGCTCTCGGGTGACATCATCAGGTGAAAATTCCTCTGTAAGCTTCTCTGGTCTTTCTCTAGAGATCTAGATATATCTTTTTCTGAAATATTCTTGCAGGATTCCGTGAGCTATAAAATATATTCCCTTCCATATAACAAATCTTGTGCAGGATTTTTGCGCCTAGTTTAAATTAGAAATAAATTGCAAGTAATATTTTTCTGTTGCATATCTTTTATCAAAATCTTTTTGCAACAATTTCCAAATAAAGAGAAAAAGAAAAAAAGGAAACTTTTTTAGAAAACTTGCAAATTTTTTGCCGCAAATAAATCCTTGCACCACCACCATCCATCTTTCTTTCTTTCACCCTTTCTTCTTATAACATGGGTACCCCACATAATAAATCACTTGCCGAACTTTGGTATCCCGAACCTAATTTTGCGTCGTACGGTAATTTGTTCGGTCAATTTAAAGACGATCCTTCCTTACCTAAAATATCTTTGAAAGATCAAATAGAGGCGTCTAGGAGAAACAGTTTGTCTTTTCAACCCACTTTGTGTCAACCAAGTCAACCTTTACCACCTCCATATGTTGACACCACTTTTTCGAGTCCTTCTGTCACTCCTAATCCGATGTCCATTGCTGAGCATATTGCTCAATCTCGCAGCCGATCTTTCTCCCCTCTTCACTCATCTAGTTCTAGGGATCCACACGACTATTCACCTTAGACGACTCGTTGAGAGGGGCCATGGTGGTTGTAAGTCGATCAAAGACCGACTTCTTCGGAGCTTCCTGTGATGGCACTGGGTACTGAAACTTGCTGGCGGGATCATGGTCCCAAAGAACAGTCCAGTGGTGGCCTGAGTCACTTGTTCCACTGGCATTGCAAAGATGGAGGCCGCTTAGGGCCCGTAAGTCACTCCTCCGGCGGGGACGAAGTGGGAGTTGCTGTTGCAGGTGCAGTTGGAAGCCATCGATCTTCTTTTCTCTGCACAGGAGCAAGACACCAAATCTTAATACCTCGAATCCAAGAGCAACCATATTAAACCACGATTTGTTCGCGAACACGACACACGAAGTGTGGAGTGGAAAGAGGAAAAGGTCCCACCGGGCGTGCCAGAATCTGTTCACCACCGAAAATGGGGACGGAATTGGGATGGTTCGTTTTGCCTGAATTTAGGGGCAAATGCTATTTGGGTTTATCCGTCCACCTCTCCAAATATGCCAAGTTAATTTATGGCACCGTGTATCGGAAGTTTGGACGGATGCGGCCGTTGTAGCAGACTTCGTCAGATTCCCCCTCGTTTGCGAGGGGTTTTCTGATTGTGGGGATGCTCTTTCCTTCAGGCGCAAGCCCCTGCAGTTAATTACGTTACCGCGTAGCGATAACCACTTTCGCCTGCTCCGGAAGGTCACTTCATGTCGTGTGTGTTTTTTTTATTTATTTTGGTTGCCCGTGGATTATATACGGAGACTAATTTATGTTGTCGCCCGTAGGGCGTGGATTAGTCCAAATCCGTATATTCTTAGATTTGGGTTTAAGTTGATTTAAGGATCGTTAATCTCGTTTAAGATTAAGATCAACTTAAATGTTTGTTGAGTATACGTTAGTCTAATTTTAGACTAAAATCTACTCAACGGGGGTTTAGGATCATTCAGATCCAACAAAAGAGCATTTGGGCTCTATTGTGTTAGTTTCAGGACGTTTCGGTCCGTTGTTAGTTTAAGAACGTTTCGGTCCGTATTGGGATGTACTCATTGATTTGGGAGTGCACCAAAGAGTTGTTAGTTATTGGGACCCACCACCTCTCTGAAGACGTTGAAGAATTACAATGACATGTATCAAAGGTGTGGAGAGATGTACCCTTGAACCGATTTCCGGATTGAGAGGAGGTGTGAGATGAATATCCTGTCGGAAGATCAATAGTCGTGTTTGGGACTAAGACCAACTTAGAAAATAATGAGCACATGGGCTTGGTTGATCTGAATTAGGGATCCGGTCAACTTGGGCTCAGCCCCTTCAGTCTTTGTCATTTCATTTAAATAAAGTGCTAAGAACTTGCTTGGGCTCAGTCCCCTTTCTGTGCAAACAATGCTGAGCATTTATATGGCTTTTGACACTCATACTTCCTTTTTTTGTGGAGTGGTAAACACTTTTTATGGCGCCCACGTACGGAGCACATGAGGCACTAGGTACTAAGCGCTGGGCGCTGGCCGCTGGTTGATGAATACCAAGCGCTTTATGTTGAATAGCGCCCACGTGAAGGGCACGTGGGAAGCTTGGCGCTGAGCGCCAAACATTGAGTGCTAAGCACTCTTTATTGAGCAACGCCCATGTGAGGCGCTTGGCGCTGAGCGCCAACCATTGAGTGCTAAGCACTTTTTATTGAGCAGCGCTGACGTGAGGGACACGTGAGGCGCTTGGACGCTAGGTTTTCTTCGTATAGTCTGTTCTGAAGAGTTCAATTCTCTGTTCTTTTCTAGATCTTTGATCCCCAAGAACAAGTCCATCCCTATGAGAATTAAATTCTCATTTGTGGAAGACTTGTCTCATGGATCTCAGATCCAGAGGAAGAACTAAGTTCTTTTATAAGGGTTAAACCCTTGGATATGTGGATGAGATGCTCGGATCTCTATTATTTTTATTTACCTCGAAGAGAGGTATTTTACTTTCTTCCCTCTTAAATCTTTCTTCTTACTTGCTCTTTTTTTTTTAAGTTTGAAGCTTATGGGGGGTTCCTCTGTACAAGACTTGAAGTCTTGGGTCCTTTATATAGTAGAGGCAAGTTTGTTGATTTAGTTAAAGAAATCTCTCATTGAGAGATCTTTAATTGATTTGGGGATTTTATCCACCGTTGGATCTTTGATCCAAGAACTTCCGTTTTACAGAAAATATCTTTCTTGTTTTTAACCAGATTAGGGAAATATTTTCCCATACAGAATTTATTCTGCAGATAGGTGATTTTTAATCACCATTGGATTTTCAATCCAACGGTGCTCTGTTTTACAGAGAGTAATCTTTCTTGTTTAGAAAGATTTGAGGAATATTTTCTCAGCAACATTCTATTCTGCATTTTGATGATTTATCACCTCCGTTTGATCTTTGATCCAACGGCTCTGTCTAACAGAGAGTTTTTAGTTCTGGTGCTGACGCCCTCGTGCGAGGTACGTGAGGCGCTGCCTCAGAGTTTTTAACTCTTGGCGCTGGAGCCCTCGTGCAAGGCACATGAAGAGCTGCCTCAGAGTTTTTAACTCTTGGCGCTGGCGCCCTCGTGCAAGGCACGTGAGGCGTTGCCGTTCAAATTTTGAACAGAGCTTTGCTCTTTTATTGGGGGAAAAAATCATGTCGAGCAAAAAAGTCCTGTATATATATGTCCAAGCATCCACTATATCATACAATAATGGCCTCTAGGTGTCACGACCCGAAATGGCACGTGACTGGTACTTGAATCATATGAAGTCTATAGGACCCCATCTAATTCAAGTATGCCAAAAACCCAGAAATCTAAACTATTTAAAAGAAGAAAGTGAAGGAAAACTTGTTTTAAAGTTGCATATAATCACTTTGAAAAGTCATTGCAAACATTTTTAAAACATCATATCTTTTCCGAAAATTTCGGCAGAGTTTCCTTTGTAAATACTGGCCCCAGAAGGGGTACAACATGAATAATATATAAAGGCATCCCTAAGCAGGAGCTAGCTATTCGCCAATTGGCTGTCACAACCATGCAAGCAATATAATATACAACACCGAAGGGCGATGATCAAAAGTCTAAAGGAAACTCAATAACATCAAGAAAATCCATAATAATTGTAGGGTGTTTTTCGTCACCCCATTGAGATGGGAATACGCGCGCGCTTGTCAGGCGTACTACAGATTCCCCCTGCCTAGGGTAGGCCGGGGTTTAATGATTGTGGGGATCCGAATCTCCGGCAGCCGCGGACTAAGCTGCCGTTAATTATCCCTCGCCTTTGGGGCGAGGGAACCTCCGATTAACGGGTTAAACTGGTCATGCGAACTCAATGTGCAGTGTACGTGTGTTGTGTTTTGAAAGGGGGGTTTGGATATATCGGGAGCCACGCAGAGTTTTTACGGGGGTCCCGCTACCCGGATAGCGGGCTGGGGGTCAAGGGGGCTAGCAGCCCCCTTGCGGGGTGCGGGGTAGCGCCCCGTTAGAAATTTTTTTCTAACAGGGACAGTGTCGTGGAGCACGTGTGTGTGCAAATATGTATGCATATGTGTACATATGTATATATATATATATGTATATACATAAAAAAAAAGATGGGGGAGAAGCATCCAAAGGATGCGGAGGGGCAGCACCTTGGGCGCTGTGCGCCTAGGTGCTGTGCGCTCAAGCGCAGAGCGCCTACGTGCCGACACGTGGCACTCTAGCGCCTGAGCGCACAGCACCTAGGCGCACAGCGCCCAAGGTGCTGCCCCTCCGCATCCTTTGGATGCTTCTCCCCCATCTTTTTTTTATGTATATACATATATATATATATATATATATATATATATATATATACATATGTACACATATGCATACATATTTGCACACACACGTGCTCCACGACACTGTCCCTGTTAGAAAAAAATTTCTAACGGGGCGCTGCACCGCACCCCGCAAGGGGGCTGCTAGCCCCCTTGACCCCCAGCCCGCTATCCGGGTAGCGGGACCCCCGTAAAAACTCTGCGTGGCTCCCGATATATCCAAACCCCCCTTTCAAAACACAACACACGTACACTGCACATTGAGTTCGCATGACCAGTTTAACCCGTTAATCGGAGGTTCCCTCGCCCCAAAGGCGAGGGATAATTAACGGCAGCTTAGTCCGCGGCTGCCGGAGATTCGGATCCCCACAATCATTAAACCCCGCCTACCCTAGGCAGGGGGAATCTGTAGTACACCTGACAAGCGCGCGCGTATTCCCATCTCAATGGGGTGACGAAAAACACCCTACAGATTCTGGCACGCCCGGTGGGACCAATCTCTCCTCCCATATTTCGGGTTAAGCGTTCATGCGAACTCAATCAATATACATACCTGTATTTATACTAAAAATAATGCTTTTTCATACAGGTTTTCAAGCAATCACTCTCCAACAATGTCTCCAAGGACGATCTCAGCTCTCAGCACGACTCCCGTCTCCTACACGATGAAGATAGATTCTAGGAAGGTCCTTCCGGCCAGTCTCGGGCGACAATGGGAGGAGGAGCCGCTACCATTCGGCTCTATCATGTTCATGCCAGTTGGCGCCATCCCATCTCCTCAAGCCCCGGTGGCAGACAAACCGGTCTCGAAAGGCAAGAGACCAAATGTGGTGATCTCGAGGGCGCCCCAACCCAAACGCAAATCGGTATCTGAACGACTTTCCTTGGCCCCAACTGGGGGCAAGGCCATCAACACCGACAAAGCAACAAGGCCTTTTGAGCAAGCTCCGATGGTGCCCTTGACAACTGCTCGATCGGGTATCTTCTCTAAGCTCCCCACCACTCAGCCTATGGCGGCTTCCCGGAGAGCAGAAGCCTGCCAAGCGCTCAAGGCAGAGAAACTGAGGAAGAAGCGGCTCGGACACAGAGCCAACAAAAGGGATAGGGCTCCGGCCATGTTAGAATTTATGAATTTCCAAAGCCCGGACCGCTCCGCGAAATCAGCCGCCAAAGATAAAGAGATGGCTGGGTACGTAGTCCACACTGTCTACATGGCCGGACAAGAAGAAACGAACCCTCCCCTTCTTCACAGCCATGGTGATGATATGGTTGACGCTACCCAGCATCGACTCGATCTAAATGATGAAGAGCCCGCTCACGCCGATAAGCCAGAGGAGCCCGTGGTTCCTACGGAATTGAGCTCAGGCAATAAAGATTACCCGGTTGTCATAGCCGGAACTACAGAACAAGCATTATTCCAATGGCTTCAAAGGCAATTTCAGGACAGGGATGAGAAGATGGCCGAGGTCTATTCCAAAGTCGACGAGCTGGCAAACGTCGTGGCAGATCTCGCGACCCAAGTCGCCCGGTTGCAATTACAGCAGAATCAAGTTTTGGTTCATGAGCCAGGGATTGATACCCGGGGGCAGCCAACTGATATCCCTTTCAACTTAAAAGCGGAGCGCCTTCGAGAAAAACGGCCGCAATCAGCCTCCAGTCCCTCCGATACATACGTCGGTAGGGAGTCGCCTCTGAAAGAGAAGCTGGAAAAGGTCTATTCCTTCAAGAGAGAAAAGGTCCACAAGATATTCAGGGACACCCTAAGAAACGGTCTACAACTGCCAGAATCAAAGAGACCGCAAGAAGAGAATATGACCGACGACCCAAAATATTGCCCCTATCATAGGGTGATAGGTCATGCCATTGAGGACTGCTTTGTCTTCAAAGATTGGGTCGAAAGGCAATACAAGATGGGAGAGATAGAACTGTCTAAAGGCGTGTTAGCGAACAGTCAAGCTACGATCGCCGATTTCATGCAAATGGAGACCGAAGCCTTTCGGGAACCTAATCCTCCCAGACATGTGCCTCGAGGACCAGCATCAGTAAAGGCACCTACTCCAATGGAGGGAAAGAGGAAGGTATACTCCTTCAGGAGGGATGAAGTCCACAAAATATTCATGGACGCCCTGAACAGCGGTCTGCAACTGCCTATTCCAAAGAGGCCACAGGAGATGAACATGACCAGCAATCCCATATACTGCCCATATCATAGAGTGGTGGGTCATACCATCGAAGACTGCTATATTTTCAAAGATTGGGCAGAGGACCAATATAAGCTTGGAAAAACCTCACAATCCTCGGATGTATCGGCAAGCCACAGAGCTAGGTCGTCAACACAGCTCCGCCAAGATCAAAGTTCAAGGAGCTGGGATAAGCAAAAAGGACCACCACGTCGTTAAACTGGAAACAGAGGACCACCACGTCGTTAAACTGGGAATAGTAGACCACTAAGTCTTTAAACTGGGAGCAGTCGACCTCTAAGTCGTTAAACTGGGAATGCAAAAAAAAAATGTGTGTAAATAAAAAAATGTGTAAATAAAAGAAAAATAAAGAAAAGCCGAAATGATGGGGCAACTCGCAATAAAAATCAGCGAGTAAAATAAAGATGAAAATAAAGCCGAAATGATTGGGCAACCGCGAATAAAAGCCGAAAGGATAGGGCAATCGCGACCTTCGCGATAAGAAAGGCTGAAATGGTAGAGCGATCGCAGTAAAACAAAAAAAAAACAAAAACAAAAAAAAGGGCGGATGATGAGTTGCTCCTGGCATTATTCCAGTGCAGCAATGCAGACGCCAAACAAAAATCTAATTTCCCAAAATTCTTTCGGCCCTACGGCCGGTCCCCAAATTGACTGCCCTATACAATCCACGGGCTTAAATAATTCTCAGCATATCCATGCCCCATTGCAATCACCAGTCCAACGGTTAGTCTCCGCCCTCGGAATTATGCTCCATTGAGAAGACCCACTCATGTGTCCTCACGATACATGAGAAGAACAAACCTTTGTGGGATCCTTACGACTCATAAAGGAAAAACACACTTAGGAGTCCTTACGACTCCTAAGGAGAAAATACACCTGCGGGATCCTTACGACTCGCAGGGAGAAAATGCTTTTATGGGACCCTCACGGCCCATAAAATTGAAAAGCCTTAGGCGATAGGGGCCTAAACCTGTCTCCTAAGCCACCGCTCCCCCAACAGGAATAGACAAATGATGAATTGCTCTTGGCACCTCTGCTTCAGTGTTAGCAACGCTGATGCCGGCCCCTACCCCAAAATTCCAAGCTCGCCATCCGTAGACCTCTAAGTCATTAAACTGGAAACAGTAGACCTCTACGTCGTTAAACTGGAAACAGATGACCTCTAAGTCGTTAAACTGGAAACAGCAGACCTCTACATCGTTAAACTGGAAATAGATGACCTCCAAGTCGTTAAACTGGAAGCAGAAGACCTCTAAGTCTTTAAACTGGAAACAGATGACCTCCAAGTTGTTAAACTGGAAACAGATGACCTCTACGTCGTTAAACTGGAAACAGATGACCACCAAGTCGTTAAACTGGAAACAGATGACCTCTAAGTCTTTAAACTGGAAACAGATGACCTCCAAGTCGTTAAACTGGAAACAGATGACCTCTACGTCGTTAAACTGGAAACAGTAGACCTCTAAGTCTTTAAACTGGAAACAGTAGACCTCTAAGTCTTTAAACTGGAAACAGATGACCTCCAAGTCGTTAAACTGGAAGCAGATGACCTCTACGTCGTTAAACTGGAAACAGTAGACCTCTAAGTCTTTAAACTGGAAACAGATGACCTCCAAGTCGTTAAACTGGAAACAGATGACCTCCACGTCGTTAAACTGGAAACAGATGACTACCAAGTCGTTAAACTGGAAACAGATGACCTCTAAGTCATTAAACTGGAAACAGCAGACCTCTAAGTCTTTAAACTGGAAACAGATGACCTCTAAGTCATTAAACTGGAGACAGTCGACCTCTAAGTCATTAAACTGGGAACGAGGGAAATCCACTCATGTGTCCTCACGATACATGAGGAGAACAAACCTTTGTGGGATCCTTACGAATCACAAAGGAAAACACACTTAGGAGTCCTCACGACTCCTAACGAGAAAATACACCCGCGGGATCCTTACGACTCGCAGGGAGAAAATGCTTTTATGGGTCCCTCACGGCCCATAAAATTGAAAAGTCTTAGGTGACAGGGATCTAAACCTGTCTCCTACGCCATCGCTCCCCAACCCCTAAGTGGCGAATGATGAGTCGCTCCTAGTACCATATTCCAGTGCAGCGATGCAGACGCCAACCAAATTCCAAATCCCATACCCCAACGGCGAATGATGAGTCGCTCCTGGTACCATATTCCAGTGCAGCGATGCAGACGCCAACAAAGTCCCAAAATTTTTTCTGGCCCTACGGTCTGGATCATACATCCTGCAAAACCGTATACAATCCACGGGCGTAAAACAATCCCAATCTCTCCAAAAAAAAATAAATAAAAAAATAAAAATAAAAAAAGGTATGTCCACAGGCAAAATGGGCACGGATGAAAACCCGAAAGGGCTTCGTGAGTAAAAACAGCAGGACTGCCGGCGAGTTTGTGAAAACCCGAAAGGGCGCAAACTCGTGAGAAAAAGATGAAATGCACTCGCAATGTCCTCTCGACTTTGTGAGGAGAAAATTCCCGCGTGAGATCTTTACGACTCACAAAGGAGCGACACACTTGGGAGTCCCCACGACTCCCAAGGAGAAAATACACTTACGGGATCCTTACGACCTGTAGGGAGAAAATGCTTTGTGAGACCCTTACGGCTCACAAAGTTGAAAATTCTTAGGCGATAGGGACCTAAAACCTGTCTCCTTAGCCATCATTTCCTAATAAGAAAACGCAAACGATGATTCGCTCCTGGCACCATATTCCAGGGTAGCGATGCTGATGCCAAACAAAAAAAAAACAATTCCCAAATCCTCTAATGACAAATGATGATTCGCTCCTGGTACCATATTCCAGTGTAGCGATGCTGATGTCAACCCAAATCAAATCAAACCAACAACCTCTACGGCGGAATCATGCTCCGTTCCAGAATTTATCCCGTGTCAAAATCATGTTTCGCCTCGGGATATCTACCTTCCCTGCCAGAATTATGCTCCGCCTCGGAATTAAATCAACCAACAAGCTCTGTGTCGGAATTATGCTTCGTCTCAGAATACACCCCGTGTCGAAATGATGCTTCGCCTCGGTGTACCTGCCTTCCCTGTCGAAATTATGCTTCGTCTTGGAATCAAGTCAGCCAACAAGCTCTGCGCCGGAATCATGCTCCGTCTCAGAATATACCCCGTGTCGAAATCATGCTTCGCCTCGGAATATTTTCCTCCCTTGTCGGAATTATACTTCGCCTAGGAATCTACCTCTGCGTCGAAATCATGCTTCGGTCAAAATGTCTGCCGATCCTTAGAAAGATGCTTCGATCTCTGGAATTATGCTCCGCCCTTCAGAACGATGCTCCGAATCCTAGGATCATGCTCCGCTCTTCGGAAAGATGCTCTGATCTCTGGAATTATGCTCCGCCTATCGGAACGATGCTCCGATCTCTGGAATTATGCTCTGCTCTTCGGAAAGATGCTTCGAACTCTGGAATCATGCTCCGCTCATCGGAATGATGCTCCGATCCTTGGAATCATGCTCCGCACTTTGGAATGATGCTCCGAACCCTGGAATCATGCTCCGCTCATCGGAATGATGCTCCGATCCCCTAGAATCATGCTCCGCTCTTCGGAATGATGCTCCGAATCCTGGAATCATGCTCCGCTCTTCGGAAAGATGCTCCGATCTCTGGAATTATGCTCCGCTTATCGGAACGATGCTCCGATCTCTGGAATTATGCTCTGCTCTTCGGAAAGATGCTTCGAACTCTGGAATCATGCTCCGCTCATCGGAATGATGCTCCGATCCTTGGAATCATGCTCCGCACTTTGGAATGATGCTCCGAACCCTGGAATCATGCTCCGCTCATCGGAATGATGCTCCGATCCCCTGGAATCATGCTCCGCTCTTCGGAATGATGCTCCGAATCCTGGAATGATGCTCTACTCTTCGGAATGATGCTCCGAATCCTGGAATTATGCTCCGCTCTTCGGAATGATGCTCCGAACCCTGGAATCATGCTCCGCTCCCCTGGAATCATGCTTCGCTCATCGGAATGATGCTCCGATCCCCGGGAATCATGCTCCCCGAGGGATACTCCGACACCGGAATTATGCTCCGCGAATCAGAATGATGCTTCGATCCCCGGGAATCATGCTCCCCGGGATGATGCTTCGCCACCGGAATGATGTTCCACCTCGAAGTTCAGCTTCAAGATCCATCAATTTCATGCACACAACTCAAATGTACGGTGTGCATTTATTGATGGGGGGCACTTTGTTGGGGTAAAAATTTACACCCTGTTGACCGAGTCAAAGTCAAGGTCAACCCCCAAGCTAGGTGGGCCCAAGCCCAGGTCAAGCGGACCCATGCCCAAGTCGAGCCCGTGGCCAGCCTCCCCATGCCAACAACAAAATCATGTGATAAATAATTTTTATGTAATTTTTTATACATGAATGTATGCAAAATGGGCATAAAGCCAATATTTTGTAAGCCCATGGCTTATGTGCAAAAAAGAAATGGCACATGAGCCATGGGATGGGCAAAATGCCATTTTGCAAAGCCCAAGGGGCTATATGTAAATATGTAAGCCTATATAAGGCAACATGATGAATAAAAAAAAAACTTTTCATTCTCTCCAAAAAAAAAAAAACCTAGGGTTCTTTGTGCCTCCTGCTCCTTCTCTAAGGTTCTAAACCTTCTCATTTCTTTTGAATTAAATCAAGAGTTTTACTCTTTCTCTTCCAAAACTAAGTAGTTTTCCACCACAAAACCCACAAAGGGGAACTCAGATCTCCCATCAGATCTCAAAAAGGAGTGATTTTTAAAATCTCCTACTTCTTGATCTTCAAGATCCGGCCAAACAACAGAAGGAAGAAGAAGAACCCCCTTTATCAGCTTCAAAACATCCCAGGAGTTTAACTCCATACATACATACATAACAAATATTTCCTTTCTGAAGCACAGCTTCTGTTTCTTAGGCTAAAAGCCACTTTTTCTCGCCGGCGCTCAAGCGCAGAGCGCCCGCGTGCCGACACGTGGCGCGCTTGCGCGCAAGCGCAAGCGCCCGAGCGCAAGTCGCCCACGTGCCGACACGTGGCGCGCTTGCGCTCAAGCGCAAGCGCCCGAGCGCAAGTCGCCCCGGTGCCGACACGTGGCCCGCTTGCGTTCAAGCGCAAGTCGCCCCGGTGCCGACACGTGGCGCGCTTGCTCCCAAGCGCAAGCGCTCGAGCGCAAGTCGCCCCCGTGCCGACACGTGGCGCGCTTGCGTTCAAGCGCAAGCGCCCGAGCGCAAGTCGCCCCGGTGCCGACACGTGGCGCGCTTGCGCCCAAGCGCAAGCGCTCGAGCGCAAGTCGCCCCCGTGCCGACACGTGGAGCGACTTGCGCTTGAACGCAAGCGGGCCACGTGTCGGCACCGGGGCGACTTGCACTCGGGCGCTTGCGCTTGAGCGCAAGCGTGCCACGTGTCGGCACGTGGGCGACTTGCGCTCGGGCGCTTGCGCGCAAGCGCGCCACGTGTCGGCACGCGGGCGCTCTGCGCTTGAGCGCCGGCGAGAAAAAGTGGCTTTTAGCCTAAGAAACAGAAGCTGTGCTTCAGAAAGGAAATATTTGTTATGTATGTATGTATGGAGTTAAACTCCTGGGATGTTTTGAAACTGATAAAGGGGGTTCTTCTTCTTCCTTCTGTTGTTTGGCCGGATCTTGAAGATCAAGAAGTAGGAGATTTTAAAAATCACTCCTTTTTGAGATCTGATGGGAGATCTGAGTTCCCCTTTGTGGGTTTTGTGGTGGAAAACTACTTAGTTTTGGAAGAGAAAGAGTAAAACTCTTGATTTAATTCAAAAGAAATGAGAAGGTTTAGAACCTTAGAGAAGGAGCAGGAGGCACAAAGAACCCTAGGTTTTTTTTTTTTTGGAGAGAATGAAAAGTTTTTTTTTATTCATCATGTTGCCTTATATAGGCTTACATATTTACATATAGCCCCTTGGGCTTTGCAAAATGGCATTTTGCCCATCCCATGGCTCATGTGCCATTTCTTTTTTGCACATAAGCCATGGGCTTACAAAATATTGGCTTTATGCCCATTTTGCATACATTCATGTATAAAAAATTACATAAAAATTATTTATCACATGATTTTGTTGTTGGCATGGGGAGGCTGGCCACGGGCTCGACTTGGGCATGGGTCCGCTTGACCTGGGCTTGGGCCCACCTAGCTTGGGGGTTGACCTTGACTTTGACTCGGTCAACGGGGTGTAAATTTTTACCCCAACAATAATATAACGCGCGACTCTAAGGTCGAAAGAATAAACAACTGGTCTTCTAGGTCTAATAAATATACAAGTCTGGTTGATAGAGTTTACTAGATACAACTGAAATATAATAAAAGTACAATGGTGGTTACGATGCAAGTGAACCCACCTACCAAAGCAATCACCCGGAATGAAGTAGTATGCCAGCAAAGCTGCCAAGAAAACCTGTACGGCAAAACATGCAAGAAACTGTGGCACAACGGGGATGAGTTGCCAACTCATGAGTAGAAAACATCACCGAGCAAAAATCGTATGCATGACTCAATCCTCGGTCATACGATAATATATATATCCTCAAAATGATAAAGCCTGAAGCATCTAATAATGGCATGGGTAAATATCTATACATAAGTGTAATACCAAGTGCTCGTGTCAGTGCCTCAGGTAGCAACATATCATATATGTGATGTATGTATGCATGAAAACAGAATATATCTAATAAGGAAATTTTTTTTCTTATCTCAGTGAGATATCTGTAATAAAATCGAAGTGTCATCGATGAAATCAACAGGGAATTAGTGTCTAGCATCGACACAAAAAAAATATATAAATTCCAATATCTTAATATCTCAGGCTCCGGCAATCCGGACTGGCCTGTATCATCAAATCTCAGTATCTAGGGCTCCGGCTATCCGGATTGGCCCATACTCCGATCGGTATCCTCCAGATATCCGTCGAGTCATAATAAAATCACCTGTCGGTAGTGCTCCCCTGTCAGGCTCAACACCATCATCTGCGGCCATCTTGCCCCGGTACCGCATCCGGGTCCACCATGCACCCACAGACGGTTCCTCCACCTCCTCGAATCAGGTGTATGATATCGCTCAAGAGCCGAGAAAACTCATGGTGGACATATCTCAAATCATATCATGAGAAAACCGTAATTTTATCTTTAGAAATGATAATCAGTTTATAAAATCCTTGCGGTTTCTCCAAATGCATAAATCTTATGGAAATCCGAAATCTCAAAATAAAGGGTCAATAACAGTGAATACTGGGCTCCGGCAATCCGGACTGGCCCATAATATCATGGCAATGAATATATAAATATACATGAAAAATCACAGTAATAAATGCAACATCTAACTAGCACAATAATGATATATTGGAGCTATCAGCTAACAAGCAATAACAATGAACTAATATTCTCTAAAGCGTACGTGACATGTCAATTACCGATGATGATGTGTGTGAGCCGGCAAGTAAGTGTTCGTAGACATACGCATCATCGGTAATGGTGCTGGTGTCCTGACAGTATGGTTTCATAATAACAATAAAAGTACATTTAAACATGCAATGCGATGCGATATGAACAGCATGAGTATACAGGATAAATAATAAATGTAACAATAAGGAATCTACATTATGCATACGATTCATACAATTGTCATTTGAAATAACACGAATCGTGGTGTTTAGAAAATAGGGCTACGGTGTTTTTAAGAAAAGGTACGTATCCGTAAAATCCCTTGGCCTGTCTTTAAAATACTCACGATTCGTTAGTTTTGAAATAAATATGACTCGAGTCTATTCTAATATCTACAAAGTAAACTACAGGTCTAAACTAACAGACTAATCGAAAGGGTAAGGAAAACCACCTAAGTCTGAGTCAATATCTATATCTAGTAGTCGGTGATCCCGCCTCATTGGTATCATGTACGATACAATATATCATATGACATCCTCGAGTCAAGAGTGCGGATCCATCATCATAATCATATCACGTACGGTAAATCCATTGTACGGCATCCTAAATCTGGGTACGGGTCAAATATCACATTATCTCATTATTCGTCTAGTATCCTTATCATCATATCATGTCTTAGGGTACTGATCTAAAGTCTAGTACATACTGATACCATCTACATATATATATGCGTGTGTATAAAAACACATCGCCTAAAGACCCGCTATAATCTCATGTCGTATCTCAGAATACGAACCATATCACATCACCGATCTCGTGGCCTCATGCCCAATCACATCGACTCATCTCCAAGTACTATGTACTATCCTCATTATCCATGTATATATATATATATATACATACTCACAAACATATATGTATATATATATATATATATATCCCCATATACGTACAAGAAAGTAAAATGCAAGCGAGTGTGTGTGTGTGTGTGTGTGTGTGTGTGTGTGTGTGTGAGTGTAAACCTTATTCTAGAGTTCGCGACTACAACTAACTAACGACACTATCAATCAATTATACTAGAATTAACCTATGATCTTCTAAGATCGTACTTGCTAATTATCCAAATTTCACATAAAAGAATATAAGTATAAAACATATCCTTGCTACACTACGAAACTGCGGGGGTGCTATACGCCATCCGCCCGACTTCCCCCGTAGATATATATATACTCACCTTGATCCTTACTTTCCGAAGTCGATGATGCCACACTCGTCCTTGTCGTTCATGTCCACTCGAGGGTACCTACATATATACACACACAGTATCGTAAACTGAAATCGCGAACGAAAACCAAAACGGCACGCGTATCACGCATAGGTTAAAACCTATGGTCTCGCATGCAAAACACTACCAAATAACCCTCGTCGTTGACGTTCAAATGCCATACGACAGAATTTAAATCAAATACAAAACTAAAGTTTCAGAATCGCAAAATACGAAAAACAACAACTAAGGAAAACCAGATTTCGTCTCAGGTAAAAATAGCAAATTTTGCATATGAGGTTGCTCTAGATATCAGATAACAATGCCACAGACCAAAAATTATACACTTTCACCATAACTTGGCCACAATTTGCGGCCAATACTAATTTATCTGTGGCCAGGAAGTGTGGGTTGGGTCTCGGGTCTTGGGTAATGCTTATAGGTTGCCTGCTTGTATCACAGTATTTTCTAAATAATTCCTAGGGTCCTCGGGTGATAGCAGATCTCCAATAACACCTACAATTTACACAATTTCCCGATATTGGGGTTTCTAAGTTCGGGTTAAGGGGTTAATTCTCTGGCTTCAGTCCATGAAACTAACACTAGAGGGGTTATATGGTCTCTACTAACCTCAATTGCACCATCACAAGTCAAAACAAAACCCTAAGCTTAACTTGGAATTTTCCAAGTTCACTAATCTACACTTAAACCAATCTAAACTAACATAGATGCAAAAGCAATTGAAATACTACACTAATGATACAAGAATTACCTCATTTGGCAACTCAAGAATTTTCTTGAGTTGCCCCAAGTGCTCAAAATCCAAACTTTCTTGGTCTAAAGTGCTTGTAGTGAGCTTGTGCATGTTTTTAATGAAAGAGGGATGAAGTTTTGATGTTGGATTGAGGGTGTTTGTGAGGGTTTTTAAGGAGGTGGAGATGAGGGCAGCCATGGTGAGAGGAGAGGAGAGAATGATGAAGGAAAACAATGAGGGAAACAAATGGGACTTGGTCAATTGACCCCTCACCTCTCTCTCCTTTCTCTCTCTTGCCCATACTCACTTTTTATTCTTTTCTTTTTCTTTTCTCATCTTTTCTTATCTTTTCTTTTCATTTCAAAAAAAGAAACCATGCACAAAGAAATCATGGAGAATAAAATGTAACAAGTGTAATAAAAATGTGACGTGGTGCATGTCATATTCATAATCACGCTTAATACAAGATTAGCGATATTTAATCGCGATTAGCATTAAAATAGAATATAATTGGCTATGTAACAATCTATAAATGCTCAAATCTTATAATCTCTTTCAAATTCGATAATTAACATAATTTCCAAATATTTCCCAATTTATCGGTATATAAATATACCGCATTATTAAAATATTCATAATATTTATTATTTAATTATATAAATTCCTAAAAATAATATTTTGTTTTTCTGAAATGTTACACTAGGGCATACATATTCCTAACAATCTCCCACTTGCACTAAGCCCAATTGTTGTAGTATCTCATACCCAACATCCCAAAAAGTCTCTCAAACTGCGTCTAGGGAAGGGCTTTCGTGAGTAGATCCGCTACGTTGTCCTTCGTGTCAACTCTTCTGATCTCGATCTCCCGTCAATCTACTATCTTCCGGATCAGGTGATACCGCCTAAGAATATGTCTGGATCGCTGATGGGACCGGGGTTTCTTGGCCAAAGCCACAGCTCTATTGTTATCATAATACACAGGTATTTGATGCTCAATAGTTGGAACTACTCCAAGTTCAGTAATGAACTTCTTCTTCTAGACAGCCTCTTTGGCAGTATCGTTGGCAGCGATGTATTCAGCCTCCATCGTCGATTCTGCTATGGTATCTTGCTTAGAACTCTTCCAACATACCGCCCCTCCATTAAGGGTAAAGACAAAACCCGAGACCGACTTACTGTCGTCCTTATCACTCTGGAAGCTCGAATCGGTAAAGGACTCCACCTGGAGTTCACCGTTACCATACACCAAGAACATTTCTTTGGTCCTTCTCAAGTACTTAAGAATGTTCTTCACAGCTATCCAGTGCTTTTCTCCAGGATCTGATTGATACCTGCTCACTACACCTAGTGAGTAAGCTACATCCGGTCTGGTACATAATATCGCATATATGATAGACCCGACTGCCGAAGCATAGGGTATCCTTTGCATGCGAGCCCTCTCCAAATCAGTCTTGGGAGACATCTCTTTGGAGAGAGTGATTCCTGAACAAGCGGGTAAATTACCATGCTTAGAATTTTCCATACTAAACCTCTTTAGTATAGTGCCTATGTACCTGAATTGGGACAATCCCAACATCCGTCTAGATCATCTCTATAGATCTTAATCCATAGGATGTAGGAGGCATCACCTAGATCTTTCATGGAGAACTTTTGTGATAAGAAGAGCTTAACCGAATGTAGCATAGGAACATCGTTTCCTATCTAGAGTATGTCATCCACGTACAATACGAAGAAGACAACCTTACTCTCTACAACCTTCTTGTATATACATGGTTCATCTATATTTTTTATGAAGTCAATCTCTTTGATAGCTTCATCAAAACAGATGTTCCAGCTCCGTGATGCCTGCTTTAATCCGTAGATGGATTTAAGTAGCTTGCACACCTTTCTGCTGCTCCCACTGTCTACGAAGCCCTCTGGCTGTACCATGTACACGCTCTCTTCTAAATCACCATTTAGAAAAGCGGTTTTGACGTCCATCGGCCAGATTTCGTAGTCATGGTATGCAGCAATGGCAAGTAGGAACCTGATGGACTTAATCATAGCGACAGGAGAAAAGGTTTCATCATAATCGACACCTGGTCATTGACGAAAACCTTTAGTTACAAGTCTAGCTTTGAAGGTCTCAACCTTTCCATCTACACCAATTTTCGTCTTAAAGATCCACTTGCTCCCGATGGGTTTTGCCCCTTCAGGAGCAACTTCCAAAGTCTATACTTTGTTGGTGTACATGGATTCCATCTCAGATCGCATAGCATCCAGCCATTTCATAGAGTCTCCACTCGTGATGGCCTGCTCGAAACTAGTTGGGTCATCATCTTCCATGATGCAATCCTCGCTCCCACCATCTATGAGAAAACCGTAGTATCTCTCAGATGGATGAGAAACCCTACTAGATCTGCGGAGAGGTTGAGTTTCGTAAGGGACTATTGAATCCTCCAGTTCTACCAAATCGTCATTTATAGTTTGTATTGCCGGAACTTCTTCCAGTTCTACCTCATTACCACTAATTTCTTTCGCAAGAAATTCCTTTTCTAAAAAGGCGGCATTCCGAGAAACAAACACCTTTTGTTCCTCGGTGTGGTAGAAGATATACCCACGTGAATGTTTGGGATATCCAACAAACTTGCACAGAACGGACCTTGCCTCGAGCTTGTCCGGATTTTTCTTTTTAAAATAAGCTGGACAACCCCATATCTTAATGAAATTAAGACATGGTCTCTTCCCTTCCCATATCTCATATGGAGTGGAAGGCACTGATTTGGTCGAAACCGTATTCAATAGGTATGCAGTGCTCTCAAGTGCATAACCCCAAAAGGAAATAAGTAACTCAGCAATACTCATCATAGAGCGTACTATATCTAATAGGGTGCGATTCCTCCGCTCTGATACACCGTTGTGTTGTGGTGTATACAGAGGAGTAAGCTAAGAGAGAATCCCATTCTCTTTTAAATAATCATGGAATTCCGTGCTTAAGTATTCTCCTCCTCGATCAGATCGTAGGATTTTGATACTTTTACCCGTCTGGTTCTCTACTTCGCACTTATATTCCTTGAATTTCTCAAAAGCTTCAGATTTGTGTTTCAACAAGAACACATGTCCGAATCTTGAGAGATCATCGGTGAATGTAATAAAGTACGAGGAACCATTCCTGGCATGTGTAGACATAGGACCGCATAATTCACTATATATCAGTCCCAAGAGTTCAGAAGCTATTTCTCCATGTCGAGTAAACGGAATTTTGGTCATCTTGCCTTTGAGACATGACTCGCAAGTTTCATAAGATGTAAATTCAAACTGATTCAAATATCCATCTTTATGCAACTTAGCTAGCCTTGTCGCATTGATTTGACCTAGTCTACAATGCCACAAGAAGGCTTCGTTCATTTCTGAACTTTTCCTTTTGTGTGTGTTTTGTACGTTTAGAACTGTAGTTTGATTTAGAACGTATATACCATTACATAACGTACCAAACCCAATCAACACTTGATTTAGGAAAATGTTCATAACATTATCCTCTAATGCAAAGTTATATCCTTCTTTATGCAACAAAGAAACTGATATAATATTGCACATCATATTTGGTACAAAATAACAGTCGTTCAGAATCAATGTATTACCATTTGGTAATACAAGGTGATATTCGCCAACTGCTTTAGCTGCAACAATTGCTCCATTCCCTACTTTTAGAGACATATCTCCCTTTCCCGGTTTTCTACCTCTCTTTAGCCCATGTAACAAATTACATACGTGGGATTCTGATTCGGTATCCAATACTCAAGACGTAGAGCAAACTGAGAAACAGTTCTCGGTTACGAACACACCCGAATAAGATGCATCACTATGCTCTTTCTTCGTTAGGGTTGCGTGGGAATCCTGATATTCCCCTATTCCTTACTTAGACTTATGACAATCATAAAAAAAAGAGGAACCAACGTTTCCCAGCTCGGTATAATAAGCGGGTTCAGTCAATACATCTATATTATTATCTTGATTAAGGCGTGTCATTAGTCGCTACCTAGAGAGAGAGAAGAAAACGCTTTAGCATGCGCTCTTTGCAAGATTAGATTGGTTGTTATCTTAACTAATCAGAATGGCTCCCGCTGTTTTTATCAAATCTTCTTTCAAACCATAAAAGGTAAGATTAGCCGGGATTAATTACACCCTATAGGTTCGCCAATCGGTCAGCCAGGCAGGTATTAATACTCCGAGGGAATCTCCCCATGTTTTCGCATGGAACTAATTAAACAACCTCGTTTCCGCAGGGGCATAACTCCGTTAACACCTTTCTTAGACACCTACTGGATCGGGTAATTGTAAAGTGAAAAACTCTCGCAGGAGTAACACTTACTCGCAGTGGGTATCGGGATCAACTATCTCATAGAAGGTATGCAATCTCATTGCAAATTTCAACACTAGAAATTCCTAATATCTGTTTTTACCCCTAACGTCCTATGACCTTGACGGAGGCCAACAAACTATAGGCCGCTAGTCAAGTTCAACCCGTTCATTTCTATTCCCCCAATCAGAGCAAGGCTCTGTTTGAATTTTGAAAATTCAAATTTTGAAGCAACGCTTCGGTTCCCGTGCGCTGCGCGCAACGCGCCACGTGTCAGAAGTTGACACGGCAGCACAACGCCTAAGGCAGTACGTCCAATCAGAGCAAGGCTCTTTAAAAAACATAAGCAACACTCAACTGCGCAAGCGCGCCGCAGCGTGACACGTGTCTGCGCAGTTGCGCAAGCACAACTGCGCAAGCGCACGGCTGCGCGACACGTGTCTGCGCAGTTGCGCAAGCGCCGCTGCGCAAGCGCACCGCTGCGCGACACCTGTGCGCGCAGTTGCGCAAGCGCCGCTGCGCAAGCGCACCACTGCGCGACACGTGTCACTCACTGGGAGAGTTGCGCAAAACAGAATAAATCTTGTTAAAACAAGAAGATTTTCTTGTATAAGGCAGGAGACTCTGGATCAAAGATCCGACGGTGGGGAAAATTCCCCAAATCACTCAGGAAAAGATTTATTGAACAAATTTAACTAATTCTTGAGCACTATAAAAAGGACCCCAAACCTCATTTCAAAAGGATGATCTGGTTTTAAAAAAAAAAGAAGAAGAGAGAAGAGAATTCTTGAGAACTCCTTGAGAATACAAAAAAAAGAAGGTAAAAACCTTTAAGATAAGAGAAAATTCTCGTAAAGAATAGATCATTGATCTAAAAAACAAGATCAGGGATCTTCAATAAATAAATAAATAAATAAATAAATAAAAATAATAAAAATAGTGCCTTGCACTTGCTATGAACCTCTGGTTCTCTGAGACAGACAGAAAGAAAAGATTTCTTTCTTTTCTTTGATCTAATTTAGATCAAGAAATTAAAAAGTGCTCTGCACTTCTGAATCTAAAAGATTCTTGGTGCTTTGCACAAATGCAATGCATTACTTGAAGGGCTAGGCCCAAATCAAAAAGACCTAGCAGGCCAAAATAAATTGCAAAGCAATAAAAGGGCTGGGCCCAAATAAAATTGATGCTCTGCATCCTTTCTGGACTTAGCCCAATCGTGGCCATAAGTCCTTAAATTAAATTGACTGAGCAAAATGGCTCTCCTAAATCAATCTACATCCGGTTCGAGGGTACATCTCCGAACTCCTTTGACACCCATCGTTGTAATTCCTCAACGACGTCAAAGAGGTGATGGGTCCCAACGACCACACACCCATATGGACTGCGGGGTCCTTAAACTCGTGGACCGAGACGTCCTTAAACTAACATTGGACCGAGACGTCCTTAAACTAACATCGGACCGAGACGTCCTTAAACTAACATCGAACCGAGACGTCCCTAAACTAACATTGGACCACCACGTCCCTAAATTGGCGATGGACCACTACGTCCCTAAACTGGCGACGGACCGAAACGTCCCTAAACTAATATCGGACCCCTACGTCCCTAAAACTGGCGATAGACCGCCACGTCCCTAAACTGGCACAATAGGGCTCAAACGCTCTTTTGTCGGATCTAAACGGTCCCGTCTAAGTTGATCTTAGCCCCAAATACGGTTAACGTATCCTTAGATATTTAAATGAATGATGAAACTCCAAATCAACTCGGGTTCGATGGTACATCTCCGAGCTCCTCTGACACCTATCGTTGTAATCCTTCAACGACGTCAGAGAGGTGACGAGTCCTGACGGCCATATAATAAACGGATCACCACGTTAAGTTGATCTTAGTCTCAAACAGGACTAACGTATCCTTAACGAACGTTTAAGTTGATCTTAGCCGCAATACGGCTAACGTATCCTTAAACTAAAAACACCAAACCCAAATCTAAGTAAACACGGATTTGGACTAATCCATGTCCTACGGGCGACGGTAATACTCAGTCTCCGTATACAATCCACGGGCAACCACAAACAAAACAAACATGCACGACACGAAGTGAAATTCTGGAGAAGAAGAAAGTTGTTACCGCAATGCGGTAGCGTAATTAACTGCAGGGGCTTGCGCCTACAGGGAAGAGCGTCCCCACAATCAAAAACCCCTCACCCCGAGGGAGAATCTGACGAAGTCTGCTACATCGGCCGCATCCGTCTAAACCTCCGATACACGGTGCCATAAATCAACTCAGCATCTCCGGAGAGATAGACGGATAAAACCATATAGCATCTGCCCCGAATCTCAGGCAAGACAGCCCATGTCTAGGCCGCCTTTCGGAGGGGAACAGATTCTGGCACGCCCGGTGGGACCTTTTCCTCTTTCCACTCCACACTTCGTGTGTCATCCTCGCGAACCAATCGCGGTTTGTTAAATGGTTGCCTTCGGATTTCAAATTACTAAGATTTGGTCTTTTGTCTGGCACAGACTCAAAATTCAATGGCCTCCAACTGCACCAACTGCTCGAAGTGCCACTGCAATGGACGCTCCACCTCTCCCGGAGGTGTAGCATATGGGCCCCAAGCGGCTTCTTTCCTTACTCTGCCGGTAGACCAAGTGACCCAAGCCACCACCGGCTTGTTCTTCGGAACTATGATCCCACCTGCAAGCTTTTCTGCACCAATACCTGCACCGGAAGTGGGTAAAAAGTCGGTCTTCGACCGACTCACTGCTACCACGACCCCTGTCAACGGGTCGCCCGTCACTAAACCGACAGCCTCCGTTGTCAGCAGGCTAGGTCAGAACCATGAAGTGGCCGCCCCAAAGAAGGCAACGGTCGCTGCTCCGGAAGTCGTTAAAGCGGCTTCTCCCATCAGAGAGTCGGTCTTTACAAGATTGACGGTTCCTACTCCTCCCCCAGATGGTCAAAAGGCATCAGTCTTCGATAGGCTGACATCGGCAGTTACCCCACGCTCAAACAGGGGGCAACAAGAAGCCATCTCGATTTCCGAGCCAGTCCCAACGGCTCGTCGCGCGCGATGTCGCCATTGGCGACGAGTGAGGAAAGCAGGGGGCAGTTCCCCCTCAGGGCTAACTCCACCTGCTCCGATGGTGGAGGTCAACGCTGCTGTTCCAACCGGGAACAGCTTTGAATTACTGAGGAAGGTAAGAAAGAACTCTCCAATAGCTACATTGAAAAGATCTCCGCCTATGGAGAAAGCTCCGGAAGCAAAGCAAGAACAACCCCCTCAACGGCTGTCGTCAAAAATTTATAAAGTCTGGCGGAAGATTCAAGACTCTGTGATTGATCCAGACCACTTGCGTCACCAGAAAAGGGCAAAGGTGGAAAATAACAAAAAGCACCCCATTAAACAGCAGGGAGCAACAGTTGCTAGGATGCCCACTCCAACGGCTCCTTTGACCTCGATGGCCCACAAAAGAAGGAAGCCAGAGAAAGCTCCCGCGTCAGCGGCAAAGTTTAAAAGCAGTGAACCTAAACGCCCCAAGTCAGGGGGCATAATTGTTCATACGGTTTATATGGCTTCTGGAAAGGAAGAAAGCCGTACTTCTATGGGTCACCGACCGCTTACCCGATCAGTGACCAAGGCTCAGGAGCAGCAACAAAAGCTCCAGGAGATGATGACTACAATGGCTGCACTCACGGAGCCAAAAGAGAACCCTGAGACGTCCTTGGATGAACGCCAAGAGGAAGAGACCGACGCCGAGTTCCTCCGTCGAGTACTGGAAAAGAGGGACAAAGAGGCTGCTGAACAAGCGGCCAACATACAGCGGATGGGCCTCCTCTTCCAGGATATGATAGGGATGATGATACAACAAAATACTCCCGCTGAAGAACCCCTAATCGTCCTTGGAGATGATAAGGGAGAGACATTAAATCCGCAGCCCGCTCTATTAACAGCTAAAGAGGATACAATTTCTAAGACTGATCTGTACGAATACATAGCCCAGCAAATAAAGGTTCATCACGCGGCCGAAGAAGCCGGCCACGTCGTAAAAACGGGGCGGCCGTATCCAGGCTGGTATGACCAAATCAAGTACCCGCCGGGTTACACAATTCCCAAGTTTCATGTCTACAAAGGGACCGGCAATCCCCATCAACATGTTGCCCAGTTCACGGCGCTTTGCGGTAACACCGGCGGCGACGACAAGTTGTTGCTTCGCCAGTTTGTTGGAAGCTTATCGGATACGGCATTCGAATGGTATTCTGAGCTTCCCAATGACTCTATTAAAACCTTTGCGGAGATGGAGCTGCTCTTCACCCAACGTTTTGCAAGTGCCAGTGAGCGTACCCCGATGACGGCACTGATTAATGCCAGGGTAAAACCCGGCGAGACATGGGTTCAGTACGCTATACGGTGGCGTAATCTATGGTCAAAGTGCGAACAGCGCATAGAAGAAGCTCCAGCGGTGGGAATGTTTGTTGGAACCTCTGATCCACAGGCAACCATCTCGCAGTTCATGATGTTCTTCAAGCCGACTACCTTCCAGGCTTTGATCGACAAACTAGCGCAGATGGACCAGATGGGCCATAAACCCCCTCTCCCGAAGCCGGACTCCCGAAACGACAAAGGAAAGGGAAAAGCGGTCATTGTCGCTAATGCCCAACAACAACCGAGCGACTCGAAGCCGGTTGCTCGTCCAAACAATACACGCCCATACGTACCCCTTGAGGACAGGATGGGACGTCCTTACTCCTTCCCCCGCGATAAAACGAGGAGGCTATTCGAGCTGGCGTTGCGCAACAGACTCATAAATCTGCCAGATCCAAAACGTCCGTTGCAACCGAACGACGTCAACGAGCCCAATTACTGCCCTTACCATCGAGTACTAGGCCATCGCATCGAGGATTGCTACGTTTTCAAGAATTGGCTTGAGAACCAGTACCGCCAGGGCAAATTTGCGCTATCCGACAAATGGAAGGTGAATCCCCCGCAGCCCCACACCTCTAAAGGGACGAATACGCCGGGGGCAACATGCTCCGTCATTGAGGAAGCTCCTTGGGAGGTTGTATTATCAGCCAAGACGAAGAGGATGCTAAACGATCTTCAGACCTGTCCAGCGGTCAAGTGGAAGAACCCCTTGGAACCGCAGGTTATTGAGGGGATGTTGAACCCACGTCCGACTCCGAGGACCGATGGTGGCAGTTCAAGCGTTCATGGTCAGCCGTTAAAATCTTCGAAAAAGAAGAAGAAGAAATCTAAGAAGCCCGTGAAGCCTCGCGACAAGCGCACGGACTTACAAAAGCAAATCGACGCGCTGGATGAATACAACCAAAAGGCGCGGACTCCCATTACGCTCCAAGATTTCCTTGATCACGTCTTTCAAAAAGAAGATGAGGGAGAAAGTTCATCGGATGAATCCGAGGAATATGTGGCGAGCTGTCATATGATCTCCCATTCGATCACGAACGATGAAGAGACTTCTGGCACTAAAACGCTGGGGGCAAATGCCGAATCAAGAGCTCCAGGGTTATCAGTTGAAATGATTGGCGCGTTTCTTAATGAAGCTCGATTGAAAAGTAAAGCTGATCGAGAACGCGAGACGGCTATATTCGAAAGGGCCAAGCGCCAGCGACTTAAGGAAAGAGCTGAGATGATCCCGCTGGAGCAAAACGCCTCCACTATCGACAAAAGCCAATTCAAGATAAAGAAGAGGTTTGCTAAGGCCATATCAATGGGCATGAAGCTACCATCCTCTGAAGGAAAAATTACCGGTGTGATAGAAATGCACCCCTCTTATTGCTTATATCATCAGAAGGTCTCGCATCCCACCCAAGAGTGCAAAGCTTTCAATGGATGGTGGCAAGGATACGTCGCTAATCGACAACGCTTTAAACGACAAAAACGTAAAATTCGCCGGGAGCAAAGAAATACGACCGAAGAACTTGAAAGAACTGCCGGCAATTGTCACATGGTTAACACTGCCGGGTCACAAGTGCCTACATTTGGGAGCGACTCTGATGAGGAGCTAGAACTTGCCCCTCTCTTTAAAGAGTCAACTTCGGGAAAAGAAGAAGAGCCAACGGTCTGCGAAAATATCCGGCTGCGGAATCGGACGCTACCTGAGAAGAATCTCGGACCTCTAAACAAGAAAGACAAAGGAAAAGAGAAAATCTCCGAAGATATCGCCTTGGATGACCGAGTCGCGGAAGAGTTAAACGCCGAAAACCCGCCGAAGAGAAATAAGGTGGATTACAACATTCTGGCGCATCTGAGGAAACTGCCCTTTCAGCTCAACGTCCTTGATGCCTTGTTACTATCAAAGGAGGCGAGAGACTCTTTGATTAAAGCGCTACAAGATCCGGACCAGTTCCAAGCCTTCCTATCCGAAGAAAAGATGAAAGACGAATTAGAAGAAGTGCACACAGCCGGCGTTGCTTTTGGTGATGAAGACCTTCTCCTCGGGACATGCGACCACAATCGTCCCCTTTATGTCTCAGGATACTGCCATGACATAAAGATAGGTAAAATCCTGGTCGATAACGGATCGTCTGTTAATTTACTCAATGTGCGAGTGTTAAAGGAAATTTGCATGAGCGTCCAACACCTCGCCCGAGACAAAATCACCATCTCCGGATTCGACTCTCAATCATCAAAAACTCTTGGATCTGTGATATTGACGCTACGCTTCGGGTTGCTCGTCACAGACATTAAATTCCATGTTATAGACGCCAAGACGTGCTACAATGCTCTGCTCGGCCGACCATGGCTACATGAGTACAATATCATCCCTTCTACACAGCATCAGTGCATGAAGTATTGTAGGGATGGCTTCGAGTACACCGTGGCCGGAGAATTGAATCCGTTTTCCGTGAATGAAGTTCGCAAGTATGAAGATGCTAAATACTTCTTGCCGAGTTTCGAAGACACGGAAAGGTGTCACAAACCGGAGAACAAAACTAACGCAACTATCCCTGTCTTCGGCAGTGATACCAAGGAAGAAGAGGATATAATTTATTCGGGTCCGCCCCAATACACCGAGCCGGGACCATCCATCCCTTCACTGATCTTTGGTAGTGATTCGGAGGACGAATTCCATGCTGTATTCCCTGTTCGGCTTTCAATACGAGCTTCTGCTGATGAAGAGCGAAGTCTACAGATAGCCATGGTGCCGCTTGAGCATTATAAAGAACTAGATGCGCTCGCCAACGATAGTGTGGAAGAATTGCGGACATTTTATATCCCTCCCGGACGAAAAGGCGATAGAGCAATCCTATTCTACCGTTCCGAAGAAAACAAACGGGAGAAAGAACTTTGGCACGGTGCGGATCCAACGCTGGACAGACTCCAGCCCATCCGTCACCCCGATACTATATGGAAGGCTTGAGGAGACTGCTGAAGCGCCAGGGAGTACCTTTCGAACAAACCGTTAGAAAGACCAAATTCTATGACAGGGTTTGGAACGTCCCCGGAACTCAGCACAAGCTACCTAATGGGAGGCTGGAGACGATCGGGCTCGGATACATTCGCTCCAGGAAATGAGAGCTGCTCCGCGACTGTTACGTCGTGCACAATTCTGATGAAGAAGCAAATGCTCAAGAGGAAAACGCTAATCCTGAGCCAGCAAAAGTTCCTGATACAAAACCGCCCGGTCCATCATTTGAAGACCAGATGGGCAAACTTATAAGGGATGCGGGTCAAAAAGCCCGAGATGATCACAATCGTGAAATGGCAATCTATGAGAAAGCCAAGACACAGCGCCTCCTTCAACAGGCAGTAAAGAACGAAGATGCTGCCCCATGTCAACCTGATACAAAAAGGGCTCGACGCGGAGGCAGAAACGAGTCGAAAGGCCGAAGAGGCGCTCAACAGCAACAAAGCAGGGCTAAGAAGCCACGCAAGCGAGAATCAAGCGTTATTGACCAATCCCTCATGAAGAAAATGGGTCGAGCATACTCGTTTCCTCGAGACAAGATGAAAAAGATACTTGAGCTTGCTCTGAAACATCAAATGCTTACATTGCCGGAGTCCAAGCACCCAGAACAAGCAGGTGAAGTCTCTGATCCAAACTATTGCTCTTACCACCGAGTGATAGGGCATCCTCTTGAAGATTGCTTCACCTTTAAGAATTGGGTCGAAGATCAGTACCAGCTCGGCAAGTTTGCTCTGTCTGACAACTGGAGGGTAACGCCACCACAAAAGCACGAGCCCAAGGCTACGAAAGAAAAAACAGTTCCACATTGGGACTGGAAGCGAATTCGCACCTGTCATATGATCACAATATTAAAAGAAGAGCCCAAGGACGTAAGTGAGCTCCCTTGGTGCTTCGAAAACAGCAGCGATGAGGTAATCTCAGAATTTCCCCCAGCTCCGAAAGAACTGGAGGATGGAATACATACTACTGCAGATAACCTCAAGAAAATCGAGTTGGGGACGGTAAATGATCCGCGGCCGACATTCGTCAGCGAGCTGCTGTCTGAAGAGAGGGTGGCTGCGTTAAAAGACGTCCTTGTACAGCATAAAGATTGCTTCGCATGGAACTATTCCGAGATACCAGGACTAGATCCAGGGGTCGCTGTACATAGACTAGCAATATCCCCAAACGTCAAACCAGTCAAACAGGCGCCGAGAAGAATGCGACTCGAGCTTGAGATAAGCATAAATACCGAAGTCAAAAAGTTAATCGACTCCGACTTCATCCAGGAAGTTCAGTACCCTGAATGGATCGCCAACATCGTCCCAGTGATGAAGAAAAATGGGACGGTGCGCATATGCGTAGACTTCCGGGATCTTAATAAAGCTTGCCCGAAGGATGATTTCCCAGTGCCAGTCACTGAACTGATGATAGACAATACATCCACTCATGAGGTTTTCTCCTTCATGGACGGCTCATCGGGGTATAACCAGATAAAAATGCATCCCGAAGACCAGAAGCACACAGCCTTCAGGACTCCTCTTGGTATATTTTGTTATAAAGTAATGCCCTTCGGTTTGAAGAACGCCGGTGCTACTTATCAGAGGGCCATGACAAAGATCTTCGACGACCTTATACACGAAATCGTCGAATGCTATATCGACGATCTCGTGGTTAAAAGCAAGTCATACGAAGAGCATCTCGAGCATTTGAAGACTGTATTTCAACGCCTTCGGCGATACAATTTGAAGATGAATCCTTTAAAATGTGCGTTCGGGGTTTCCTCGGGCAAATTCCTAGGATTTATCGTTCGACGCCGAGGTATTGAAATAGATCCGTCTAAGATTAAGGCGATCATGGAAATGCCTCCGCTAAGAACTCTTAAACAGTTGCGATCTCTCCAAGGAAAGCTTGCATACATTCGACGTTTTATCGCTAATCTTTCAGGAAAGTGCCGTCCTTACAGTCACCTGATGAAGAAGGGAACCCCATTCGTTTGGGATCACAAATGCCAAGGCGCATTGGATGAGATCAAGCAGTATCTGCAAAACCCTCCGGTGTTGGCTGCTCCAGTTAAGGGAAAGCCTCTCATTCTTTACACGACCGCCCTTGAAGGCTCTTTAGGCGCATTATGGGCACAAGAGAATGACCAGGGGAAAGAAAGAGCACTGTACTACTTAAGTCGGGTTCTGCTGGGGGCAGAAAGCAATTACTCCCCCATTGAAAAACACTGCCTGGCGTTGATCTTCGCAATAACAAAGCTTAGACATTACGCATTAGCGCATGAAGTCCATCTCATTTCAAAGGTGGACCCTCTCAAATATTTAATGTCAAAAGCCATCTTGACGGGACGACTCGCTAAATGGGCTCTGCTCTTAATGGAGTTCTCGATAACATATCGACCCCTCAAGGCAGTGAAGGGTCAGGCCATAGCCGACTTCCTTGCTGAGCAACCGATACCTGCCGATTCTCCTCTGAATTGTGATTTGCCAGACAAACATGCGTTTGACACAATCGACGGTGGTGATACCCGTTGGGAGCTTTATTTCGATGGGGCGTCTTCCAAGAAAAAGCACAAACAAAATACGTCAATGATCAAATCGGGAGTAGGCCTTATCTTCGTAACCCCACAAGGAGGAATAATGCGCTTCGCCTTCTCCTTGACAGAGCCGAGAACGAATAATGAAGCTGAATACGAAGCTTTGATAGCAGGCTTGGAAATTGCTATTGACATGGGAATTGAAAACCTCCTCATATATGGGGACTCCCAGCTAGTCGTCAGTCAAGTGAACGGCGATTACCAAACATGCAAACCGGAATTGATAAAATACGGTGAAAAGGTACAACAACTGCTAACCCAAATTCCCTCCTATATTTTGGAAAACAAACCGCGCACGGAAAACAGCAAAGCGGACGTGCTGGCCAAACTTGCTAAAGAATTGGCTGACGAGAACCTCGATGACGTTAGAATCGTGGTACAAAACCGTCGAGTGCTCGCCCCGGCAGAAATACCTCCAGAATCATATAAAGAAAAGGGAGCGACTGAGCAGACGACCCTATAAATAAAAGACCATGAGAAGGCCGAGGACTGGAGGGAAGTCTTCATAGACTACTTTAAGACCCACCAAGTGCCTGAAGAAGCGTCCACAAGACATCAGCTCGCGAAACGAGCCCTATCTTTCGCCTTTGTCAACGATACCCTGTACAAGAGGTCATTTGATTCTTTGTGGCTGAGATGCTTAGGACCTGACGAAGCGAAAAGAGTCGTCTAGGAAGTTCACGACGGACTCTGCGATTCTCATCAAGCAGGCCCTAAGATGAAGTTGAAAATAAAACGGATGGGCTACTACTGGCCCACGATGATTCAGGACTGCATCGAATATGCGAAGCAATGCCACTCATGCCAAATTCATGGGGACTTCATCCATCAACATCCAAATCCGCTACACCCAACAGTGGCTAGCTGGCCATTCGAAATGTGGGGGACTGATATAGTTGGCCCCATCGAACCAGCATCGTCTAAAGGACATCGTTTCATCCTAGCGACGACTGACTACTTCTCTAAGTGGGCAGAAGCGATACCGTTAAGAGAAGTGAAGACGGAAAATATCCTCCACTTCTTCAAAACGCACGTCATATATCGGTTTGGAACTCCGCGACGGATCATCTCCGATAACGGGCCAGCCTACAGAAGCCACAAGATCAGTCGCTTTGCGCAGCAGCATAATATAGACTGGAGATATTCCTCAGTTTATAATCCGCGAGCTAACGGTCTGGCTGAGGCCTTCAACAAGACCTTGACAAAGATCATGAAGAAAACGGTGTCACAAAATAAGAAAGACTGGCACGAAAGACTGCAAGAGGCTCTTTGGGCGTATCGAACTACATTTAAGACGGCCACAAACACAACGCCGTACGCGTTGGTATTCGGGACGGAAGCAGTACTCCCTCTCGAGATAGAATTACCCTCTCTACGAGTGGCAGTCCACTACGAGCTGACAGACGAAGAAAATGCTCACCTTCGGCTTGAGGAGCTTGACGCCCTTGATGAAATCCGGCTCATAGCACAGCAAAATCTGGAAGCTTATAAAGCAAAGATGACGCGCTCATACGAAAGATTGACCCGACCGAGGACATTCCGTCAAGGCGAACTCGTGCTAGTGGTCAAAAGACCTATGATCCCCAATCGCGCCAAGCGGGGAAAATTTGAGCCCAACTATGAAGGCCCGTACATCATAGATAAAGTCTACCAAGGTGGAGCCTATCTACTCATCGACATGCACGGCGAAAGGCCTTTCAGACCAATAAACGGTCGCTTCCTAAAGAAATATTACGCTTAATGAGCCACAGCCTAGGTCTATGATGGATAACGACGATTATGTCCGCTCGCTATCTTCCTAAGCTCAAGCTTCATAAAGAATAGCCAACCTTCTCAACAACGGACCGAAATGTCCTAAAACTAATAGCAGACAAAAACGTCTTTAAGCTACTATCGCAGCATCCTTAGGCTGACGAGATGAACAAAAAAAAATATAATAAAAATAAAATGAAATAAAAAAAAACGGTATGTCCATAAGCAAAATGGGCACGGATGAAAACCCGAAAGGGCTCCGTGAGTAAAAATAGCAGGGCTACCGGCGAGTATTCGTGAAAACCCGAAAGGGCGCGACCTCGTAAAAAAAAAAGAAAAAAGGAGAAAAAGAAAATGAAAAAAAAAACGGTATGTCCATAAGCAAAAAGGGCACGGATGAAAACCCGAAAGGGCTCCGTGAGTAAAAACAGCAGGACTACCGGCGAGTGTTTGTGAAAACCCGAAAGGGCGCAACCTTGTTAAAGGACACTTACAAGGTCCCCTCGACCTTGTAGGGAGAAACCACCCGCGTGAGATCCTTACGACTCACAAAGGAGCAACACACTTAGGGATCCTCACGATTCCTAGGGAGAAAATACACTTGCGAGATCCTTACGACTCGTAAGGAGAACTCTCTTATGGGACCCTCACGGCTCATAGGATTTGAAAGTCTTAAGTTACAGAGACCTAAACCTGTGCTTAAGCAATCCCCACAATTTCCGATATTGCCCTACAAGTGGCTCAATACTGACCCTTGTATACAATCCACGGGCGCGAATAAACATTTCCCTAACCAAATCTCATCCGTAACTGGGAATACGTTCGCATGGTAAACAACCCTTATAAATCCCTTCGATTTATAAGGAGAAAACCCTCCTGTAGGATCCTTACGACTTACAGAGGAACAAAACACTTAGGAACCCTCACGGTTCCTAAGGAGAAAATACACCTACAAGATCCTCACGACTTGTAGGGAGAAATAACTTTGTGAGACCCTTACGATTCATGAAGTCAAAAGCCTTAGTCGACGGAACCCTAACCCTGGTCGCTAAGCCTCCTTTGTTCGACAACGACAGAGGCAAATGATGATTCGCTCCTGGCAATATCCCAGTTGTAGCGGCGCTGATGCCGAAGTCGGTGTCTAATTTCAGGTTTACGGCGAAAAGCCAGAAGGCCGCTCATGCGTACGAAATAGCCGAAATGATGGGGTAACTTGCGATAAAAAGCAGCAAGTAAAATGTATGCATGCAAAATAGCCGAAATGATTGGGCAACTCGTAAGAAAAAGAAACGAGTAAAAATAAAATAAATAGCCGAAATGATTGGGCACCGCGAAAAATAGCCGAAATGATTGGGCAATCGCGACCTTCGCGATTTAAAGGCTGAAATGATAGAGCATCGCGGAAATAAAATAAAATAAAAAGAAGAAATTATAAAACTTTGGCCCTACAGTTAAGATCACATCGATCCATGTATACAATCCAAGGGCGTAAACAAAGAGGGAACCATACTTTCCCAACAGGCTCCGCCAGAAGACGAAGACAAATCTCGACGGTTCAGTCCAACTCCGAAGAAACCAGTGCCTCCGTGGGAAATTCTCGACTCGTTTCAAACCCCAAGGAAACAAATAATCCTTGGCGCTAGGGAAACAAATAATCCTTAGCAAATTTCTCGACTCACGGATACAAACACTCCTTGACGAGAGCCTCCTGATCCGCGTCGACTCGCAGAGCCACCAGTGCCTCCGTGGGAAATCCTCGACTCGTTTCAAACCCCAAGGAAACAAATAATCCTTGGCGCTAGGAAAACAAATAATCCTTAGCAAATTTCTCGACTCATGGATACAAACACTCCTTGACGAGAGCCTTCTGATCCGCGTCGACCCACAGAGCCACCAGTGCCTCCGTAGGAATCCTCGACTCGTTTCAAACCCTAAGGAAACAAATAATCCTTGGCGCTTGGGAAACAAATAATCCTTAGCAAATTTCTCGACTCACGGATACAAACACTCCTTGACGAGAGCCTTCTGATCCGCGTCGACCCACAGAGCCACCAGTGCCTCCGTAGGAATCCTCAACTCGTTTCAAACCCCAAGGAAACAAATAATCCTTGGCGCTTGGGAAACAAATAATCCCCAGCAAATTCCTCGACTCATGGATACAAACACTCCTTGACGAGAGCCTTCTGATCCGCGTCGACCCGCAGAGCCACCATTGCCTCCGTAGGAATCCTCGACTCGTTTCAAACCCCAAGGAAACAAATAATCCTTGGCGCTTGGGAAACAAATAATCCCTAGCAAACTCCTCGACTCGCGGATACAAATACTCCGTGACGAGAGCCTCCCAACCCGCGTCAACTCACAGAGCCACCTCTGTCTCCGTGAGAGAGTTCTCGGTTCGTTCCGCCTTGCAAGATAAAGTCTCGGGCAGCAAGGATTAAAAAACTTGCTTCCTGAACAATGGGGCCCTGCAAGTCAATCCAAAACGGTCTCTTGCATACTATTCACGGGCCTCACTCTCCAAAGTCGAATTTCGATGAGGAGGGAAACAACCATTTACGAATCCTCTCGACTCGTAAGAGGGAAAAATCCTCTTATAGGATCCTTACGACTTATAAGAGAAAACCACACTTAGGAATCCTCACGATTCCTAGGGAGAAAATCCACCTATGGGATCCTCTCGACCCGTAGGGAGAAAAGCCTCTATGGGACCCTCACGGCTCATAGAGTTGAAAAGTCTTAAGCAGTAGACCTAAAACTACGGCCTAAGCCATCGCTATTTCTTAAGGAAATCAGAATACTCGTTTTAGATATCCATCAATCATGGTTATTAAGCAGCATGCTGACAGTAAAAAAAGGTGACAGAAAGAAGATCCGATCCACATTCGATCTGGCGTGCGTGACGCACTCATTTATGCACGGGCAGAAGATTCAGGACGAGAAATAAGACAAGCTGAAATAAAAAGGGGGAGGGTTTCCATTCATACCGCTAGAAAATTTCTTTTTTACAATCATAAGAACAATAAATAAGAAACATTATTCAAATTATTACAATGGTATAACCTCAGATCCGGGGCACGGATTGAGGAAATCGAAAGTAAGGCCATCCAGAGTTCTTCTGGCCTTTCTAATTATTCTTATGCGCAGTCTTTCGCGCTCCTCTGTGTCAATATCATCAGCAAGCCCCCCTGGCCTTCGATAGGCGGCAACTATCATCGTCTGCTGGAAGACTTGGTGTAGGATGTCAACGAGGCTGTTCCGCCGTTTCTTTGAGATCAGCCCTGTCAGGTACACTGAATGCACCTTGTCTTCGGCATCATCCAGTACGTTGAGCGGTAAGGCCTCATGAAGATCCGGAAGTGCTCTCTATATGGCTCCTAACACGACTTTCAAAAGGGCCGAACGACGAGGCAACAGCCAACCACCGCTTACGTTCAGACGACCCATGACTTCTGCACATTCAGCGTCCGTAAACTCCTGGTTTTGCTGACGACCCTGAGCGCGAATATCGTCATAAGTAATGAACTCGTGCAAACTGTATAGATGCACCGCCGCCATTATACCTGGAGGAAATATTACAGGAAGATCAGCAATAGAAAAGCAATAACATACATGAAGGACTAAATTCCTAGGAAGCAAGACTATGTTCAAGGATGAAATCCCCTAGATGAAAGCTCTGCTGGTTAATCGATTCTACCTGAAGAAGTTTTTTTTTTCTTTCTAAAAAAACTTTAAAAAAAAAGAGGAAACAAGGTACTGGAGTTCTTAAAGGCAAGAACAACGCTCTGAAGTCTTCGAAAATGGAAATCTGGAAGATGATAAGTATCTGGAGGGGACCAAAGGTCCTATTTATAGGCATCAAATGCCTCTTCGACTTCAAAAAGTCTTCACGGCGGTTCACCCTAATCGGAGCGAACTTTTGTTCAAATCCCAAGGCGGGAGACGAAGCAACGCTTCGTCTTCCCCCAGTCAGAGCAAAGCTCTGTCTTAAAAATTAATTTAATGAAGCAACGCTTCAGATTGTTTGCGCTGCGCAACGGGCCACGTGGCAGACGCAGACGCATCAGCGCAACGCCCAAAGCAGCGCACCCAATCAGAGCGAGGCTCCTTTTCAAAATTAAAGGAAGCAACGCTTCAGCTGCGCTGCGCCGTGCGCTACACGACACAGCGCAGAGGCGCTAACACAGTTGCGCTGCACTGTGCGCTGTGCGACACGTGTCATACCCTGAAGCATTTGCGCTAAACAAAATTAAAAATTCTGGAAAATTCGTTCCTACTCGTTTTTAAAATAAAAAGATTTGCTTCTGTGAAACAGAAGCCCTTGGATCAAAGATCCGACGGTGAGGGGAAATTCCCCCAGATCATTCAGAAAAGGGATTTCTCTAATAAATCAAATTTGCTTCTCAATTTGCAAAATGAAGCCTCAGGCAGCAGAGGTGGGAAAACTTACTTCCTGAAAGATGAGACCCTATAAGTCGATCTAAAATGGTCTCTTGTATACTATACACGGGTCTCACTCTCCAAAGTCGATATTCGATAAAGAGGGAAACAACCACTTACGGGTCCTCTCGACTCGTAAGAGGGAAAAATTCTCTTATAGGATCCTTACGACCTATGAGAGAAAACCACACTTAGGAATCCTCACGATTCCTAAGGAGAAAATCCACCTACGAGATCCTCTCGATCCGTAGGGAGAAAAGTCTCTATGAGACCCTCACGGCTTATAGAGTTGAAAAGTCTTAGGCAGCAGATCTGAACCTGCGGCCTAAGCCATCGCTATTTCTTAAGAAGGTCGGGATACTCGTCCTAATCATCCGTCAATCATGGTTACTAAGGTGGCATACTGATAATAAAAGAAAGAAAAGACGGAGAAATGACACAAGACATTACAAAAATGTGCATCTTTTATTCATAAATATTGATCGAGTACAGGATACATTGTGCTAAAGAAAAAAATGTATATACATATATTTTATAAGTACAAATGATACAAGGAGAGTCACTGAGAAGGAAGCGTCTTGCATAGATTTAGCAATTGCTCGCATACTTCCTTCCACGCCTTCTCTTGATCGGCTGCTATCGCCAGTTCGGCCTCCGCTTGAGCCCGCTGCTGCTTGAAGGATGCAAGCTGTTCCCCAACAGCCTGCTGAGCTGCTTCACGACCTGAGCATCACGCTCGGCGGCATCAAGCTTCCGCCTCAGTGCTAGCCCGTTAGAGATACGCTCCAGGAGGCCTTCAAAGACGGCTTTCACTTCAGCAGCATTCGCCATAACTTCAGCGCGCAGGCGAGCGGTTGCGCTTGAGGATTCCTGACGCTCCTTCAACCGTAAAGCTGCTTCCTGCTCCAAATGGAGAAGATAAGAAGCGCTTCGCTCGAGCCAGGCCGTCCGTTCGGTGCTCATGGTCAAAACTTCGGGAGAAGGGCGCGTCGTCTCCAACCGATGCAAGCAAGCCTCAATCTCTCTGCAGTGGTTAACCCAAGATTCGACGGCGCCTTCATTGTGAAAGTTTACGAGCGCCGCCAACATCGGGTTAACCTCCACAGCGAAATCTACGGCGGAAGGAAGAGCGTCCATGTTAAGCTCTTCGGTGTACCCGCTCAGCATGCCCAAGCTCATCACAGCACCCTTCGAAGATGGACGCTTCAAGAAAGGGCCTGCCGGCGAAAGGACACGAGACTCAAGAAGGACCGGAGCCGGAACAATAGCTGCAAAACAAAACATGGTCAAACAATGACTCAAGAGATGTTGAAGGATTACCAAAAGAAGGAAATTTACTATACCAGCTGCAACGGACGGCAAAGCCGGAAGGGCCGGTAGCGCGGCAGGTCTTGCATCCCCTCCTTCGATTTGTGGCACTGCAATAAAGAAAAGAAAAAGTCAGAAATTATCCCATTGCTAGAAAAAAAGGGGGTAAATAAAGATATTATAGTGAAAGTATACTCACCGGCGCCACCAAAGGGAGAAGCGAGTTCGGATGGGAAAGAGAAGTGTGGGAGCAACACTTGATATAAATGATCGAAGAGCACTCCTGCAAAGGCACAATGGTATAACGTTAGTACAAAGCTACATTTTTGAAAGATTAATGCATGAGTCGTGAATCCATACCTTCCAACATCCGTGATGGTACAAGGGAAGGCGGGGAGGTGACCACCGCCAAAGCAGTAGTCGACGGTGCCCCCTCGAGCAATGGAGCATCAGCACTGGCCGCACCTGCAAAGACAAGCTTGTTAGAAGAGATCGCAAGATATATAGAAAAGGGAGGAACGCTGGTGACTCAAAAATTTACCCGACGAGCTACCAGCAGAAACTGAAGCAATCCCCTCATCCATCGACATGAGACCACCACCCGTTGCCTCATCACCCGACTCGATGGGAACCGTTGTTGTGCTCGCGAGCCCGGGAGACGGCAAGGAACCATACGCGGGGAGGGCTATGATCGGAGTATTACCAGATTCCTGGGAAAGAGCGGTTCGCTCCTCCTCAGGAATCGTGGCCGCCTCACCCGATACTCCCTCGGTCTCTGCGGTCACGGTTGTCTCGTCCATCGGCACCGTGACGTTTCCAGCCTCAAGCGCCTCGACTTCTACCGCCTTCGGCTCGACAATCATCTCGTCTGCCGCCACTTCAGACGCGGCATCAATGACCTTCTCGGCGGCGGATCCTTCAACTTCTGTTTCAGGCGCCGTGGCCCCGACGACGGTGCTCACTGTTGGCTCGGGTTCGGCAAGTATCTCTTCCTCCATTCCCCTGGGTTCGACGGTCTCCGCCTCCCCCTCAGTCGGACTTGGCCCTGCAAGATGGAATGCGTATGAGCCAATGGCTTGATAATTCTTACAACAAGGTTCCGAAAGAAATGTTACCTGAAGATGACTTATTGTTTGCACTCCGAGCCGCGCGCGCCACTTGCCTATGAGCAGTAGACAGAGCGGCAGGGGCCTCTTCAGAAGGAGTGTCAGCATGAGGAATAGTGCTAGGGCCCGCTCCCGTGGCCAAAGCAGCTCTGCTCGCCTTTGCTTTGGAAGGAGTGTCGGCACGAGGAATAGTGCTAGGGCCCGCTCCCGCGGCCAAAGCAGCTCTGCGCGCCCTTGCTTCGCGTCTCAACCGCTTCCGCTCCTCTCAAGCCGTTGAGACGGATGCCACTAGGGCTTCCTTGAGTGAGGCTTCCTCGTCCATATATAGGGATGCCTTTAGATTCTTCAGGGCATCCCTCGTCGTTTTGTCAAGCCGAGGCTCTTGCGGCAACTTCGACGAAGCCGGGACTTCGGTAACGGGCTCGGGAAGGATCCCCGCGTCAACTGATATAACCTCTGCAAAGAAACAAAAGAAGGTTAGGTTGACCATCAGAAAAGATGACAAACTTTCCTTATGAAAGGGAAAAGGGTGAAACGTACCAATGCCTGCTGGGACACGCTTCTTCTCCTCCTCCTGGAAGGTCTTCAAAGAGGCAGCAATGGCCTCTTCAGTAGAAATACCTGTTGAGAATGAAGCAAATATTAGCTAAAGATAATAATAAAAATGCAGTAAAATGACAAATAAAGCGGCTGATGATTACCTGACTCAGCGAGTCTGCTTAACATTGCTTCGAGCCTTGCCGATCGCTCCGAAGCTGCAATGGTGGCAGCTAAATTGGTGTCCTCAGGGTCCACCACAAAGCCCTCATTGCTGCCATACTCACATATGGCCTCGGCAGGAGGAGCCGCAGGCTTTGAGCTGAGGATCGCATCGAGGGAAAGGGCGGACTTCTTCTTTTTCTGCTGTCCACCAGCTTTAGATCCACCCGGAGCGGATTTGTGCTTGGCAGCCACTTTAGGGCGGCGAGTCCCGATCTCTGCCCCTCCGCCAGACCCTGGTGATACCACATTAACCGTCTTCGTGGGAGCACGGGGCACCGGCGGTGCATCCACCGTAGTGGGCAATGGCAATCCACGCGGGGGGCTCAACACGCGCGGTCGGTCAGCTCTGGCATCTTTTATCGGGAGGGTGACCTGGATCCTTGGTTGCAAGGGAGCCTTGCGATCACCGCCGGGAGGCGCACCCCTACGGTCAACCAGCAGGCGTTTCTCCATTAAAATGATTGGGCTCATAGCATGCGTATACCAGGCTACATACGGATGGATTATTTTAGGGGCACAGCTAGGCTCACTGATAAAAAAATAGGAGCCTGTATTGAGCCGGGTGAAATGATGCATCGCATTCCTTATTCCCCCTTGGTTGGCCGCGGGTGTTTCCAGAAAGGCTTCCATCGGGATCCCTTGATTGTATCTCGATTGTCGGGCAAATCGATGTGGGTTATACCTCAAAAAGAGAGCCGTCTCATTCTGCCTAAATACTAGGTAGCCCGGCCGAATAGAGTAAAGATGAAGGATTTCCCGAGCCTTCAATACAGAAGCCCCGCCCTTAAAGTCATCGCGCAGCGGCACCACTGACTTAGTGGTCTCTGAGCCTATGGTGATGACCTTATCCACAAAAGAGATCTTCGCTCCGACTAGATGTGAATGCAGGAGCAGTCCCCTAGACTCCCGCGGAGGTGCAACCACAATTGAAGCCCCGACCAACCGTATGATTCTTGGGAGTCTGTATTTCTCAAAGAACGGAGGATCTTATGGGCACCAAACACCCCTCGCACATGCAGCTCCATCCAAGAAGTGAAGTAGTGCATCGGGAAGTTAGCAGGCTGTACCCCAGGCTCATTAGCGTCCGCCGCTACGCTAAGTCCATTATAAAGGTAAGCCAGCCCGGCAATCCCTACCGATAGCTGCAAACCAGCCGCCATTCGATGCGCCGGGTAAAAGACGGAGGGCCGCATGAGGCGTGGATACATGGGGAGCACGAAGCTGCATAGCCATAAACCCAAGAACCCTATGAAAAAAGTCTCCTCGTCCATGCCAGGAACGGCGATCTCTGAGAAAGGGACGCTGGCAGTGCCGGGAAGATAAAAATCCCGCTGGTCATTTTCCGATGTAGGTCGGCGGTCCAAGCCGAAACCAAAAGAGTCAACAAGCTGAGCGAACTTCTCGCTCTGCTCTGATAGGAGCTCCGGGCGAATAAAGAAAGCAATGAAATCCGCGAAACTAACGCCCCGGTCGCCCGATTCCAAATGCAGTTCCTCATAAATCTCCAACACCTTCACCAAGCCCGGATGCTGATGCTGGATGGCATTCTCCGGAGTTAAGTCAAATACCAGCTGCTTGGTGGCAAAGACGTACTCGTCAGGAGGAAGCAGCTCCTCGTAGTGCTCCCCCCTCACTGGTAGACCTGAAATCTCAGCAAATTCTTCCAAAGAGACGGAGACTTCCCTATCCGCTGTCAAGAAGGTGTGGGTGGGGATATTCCATTGTTCAATAAAGGCCTTTATCCACCATGTTGGAGGAGAGGGATATTCGAAAAGTGAAACGTAGACGGCCGAGTATAAACCAATCGTCATCAGATGAGTCCTTTTCGCCGCTAAGATGTAGCGGGCCCAGGGCAAATATCCGGCAAGCGGTCGCGGGATCAGTCCAATATTATAAGCCTGTCCCCAAGGGCGTGCTTCACCCTGACAGATTCGCCTCCCCAAGATGTCTATCGCCGGCGGCGGTTGCACCGGGATGGCACCGATTGCAGGCTGGAGGAGGTCGTCGGAATTCCAATTTTTAACCTCCACGGCATACTTCACCGGAGGCTTGTCCGCATAAGGGATCGCGGCTATGGGCTCAGAGGGCGAGGCGGAGCTAAAGCTGCAACGGCCTTGGATGATCTGGCTGTACCACCTTCCCCATAGGTGAAGTTTCTTGCACTCAGGATCGTGATCTTTAATCAGAGCAAACACCACCCGGTCCACTGGCGAATGTGGGAACCCTCCTTCTAAGCGAACGAAAAGGAAAGACAGATCTTCAGACATGTTTCCTGTAGAAAAAGAAAAAAAATAATATAATCGTTAGTGTTCCAATACTTCACATTTCAAAGTCCTACATCACACTACAATGCAGTGGGAAGGGGACCAAAGGGGGACCCACAAAATCTAGATGACGGCGCATCATTTGATAAGACAGTCTCATCATTGGATGAGACTGTCAGTTAATGAAAAGGACCCACAAGAGAATATCCTCATTGGGGGGGGGGGGGAAATCCCCAGAGACAAGGAGGAAATCTCCTCTTTTAGAGCAAAGCTCTGTCACAGAGTGACATTTGTCAAACTCTGGTCTCAAGGGAATAAAACTTCCTAAAAAAAAAGAGCCTAGCTCTGTAGTAGTAGTGAAAAATTATAACTCCTAAGGATTAAAATTTTTGGGATCTTAAAGATCCATGAAAACTTTTAGGAGTTCTCTATTTGATCTATAAGCAGGGCTCTGTTCATGGGTTAAAACCCAGGAACAAGATCTCTGTAAATTTTGGAGAGCAAGGCTCTGTGGATGAAACCCCAAAGGGGTCTTCTTTAGATCAAAGATCTATGAGAGCAAGGCTCTGTTGAAGAAACCCCAAAGGGGTTTTCTTTAGATCAAAGATCTATAAGAGCAAGTCTCTGTTAATTAAATTTAATTTAAATTAATTTAAATTTTTACCTAGAATGATTCTAAATTCTGAACTTCAAAGTTCTTGGGAAGAAGCAAGAGCAAGGCTCTAAGAGTTTTTAAGCAAGAGCAAGGCTCTGAATCAAAGTTCTTGAAACGGTAAAAAAAATTTAAGGACCAAGGGTCCCATTTATAGACACATGCGTCTCTTCACCTGACCTCTGTGATCCAATGGTCGGGATCTTGCCACCGCTGCACTCACGTGCGCGCCACGTGAGCGCAAAGGTGGGGAGGCATTTGTTCCCCCAATCAGAGCAAGGCTCTGTTTGAATTTTGAAAATTCAAATTTTGAAGCAACGCTTCGGTTCCCGTGCGCTGCGCGCAACGCGCCACGTGTCAGAAGTTGACACGGCAGCACAACGCCTAAGGCAGTACGTCCAATCAGAGCAAGGCTCTTTAAAAAACATAAGCAACACTCAACTGCACAAGCGCGCCGCTGCGCGACACGTGTCCGCGCAGTTGCGCAAGCGCTGCTGCGCAAGCGCACCGCTGCGCGACACGTGTCACTCACTGGGAGAGTTGCGCAAAACAGAATAAATCTTGTTAAAACAAGAAGATTTTCTTGTATAAGGCAGGAGCCTCTGGATCAAAGATCCGACGGTGGGGAAAATTCCCCAAATCACTCAGGAAAAGATTTATTGAACAAATTTAACTAATTCTTGAGTACTATAAAAAGGACCCCAAACCTCATTTCAAAAGGATGATCTGGTTTTAAAAAAAAGAAGAAGAAGAGAGAAGAGAATTCTTGAGAACTCCTTGAGAATACAAAAAAAAAAAAGAAGGTAAAAACCTTTAAGATAAGAGAAAATTCTCTTAAAGAATAGATAATTGATCTAAAAAACAAGATCAGGGATCTTCAATAAATAAATAAATAAATAAATAAAAATAATAAAAATAGTGCCTTGCACTTGCTATGAACCTCTGGTTCTCTGAGACAGAAAGAAAGAAAAGATTTCTTTCTTTTCTTTGATCTAAATTTAGATCAAGAAATTAAAAAGTGCTCTGCACTTCTGAATCTAAAAGATTCTTGGTGCTTTGCACAAATGCAATGCATTACTTGAAGGGCTAGGCCCAAATCAAAAAGACCTAGCAGGCCAAAATAAATTGCAAAGCAATAAAAGGGCTGGGCCCAAATAAAATTGATGCTCTGCATCCTTTCTGGACTTAGCCCAATCGTGGCCATAAGTCCTTAAATTAAATTGACTGAGCAAAATGGCTCTCCTAAATCAATCTACATCCGGTTCGAGGGTACATCTCCGAACTCCTTTGACACCCATCGTTGTAATTCCTCAACGACGTCAAAGAGGTGACAGGTCCCAACGACCACACACCCATATGGACTGCGGGGTCCTTAAACTCGTGGACCGAGACGTCCTTAAACTAACATTGGACCGAGATGTCCTTAAACTAACATCGGACCGAGACGTCCTTAAACTAATATTGAACCAGAACGTCCCTAAACTAACATTGGACCACCACGTCCCTAAATTGGCGATGAACCACTACGTCCCTAAACTGGCGACGGACCGAAACGTCCCTAAACTAATATCGGACCCCTACGTCCCTAAAACTGGCGATAGACCGCCACGTCCCTAAACTGGCACAATAGGGCTCAAACGCTCTTTTGTCGGATCTAAACGGTCCCGTCTAAGTTGATCTTAGCCCCAAATACGGTTAACGTATCCTTAGATATTTAAATGAATGATAAAACTCCAAATCAACTCGGGTTCGATGGTACATCTCCGAGCTCCTCTGACACCTATCGTTGTAATCCTTCAATGACGTCAGAGAGGTGACGAGTCCTGACGGCCATATAATAAACGGATCACCACGTTAAGTTGATCTTAGTCTCAAACAGGACTAACGTATCCTTAACGAACGTTTAAGTTGATCTTAGCCGCAATACGGCTAACGTATCCTTAAACTAAAAACACCAAACCCAAATCTAAGTAAACATGGATTTGGACTAATCCACGTCCTACGGGCGACGGTAATACTCAGTCTCCGTATACAATCCACGGGCAACCACAAACAAAACAAACATGCACGACACGAAGTGAAATTCTGGAGAAGGAGAAAGTTGTTACCGCAATGCGGTAGCGTAATTAACTGCAGGGGCTTGCGCTTGCAGGGAAGAGCGTCCCCAAAATCAAAAACCCCTCACCCCGAGGGAGAATCTGACGAAGTCTGCTACATCGGCCGCATTCGTCTAAACCTCCGATACACGGTGCCATAAATCAACTCGGCATCTCCGGAGAGATAGACGGATAAAACCATATAGCATCTGCCCCGAATCTCAGGCAAGACAGCCTATGTCTAGGCCGCCTTTCGGAGGGGAACAATTTCGTGATTGAATTAAACCCACCCGCACGACCCTTGACAAAGGTCAACAAGGTCGTACGACTACCTTAATCCAATCGCATCATATGCAGCAGATAAGAACTAATTAGCTACCGCACACTGCGCATTGACGGGGGCCAACAAACGCAGCACGAATACTAAATAGCACTTATCTGAAATGACGGAGGGCTACGACTGGTTTTGAAGAAAACCTTTAACGTAATGAACTTGTTATCATTATAAAATCAAGTGATTTGAAAAGGAGTGGTTTTTATAGCACTTGCTATTTTTGTTAAAGAGGCCACTCCCGGTGAAGAGATCTCGGCTCTTTCCTCATCGAATGAGATGCCGGATATTCATCAAGGAATACCACTATACAAAGCAAGAACTAGAGCTACCATTTTGAAAAATTTGATTCTACAACATCTTTAGGTTTCTATTCTTTCCATTAATCTCATTAATGAAGTCCCATCATTTATGTTTCCCTAAACATCACAGAAAAGAAAACGAAAATAGAACGTACGCTTATGCCATCCACATTCGCCACGGGGCCCCGTCATGCACCGTTAGGTTACTTAACTAACGGCAGAGCGGGGGCTGGACTAGCGCGGGTGCAAAACATAAGCAATGTTTATTATATATATCATATATATAGCATTTGTCTCACGCAGTTATATGATCACATCACAGAACCAAGCAGCAGAAGTCAACATATGAAATATTGGATATACTAGGAGGTTCATGTTTTAAATTCGGCTAGTAATGAAAAATACGGATTCCATGGTCGTGATGAATAACCAAACCCTCATCTCTAGACCCCTGCGAGAGCGGCAAGCAACCCTGCCAATTCTAGAGTTAGAAGACCTGGTCTTGACTCCTCGAGATGGTCTCCCACTGGACTCTAGAACCCGATTACTTATGCTCCCTGCCTTGGGTCTATCCTAATGCGGAAAAGTAAATAACATACATCAATGGTGACATCATCCTCAACCCGGCAGTGTCCCAATAAAAGAATATTACATACATTTTTACATGAATGAAAATTAAAAAACTCTCATCTCATGCAAAAACCCACGGCTATTAAATCACGACGATCCAATATATCATATCACAGCAACACATAACGTCACATGTCATCAACGTAAGTAAAAATGCGTATCCCGAATTTCGTTGACATATAGCAACGAGATCGGGGATACCCCACATATTACACTTACGGTCGCAGAAAAGAAATGAAAAACTAAAATATTTAGAATCCGCAAATACCTTACACATCATAAATCCGAAATATCTCATATTCCGAATTTCATGCTTAACCGTATAAACCTTGCATTTTAGTCTCAAATCGAAAACACTTTTCAATAACTTAGTCGGGTAATTCAACAAGATTCTCGAATGTAGGGTGTTTTTTGTCACCCCCTTAAGATGGGAATACGTGCGCGCTGGTCAGGCGTACTACAGATTCCCCTGCCTAGGGTAGACGGGGGTTTATTGTGTTAGTTATATGTATGCCCTAGAGGCCATTACTATACATAGGATGTATATTGTAGTGGATACTGGGACATATATAGGGAGGACTTTCTTGCTCGACATGATAGTAAGCTATCTGGTTGATCTTTACCTTAACGTGTACACTGATTGTCTTCCTGTTACATGTTGGTAAAGCCCTTAGGATCTGTACTTGACTACCTGGACTGTGATGCGGATCATACTAGTGGGGACATGGTAGTCCATAAGTACATCCTTCAAAGTCCCTAGTCGTGGGTATATCGAGACGGAGCATCGATATACCAGAGTAGACTAGCGTATACCTTCTCGACCCATACAGATGGGCGATGGATGATCCCATATCCATTGGTGTTTGACATCAGAGATGATATACGGGTGCTCAGTAGAGACTGGGTACACTGGACGGACTCGCCGAGAACTCCCAGATGGTATTATACCTCACGTCAGATGGCAGTTCTCTGGTGACACTGGTACAGAGTAGTCTGTTGACCCGAGATCGTCATAGAGTCTTGTGTGGTTCCCACTGTGCTTTGATTTCCATCTTACCACGTCCAAGAGGGCATGCAAAACGGTGGTTTTTGGGTACAGTCCCGAGTCACATGGAGGCAATGAGCAATAGGAGGGGATTCGTCTCTCCCGGTATAGGGAGTTGATGTTGCGCTGTGTTCGATTGGCTATAACAGGAAATCCCTGGCCAGGGTTGCTGAGATTTACTGGTAAGTGTTACCAGTAGTTTCTCAAATTGTTATAGACCTCATATCGACACGACTTATTGAGCTATTGGGGTCTGACGTTTACCACCCCTAGGCGAGATATGCGACATATCAGACGATCAGACCGGACTGTACGGTAGTGTTACTGGTCGGATTCACTGGAGTGTGAGCGGGCTTGCTCGTCGATCTTCAGATCGCTCAATACCCGGGTGGCCGTTACGTTTGGCAGACCGCTTGCGGCTTGTGGGTGTTTGATATGATCATCGCCTGCTGCCGGCGTATTGACGAGTCTTTAGAGTCCTACACAGAGGTTTCCTGGCTCAAGCGAAACGAAATAGGAGCGCATATGAGATATGTGCGGGACCGAGAATAATGCGTGTATGTGATACCGTATTCCATTCTCGCGATGAATATATCGATTAGGTTATATGCGATATACCCTAGTTATCGAATCAAAGGTTGATTCGATAAGCCGATACATAGGATACTGGTCGGTTATATGCGATATGACCGGATCGTTAAATCAAGTGTTGATTTAATGATTTAATGTATAATTATATATTTGATATATTACTTTGCATTAACTAGTATTGGTTCACTTAAGATGGATTTTCTCACTCGGATGTGCGCATTGTATATGCGATATACTTTTGTGCACTTGTATGTATCATGTTTGATGATGCATGCTAACTTGTGTTTTGTGTAAAGTTTAAACCATGGTTATGTAATGGTTAGGGTTTTCATTTTCATATCTATTTATTTATTTGTTTATTCATTATTGGAAAATGATAAGCATAATGCAAAATGGTGGCTTTATTTGGAAGCTTGTTGAAGCTTCATGAAGACTTTGACTTTAGCAACCATTTCGTCTCATGCTTAACCCTAAACATCCCATTTAACCATGATTGATTCTCTACACATTACCATGGTTAGTGTTATGATAAGAATGGATTATTCTTTTCTTTTTTAATTAACTTATCATATCATTTCTTCTTCTTCTTCCTTGAACTCAAGAAGAAACCTTCACTTCATCAATGGTGGATTGATGAATTGAGTGAGAAATCCAAATCTAAAGTCTACCCATTTCCTATTTCTTCATCCTCTACCTCTTGCCAAGTAGTAGAGTGTGTTTCCTTCACAATTTTTCATGACTTGGTGAAGGTGGAGCTTGATCTTTCGATGCCTCGACGTAGATCATCTTCGGCATGGACATCGACGACCTAGCTTGCCTATTCTCCGACGAAGCCGACGCTTGAGCCCGGATTTGATTTGGACAGCGGAGAGGACCTCGTTGCGGAGCTATGGAGGTGGAGCACCGGATCTACAAAGGTTGTATTTCCGTATCTTGTAGTTAAGTGTTAACTAGATTGTTTTTCGCCTAGTTTTCTAGCAAACTATCCGTAGTCGGGTCTCTCGGCACCTAGATTTTTTGAAATTGGCATGTTCGATGCCTTGTGAGACCTCACTAGAGTGCCTAGGAACCCTACAGTGGTATCAGAGACTAGCTAGAGCCTTAGGCGATGCGTAGACGGAGTTTGAAGTCCGATCGAACCGAAACCCAAACCTTAGAATGCTCTCTGTACTTTTTTGAAATTCGTGGATTTTTGAGAATTAAAAATATGCAGAAAAATCTGCAGGAAATTCTAAGAATTACGGTGCAAAAAGTAACTAATGATCCCTCAAAAGTGCAGCGTAACCGCGGCATTAGCATGCTAATGCGGCGGTTCCGCGGCCGTTTTGTCTTATTAGGCATTAAATTTTGCACAGTAATTCCTATTTTGCAGTGTTGGTTTTCCTGGAATATTTTTTTCTGAAATCAAGAGTTGAGTATTTTGGGTTGTATAGGGGGTTCGTACATTCGATCGGATTATCAAGTTTCGTCTATGTGGCTTTCCGGATATTTTACAATATGTTAAAAAGTTCGACCGGATATAAATACCCAATTTTTCCCCTGTCGGGAAATTTCCAAGTGTTGGATTTTTCCGTAGTTTAACGACGTTCTAAGTAGTGCAAGTAACGCGATGGTCCCTCTAGAAGACAACAAACCTTAACTCGATTATGTGACCGTCTTGAACTGCCCTTTGAACCTTCGGGTTTGGGGCAGTACGGCGTGCCACATGTGAGGCGTTGGCTTGACCCTTCTACGGCTGGACCGTCGGTACTGAGGCATGAACTGAATGTTGTTAGACTTATTTCATGTGTTGATCCGTATCAGGAAAAATTGGGTGTTCGATTGTTCGATCGAAAAGTTTAACATTTTCTATTTATCCGGAATGTGATACAATAATTGGAATTCACAAGAAGTTATGAGATAACTGAATGAATGTTATAAACGTAGCAGTTTAGTCTCACTTGATCGGTTGCCACGGAATTTTGATGTGATCAAAAGTCCGTCCCAATCACGTAGCGTACGCGGATACTCGCCGGGTAAACTTAATAGACAGCCTCACTCCATAGCCCCGACCAAGTGACTGTAGGAGAACCCCGTCGCCGAAAGCATCCCTTCGGGTGCTCGCGGTAGCGGTGTTCCGCCTTGGTGCACTTCGTCGACGGTATCGGGGGTGCGGCCGCCTACTAAAGTTTGCGACGAGCATTCGATCAGGATGTCGGGAATCCTGTTGAATTGCCCGACTTGATATTGAAAAGAGTTTTCGATAATGAGACTAAAATGCGGGGTTTATAATTGTTAGGCATGCGATGTCTAAGTAATTCATTTAGTCAGGCATGCGATGTCTGAGGTGGTTGCGGATTCCAACTGTTGTAGTTTTACACTTTCTTTTCTGTGACCGTAAGTGTAATATGTGATATCGCCGGTTTCGTTGCTATATGTCAACGACAATTGGGATGCGCATATTTACTTACGTTGATGACATGTGATGTTATGTGTTGCTGGATATGTTATATTGGATCGTCGTGTTTGAATAGCCGGGGTTTTTTATGTGAGATGAGTGTTTTTCATTTTCATTCATGTAAAAACTTGTATGTAATATTCTTTTATTGGGGCGCTTCCAGGTTGCGGAAGTTGTCACCGTTTGTATATTATTTACTTTTCCGCACTAGGATAGACCCAAGGAGGAGACCACAAGTAACCGGGTTCTGGAGTCCAGTGGGAGACCAACTCGAGGAGTCGAGTCCGGGTCTCCTAACTCCAGAATTGGTAGGGTTTCTTGCCGCTCTCGTAGGGGTCTAGGGGTGTGGGTTTGGCTATTCATCACGACCGTGGAATTCGTGTTTTATACTGGCTCGTATTGAAAACACGGACGTCCTAGTATATCCAATATTTCATATGTTTCTTCTGCTGCGATATCTGTGATGTGATCATGTGATGTTCTGTGATAGATACATATATAGTATATATGATATATTATATAGACGTTACTTATGTTTTACACCCGCGCTAGCCCTGCCCTGCTCTGTCGTTAGTTACCTAACCTAACGGTGCACGAGGGGACATCGAGGCGAATGTGGATGGCATAAGTGTACGTCGTATTTATCTGTGATGTTTAGGTACTTAAATGATGGGACTTCATTAATGAGATTAATGAAATAAAAGAAACCTAAGATGTTGTAGAATCGAATTTCAAAATAAAACAGGTAGCTACAGTTCTTGCTTTGCACAGCGGTATATGTGATATATCCTGCACCTTATTCGATGAGGAAAGGACCGAGATCCCTTCACCGGGAGTGACTCCTTTAGCAATAACTGGCAGATGCTACACACTCGGTTTGTCTTTTGATTGCTTTTAAGTGTTTTTGCTTTGCACAGTGATATATATGATATATCCCGCACCTCATTCGACGAGGAAAGGACCGACGATCCCTTCACCGGGAGTGACTCCTTTAGCAAAACTTGAAAAGCCTCAAAAACACTCCATTTTAAAAATCATTTGATTCTACAACGATATCAAGTTCATTACGCAATAGGTTTTCAGAAAAACCTGTCGTAGCCCTCCGTCATTTCAGATAAGTACTAGTTAGTATTCGTGCTGCGGTTGTTTGGCATGCGTCAAGGCGTAGTGTACGGTAGCTAACTAGTGCTTATCTGCTAGCATACGATGCGATTGGATTAGGGTATTCGTACGGCGTTGTTTGGCATGCGTCAAGGGTCGTGCGGGTGGGTTTAATTCAATCAAGAAATGTACGGGTTGAACTTGACTAGCAGACTATGGGTTGTTTGGCATGCGTCAAGGTCATAGCGAGCTAGGGGCAAAATATTATCGGGAATTTCAAGTGTTGAAATTTGCAATGAGATTGCATACCTTCTATGAGATAGTTGGATCCCGATACCCGCTGCGAGTAAGAGTTACTCCTGGGAGAGTTTTATACATTACAATTAGCCGATCAAGTAGGTGTCTAGAAAGGTGTTAACGAGGTTACGCCTCTGGGAAAACGAGGTTTACATTAATTAGGTTCGTGCGAAAGCACGGGGGACCTCCCTCAAAGTACCGACACTGGCCTGGCTGAAAGATTGGCGAACTTGTAGTGTGTAATTAATCCCGGCTAGTCTTTCCTTTTAGGGTTTGAAGGAAGATTTGATAAAAAGCAGTGGGAGCCATCCTGATTAGATAAAATAATAACCAATCTATTCTTGCAAGAGCGCACGCTGAGTGTTTTCTTCTCTCTCTCTCCAGGTAGCGACCATATCACGCCTTAATTAAGATAATAATACGGAATATTGACCGAACCCGCTTGTTATACTGAGCTGGGGAACGTTGGTCCCGCTCCAACTTATAATTGTTATAAGACAGAGCAGGAAATTGGGGATTACCAGAATTCCCGTGCCGCCCAAACGAAGAGAGTGCATGCTGATGCATCATCTTCGGGTGTGTTCATTACAGGGAACTGTTTCTCAGTATCCTTTACGTCCTGGGTATGTGATACCAGATCAGGATCCCAGATATGTAATCTGTTACATAGGGCTACAGAAAGGTAGAAAAACTGAGAACGGGTGATAAGTTTCATGAGGCAGAAAACGGGGCAAGTGTTGCAGCCAAGTCTGTTGGTCACTGTCACCCTGTATTACCAATACATTGATTCTGAACGAATGTTATTAGATACCGAACCTGATATACAAAATCATATCTGTCTCTTTGTTAGCAAAGAAACGATAAAATTTTGTATTGTTGGATAATGTTTTGAACATTTCCTATATCAAAAGTTGATCGGATCAGGCACGTTATCTAAAAGCGTTGATGTTCTAAATCAAACTACAGTTCTTAGTATATGGAACACACACAAGAGGAAGAGTTCAGAAATGAACGAATCCCTCTTGAGGCATTGTAGACTAGGTCATATCAATGTGACCCGACTAGCTGAAGTTACATAAAGATGCATATTTAAATCAGTTTGAATTTACATCTTATGAAACTTGCCAGTCATGTCACAAAGAAATAATGACCTCAGCTCTGTTTATTGGAAACAGAGAAAGAGTTGGTAAACTCTTGGGATGATACATGTTGATGTATGTAAGGTCCCCTGTCTACACATGCCAAGACCGGTTCTTTATACTTCATTACATTCTCTGATGATCTTTCAAGATTCAGACCTATGTTCCTGTTGAAACACAAGTCTGAACCTTTTGAGATATTCACAGAATATAAGTTAGAAGTAGAGAACCAAAATACGGGTATAAGTATTATGTCCTTTGATGAGATCAGGGAGGAGAATACTTGTGCATGGAATTCCTGGACTATTCTAAAGGAGAATGAGATTCTCTCTCAGTATTACTCCTCCGTATACACCATAGCACGATGGTATATCGGGGCGGAGCAATCACACCCTATATGATAAGGTGTGCTCTATGATGAGTACTACTGAGTTACCTATTTCCTTATGGGAGTTATGCACTTATGAAGTTGCATACCTATTGAATAGGGTTCGAATCAAATCAATTGCCTACCACTCCATATGAGATATGGAAAGGGAAGAGCCCATGTCTTAAGCTAATTAAGATTTGGGGTTGTCCGGCCTATGTCTAAAAGCAAAATCCGGACAAGCTCGAGGCAAGGTCTGTTATGTAGAACTGGAAGTGTTCCAGCTATACAAACTACAGCAGATGATTTGGTACAACCAAAGGATTCAGTAGAAACCAACGAACCTCAGCCTCTCCGCCGATCTAGTAAGGTTCCTCACCCACCTGAGAGATACTTCGGTTTCTCTATGACAGTGGGAGCGAGGATTGCATCATGAGATGATGACCCAACTAGTTTCGAGCTGGCCATCAGGAGTAAGACTCTGTAAGAATGGCTGGATGCTTAGCGATCTGAGATGGAATCCATATACACCAACAAAGTATGGACTTTGGTTGCAATATCTGAAGGGTTAAATCCCCATCAGGAGCAAGTATATCTTGAGAAGATTACTTGGTGTACATGGAAAGGTTGAGACTTTCAAAGCTAGACTTGTTAAAGCTTTTCGTCATCGACCAGGCATGGATAATGATGAAACCTTTTCAAGTGGCTATGCTTAAGTCCATCCAGATCCTACTTACCACGGCTACATACCATGACTACGATATCTGGTGGTTGGGTGTCATGACTGGTTTTTCTAAATAATGTTTTGGAAGAGAGCGTCTATAAGTACACAGCCAGAGGGCTTCGTAGACAGTGGGAGCAGCGGAAACGTGTGCAAGATGCTTTATAGGATAAAGCAGGCATCGCGGAGTTGGAACGTCTGTTTTGATGTGTTAGTCGAAGAGTTTGACATCATCAAAATGGTAGATGAACCTTGTATATACAAAAAGGTAGTAGGGAGTATGGTAGTGATCCTCGTAGAGTACGTGGATGACATACTCTTGATAGGGAAGGAGTTTCCTATGCTACGCTCGATCAATCTCCGATTATCACAATGATTCTCCATATAGGATCAAAGTGATACCTCCTAAATCCTGGGTTTTTGGATCTATGAGATAGATCTAATTGGATGTTAGGACTCTCACTAGTAGTAGTGAGATGGTATCAATCGATCCTAAGGAGAATCACTGGAAGGGTTCCAGGGTGATAAAGACGACTGAATGTCAGTCACAGGCATTGTCTTTACCCTCAGTAAAGGGACGGTATGTTGGAAGAGTTCCAAGCTAGATACCGTGGCATACTAGACGATAAAGGCACGATACATTGCTACTTAAGATGCTACCAAAGAGGCTGTTTGGGTGTATATTAGTTCATGAGATGAACTTAGTTCCTCCCATTGTGTGACAATGGAGTTGTGGCTTTTGCCAAGGAACGCCGGTCCCATCAGTGATCCAGACATATTCTAAGGCAGTATCACTTGATCCTGGAGATGGTTGATCTCCAGGGAGATCGAGGTTAGGAGAGTAGACTCAGAGGACAACACAGCGGATCCACTCACAAAGGCCTGTTCCCAGAGAGAGACTTTTATGGGATGGTTGAGTATGAGATACTGCAACCACTGCTATCAGATGGCCCTAGTGCAAGTGGGAGATTGTTAGTTATATGTATGCCCTAGAGGCCATTACTATACATAGGATGTATATTGTAGTGGATGCTGGAACATATATAGGGAGGACTTTCTTGCTCGACATGATAGTATGCTATCTGGTTGATCTTTACCTTAACGTGTACACTGATTGTCTTCCTGTTACATGTTGGTAAAGCCCTTAGGATCTGTACTTGACTACCTGGACTGTGATGCGGATCATACTAGTGGGGACATGGTAGTCCATAAGTACATCCTTCAAAGTCCCTAGTCGTGGGTATATCGAGACGGGGCATCGATATACCAGAGTAGACTAGCGTATACCTTCTCGACCCATACAGATGGGCGATGGATGATCCCATATCCATTGGTGTTTGACATCAGAGATGATATACGGGTGCTCAGTAGAGAATGGGTACACTGGACGGACTCGCCGAGAACTCCCAGATGGTATTATACCTCACGTCAGATGGCAATTCTCTGGTGACACTGGTACAGAGTAGTCTGTTGACCCGAGATCGTCATAGAGTCTTGTGTGGTTCCCACTGTGCTTTGATTTCCATCTTACCACGTCCAAGAGGGCGTGCAAAACGGTGGTTTTTGGGTACAGTCCCGAGTCACATGGAGGCAATGAGCAATAGGAGGGGATTCGTCTCTCCCGGTATAGGGAGTTGATGTTGCGCTGTGTTCGATTGGCTATAACAGGAAATCCCTGGCCAGGGTTGCTGAGATTTACTGGTAAGTGTTACCAGTAGTTTCTCGAATTGTTATAGACCTCATATCGACACGACTTATTGAGCTATTGGGGTCTGACGTTTACCACCCGTAGGCGAGATATGCGACATATCAGACGATCAGACCGGACTGTACGGTAGTGTTACTGGTCGGATTCACTGGAGTGTGAGCGGGCTTGCTCGTCGATCTTCAGATCGCTCAATACCCGGGTGGCCGTTACGTTTGGCAGACCGCTTGCGGCTTGTGGGTGTTTGATATGATCATCGCCTGCTGCCGGCGTATTGACGAGTCTTTAGAGTCCTACACAGAGGTTTCCTGGCTCAAGCGAAACGAAATAGGAGCGCATATGAGATATGTGCGGGACCGAGAATAATGCGTGTATGTGATACCGTATTCCATTCTCGCGATGAATGTATCGATTAGGTTATATGCGATATACCCTAGTTATCGAATCAAAGGTTGATTCGATAAGCCGATACATAGGATACTGGTCGGTTATATGCGATATGACCGGATCGTTAAATCAAGTGTTGATTTAATGATTTAATGTATAATTATATATTTGATATATTACTTTGCATTAACTAGTATTGGTTCACTTAAGATGGATTTTCTCACTCGGATGTGCGCATTGTATATGCGATATACTTTTGTGCACTTGTATGTATCATGTTTGATGATGCATGCTAACTTGTGTTTTGTGTAAAGTTTAAACCATGGTTATGTAATGGTTAGGGTTTTCATTTTCATATCTATTTATTTATTTGTTTATTCATTATTGGAAAATGATAAGCATAATGCAAAATGGTGGCTTTATTTGGAAGCTTGTTGAAGCTTCATGAAGACTTTGACTTTAGCAACCATTTTGTCTCATGCTTAACCCTAAACATCCCATTTAACCATGATTGATTCTCTACACATTACCATGGTTAGTGTTATGATAAGAATGGATTATTCTTTTCTTTTTTAATTAACTTATCATATCATTTCTTCTTCTTCTTCCTTGAACTCAAGAAGAAACCTTCACTTCATCAATGGTGGATTGATGAATTGAGTGAGAAATCCAAATCTAAAGTCTACCCACTTCCTATTTCTTCATCCTCTACCTCTTGCCAAGTAGTAGAGTGTGTTTCCTTCACAAGTTTTCATGACTTGGTGAAGGTGGAGCTTGATCTTTCGATGCCTCGACGTAGATCATCTTCGGCATGGACATCGACGACCTAGCTTGCCCATTCTCCGACGAAGCCGACGCTTGAGCCCGGATTTGATTTGGACAGCGGAGAGGACCTCGTTGCGGAGCTATGGAGGTGGAGCACCGGATCTACAAAGGTTGTATTTCCGTATCTTGTAGTTAAGTGTTAACTAGATTGTTTTTCGCCTAGTTTTCTAGCAAACGATCCGTAGTCGGGTCTCTCGGCACCTAGATTTTTTGAAATTGGCATGTTCGATGCCTTGTGAGACCTCACTAGAGTGCCTAGGAACCCTACATATTGATTGTGGGGATCCGAATCTCCGGCAGCCACGGACTAAGCTGCCATTAATTACCCCTCGCCTTTGGAGTGAGGGAACCTCCGATTGACGGGTCAAACTGGTCATGCGAACTCGATGTGCAGTGTACGTATTTTTTGAAAGGGTTTTGGAGTTGAACTCCCAAGGGGTTTTGGAGTTGAACTTCTAACGGGGATTATGTATAGATTTGGAGTTAAACTCCTAAAAAGGGGTTTGATTTATGGAGTTAAACTTCAACAGATCTTGAATGGAGTTAAACTCCCAGAAATCTTTGGATCTTCTTTTAATCCTCGGATCCTCCCGGAATGGGTTTTTTAGAGATGGATATCCTTTTTCTTCCTCTCTGTTGGCTGGATCTTAGGGGGAAAAGGAGAGGTGAGACTTAAAATCTCCCCTTTTAGGGATTTGATGGCAGATCCGAGCTCCCCTTCAAGGGTTTTATGGTGAAAAACTATTTATTTTGGAAAAGGAAGAGTTAAACTCTTGATTTAATTCAAAAGAAAAGAAGAAGGTTTAAAACCTTGAGGAAGAAGGAGGAGGTACAAAACTTAATTTTTGGGGAGAATGAATTATTCTTCTTTATTTCATTATTATGTTGCCTTATATAGGCTTATAAATTTACATATAGCCCTCTGGGCTTTACAAAATAGCATTTTACCCATCCCATGCCTCATGTGCTCATTTCTTTTGCACATGAGCCATGGGCTTTACAAAATTATGCCCATTTTTCTTACATTCATGCATAAAAAAATTTATCAAAATTATTTATTACATGATTTTTATTTTGGCATGGGGGAGGCCGGCCGTTTCATGTTCGAGCTCGACTCGGGCATGAGTCCACTTGATCTGGGCTTGGGCCCACTTGGCTTGGGGTTGACTTTGACTTTGACTTGGTCAACCGGGGTGTAATTTTTGACCCCAAGAAAGTGCCCCCCCATCAATAAATGCACATCACACATGTAGGTCGTGTGCATGAAATTTATGGATCTTCTTTCATATGGAGGCAACTTGATTTGGTTCCTGCTTTTGGAAAGCTGGCACTGCCCCTTTTACGACATGAACGGTCGATGCTTGACGTGTCTCCGAGACGAAGTGTCGATGGTTGACGTGTCCCCGAGGTGAAGTGTCTGTTTAACGTGTCCCCGGCACGGAGTGTCGCTGGTCGACGTTTCCTCGGCATGGAGTGTCTGGTTGACTTGATTCCAAAGCGGAGCATAGTTCCGATGAGGAGGTCGTTGCTGCCCTTTTTGCGACTTGGACGGTCGGTGATGCCCTTTTAGAGACGTTGACGGTCGGTGCTGCCCTTTTAGCGACGTGGACGGTCGGTGCTGTCCTTTTTGCGACGTGGACGGTCGGTGCTGCTCTTTTAGCGACATGGACGGTCAATTCTTTGATTTGACTTACTCCGCTTTCTGCGGTGTCGGGATTTGACTTGTTTCCGAGGTAGAGCTTGATTCCTCCAGGGAGGTTGTTGGTTGTCTTGCTGAATTAATACGATTTGGGTTGACATCAGCATCGCTACACTGGAATATAGTACCAGGAGCGAATCATCATTTGCCATGAGAGGATTTGGGGATTTTGGTTTTGGCCTGGCATCAACACCGCTACACTGGAATATGGTACCATGAGCGAATCATCATCCGCCATGAGGGGATTTCCCTCATTCCCAGTTTAACGACTAGGGGTCATCTGTTCTCAGTTTAACGACTTAGAGGTCTATTGTGCCCAGTTTAAAGACTTAGAGGTCATATGTTCCCAGTTTAACGACTTAGAGGTCATCTGTTCCCAGTTTAACGACTTAGAGGTCAACTGTTCCCAGTTTAAAGACTTAGGGGTCTATTGGGTCGAAAGTTTGGAATTTTAGGACTAGGGTCGGCATCAGCGTTGCTAACACTGAAGCACAGGTGCTAGGATCAATTCATCATTTGCCTTTCCCTGTTGGGGAGCGATGGCATAGGAAACAGGTTTAGGTCCCTATCCCCTAAGGCTTTTCAATTTTATGAGCCGAAAGGGTCCCATAAAAGCATTTTCTCCCTACGAGTCGAAAGGATCCCGTAGGTGTATTTTCTCCTTAGGAGTCGTGAGGACCCCCAAGTGTGCTTTTCCTTTATGAGTCTTAAGGATCCCACGAAGGTGTTTTCTTACGAGTCGAGGGGATCTCGTAAGTTTCGTTCTCCTCGTGTATCGTGAGGACACATGAGTGGGTCTTCCCAGATGGAGCATAATTCCAAGGGCGGAGACCGGCCGCTGTACTGGTGATTGCGGTGGGGTATAGGTATGATGAGAATTATTTGAACCCGTGAATTGTATACGGTAGTTAGTTTGGGGACCAACCGTAGGGCTGGAAGAATTTGGGATTTTTTTGGCGTCTGCATCGCTGCACTGGAATATGGTACCAAGAGCGACTCATCATTCTCCATTGGGACATTCAGAGATTTGAAATTTTGGTTGGTGTCTGCATCGCTGCACTGGAATATGGTACCAAGAGAGACTCATCATTTGCCGTCTGGGAATTTGGATTTTTGTTGGCGTCTGCATCGCTGCACTGGAATATGGTACTAGGAGCGACTCATCATTCGCCTTTGGAGTTTTTTTTACCGCGATTGCTTTATCATTTCAGCTTTTCTTATCGTGAAGGTCGTGATTGCCCTATCATTTCAGCTATTTATTCACGGTTTCCCCATCATTTCGGCTGTTTATTTTCATTTTTATTTTACTCGCTGATTTTATTGCGAGTTTCCCCATCATTTCGGCTCTTTTTTTTATTTTTTATTTATGTACACATTTTTTTACATCCCCAGTTTAACGACTTAGAGGTCGATCGTTCCCAGTTTAACGACGTGGTGGTCTATCATTCCCAGTTTAACGACGTGGTAGTCAGTCGTTCCCAGTTTAACGACGTGGTGGTCGGCTATTTTCAGAGAAAGGTAGATGTCTGAGAGAATCAATTTCACGAAGGACTTCAGTCTCCGTTTGTATGAAATTGGCGGTCGCAGCTTGACTGTTTGTTAACACGCCTTTAGACAGTTCTATCTATCTTGCCTTGTATTGCTTTTCGACCCAATCTTTGAAGACGAAGCAGTCCTCAATGGCATGACCTATCACTCTGTGATAAGGGTAATATTTAGGGTCGTTGGTCATACTCGCTTCTTGCGGTCTCTTTGATTCTGGCAATTGTAGACCGTTTCTTAGGGCGTCTTTGAATATTTTATAGACTTTATCCCTTCTGAAGGAATAGATCTTATCCAGCTTCTCTTTTAGTGGAGATTCTCCTCCTTCTCCGAACACTGGCTTTCGAGGCTAGTTGGCATTAGGCCCGCTCATCCCTCGCTTATTTCGGTTAGCCGAAGTGTTAAAAGATTCAGCATCGTCGGAATTTACGCCTTTGCGATTATCGTCCTTTCGGTTTCTCCAGGACCTATTGTTATTTTGGGAATCAGAGGAGGACTCCTGCTTTGAGCGCTCCAACATCTGAACTTTTCTAGTCAGCTCTAGGAATGTTTTGAGACCGCGGTGCATAGAAACGGGGCCATTCAATTGTTGAGATTTCCGACGAGGAGGCTGATAGATTGGTCCTGCTCTATAGGCGGTTCACATTTGACGGAGAGATTGCGCCATCGGGTTATAAAATCCATGCTGCTTTTGTTGTTCTTTGGCTTGGTCCTTACGAGGTCGGCAATGGTGATCTTATCGCTAGCACTCATGAACCTTTGTCGGAACAGAGATTCCATTTGGACGAAAGTAGTAACGGAACCATCCGTTATACTCGCGTACCTATCGAAAGCAACATCGGTCAAGCTATTAACGAACTGGCAGAGGAGAAGCGCATCATTGCCCCCAGTATTCCCGCATGAGACTTAAAATGGGTGATGTGCTGATTCGCATTTCCTGTCCCATCAAATCTTCCGAATTTGGGGATGACATAGCCGCTAGGAAATTCTACCAGATCATACTGAGCAGGATATGGTCTCCCACTACTGCTGATATCTTTTTGCGCTTCGGCTACTAATGTTTTGACTTTGTTGGCAACCTCCATGATTTGATCTTGAGTTAGCGGGCTACTGTCATTGGTGGCCAAGAAATTTCCCGAGATAGGATGCGACTGACTTTCATGCGGTCCGTCCACCTTTGGATTTGAGGGAATAGACGTCGGCTGTCTCGGGACACCGTTTCCCGGTTCATGAGCAGAACCATGTGCTTGATTGGATGGCTGAGAGGCAACTTGGGCCGTGGGCTGCATCACGACATTCGTCAAGTCGTCAATTTTGGAGTAAAGTTTGGCCATCTCCTTGTCTTTACTTCTGAGTTGTTTTCAGAGCTCTTGGAGAAGTTGCTGCTCTGCGGTCTTCGGATGAAATATTGGCACATCTTCGCTTTCCGAGCCTGACTCCTCATGAACCGAGGGATCTCTCTTCTTATCAGCCTCACCGGAAGGGTTTTCATTACCTCCCAGAGAATGCTGGTCTTAGGAAGTGGCATCCACATTCATACCAGATTGGATCTGAGATGTGGTAGCCCCATCCTTGCTCTTGCTGCTTGTACCCACCATATAGACAGTGTGGGCTACACATCCAGCCATCTCTTTGTCTTTGGCGGGATAACTCTGTTCTTGGAACCTCATGAAGTTCAGCCTAGCATGAGCCCTAGCCATTTTGTTGGCTCTGTATCAGAGCCTTTTCTTTCTTAGCTTCTCAATTTTGAGGGCTTGGCGGGCATCCGTTTTCTAGGAAGCCACCGTGAGTCAATTGATGAGGAGCTTAGAGAAGATACCAGATCGAGCAGTTGTCAGGGGCACCGCTGGAGCTTGCCCGAGATGCCTTGTTGCTTTATTGGTGTTGATGGCCTTGCCCCCAGCTGGGGCTGATTGTTTAAGATTTTGTATGCGTTTTAAAATTAAAAGAATACCGCAATCAAGACGGTGTCGCTTGGTAGCTAGCCGGTTGAGTACGGGTCGATCCACAGGGAAATGGTGTTCTCTCTTTAAGTTCTAACGAGTTAAGTCCTATTTGTGGTGGGTTTTGTTTTAAATCTAAGAATGAGATTAAATTGATTTAAAGTCTTGCTAGGGTTAGAATTAGGTTAGTTTGGAAAAGGGATTCTACTCACTGCTTTTAATGCCCTAGTTAAGAATATAGGTGTTAGGGTAATAGTCAACAAAGGGGATTAGCACGATTAGGAAGAAACTTAGTTTCTTCCTTTTGGTCATTATCCGTCCTTTCTTAACTCTTAGCCCTAACCCCTATTTAAATCAACAACAACCGGTCTAACTAGGGAATCACCGCTATCTTGTAGGATAGGGTGCCGTAGTGAGCGATGTGTGGTTAATGTAAATAGAGTCCGTATTAATTAAAATTATAGGGGCAAGGAAAGGAGTGAGAGAGGTTTCCTTCTCTCAAACTTTCCCTATCCTAACCCTAACAAGTGAGGAATTACTCACTCATTAGGAAGTTAACGATAAAATTCATTTTTATAATTTTTATACTAGAAAACTAAATTTCAGATAAAGAAAGACAGATAAAAAATGCAGGAATTAAATTCAGATAAACAAAAGAATGTAAGATAGAAAATAAAAATACCTTACTTTATTGATGACCTCTTCAACGATTACAAGGAAATAAAATTTTAATCTAGAAAATAAAAAGAGGCATGCCTAATTAGGCTTTCGGCTTTCCTATTTATAGATAGGAGAAACCCTAGGTTTTACATCTAATCCATACATGAAATTACAAGACTACCCTAAGAAAGCCGGGTCAAAGCACCGACACCCACCGACACGTGCACTGCACGGCCGCCGTTCCGCGGCAGAATGCCATGTTTGGCCGCGGTTCTGCGGCTATATAGTGGGGTCTTGAGTTCAACTTCTCAGGGCTGCTTCATGTTGCTTTTTCCTTCTGTTTTCTTCACTTGGTTTCTCAGAATCTTTTCTACTTTCTTCCAGATTTCCAACAGTGCAGAATTATATGGACTTTTGCCGTGAGCTTCGTGTTGAAGTCTTGAATCTTATGCTACCCTTATGCTTTGTGCATTGAACTGTCTACTAATCTTCATTTGTTCCTTGAACTAGTAGCATCATAAGGACTCATCTATTGTTAGTCGTAGTCTCACATTTGTGGCGTCTTTTCACGAATTTCACTGTAATAATCTGAGAACCTGTAGCCTGCAACTATTTAGCAGACATGGATCAAAAGCACCTATTTATTTGCAATGTGATTAAGAATGGGCAATATAATAATGCAAAATTCTGATATGAACAAATACCCCCAAACTTATCTTTTGCTCATCCCGAGCAAAGCCAGTTTTATTCTTGAAAAAACCTAACCTCGCTTTCGCAGGGAATCGCGATTGCACTGAGCTCGTGCAACAAGCCGTTAAACCTCTAGGTGTCCCTAGTAGGAGGAGTGTTGTCTCCTGAGGGTTTTCAGCGGATACTACCCACAAAATCCGATCAATTTGGCATGTTGACTCTCATTCTTCAATTCAGTATTCTAGTAAGAAATTCTATTATCTTCAACTTAGAAATCATCAACCCGTATTTTTCACACTTACTTATCATTTAACTTAAGATCGTATATGTTCTGCAAATTTATTCAGCTTTCAGCATCTTTTGAATTTTCCTTCTAAAGTTCCATCTTAACTTGGGAATTTTTATCATCTCTACTGAAGGTATAAGCCATATCTTTCATTCCTATCTCTCATCCAAACCCCAATCATATACCCCTACGTGTGTGTATGTATCACCCTTACACTTGGAAATTCAATTCAAGCTATCATACTCTTGTCCACCTTCCAAAATACTTTTAGTTGGTGAATTTTAGATGAAATTGCTCACACATCTTTCATGCGAAATACTTCTTGAGGTACTAACGACCGATTACAAAATGTGTTCGCGCATTAAGACGTAATTGCTCGTCTTGTAATACCTAAGGCTTTAACAGTGACTCCCAAACCAGTTGGTCTAAGGCACTAGGTGATAATGCACCCTCGCTATATATTTTTTTATTTATGATGTCTTAAGTAATTACAAGACCAGTGTTCATTTTTTTTATCTCTTTATTCACCACTTATACTTTTATTTTATTTTCCTTCATACTAAAGAATTTAGACAAGAGCATTCCAAGGTATCCTCTACTATTCCAAGTTTCAAGGTGCGTGTATGTGCGAGTTGTAGGGTATATATTTTCAGAATTTAGACTTAAGGTTCAGAATTATTTTTCAGACTTACACTTTAAATAAAAATTTCAATACCCTTCCCTTATATTGACTTAGCCCAAGAACTGAACTCAAAATTTGCCTATTTCTAAATAATCTACAAGGACATATATTCTACAGTTAAACTTTAAGAAAGGTTATTTTTAGTTTTAATTTACTAAGTTTAGAACCTAGTTTTTCCTAGCTAGTTAACTGTCATGTCGAACATAAGTCAAATATAGCCAAAATTGAATTTTTCAATTTTTATAATTTTTCAGATTTTTCAAATTTTTATTTGATTTTATTTTTCCTATTTTTTTCATTTTTTTTTAGTTTATATATTTTTTTTATAAAGATGCAATGCGAAATTAAATATGCAAAGAAAGAAAAAACAAATATGTACAAAAAATAAAAATATGCAATGCAATGATAACTATTTACAAACCACCTCCGCCCCCAAACTTATTAAAAGCAGTGCCCTCACTGCTCATGGCCTCGCCGTCCCCTCGAACGTGAACGGGAACGTTCCTCTCTCGCCAGCAGTGTGGTTATGCCATGTTCTATTTCTGTCACTCGGTGATCCAGGTTGGTCACCATCCCTATCAATCTATTTATCTCCCCAGTGGCTTTCCTAAGTAAACGTGCATGTGCTGCAGGGGTAAGCTCTTCCTCGCTCGCGGTCAAGCTGGAGCTGGGTGTCTTGGCGGGTACGTCCTCGGCCGGCTCGGTGCGCGACCATACATCATTTAACCGTGTGTAGGACGATGATACGCCCTCGAGAAGAGGTCTAATGGGGATACCTCCATGCATATAAAACTCGAATTCCTCCACAGGGAGGAAATAGCGATACAGTTGTGTCACCAATATAGGGCATGGGTAATTGGCAGCCCTTTTGCCCACACCGATCGAATGAAGTAATACCGTACACATATCATAGCTTGGCTTCCTAGTCATCAAGGTGTGCACGATATGAAGGGATGGTGTGAAAAATGTAGTATTGTGCGAACTACCAAAAATGTTATTTTGTGCCCAACGGCATACAGTCAACACGTTCGCAAAAAGGGTTCTAGCCTGGATGCCCTTACGTGACTCTCTCGAACAGTCATTACCCATAAAGGGTAGGTAATCCTCGAATTGGAGGGGTTGGTCATGGGTAGGTAGTCTAGGAATTAAGGTGACTTCATGGATGAAGTCCCTATCGATTATGATTTCCCTATCCCCCCCAATTTAGCCTAATGTATCCGTGTTGTGAGAGGCAACCGTCTTCCATGCACTCGTAAAATTGGGTGACGAGATCTGGAAGAGCGAAAGAGTTTGGATGGTTAAAAAGTAAGAAATTCCACCCTCGCCTTCTAATCTCTTCACCGAAATAGCTATCGTAGATCGTGTGTGCAAACATTTGTGAGAAGTCCCTTTCAAATTGCAGGGTGGGTACCATCACAGAGAGCAAGATAACAAAATATGAAATCGAAAGAGAGGGAAAAAAGATTGCAAACCTCCTCTGAAAATTTCATAGGGTGATGAAGCAGAAGCGCGGCGGATCAGCGGTCAGAAGGTTTCTTGTGTGGCGGAAGCGCGGCTCTCTGGAGAGATCTCCTTGATCTTTCAGCTAGGGGTTTGAGGAAAAGAAAATTAGGGATTGGTAAAAACCGCAGAGGGGTCGGGTTCTATTTATAGGGGGTTGTTTTGGTTATTTGCAAAAAGGACCTCTTAAAAAGAGGAATTTATTTGTAAATAAAATTTTTTATTTTTTATTTATTTTTTATTAAAACTGAAAATTTACAAAAATACCTCAAAATTTTTTTTATTTTTAATTTTTTTTATTTTTATTTTGTTTTTATATAATTACAAGTGATACATACCCCCAAACTTATTTGAAACAGTGTTTCCACTGTTTATGGCTGGATAACCGAAATTTAGGGGTAGATAGAGGAAGATCAGTCAACGTAAATCGGCTCTTGCAAAGGTAGGAGCTCTTCCGAAGGGTCCGCGGTGAGGAACGGTTTAAGTCTATGTCCGTTCACTTTAAATAGTGAACCGTCCTCCAGATTTTCTAATTCGACCGCACCGTGCGGATATACAGTGTGTACCAAAAATGGCCATTTCCATCGAGATCTAAGTTTGCCGGAATGGAAATGTAACGGGGTGTCGTAAAGTAAAACCTGTTGATCAGGTTTGAAAGTTTTGCACATAAGGTGTTTATCGTGAAACACCTTCGTTCGGTTTTTTACGACTACCGCGTTCTCGTAAGCTTCATCCCGAAGCTCGTTCAATTCATTTAATTGCAGCTCTCTATGGCTGCCCGCATCTCCGAGAGATAGATTCAACTCTTTTATTGCCCAAAATACTCGATGCTCAATTTCAACTGGAAGGTGACAAGCCTTTCCATAAACAAGTTTATAAGGAGACATGCCAAGATCGGTCTTATAGGCAGTTCGAAACGCCCAAAGGGCATCAATAAGTTTTGACGACCAATCCTTACGGCTTTTTGAAACCGTTTTCTCCAATATATATTTAATTTGCAGATTTGAAATCTCGGCTTGCCCACACGTTTGGGGATGATAGGGCGTTGAAAGCTTGTGATTAATGGAATATTTCCGCATTAAGGACTCGAAAGTCCTATTACAGAAATGAGTTCCATTATCGCTGATGATTGCGCGGGGGTGCCCAAACCGAGAGAAAATGTTTTCTTTGAGGAATTTAACAACAACCTTATTGTCATTAGTTCGGCTGGGCACAGCCTTGACCCACTTAGAAACATAGTCAACAGCGAGGAGAATATACACGTTTCCAAAAGAATTTGGAAACGGTCCTATAAAATCTATCCCCCAAACATCAAAATTTTCCACAACCAATATTGGTTGGAGCGGCATTTCGTTTCTTCTAGATATCTGGCCCAAGTGTTGGCACCGGGAGCATGTCTTGCAGTAATCATGTGCGTTTTTAAAAAGTTGTGGCCAGTAAAATCCACACTGCAAGATCTTTTCGGATGTCTTTTTAGGGCCTAAATTCCCGCCACACGCTTGATCGTGGCAGAATGACAGCACGCTCTTAAATTCATTGTCGGGGACACACCGACGAATAATTTGGTCGGGACAGTATTTGAATAGATATGGTTCATCCCAGTAAAAATGTTTTACCTGGGATAGAAATCGAAGTTTGTCCTGATTCGACCATTCATTTGGTATAATTCCGGTGGCCAAATAATTCATAATATCTGCGAAACAAGGTTTGCATGATACATTCAAGAGCTGCTCATTTGGAAAAACGTCTTTTATAGGAATTTGAAGCGTTGGCGAAGAAGGAAGGCGTGAAAGATGGTCGGCGACTACGTTTTCGCATCCTCTTTTGTCTCTGATGACAAGGTCAAACTCTTGTAGTAAGAAGATCCAAAGTATCAGCCGAGATTTAGCGTCCTTCTTCGCAAAAAGATGGCGAAGAGCTGAATGGTCAGTGTATACGATGACTGGAGAGCCGATTAAGTAAGGCCTGAACTTTTCTAATGCAAACACAACAGCTAAGAATTCCTTCTCTGTTGTTGGACCTCGTTCAAGGTTCGGCTAGCTTAATAAATTACATGCGCCATCTTATTGATGTGCTGTCCCAGGACAGCACCAATGGCAAAATCAGATGCATCGCACATAATTTCAAATGGATGCGTCCAGTCAGGAGACGAAATAATGGGAGCAGAAGTAAGTGAGTTTTTCAATGACTCGAACGCCTTCATACAACTCGAGTCGAAATCAAAAGTGGTGTCCTTGGCCAACAAAAGAGTCAAGGGTCTAGTTATCTTGCTAAAATCCTTGATGAACCGTCTATAGAAACCGGCATGGCCAAGGAAGGCTCGAATGTCTCGGACGCATTTGGGAGGAGGGAGATTGGAAATGACTTCAATCATAGCTTTATCCACCTCTATGCCATTTTGTGAGATGATATGTCCTAATACAATACCTTCTCGTACCATGAAGTGGCACTTCTTCCAATTTAAAGTATGGTTCTTATCCTTACACCGAGTAAGGATTGCGTCTAAATGTAGCAAACACTCATCAAAGGAGTCGCCAAAAATGGAGAAATCATCCATGAATTTTTCCACCATGTCTGAAAAAATACCCATCATACACCGCTGGAAGGTAGCGGGTGCATTGCATAACCCAAAGGGCATGCGACGATAAGCAAACGTACCGAAAAGACAAGTGAATGTGGTCTTGTCTTGATCCTTTTCGGTGATGGGAATTTGATTATAGCCGGAGTAGCCATCCAAAAAGCAATAGTACTCGTGCCCAGCCAATCGTTCTAGCATTTGGTTAATAAAAGGTAATGGAAAGTGGTCTTTCCGTGTCGCGGCGTTGACTTTTCTATAATCGATGCATACTCGCCACCCAGTTTGGGTGCGGGTAAGTATTAACTCATTTGCCTCATTAGTTATGACCGTTATGCCCGATTTCTTTGGGACGACGTGAATGCGGCTAACCCACTGGCTATCAGAGATAGGGTAAATGATACCACTATCAAAAAAATTTACGATCTCCTTGTTAACAGCCTCCTTCATTACAGCGTTGAGTCATCTTTGTAGATCCCTTGCTGGCTTGGCATCATCCATCATATGAATATGATGTTCAACAATTAGGGGACTAATCCCCTTGATGTCCGCCATAGTCCAGCCAAAAGCTTGCCGATTACTTTGTAAGACCGTTAAAAGGGCTTTCTCTTGCTCGGGGGCTAGAGAAGCCGAGATGATAACAGGAAGGGTCTCATTTTCACCTAAATAAGCATATTTAAGGTGAGACGGCAATAGCTTGAGTTCGAGTGTTGGAGGCGAAACAATTGAAGGTAAAATTGGTGAAATTGTCTCAAACTCGAAGGATTCCAACAGAGGTTCAAAACGAGTGTAAGCAACCGAGTCGGATGGTTCAGCTAACTCATCAGAAAATTCAAAGGATTCAAACTCGGGTGGTGATGGTTCAAGATCGTTCGAGAAAGTGAAACACTTATAATCATTATCAGGCGTGAAAGTAGTATCAGATTCAAGGAGGAACGCACTAGTAGCGTCAAAATTGCTGTGATCGAACAGAAATTTCTCGAGCTCACAATCCTCTTGGGTGATCTCTTGGATCAAGCAAACATCAAGTATATTAGCATTAGGTTCGGAGGGTTGATTCCCCAACTTAAAAATGTTGAGTTCAATTGTCATGTTTCCAAAAGATAGGTTCATCGAACCATTTTGACAATTGATCACCGCATTAGAAGTCGCAAGGAATGGTCGACCGAGTATCACCGGAATTTGACTCCGGGGGTTAGCTACAGGCTGTGTGTCCATAATAATGAAATCAACGGGGAATATGAAGTCCCCTACTTTAATCAACACATCCTCTAACTCACCCCTAGGATGGGTGATGGATCGGTCGGCCATTTGGAGAATACAATGTGTGGGTTTCAACTCTCCAACGCCTAATTGCTCATACACTGAATAATGAAGCAGGTTAACACTGGCACCAAGATCTAATAGTGCGCGGTTGATGTTCTTATCCCCAATAGTTATTGAAATTGTAGGACAGCCAGAGTCCTTCCGTTTTTGAGGTAAAGGTTGGGTAAGAGCATTACTTACTGCACTAGCCAATAAAACTTTCTTAGGTACCTGTGATTTTCTCTTCTTGGTGCATAAGTCCTTCAAGATTTTAGCATAAGAAGGGACTTGTTGAATTGCATCCAAGAGAGGAATGTTAATGCTAACCTGTTTAAATAACTCCACAATCTTCTCCATTTGTAGAGTTTGTTTATTGGATCTCAACCTGTTTGGAAATGGAATATTTTGAAAATTGGTTGAGTCCAATATTTATGGAGGAGATTGCGGAGTTAGAACGGATCCCAGTGTTGGTGTTTTTGTGGAGTGAGATGTGGGTCCGTTCTGAGTAGTAGAAGAAATAGAGCCTTGTGAAGAATGGAGAACAGGCTCTGAAGACGAAGAAGATGAAGACGAAGAAGAAGAAGCGGTGGCCGGGGTGTTATCATCAATGCCAACATTGTTGTGCAACGTCCTTCCAGATCTCAATGTAGTCACGGCACTCACATTATAGTTTTGTTGTTCATAAGCAACATGTGCATTTGTGGGTGACCGGGATTTGGCAATGGTTGAGATGGAAGCTTCCCCTTCTCTCGCTCGCTTAAAGCAGCATTCAGTTGTGCAATTTGGACTTCAATGGTTTTGATACTTTGCCCATGTGATACAGTGTGTTGCACCAAAGACTGAATGGAAGACTGGATGTTGGCTGAGGATTGAGTTGATTGTTTTAAAAACGCATCCAGACTTCGTTCTAACGAGATAACCTTATCGTTATTTTGCGGAACAAAATTGTTTTGAGGAAAAGAGTTGTTTGGTGCAAAATTGTTCATTTGACTTTGGTAAAGTTGCGGTTGGAAAGGTTGTTGATATTGAGTTTGTTGAGGGGCTTGTTGTTGAGGAAGAGACCTCTGAAAATTGTTTGTTGCCTTGGAATTGTTGTTGATTTTGATTCCAAGCAAAATTGGGGTGGTTCCTCCAACCAGGATTGTAAGTTGAAGAGTATGGATCATTTTTTGTCTTTGCTAAAAGGCAGCATTGACTTGATCCTGTCCTTGAGCAGGTGGGTTGTAAGGACACTCTTCGGTCAAATGGAACGGATCCGAACAACAAGCGCATATAGTGCGAGGGGGTAAAACAGGGACAGGAGAAGGCGATGAGAATTTGCTCTCAATTGCTTCTAATTTTCGTGTAATTATGGCCATTTCGGCTTTCATTGCAATTGGCATATCAAGTTGGTGAACATCTGCCCTAGACGGACCGGATGAAGTAGATGAAGTGGACGAAGTGGTCTGTCTAGTGCTTTCCCACTGAAGTGTTTATTCGGCAAGATCGTCGAGAAATTGCCAAGCTTCCTCGTCGGATTTGGTAAGAAAGTGACCTTGACAAATGGTTTCCAGCAACTGCTTAGTTGCTGGGTTCGATTCTTCGTATAAAGTTTGGCAAAGTTTCCATCTTTCAATACCATGATGAGGGCACTGAACAAGAAGGTCTTTAAATCGTTCGAAACACTTCCAAAAAGGTTCGGAAGGAAGCTGGGAAAATTGGTTAATTTCATTACGAATTCTCACGGTCTTATGATGTGGGTAAAATTTTTTAAGAAATGCCTTAACAAACTCTTCCCAACTTTTTTATGGAATGCGATGCTGTACTATATAGCCACTTTTCAGCTAGGTCACACAAAGTGAAAGGAATAACTCGTAGCCTTATAGCATCATCGGACAGTTGGGTGGTCTTCATCATTGCACAAACATTCTGGAATTTGTTAATGAAGATATAGGCATCTTCGGATTCCAGTCCGTGAAATTTGGGCAACATGTTGATGAAGTGGGGCTTAATTTCGAAATTATCCCCATTTGCCGGCGGAAGTGAAAGATAAGTAGGAAGTGCGGAGCTGGTAGGATAGAAAAGATCCTGGAGCGCGATTCGCTGGGGCGCTTCAACAGAAGGTTGTTGTGGGTTATTCGCACCCAGTTGAGGTGGAATCGGTCCCGATGTAGGTAAAGGGTTGTTAGGATTGAATCCTGACATCTCCTTAGAAGATGATGAATGTGAAGATGAAGGTAAAGATGAAGAAGAAGTGGAGGGAGTTTCGACTTCGGAGTCGAACGCGTCATCAGTAGCGACTAACGAGACACGGACTAAACGGGCGCTAGTTTGCCTAGTCCAACCGGACATACACTAAAAGAGTTGTAGTGTAGTTAAACGTAGAATGTGAGGGTAAGAAAACGTCAATGAGGAAATGTGGGTAAAGGTTGGATGCAATGGAATTCTAGCGACAAATGGCAAGTTTTTGTAAAAATCTTGTTTTGTGTTTTTTTTTATAAGGATTTTTTGCAAAAGAATTTGTACGGAACTACGACACACTTTCAAACAGTCACAATTTAAGCATGCACAATCAAGCCTAAAGCTAGGGTCTCCTAAGTCAACTAGACTGCTCCTAACTGGTCCAAAGCGACAAGTTGTGAGATATCCCTCAAATTGCCTCTTCACCGCCAATTGTGGCCATGTAAGCACAAGTGAAGAAAGGAGGGTTCCGCTCACGAATCACCATAAGACGGGCCTTTTAAAGTTACCTTTCTCACTTGTCTAGCCTAGGCACCACCAAGTCAGGTTTAGATAAACGACAGAATGCCCACAACCTTCCTCTGTCCTAATGAGTGCGACAGTCCTTAATTGGCTGAGTCTATATATTTTTTAATTAACTCAAGGGTGATGCATATGCTTTTTATGGTTTCTGGGGTCTTAGGAAGGGTAATGAAATCCCCACCCAATCTTGATTGGTGTTATAGCCCCTTAAATTCCGTTTTAAATATGCAAAGCAATTAACACACAAAATCTAAAACACTTGCCAAAAAAATTTTCTTTTTATTTGTGGCGCAAAGAATCCTGCACAAAATGATTTATTGGAAAGGGAGAAGAAGTTTTGCGTAAAGAACCCTGCAGGAAAAAATTTCAGTGGAGATCAGAGGGTAGGAGAGTGGACAAAAATACTTACAGAGAATTTTTGAGTGCTGACGTCAGCAATTTGACTGCGGTTCCGCGGTCAAACCCCTACTTTAGCCGCGATTCCGCGGTGGTTCAGTTAGTTTAGGCCTCTGAGATTTTTCTGTGTGCTGTTATGGTTCTCCTCTGTCTGTTCGGATCCTCTGTTTGTTGATTTGTTCACTAGGCTTAATCCAGATCTGAATCAGTCCGTCTTCCTTTCGTGCACAATTCGCACAAAAACAATCAAAAATAACAAGATGATTTTTTTTATGTATTTTTATTTTGTTTTTCAATTTTTATATATTTTTAATTTCAATTAACCCGAAATTACAAAAAGAAAATAACTACCGTCTCCCCGGCAACGGCGCCATTTGATTATTTAAGATTTTGTATGCGTTTTAAAATTAAAAGAATACCGCAATCAAGACGGTGTCGCTTGGTAGCTAGCCGGTTGAGTACGGGTCGATCCACAGGGAAATGGTGTTCTCTCTTTAAGTTCTAATGAGTTAAGTCCTATTTGTGGTAGGTTTTGTTTTAAATCTAAGAATGAGAATAAATTGATTTAAAGTCTTGCTAGGGTTAGGATTAGGTTAGTTTGGAAAAGGGATTCTGCTCACTGCTTTTAATGCCCTAGTTAAGAATATAGGTGTTAGGGTAATAGTCAACAAAGGGGATTAGCACGACTAGGAAGAAACATAGTTTCTTCCTTTTGGTCCTTGTCCGTCCTTTCTTAACTCTTAGCCCTAACCCCTATTTAAATCAACAACAACCGGTCTAACTAGGGAACCACCGCTATCTTGTAGGATAGGGTGCCGTAGTGAGCGATGTGTGGTTAATGTAAATAGAGTCCGTATTAATTAAAATTATAGGGGCAAAGAAAGGAGTGAGAGAGATTTCCTTCTCTCAAACCTTCCTTATCCTAACCCTAATAAGTGAGGAATTACTCACTCATTAGGAAGTTAACGATAAAATTCATTTTTATAATTTTTATATTAGAAAACTAAATTTCAGATAAAGAAAGACAGATAAAAAAATGCAGGAATTAAATTCAGATAAAAAAAAGAATGCAAGATAGAAAATAAAAATACCTTACTTTATTGATGACCTCTTCAACGATTACAAGAAAATAAAATTTTAATCTAGAAAATAAAAAAGGCATGCCTAATTAGGCTTTCGGCTTTCCTATTTATAGATAGGAGAAACCCTAGGTTTTACATCTGATCCATACATGAAATTACAAGACTACCCTAAGAAAGCCGGGTCAAAGCACCGACACCCACCGACACGTGCACCGACACGTGCACTGCATGGCCGCCGTTCCGTGGCAGAATGCCATGTTTGGCCGCGGTTCCGCGGCCATATAGTGGGGTCTTGAGTTCAACTTCTCAGGGCTGCTTCATGTTGCTTTTTCCTTCTGTTTTCTTCACTTGGTTCCTCAGAATCTTTTCTACTTTCTTCCAGATTTCCAACAGTGCAGAATTATGTGGACTTTTACCGTGAGCTTCCTGTTGAAGTCTTGAATCTTGTGCTAACCTTTTGCTTTGTGCATTGAACTGTCTACTGATCTTCATTTGTTCCTTGAACTAGTAGCATCATAAGGACTCATCTATTGTTAGTCGTAGTCTCACATTTGTGGCGTCTTTTCATGAATTTCACTGTAATGATCTGAGAACCTGTAGTCTGCAACTATTTAGCAGACATGGATCTGTTGAAGTCAAAATTTGCACCCCGGTTGACCAAGTCAAAGTCAAGGTCAACCCTAAGCCAGGTGGGCCCAAGCCCAAACAAGTGGGCCAATGCCCAGGTCGAGCCCGAACACGAAGCGTCCGGCCTTCCGCCATGCCAACAAAGAAAAAAAAATCATGTAATAAATAATTTTTATGTAATTGTTTATGCATGAATGTAAACGAAATGGGCATAAAGCCAATATTTTGTAAGCCCATGGCTTATGTGCAAAAATGAAATGGCACATGAGCCATGGGATGGGCAAAATGCCATCTTTGTAAAGCCCAAGGGGCTATATGTAAATATGTGAGCCTATAAAGGCAAAGATAATGAAAATATCCAACAACTTTTCTCTCTCTCAAAATTTTCTTCAGATCTGAGATCTTTCTTTCTTCTTCAAGGTTCCAAAACCTTCTTCTTTCTCTTGAATTAAATCAAGAGTTTTACTCTTCCTTTTTCAAAACAAAATAGTTTTTCACCACAAAACCCACAAAGGGGAACATGGATCTATCATTAGATCTGAAAAAGAAGAGATTTTGAGATTTCACATCTCTTGATCTTCAAGATCCAGCAAGCAACAGGAGGAAGAAGAACATCATTCACTAAACCCCAAAAAAAAAAAACACTCAGGAGTCCAACTCCTCTCTGATTTCTCTTCTGAGAAATTCGTTTTAGCAGCGCGTTTGCGCAAGTGCGCAAAGCGCCCGCGTGCCGACACGTGGCGCGCGTGCTTGCGCACCTGCACAAAGCGCCCGCGTGCCGATACGTGGCGCGCGCGCGCGCTTGCGCACCTGAGCGCTTGCGCAAGTGCGCAAAGCGCCCGCGTGCCGACACGTGGCGCCGCGCGCTTGCGCACCTGCGCGCAACGCGCATTGCGCAAAGCGCCCGCGTGCCGACACGTGGCGCGCGCGCGCTTGCGCACCTGCGCGCAGCGCTCTTGCGCAAAGCGTTCACGTGCCGACACGTGGCGCGCTTGCGCACCTGCGCGCAGCGCTCATGCGCAAAGCGCCCACGTGCCGACACGTGGCGCGCTTGCGCCTGGGCGCACAGCGCCTAAGCGCACAGCGCCCAAGGTGCTGCCCCACGCATCCTTTGGATGCCTTTTCTCTTTTATTTATAAATATATGTGTATATATATATTTGTATACAAATGTACACATACACATACTCCGCAACATTCTCCCCCTCCAGAAAATTTTCGGGCCGGGGCGCTGCCCCAAACCCCGCAAGGGGGCTGCTAGCCCCCTTGACCCCCAGCCCGCTATCCGGGTAGCGGGACCCCCGTAAAAACTCTGCGTGGCTCCCGATATATCCAAAACCCCCCTTTCAAAACAGAACACACGTACACTGCACATTGAGTTCGCATGACCAGTTTAACCCGTTAATCGGAGGTTCCCTCGCCCCAAAGGCGAGGGGTAATTAACGGCAGCTTAGTCCGCGGCTGCCGGAGATTCAGATCCCCACAATCATTAAACTCCAGCCTACCCTAGGCAGGGGGAATCTGTAGTACGCCTGAGACGCGTGCGCGTATTCCCATCTCAATAGGGTGACAAAAAACACCATACAGGATCAAAAGCACCTATTTATTTGCAATGTGATTAAGAATGGGCGATATAATAATGCAAAACTCTGATATGAACAGGGGCCAAGGAAAGTCGTTCAATCACCGACTTGCGTTTGGGTAGTGGTGCCCTCGAGACCACCACATTTGGCCTTCTGCCTTTCGAGGCCGGTCTTTCTTTTACCGGAGCTTGGAGAGCTGGGATGGCGTTAGCTGGCACGAACAGAATAGAGCCAAATGGTAGCGGCGGCTCCTCCCATTGTCACACAAGACTGGCCGGGAGGACCGTCCTGGCGTCCATCTCCGTCGTGTAGGAGATAGGAGTTGTGTTGAGAGCTGAGCTTGTCCTTGGGGACATTGTTGAGGCTTGCTAGCTTGAAATCATGCATGAAAGAGCATTATTTTAGTATTAATATGGATACGTATGTTGATTGAGTTCACATAAACGTTTAACCCGAAATATGGGAGGAGAGATTGGTCCCACCGGGTGTGCCAGAATCTGTAGGGTGTTTTTCGTCGCCCCATTGAGATGGGAATACGCGCGCGCTGGTCAGGCGTACTACAGATTCCCCCTGCCTAGGGTAGACGGGGATTTATTGATTGTGGGGATCCGAATCCCGGCAGCCGCAGATTAAGCTGTCGTTAATTACCCCTCGTCTTTGGAGCGAGGGAACCTCCGATTGACGGATCAAACTGGTCATACGAACTCGATGTGCAGTGTACGTATGTTTTGAAAGGGTTTTGGATATATCGGGGGCCTCGCAGAGTTTTACGGGGGTCCACAGGCATGGCACGTGGGTGCTTGGCGCCCACGGGTCACATGCCTGGCGCGTGGGCGCTTGGCGCCCGCGGGTCACGTGGGCAGCGCGTGGGGGCTGGGCGCCCGCGGGTTACGTGCGCGGCATGCGACACGAGACCGCTGGTCGTCAGCTGGTCACTTGCGCAGCACGCAATCGCTGGGCGCCAGCGGGTCACGTGAGCTGCACGCGACCGCTGAGCGCGAGCGCCCGCGGGTCGTGTGAGGTACACGCGACCGGTGGTCGCCCGCGGGTCACGTGCGCGGCACGCGACCGCTGGAAACACCAGCAGAAAAGTGGCTTAGCCCCTGGGTTAGGAGTTGAACTCCCAAGGGGTTTTGGAGTTGAACTTCTAACGGGGATTATGTATAGATTTGGAGTTAAACTCCAACAGATTTTGAATGGAGTTAAATTTCTAGAAATCTTTGGATCTTCTTTTGATCCTCGGATCCTCCCGGAATGGGATTTTTAGATATGGGTATCCTTTTTCTTCTTCTCTGTTGGCTGGATATTATGGGGGAAAGGGGACGTAAGACTTAAAATCTCCCCTTTTAAGAATTTGATGGCTGATCTGAGCTCCCCTTCAAGGGTTTTATGGTGAAAAACTATTTATTTTTGGAAAAGGAAGAGTTAAACTCTTGATTTAATTCAAAAGAAAAGAAAAAGGTTTAGAACCTTGAGGAAGGAGGAGGAGGTACAAACCCTAATTTTTGGGGAGAATGAATTATTCTTCTTTATTTCATTATCATGTTGCCTTATATAGGCTTACAAATTTACATATAGTCCCTTGGGCTTTACAAAATGGTATTTTACCCATCCCATGCCTCATATGCTCATTTCTTTTGCACATGAGCCATGGGCTTTACAAAATTATGCCCATTTTTCTTACGTTCATGCATAAAAAATTACATCAAAATTATTTATTACATGATTTTTATTTTGGCATGGGGGGAGGCCGGCTGCTTCATGTTCGGGCTCGACTCGGGCATGATTCCACTTGATCTAGGCTTGGGCTCACTTAGTTTGGGATTGACTTTGACTTTGACTTGGTCAACTGGGGTGTAATTTTTGACCCCAACACCGACTACCTGATCGAATGCTCGCCGGGAACTTTAGTAGATGGCCGCACTCCCGATGCCGTCGACGAAGTGCACTTAGGCGGAACACCGTGGCCGCAAGCACCCGAGTGGATGCTTTTGGCAACAGGGTTCTCCTACAGTCACTTTGTCGGGGCTATAGGCGTGGCTATCTAGTAGTGTTTCCCGGCGAGTGTTCGTGTACTATACGCGATTGCGACGGAGTTTTATTCGAATCAAAACTCTGTGGCAATCGATTAACCGAAACTAAAACGCTAGTTTTACCGATCACTAACTAGTTTTCACAAAACTAATTATTTTGGATTCTAAAAATTGTATCACATATCATCATAATCTATACGGCGCTAAACATTTCGATCGATTCATCAAACGCCCACAAAACACAGAGGCCTTAACAACTTGAGTCTCGTTAAGTACACACAGAAAGTGCCAAATTTGATACTGGAGCAGCACAAGGAAAATGATGCCGGAAAGCCAAAAAGTTGCGGCGGAACCGCGGCCAAACTAGGGTTTGGCCGTTGTTCCGCGGCTCTTTAATGGAATTGGCTCCTCGAATTTCTTGGGGCTCCAAAAAAACACTGCACGATTTTCTGCATATTTTTAATCTCGAAAATTCCAACTTTTGAAAAAGGACAGAAACTTGATAAAATTTCAGGCTTCGAAAACCGATCGAACACTTTAACATCGTAAAGACTTTCCCTAATGATCTAGCTTGGCTCTGATACCATGAAAGTCTGCCCTAGCACCAACACAAGGTTAAAACTGGCATCAATCATGTTATATTTAAAATTTTGGGGTGCTAGACTACACTAACTAAGGATCAAACTAGATGATTAGGATTTAACATGATATCAAAAGAACTTTACACTAAGAGAAGGAGACAACAAACTTTGTAGACCGTGTCCTTCTGTTCTAAAGCTCCAGATAGTAGTCCCTATGACTCCTCATAGCTCCACTTAAAGAAGGATTGAGCTTGCTCCGTGACCTTTGTGCCAAAGATGATCCACCCGAAACTCCACTAATCCAAGCTACCTCTTCCCTAAACTCCTAACAGTGAAGGAAACACCTTAGTTTAAAGTGTTAATCTAAACTAGGATGATGAAGTAGGGGTTCTAAGCTCACTTAGGTTTCTTCAAAACCCTATGGTTCACATCACATGTGAGGGTTAGGGTTTTGTAGAGGAAGAAGAAGAAGATGGAAAAATGGAGAGAGCAAAAACGGCTAAGGCAAATGAGCTCAAGTAAGTGATTAAGTGTAGAATGGCTCAATAAAACCCTCACTTATTCAAGCATGGAATTTCTCTCAAAAAAAAAAATAGAACCATGCTTCAATAGTGAGTCAAGAGTAATAAAATAATGACCAAGCCACGCCTTACCATTCCACAAATATCTCCCCATTTTTCCACCTCATTTTTTCTATTTTCATAAAATAGAAAAAACCAACAATGCTTCATAATACTTACACACACACATCATATATACATATATTAATATTTATTAAGAAAATTATTAGTGAGATTAATATTAGTTAATATATAATTATATCAAATATAAATATACATCAAATTATTAAATTAACACTTGATTTAATAATCCGGTTATATCACATATAACCGACTAATATCATTTATCTGTATATCACATTATCAAATCAACACTTGATTCAATAATTCGGTTATATCACATATAACCTAACCGATATCAAATAACCGCCAGATTAGAATACGGTATCACATACTCGTATTTAATCAGGCCCCCACATATATCAGCATATGTGACCTACTTCGTTTCGCTTAAACTATGAAACTTCTGTGTGGGACTCTAAAGACTCGTCAATACGCCAGCAGTAGGTAATGATCACATCAGTTACCCACAAGCCGTCAGCGGTGCTAGCTGGACGTAACGGCTATCCAGGTATTGAGCGAATAGAAGATCAACAAGCAAGCTTGTCCAAACTCCCATGAAGCCTATAAGTAACACTTACCGTACAGTCCGGTCTTTTCGTCTGATATGTCGCATATCAAGTCTAGGAGTGGAATCGTCAGACCCCAGTAACTTGATAAGTCATGCCAATGTATGGTTCATAATGGTTCGAGAAACTACTGATAACACTTACCAGTAAATCTCATCAGCCCTGACCAGGGACTTGCTGTTATAACCAATCGAGCATAGCGCAACATCAACTCCCAATACCGGGAGAGACGAAACCCCTCCTATCGCTCACTGCCTCCAATGACTCGGGACTGTACCCAAAATCCACCTGTTTGCACGACTCCTTTGAGCCGTGGTAGGGAGAAAATCAAAGCACAGTGGGAACCACACAAGACACTATGACGATCTCGGGTCTACAGACTAACCTGTACCAGTTTTACCAGAGAACCGCTATCTTACGATAAGTATGGTACGAGTTCTCGGCAAGTCATGTTCGGTGTACCCATTCTCTATTGAGCACATGTGTACAATCTTTGATGTCAAACACCAATGGTTATGGGATCAACCATCGCCCCCTACAGGATCAAGAGACGTATACACTAGTCTACTCTGGAATATCGATGCCCTGTCTCGATATCCCTCAACTAGGAACAATTAAAGGATGTGATTGTGGACTACACAAGTCCCAGTAGTATGATCCGCATCATAGTCCTGGTAGTCAAGCAAACATCCTAAGGGTTTTATCAATATGTATCAGAGAGACAGTATAATAATACAAGTGTACATGTTAAGATAAAGAGCAACCAGATAGCATACTATGAGCAAGAAAGTCCTCTATATATATGTCCAAGCATCCACTATATCATACAATAATGGCCTCTAGGGCAAACATATTCCTAACACTTCTGATCTTCCCTACGTTCTTTGGAATTGGCCAATCATGAATAGCTACAATCTTTTCAGGGTCAACGACAATTCCATCTCCGGATACAATATGACCCAAGAACTTCACTTCTTCGAGCCAAAACTCGCACTTGCTCATCTTAGCATATAACTTTTCTGGTCTCAATGTTTGCAGTGCGATCCTCAAATGTTCTGCATACTCTTCTTTGCTTCTCGAATATACCAGAATATCATCAATAAACACCACTACCAACCGGTGCAGGTACGGTGAAAAGATTCGATTCATCAAATCCATAAATATTGCTGGTCCAGATCGCAAATCCAACTTCGAGAATACTCTGGCGCCACTGAGTTGATCGAATAATTTGCCTATGCGAGAGATTGGATACTTATTCTTAATAGTCACCCGATTTAATTCTCGATGATCGATGCACATCCTCCGCATGCCATCCTTCTTCTTGACTAAAAGAACTGGAGCTCCTCATGGTGAACCGCTGCTGCGAATCCAACCCTTCTGTAGTAATTTGGTGACTTGTTGTCTTTACCTCTTCCAGTTCCACCGGTACCATTGGATAATAAGCCTTTGAAATTGGTGCTGCTACAGTAATAAAATCAATCACGAACTCCACATCTCATTTTGGCGGTAAACCCGAAATGTCCTTGAACACATCTATAAAATCCAAAAATACTATTAGTGCTTCATCTGCAACTTGTTTACGAACTTCACCCTTCAGTAAACGGTTCCCTTCATCATGAATTTGCAAGTTTGTTCTAAGACTTGTGGGTTATTAGCCCACCACTCTTCCGCTGCACTACTCTGATAATTTGAAGCGGGTCTGTCAAAACTTTTTCAATCAAACATCTTACATCTGATTGGTCTTGAAGCGATCTGTACTACTGCAATCATCATATGTTCTCTTGTGTTTCTCATTGTTCCTCTAAATGCAAACGGATTGGTTCTTACGGGACGAGAGGAAAGATATAACATGGTTGCTGGATTCAAGCTTGTGATAAGTCATAAACTCGTAAGCAATGACGCTGAGAGAAAATAAGATAATACAACGACCATAAGTCAAGAAAATGAATCAAAATAGGACTCCAGGTTACCTAAATAGAGTATCGCATTGTAACCATGCCACGGTACATAGTTACAATCACATAACTCCATTCAAGTCGTCCAAATCCTACTATCGGAATCGAAAGAATAAGAAGGGAGAAAAAATAAGGAGTCAGGAGGATTCCAAGTTGAGATGCAAAGTCATTTCCATATCGTCAAGATAAAAAAGTTAAGGGAACGATAAGATTCAATAATTTGAATGACAAAACAATAATGTGGCAGAACATGTTCCTAAAGTTCTGGGTCTTAAGGACAGTGTATTAGATACCATACCCAACTACAAATTGAACCAAACCCCAGCTAACCTAAAACCTATGACTTTGATACCAAACAAACCCTGTCACGCCCCACTTCCTAAAATACGTAAACACGGCACGCGAAAAAACCAATCATGCTACCTATGGCTAGGAATAATCCCTCCATAGTCACATTACGGCTGTCAATATGATATCAAGAATGGTAAAATAAAATCTAGCTAATACATGTCCATCTACCACAATAAATAAAATCAAGAAAATACGTAAAGCGGAAACGAATCAAGATCCAATAAACAATAGTGTCTGGATCATGTCCTTTATGGGCTCAAATCGATAAAATAACACTACGGAAATAAAAGAAACTAAACTTATCTAAACTAAATGGCTAGTTTCTCATTGCTCAGCTTGCTTGCTAATGTACTCTTGATCTGCCTACGATAATGTCAGAGGAACTGGGCCATGCAAAACCCAGATATCAGTGCGTCATAATATCAAAATTAATAATAGCAACCAGGATATGATGCTATTATTAAACATGTGTATGAATAATAAACACAGATGTAGAACAGTGAGGTGTATGTATGTGATGTGTATCCTAAAGTCTGTGCTTCTAGATTATCTATTCTATAAGTCTTTAAAATCAATTTAATGGAATCGTCGATGTAACTCAATAGTATCCTATGCGTGTCCGGAACCATGGTCAAGATTCTCAGGCTGACTCCGAGACGTGCCGCTAAGCAGTAAACAGGTAACATGTGCAAATGAATGATGTCAGCAGCATCATTCTAGGGCTGGCCGAGCCCGTAAAGACTGATCAGTATGAATATCGAACTGTTGAGTTACAAGTCAGATTTCATTATTGATTTCCCCTTACCCCCAAGGTTTTGTGTTCAAATCAGGTATTGATGATATAAATCTAATGCCAACACGGGATCAAGCAGGTACAAGTCTTGTCTATGTAAACAACAAATCACGTCCGTCAGGACAACAAGTCAGGATTGTAGGCATTAGTAATAATATCCAACTAACAAGTCTGGTAGTGTGTCGTGAACATGTCATGTAATGTATGTTAACTAAAATAGATACCAAATGTAAAACTGTAGCCAATATCGAACCATGGTAAACACTACTAATGCCAGGATATATATGTATCTATCTCTAATAATCATTATACGTCCATTACCATGTATATTGCAATCTAGATAACATATTGAACTGTTATAGTATTATAATAATATCGTGATGTTCCGGAATGCAACTAAATAAACTAGTATCAGTATACGTATACTATAAAACTGTAAATCGGTAATTTATGCTGAATAGTAAAACAAATACACTATAATTTATTAAATAAATATTGATATAATAAAATAGCATGTCGCAAGTTTAGAACATGCCTGATCGAATCTCATGTCGAGATACGGATGTCACATTCCGACGTCGAAAATAAAGTCACGATGCAAAACTTACGTGCGCAGGACTTTACTTAGCTGAGCAGCTGTGTGACGTAGTGACTGGGCTAGATGATGAAGATGACTGGGTCGTCTGGATCGCCGGCGACGTGCGCAACTCTGGCGGGACAGCCGGAAACGAAAAGAAAAGAAAGAAGAAGAACGGAAGAAGAAAAGTGGAAGTTGTTGTTGGGGTTCTCTGGACTTGGCGAGGACAGGGGAGAGATAGGCGACGAGGTGACGGCGACGAGGCCGACGGCGAGGTGGCATCGCCGTGAGGGGGTTTGGTGTAATCGGGATTGATCGGGGGGTTGGTGGTGTATGGTGTTCTGGGGTTGCTGGAGAGACAAGGAGGTGATGGAAGTGATCGGTGGTGGTGGGTTTTCCGACGACGATGGGGTTCCGACGAGATTGAAGGTGATGAGTTCTTGGTGTGATCGGGAAGATCGGGCTTGTGGCTTGGGGTTGTCGGGGAAAGGAGAAGAGGAGAAGAGAACGGCGAGGCAGGGGAGAGGAAGACAAGGATGTGAGGGAGAACGGCGGCAAGGGACGACGAGGCATGGGTTAGGGCTCATGTTTGCGGCGGGGACGAAGGAAGAAACGAGGGGTAGAGAGAGTATGGATTTTGTTTTATAATAGATTATATATATATATATATATATATATATATATATATATATATTATAGAGCGAGAGAGGGGGTGTGGACGGGGGATTAATAGAGAAAGAGAGAGAGAGAGAGACGGGAGAGAGAAGGATTATTATTATTTAAAAATAATTTAATATTATATATATATATATATATATTTGTTATAATAATATATAATATATATTATAGGATTTTACAGATAATACCAGATTGCTCCGAATATTACCCATATCAATTCAAAAATCTAGTTTTTAAATATGGAGAATATACGTAAGAATTTAAAGCATGATGCGATATCCTATAAATAAAAACACATACCCCCAAATACAGATCTACGTAAATATACATAGCGATCAAAATACTAGTCTGTTTAACAATTAGAATATGAACATGATATATGGGTGCAACCACATGATATGGGGTACTATGACATGCAAGACTAGATAAGGAAATATATTATTTGATTTTATTTTGTATTTTTTGAAAAGATATTTAGAATCTAAATTATATTATATACATATATAAAATTTAGATTTGCATGGATACACTGTACTAGCAATATTTGATGTACTCTTGAACCATGATGGATTTCAAACATGCAGGTTGGGTCGGATAATAACCACAGCCGCTCATTGCATCATTCGGAACACAAAACAACAATAGTCAAGAATTTTGCCCAAGATTTGAAATACCCCAAATAAATATAGTATAACAGTGCTAGGGTGGTATAACCTCTATAAATCCTTCTCGTCAGAAAAAAGTCTATTTAACTTGCACTCGATCCACCCTTAAAGGTGATAAGATGAGACTCTTTTTTCCTAAACCAAGAGTTTGCAAAGATCAAGTCATAAGACAAGACAAAATCTAGAATCGAGTTATCTGCTTCATTCCTTTCTCCAAATCAAAACCTCCATGGATAATATCAAACCCACTACGACTAGTACCTACATGTCCATTGAGATCACCACCAATAAATAACTTCTCTCCGTTAGGTATCCTTTGCACTATCTCGTCTAAATCTTTCCAGGATAAACGCTTACTAGGTCATCAAGACCTATCCGTGGTGCATAAACACTAATAATATTAAGGATCTCCCCACCTAGAATAAGCTTAATCAATAGAATTCTATCATCTTTTCTCCTAATCTCAACTACATTCTCAAGTAACTGTCTATCTATGATTATGCCTACCCCATTACGATTTTTATCTCTACTCGTATACCAAATCTTATAACCACAAGGCCCTATAACTCCACCCTTTTCACATATCCATTTATTTTCTTGCAAACACATAATACTAATTTTCATCCTAATCATCAGCTCCACTAATTCTGTTAGTCTATCCGTAAGGAAATTTATATTCTAAGAAGCTGGACAGATCTGATGAAACCCTTACTTATTTGTCACTAAACCTAATGTCCGATATAGCGCGCCTCTTTCGGATAACGACTTAGAAGCTCTTGCATACTTAACACTGCACCCGGGATCCGATATTGCGCGTCGCTGAGTAGAGGGTGTCTCAACTATATTCTTATTATGACTCATGTCTTAGATTGTAACAAAGTTTTACTTTGGCTGTCACAAGCCTAGCACAACGCTCATCCTTTCTCATCCGGATTTGGGACCGGCAGCGGTTGGTTTGATATTTTGGTTTAATATTGTGATGATATTTCAAAAAAAAAAATATTGTAATGATAGAATAGATTTAGTAAGTGAAGAAGTATTGATAGTTTATTGAAATGAATGGAAAATACCAAAAGAAATAGGAATTTTAATAATTTGCAAGAAACCACCACAAAACTTGCAAACTACGGTAGTTTCTTATAATTTTAAAAGTTTTTGGTAGTTTCTTATACGGGAGCCAAAGTTTTGGAATCAAGCCTAACAATAAACAAGGCACTTACGTGTAATAAAATTGATAAAACTTGACATCATCTCAGCAGTGAAGAGATTTTGAGAGAACAAAAAAGAGGAAATCCTTTGCTTGCTTGCTTGCTTGCAGCATCTTGTTAAATTAGTTAAGCAAATTCTATGAATTATAAAAAGAGGATAATGGAGATTCTAATGGGCCAAAACCCAAATTTCTGTTTTAATCCACCAAATAATTAGTTGGCGACCAAGACCTCAATATTTTAACTATACATTACAACACACATCTCTAAACAACCCTTCAACAAATTTCAACAATTTAATACAATCTCATAAAAAACCAACAACTCACTGTTATCACCAGAAATAAGATTAAAAAAATTCCTCAACATATTTCTTCAATCACTCTTCCCTTACAAAAGGGAGCTCTACGTTGTGGTATAATTCGGTTACATAAAGTAAAAGCATTTAGAAAGAGAAAATAAAGTATAAGCATTTAGAAAAAGAATACGACGCGCATTCCCTACTCGAAAATGCTAGCCTTGCAACAATCTGCTATGCAAATATCACAAAAATAACAAGTTTGATGCTTCAAATCCAATAGGTCAAGAAACTTAACACCGGCTTTATTCCTCTAAACAAACCGTTGATAACCAACACCCCACAATATATGCATTATACATTACACGATAAACACCTAAAAACACCCCCTTCAACAAATTTCAATCACTTAATACAATCTCATACAAACCAATATGCACATTATTATCCCAAAAAGATGGAAAGAGAGAAAATTCACTCCTGCTTAACAATAGGCAAGGAGCTCAACTCCGTTGTACTATAAAAAGATTCATCGACCGCAAAAGTGTCGTCCTTTTCTTCATCCCATTTAAGCACTTCCCTTATGTATTTAAAAGCCTCGTCAACAGTTGGTCGATCCCTAGCATGTGCTTGCCACACGAAAAGCTTTCGATTTGTGTGAGAGAAGTAAAGATCCTTAAATTTCATTGCGACATAAAAGAAGGCTTGTTGGGCTAGGGTTTGGTTGTTCTGTGAGGTTCTCACGGGCAAGAAGTCGCTGAACCATTCACATGTTGACAAAGGCGAACTGTTGATTTTGTCTTCAAAGAGATCATATTTGTTGAGCACAAGCACGAATGGGGTGTCTCGGAAGCAAGGATGCCTGATTTTTTTTAAAAGAATAGTAATTAGTTTAAAAAAGAAGCATAAATTCAAACAAAAAAGAAATGAGCAAGTCATGTTTAGATATTTTTGGCTCAACTGCAGAAAAAATATCCTTCTCTTTTGGCCGTATAGAAGGAAATGCCACTCTAACTTGCACTTTGTCCCCTGTTTTAACAGGGGTTAAATATTTCGGTTAAGCTAGATTTTTATTCACAAAATACCCCATAGTATGAATATCAAGTGTTAACCATTTATAAAATAATTACCAGAAGAAAAAAAGAGAAGTTTGGGAGTATTTTGATAATAAAAATCTAATTTTTTTAATTAAAGAAATAATTAAATTTTTATGGGCGGTAAAACAGTCATCTCATATATCATTTAATTTGTTATCTTCATATCAGACAATTAGAAGTTTTTTTTTAATTACAGCAAACTTCCTTAATCTTTGGTTCTAAGATAATTTTTTCCGTCACTGAAACGTTTTTTTAAAGGAAGTTAACTGAAACACATTCATAATCAATAGTATTTTAGTGAAATTTAGCCTTTAAAACTTTTTGGGGTTAAAAAACATGCCTTTATTGCAAAAGTACAAACGTTGGAATCGGCTCATAATCCTTTAATTCAGGTCACCTCTTTAAGCGCAAAAAATAAACTTGGGGAAAAAGAGAACCTCTCGATGAGCCCTCTCTCTGCGGTGCGCCACCACACAATCCACGGATGCCTCTGGCCCCAAAAACAACCTCAGGGGTGCACCACAGGTTGCTGATGTCAGCGACATCACCTGGTCCCTACCCTTCTTACGATCTTCCTCTTTCTTCTTTTCCTCTGCTCCTCTTCTCCCCTTGCCAGTCGGCGCGGCGGATTCCGGGACCAACGCCTTGCTTGCCGACGAGGCAGAACCAAGTCGGCAGAAATCAAAGCCCTATTTTGGTAGCGGTGGGCCCACAGAGTTGTTGGGCAGGTGAATGAGTGGGTGTTTAGATTCTGGGTCTCTTTTCAGGCTGAGGAGGTGCCCGATGCCCGTTGGCGCCAATTAGTGGAACCATTAAGATTTTTTGAGTTGTATTTTAGAATCAATCTGTTATGTTTTGACCATGAGACGAAAGTATTTCTGGATTTGGATTTTACCAAACTATTAACAGCCTAAAGGCTACCACAGCACCCAATTCTGTTATAAATGACAATTTTGTTCTAGTTTACGTTTTCGAGTTTTGTTGAGTTAAAAATCTGGATATATTCTCATACTGAATTGAAAATTTTGTATGGATATGATAGTTTACCTTCTAGATTCTGAAGAAATCTTACCAACCTATCGAACAATTATAATATTTATTATGGTGCGCTATTCTTATAAACCTAAAATACGAAACTTCCAAAATGTGATGTATATATGCTAATGCAGTGAACAACTTGATGTGGTTAAATCTTGGCTAAATTGAGGAAATACTCCTCTCACTCTTGGCCTTGCATCAGTAGTTATACTCGTCTTTTCAAAATCTGCACCTTGTACCATCCATAAAAATTTAATTATTTCTTTAATTTAAAAAATTAGATTTTTATTATCAAAATACTCCTAAACTTCTCTTTTTTCTTCTGGTAATTATTTTATAAATGGTTAACACTTAATATTCTTAAATTTCGTTGCAACATAAAAGAAGGCTTGTTGGGCTAGGGTTTGGTTGTTATGTGAGGTTCTCAAGGGCGAGAAGTCGCTGAACCATTCACATGTTGACAAAGGGGAACTGTTGATTTTGTCTTCAAAGAGATCATATTTGTTTGCTGTAATTAAAAAAAACTTCTAATTGTCTGAAATGAAGATAACAAATTAAATGATATATGAGATGACTGTTTAAGAAAAGTAAAGTGGGCACCTGATTGTGGTCTCAAAAAGCTCCTTGCTTTGCACCATCTTGTTCTGAAGAGGCCTGCTATTTCCATTCACCGGGGAACCATACTGGTCATAATCACTGAGAGCTACACAAAATATCACCACACGCACATCCTCAAACATTTCGACCCACTTGCAGCCTTCATTCATTCCCTTGGCACTAACCTTGATTAGCTGATATCTGATAAAAGAACGAAAGCAAAAGGAAGGTCATTCACATGGCTATGGCTGTCGATTACCCATCCTATAGATATATGGACTAAATATAAGGATAAATTACACTAAAAATACCCTTAAGTATCGCTGTTTTCATTAAACCATCTTAAAGTTTTTTTTTTAAAATTACAGTAAGCTCCATTAAAGTGCTACAAATTAGCGAACAGCTGTAGCAAAAAGCATCAAGGTAGTAACATGAAAAACATTTGAAGTTAAGGGCATTCTGGTGTAATCTAGCCCTAATATAAAGATTGATTGGATTTGGAATGTTCTTAAAGTACTGGGTCCAAACCACTGCTCTTGATCGTTTGTTTTACCCTTGGTCCCAATTTGCAACCCAAGGGGTCGTTTGAGAGCATTTAGCAAAGCATTACTTCCCATTCCTTTTGTGCACTTGAATTTTATAAACCATGCTCTTCCAGCTAGGATGTGTGAGGATGCCAAGGTACTTATTATTTTGGCATTTTCATATTTCTTTTTCTTGTTTTCCCTTGAATGAATTTTGGTTCAATACATGAGACAGGCTAAATCACACTACAATACCCTTAAATAGCATTGTTTCTCACTAACTAGCTTTAGTTTCTTATTTAAGAGTTTGTTTTGGGAAAAAGAACTCCAAAACCAAAGTTAACTTTTAAGAGTGCTGAAATTAAAAGGATATATGGTAATTTAGTGGAAAACAACGATAGCAAAGGTATTTTAGTATAATTTAGCCTATGAAGTATATTGGAGATTCTAATTGGCATGCTACTAAGCCAACTGTATCAAATATTTACTAGTCCAAGCCACAACAACTGAGACCAATCGTGTAGTGATGAGAAATAACCTGGTAAGTGGTTGGGAATGAGCGTCGGGATTGTCATTGTAAGGTTCCGACATTGGGCTACGATCATCAAGCGCGAATTCAATGAAGGACAATCCGTTCCCTTGAGTTACCCCTTCAGCATACAATATATCTTTCTCCGTAGGTTCATATTCATTGCTAGATATTTCAATAGCCTGAAAGAACACAAATATGATTTAAATTTATGATCAACTAAAATGCAATAAATTCTCCCAAGGAGTGTGTGTGCATGCATGAACATATAGTTCAGTGGTATGTTATAGCTTAATACACATAGTTAGCTTACAACACAACAGATTAAACTTTTGGGTCGACAGTTCTGGGCGTGGTAGCCAAGTACCAAGTTTCCAAGAGGTTATGGATTTAGACCTCATCAAGCCTATTTACAAGTATATTTATTAATTCCCAATTTTATTTTTTTCCCTCTGAAGCGAGTATTTCCGCTTAAGGTGTTTCCACATGGCTCAAGGACCAATATGAGGGGGTCTATTAGGATTTGTTTGGCTTTGGAATTAAGTTAACCATAGTTTTGGAGAGTTACCTAACTTAACTTCAGTTTCCTAACTATTGCCCATTTGGCTTTCATTTTGGACTTTGAAGTTTGGATAACCAAAGTTATCAAAGGTTCAAAGTTGAGATAAGCAAGAGTTGTCTAAAATCCAATCCAACCTCTTATATCTCAACTCCAAAAAATGAGAAGAAAACACCCATGTTGGAGTCTACATAACTCCAAAGCCAAACAACCTTTTAAGTGGAGAAAAGGCCTTGCAAACTAGATATCACATAATCTATACCTCCGCTTAAATAAACTATGGTTATTCTAACTACAACCCAAACAAGCCCTTATGCGTTACTGCCTCTGTTTGCCTCTGTTTCCTCTTGCAAGCATATTAAGAAGTATCAACTTTTCTAAAATATAAAATGTCATAGATGTGAAATCTCTCATATAACATTATAATAGTCTTCATTATTGCAAAAAAAATTACCGCGACGAAGCCCACCGGCCCTGCGTGCCCCTCTTCGAAGCACTAAATGGGAGAACCCGGGTCTCCCCCCCCCCCCACAAACTCCTATTGCCCACCACTAGGCTATGTGCCCCGCACCATTATTGCAATTTTAGGGTTAGTGGAACTCCATATTTAAAATGCATTGGTAATAGAAGTATAGAGTAAAAAAGCTTCTTAACTCTAAAGGGAAAAATAATTTGAGGAGAGAAAAGTGTACCCAAAAAAATAAAAATACTAGCAATGGAGGAAGCATGTTATTGCAACTTAACCTAACCTTCTGGGTAAAGTTGTTCTCCCTCAATATATACTAAATTATTCAAAAGTTTAAATCTGATGGGTGCTAGAGATATACCCGACTCAAGAAGTAATCAGCGACATCGGGAAGAAAATGAAGCTCGCTTCTTCTCTTGTATGTTTCTTGTATAGCAGGATCTTTCCACATCTCATCAACCAAGGGGGCATATTCACATGTCGCGGCAGGGGAAAATGCATCTAAATCTCCCATGGCTATGATGTCTAAGAGCCGGTCTGAAAACTGCTTCAGCTTTCCATTGATGGAGTAAACACATTGAGTCGAAACATTGGTCTCGCCGATGGCTTCACCTGAAGCTACTAGAAATCAATTACTGCAGCAATATGAATGGATTCAACAGCAGTACAATCAGCTCAATGTTTAAGTGTAACAAAATGTATTAAATTTCCAAATATATTTACGTTGAAGCATCTGTAGAGAAATCGGGGCTTAGTGCCCCTGTAGCATGCCCTCTACATTGGAGCTGGCACAGCAACATATTATTGGATAATACCTAATATTTAAATATTGGATTTACTTTATGACATCTTTCTCACACTAAATATTTGACCCACTTTATGTTACATCACTTTACTCAATATGCAACACCCAACAAGACACTGTCGCATCAGCTTCACTGTATAGGGTGCAGCCTATAGTGACATTTTAGGCCCCAACTCATTTTCTGTAAATTTGAGTTGGCAAGAAACTATCAGGTATGAGAATAACAGCAAGACTAATTTGAAGCTTATATGCTCGAATGGCAACTAATGAAATTTGACTATTACTGAATACTGACAGAAATGCAGTGGTAATTACAAACAAATTAAGGATTTAATCCTGAACAACAAACCACATAACTTTTAATAAATTTATACTACGAAAAACTATGTATTTTTTCAGGATCGTGCGAATAAAATATTTGAAAGGAACTAAGCACCCCTCATATTCCATAGCTAGTTTTTCTTCGCTAAATTCTCATAATCACTATTAATGTTCACTTAATCTGTGAAACAGTGAAAATTAATACCAAACTAAGTACTATACAATCTTGAAATTAAATAACAGACTTACACAGCTTCAAAACAAAACAAACAATTAAAAGAAAAAGAAATGCGCTAATGATATATAAAACCTTCAGTTGGATGCTGATCAAGGGAGTCTATTGCTTTCGACTTAGATAAAGCTTCTTCCTCGAAGCGTTCCCGCCCCTCCAACAAAATACTGAGATATTTGTACATATTACTTTGGATCATTAATTTAATATTATCAAGCTCTTCTTGGGTGAACTTATTCCCATATAAATATTTGGCCTGTTCAAACAAAAAAAATGCCATCAAAGAGAAATCAGAACAATCATCACAGAAAGGGAAAGAAGAAAATGGGAAAATAGAATCAAACTAGTGTTACTTGCTGCGTAGATTAGATAGATGTCTATTGGAAGGTCGATAAGATTCATATATCATGTCAGCGGTCCATATAGCTGCTATAGTGATAAATAGGCTTAATTTCACTTAGCTGCTATAATGATAAACATGCTTAATTTCACTAAACTATCAAAAAGCATACTTGTTTCTTGCTAAAGTACCAAAAACATTGTAAATTACAAATAACTACCAAGCAGTTCCATATGTACAATGTCTGTTTTTGCAGTGACTTATACCCATGTTTTACTAAACTAACATAATGGCGCTGACAATCTTATGGTAGTTAGTGAAAAGCGGGTATTGTTAATATGAAACTTGTTAGTCATTACTTGAATTTACGAGCAGCTGGTAGTTTAGTAAAAACGGTAATATAGAGCTTAGTGAAATCAAGACTAATAAAGTATAATGTATAAAGAAAATGGGGTCTAAAGTGTCACTAAAGGGCTTCCTGGATTAAGGTGTTTCTTATTATTTAAGGCAAAGTGGCATAAAGTGAAGTCGTAATTTATTTTAAAAGATGCTCAATAAGGCATTGCTATGTCTATTGCTATGTCTATTTCACCCTACAGTAATATTGTAGACCCCTTCTTCTCTAATGTATAACATGAAAGTCCATGGATTTCAATTTAACATACCATAGCCTATAAAAAGAATTAAACCAGCAAATTCAAGATCTCCCCTGTTTAAAGATAGTGCTTGTCCCTGATCCCTGTGGTCCAATTAGTAGAAGTTTTTGAATCCTTTTCGGCTCCAAGTAGTTTGGGACAGTTCTCGGAATATATGGAGCCTCATTCCTCAGTCCATTTGAGTTTCCTTGAGGCACTGGAAGTGACAATAGCGAACATGCCAATCTTGTTAAAGCCTGCCTAGAAAGAAACATAAGGTGCTATGAGAAAAAAATTGCTCCACATATATTGCACAACTATATACCAAGAATTAATCAATATTCATATGTATAGAAAACAACAGGCAATAAAAGCTATATGTACCGACTCCCAGATTTTCCCTTTAATATTATTCTGTCCTTCCTCTTCGTAGCGACCATCATCATACACCCAGAAATGAGTATCGTGTGGGCATTGCACATTTGCAAGCTGCAATTTCAGGAAGTTAAAAATTCAATTATACTGAAATTTGGAAGGGAGAGATGCCAGCTTACGATTTCAGAGAGTTAAGTGGCAAAGAACAGTTAATTGGTCAACTCAAATAAAACTTCATCATTGAATTACTACTCTTTTTTTAATCAATGTCCTATACTAGTTGGAATTGTTGAAGCAGACATTCCATTAATTGAAACAAGCAAAGTTAATTGGACTTCTGTAAAATAGAGGAAGCTTTAGTAAACATCAAGAAAAGAACTAAGCAAGTTCTATACATCTAAAATAACTATCTCAATTTAATAAAGAATATATTACTTTTATTGCTAAATTATTATTAATTAAAGGTATCCGAATACATCTGCTATGTCCCTTGATGTTTTAACAAGGAAATCAATCAACTTGAAGCAAAAATCATGTACAGTCCATTAGAAAAACAAATTATGAACGTATCTACCTTTAGCACTCTCAGCTCAATTTTTGTGATCTCTCTGCCATTTATGTACACTTGGGTGTTTCCATTGCTCGCATTAGATGAAAGCTTCCCACTAAAATTCAAGTTTGAGCTAACAACTCTATCTGGTTTCTCCCCTTCCTGCAATACCAAAAAGAATGTTATAGTGTCACACGAAGCATAAGAAAATGATTAATTGCATAAAACACCCCATGTAGTTTACCATATTCGGTACTTCACTCCTCAAGTGACATATTAGCGCAAACACCCTTGCTGCCCATCAACCAAAAGCCTAAAGACACTCAAATTTCAATCTGAATAACTCAAATGATTGACTACTTGATCTTTAGAATATGTTTATGTTGTTCAGCATAGAATTGAGTGTTTTTAGGGTTTTGTCGATGACTGTAACACGTGTTTGCGCTAATAAATTGCTGGGTTGGGTATAAGAGCTACACTGAGCAAATTACAGGGGTGTATTAGGCAAATAACCCGAAAAAAACATTAGCACATAAAATATATTCACCTTCCCCCATAAGCCCGATTCCTTATCATACCAATACCTTCCCGGCTTCAGCTTCTGCGGCGGCAAGGGGCAACTTAGTAGTTCCGCCATCTCATCTGGCCTCAACGGGCATCCATTCACAACAAGTTGATCTGGCCTCAATTGATTCGCTGGGCATTCCTTCTCTGCTTTCAAAATTTGCCTAACCTCCAATGGACCTAATAACCTCGACAAAATCCTCGAACTCTTGCCCAGTTTCGATCTTTTTGACTCATTGATTGCGCTCCCGATACATTGCACGCATTTTCGCCCTTCCGGCATCGATCCCATCGCTCTAAGCACACAGTAGCTACAATATCTCGAGTCACAAACCAAGCAAGACTCTTTTCTGTCCCACTTCCTTTTCCCACATCGATAGCACACTCTCTTTCGCTGCTCCTTTCTTGATACTCCAACATATTGAGGAGAAGAAGGCGTCCTATCAACATAAAGCTCCGAGCTTTTCGATTTTTCTATAGCTCCAAAAGTGACCACATTGACTCTTCTTGGCTCATTCGCCGATTGTGCAGGTTGCCTGCCTCGCAAGCTCTGGGCCGAGCCTGAAACAGACTCAGAACGCGAATTATCCGAAAATTCTTCATTCTGCAGAACTGAATTCACCGATTCGGAGCTCCCCGGGCCTCGAGGGCTAGAAGCGGAAGTGGGGCCTGCGAAACCCACGATTCTGGAAACGGCGGTTGGGATTGAGGAGTAATCGAGATCTACAGGCTCGACTCTAGGTAGGTCATGGGAGATTGGGGGTCCAGAATACTCGATTGCAATTGAGTAATCGAGATTTGCTGGGGCTTCGGGGATCGGGGTCCCTGGGGGTAGAATTCTCCTTAACATATCATCCCATTGGTTTTTCTCTAGGATTTTGCCATTTCTTCACTCTCTTTTTTTCTGAATATTAGGGTTTACAACATATCAAACTGAAACAGTTTGAGTTCAAATTAAGACAAAAGGAGGCAGAAAGATCCAACCTTTACTTGTTTCCCATAATTTCGAAGCGCTCAAAAGCTCAAATCGATACAATTTCAGTCCAAAGATCCAACCTTTAGACGTTTCCGGCGGAATCCAGCTCCGCAAAAGTTCAAGAACAGAATCAAAATCGCGTCTTTTTTAGAACCCGATTCTCGAAGAGCTGAGCTGTTAACTGATGAGTTTATCGAAAGACGAAGTCGTCGTGGGTATCGTTGGTGAGAGCGCGGAAAATTCCCAAAATTGGGAGGAAAAGTCAGAAATTGGCGGCGGTCGAAAAATGAGAAGAAACCCTAGAAATGAAAATTTTAGGATTGAGAGGGGAGAATTTGAATAATGTGAGGACGAGAGAGAGAGAGAGAGAGAGGAGACAGTGAATCCCAATTGGAGTTGGACTGTTTGGTAAAAATATCCCACTGATTTTAGATCTTTTTGTCAAAAAAAATAAGGGTAAATTATCAAAAAAATCCAAGCATTTTTTTCTGCTGTAAAAAAAATCCCTGTATAGCATGTTATATCTAATTAATTCATGCAATATATTTAGATATCGCAGGTAGCGGTTTAGATATCACAGACAACTGCTTAGATATCGCAAAAAACTAGATAAAGAAGGAAACTGCTGGATATATCATAAGTAAAGGATTTCTTGATGACTAAAAACTTTTCTAAGGAGGTTTTAACTAATATTTTGAGGCCGGAGGTTTAAGACAGCAGAAAAAAATACTTGGAGGTATTGACTACTTGCCCAAAAAATAATGGATCGAATACATAAGCACGACAAGGTGCTTCCTTTCCTTTCTTTTTCTTATATTTTTTCCTTTTTTCTCTTTTGTGATTTAAGTCCCTCGTATATTCACGACCCAATATCTCTCGTAATACTTAAAAGTTGCTCCTGATTAGTCTCTCTGATTATTTTTCCGTCTAAGACTACCAGAGTATTCCATTAATTTAAAATGTAGGACTTTTTATCCTCTCCCCTTAGCTTCAAGCCCATTTGGTTTAACAACCTAACCCTAACTTCTCAATTTCCCTCTAAAGCCGGAAATCTAAATGTCTTAAAAATCCTTTTTGAAAAGAAGAATTAGGATAGAAATCAAGGTTTTTAAGTTTGAGGATATAGGGTTTTTGAGATGAGAGAAGAGGGGGAAAAGGAAAGGCTATATTTAGCAAATGAAATGGATTATTTTAACCCAAGAGTAGTTTGGTCATTAACTATGTCGGGTTAGGGGTCAATCAATGGGCCATGTTAAATCTGGACGGAAGTGATTAATGGGGGCTAATCTCACGTAATGTAAATGATTTGAGGGACCCTTAAACAAGCATGACGACTTGAGGAACAAATGCAGAATTCATAAAGATTTGAGGGAGTTATCTCTTAAAAACTCTTTCCTTTTTCTATTCACAAAACCAAAAAGAAAAAATAATCAGAAAAAGAAAATTCAGAAAATCTTTTGAAAACGTAGAAAATCCATGCTGTCGTGTGTTTCTCATAAAACTCTCAAAATGCCTCAAATGCACATAAAATTTGCAGAGACTCTTTTTTTGACAATGTTTTGAATGCAAAGTGTGTCCTAAGATGTTCTTTGATCTTATGAGATGATATTATTTTTCAATTTATCTTTTCTGTTTAAAATAAAACAGTACTATAGTAAATTTATTGTATTTTGTTTGACACAATGCAGTACTTTTCTCTTAAGAAGCTATCAAACCATGCTGTTCACTATTGGTCCTAATAGGATTCCAATAATTTCATTTCTTTATATATTCTACTGATCATAAGCTTCACCGTTGTCTATAAATCTCTTGCTTAGTTCTTCTCAAGGGTTCGAGGTTGATTCAACGGCTGCTGTTCAATTATCAGTAGTTGTAATGGTAACATAAGAGTACTACAGACGGGATGTTTATTGCACGATTATGAAATAAATATGGTAAATTGTCAAAAAGCCCCCTGCTCCACTTCAAACTTGTGTAAAATCTTCTGGGTTTTTTTCTCCTGTTAAAAATCCCACGGGCCCAATAAAAAACCCCTTTATACCAGTTGTCTGTGATATTTGCAGCTGTCTGTAATATCTAAACAGTTGTCTATAATATCCAAGCAGTTGAGAGAATACAAAATCAAAATGAAATAAAGCCCAGGGTTTTTTCACAAAGATTTTGAACATTATGTCTTTCCCAATAAGTTTGAAAATTACAGGGGTTTGCAGACAACTTCTGAGCAAGGCTGGGCTTTGTGACAATTTACCCCAAAAAATACACAGCTTTAGTTCTGTTTGTCAAAGCATAATTGATCAATTAGGTAAGCGAGACAAAATGCTTTCTTTCTCTCTCTCTCTTTTAATTCTCACAAAAACAAAAGTTAAAAAATAAAAATTAAAGAAAAAGAAAACTTAGACCGCTTCTAAAAACTTAAAATATTCATATCTTTATTGGTGTCCTTGAACGATAGATAGAAGAACGACTTTTCTTTTAACAAAGACAAACTTCGAGAATGATCCAGACAAGTACCTCCACCTACACGGAGAGGGGAATTTGTTGTGATGTATCATGTGTCTCTCTTAAAAATCTCAAAATGACATGAAATCAGGTGTTTATTTTTAAGAAAATGCTTAACCTACTGGACTTGAAATCCTACCACAATCTATCCAAGAGAAAAAACGGTGGGTCCATTTGTTTGGCATTAGTATGTAGATGTTGTGGATCCCACCATTTTGTCTAACGGGTAGATTGTGGTAGGATTTAAGCCCGGTAGATAGAGTATTACTTTAACAGGCTTTAGCTAAAATTATCAAATTGTAATTCTATAAGATTTTTGCCTCTATATTTTAGTCCTCATGCTAAGTATATGAAAATGTTCATTAATAATTCGCGATTCCCTTCTGTCTCAGTGCCTTAATTCTTCATACTGTATCGTTTTGGTTGCATTTTCTTATTGATCATCTCCTCTGTCTCTTTGCATCTGACTTATTGACAGAAATTTTTTTTTTAAATTGAAAGTGAAATAATAATTACTCTTTGAGAAGGCACAAAAGTGAATGCGATTTAAGTTATATGGTTCATCAAACTAATAGCATAATATACGAGGAACCGGAAGAAACCAACAAAAATACAAGTGTCATATATCTATCTGACCACTAATATTCTGTAAGCTTGCGCTTGGTACGCGGAATGGAAGATTACTAGAAATCTTCATATTCCGAAAAATGTGATAATCTGGCATCTAATTCCAAGAAATTCTGCATTACCGTGTTTGGTACATTTTAATCATTCATGATAATATATGTATGCAGCCGTCGACCAGTGACAGACAATGGGAGATGCGGCCGGCAGCGAACCATGGAGGGGAGGACGGCGGGCGGCGGCGAACCTCCGATCGGCGAGCGGTGGCAAAAGTCCGACCGGAAGACAACCGACGGTCCACGGTGAGGGAGGACGGCTGCGAACATTCGACCGACTGCTGACGGTGAGGGAGGCCAGCTTTGAATGTCCCACCGACGACGAGGGAGGTCAACGGTGAACGTCCGATCGGAGGCCGGCGACGAGGGAGGCCGGTGGTGAACGTTTGGCCGGCGACCGGCGAGGGAAGCCGACAGCAAATGTCTAACCGACATCAAGGTCAAGAGAGACCGGCGGCGAACTTCTTGTTGGATATAGTGCCATCAAAATAATTATTGTAATTGCAGGCAACAATTACAGTAATTGAGAGGGGATTTATACAGGTAGAATAGCCTTGCTTGAGATGATATTATGCTATCTGGTTTATCTTTATCTTTTATGTATGTACGTTTTAATTGCCATTACGTGTCGCTAATACATAATAATAAAACACATATGATATTTTCTTGACTACCAGTATTATGATGGTGATCATACTTGTGTGAACTGGGCAGTCCATAAACACATCCTTAAATGTCTTTAGTCGTGGGAGTATCGAGATTGGGCATCGATATTCCAAAACAGACTAGTGTATGCGTTTGTTGACCCTGACGAGGGGCGATGGTCAGTCTCACAGCCATTGGTGTTTGACACCGAAGATTTTATACAAGTGCTCATTAAGTTATGGGTTATACTGGACGGGCTCATCGAAAATTCCTAAATGGTATCATACATATCGTCAAAATAGCGGTTCTCTAGCGACATGAGTGTTGAGGTTATAATTCATACCCCATTGACCAAAATTCAAAATCAAAATCAAACCGCGGACAAATAAACCTAAACCAAAGTAAACAAACTCTACTGTCGAATCCAAACCGGACCCACGCCCAAATCCAAGTCCAAACAGGTGGGCCCAAACTCAGACCGGCCGCATGCCAAGAAAGTACGACGAATAAATGTGCAAAATGTGAAATAAATGGCCAAAAATCCAAATTTATGTAAACCTCTTGGTTTCGTGTGCAAAAAGAAATAAGCACATGGCATGAAATGGGCAAAATGCCATTTTGTAAAACCCAAAGGGCTATATGTAAAAGTATGTAACCCGTAGAAGGCAAACATGATGAGAAATCAACGAGACAATTCATTCCCCTAAAAAATTTTAGGGTTTGTGCCTCCATCTCCTCTCTTCAGTTCTTCCTCTTCATTTCCAATTAAATCAAAAGCTTAGTTTTATTTTCCCCAAAAACTAAACAAAGTCTTGCCGTAAATCCATTGAAGGGGAGTTTAACTCTCATATTAAATCCGAAAAAGAAAGATTTTTGTTATCCTCTACCTCCTTCCTGAGATCCAATTTGAGAGAGCGGGAAGAAGCGAAACCTGTCTCCTAAGGCTCCATCAAGAGAAGAAAAGGAATTTCTTATTATCACCCAAAATCCAAATCTTGAAGCTTCAAAAAATTCCATTTGGGTTTCTTCTTTAAAAAAAAAAGAGAAAATCTTTTGGAGTTTAAATCCATTTAAAATTCTTTTGACAGATCAACCCCATTTAAAATTCTTTTGGGAGTTTAAATTCACTAAAAATCAAAGGAGTTTAATTCTAAATCCAGTCCATGCAACGCGTGCCCGAGCCCGCGTCCCCGCGTGTCGTGGCCACGTATGCCGTGCGCGCTTGCACTTCACCTCCACACTTTGTTCTTTAAAAAAATAAAAATAATAAAAAAATGTTTCTTTTTAAAAAACTTGTCATAAATAGAATAAATAAAAAAATGAAATGAACACGCTCTTCTGTATTACTTTCAAACACCAACATCTCATATTAAATTCGCATGACCAGTTGGACCCGTCAATCGGAGTTTCGCTCGCTCCAAAAGCGAGAAGTAATTAACGACAGTTTAGTCCGCGACTGCCGGAGAGTTGGAATCCCCATAATTAATAAATCTTACTCTACCCTAGGCAAGGAAAATCTGTACTTTCCTAACAAGCGCGTGCATTCCTATTTCAATGGGGTGACGAAAAACACTCTACAATGAGTACAAAGTAGTTTATTGATCTGATATCGTCATTTGTCTTGTGTGAGTTCCCACTGTATTTAGATTACTATTCTACCACGACACTACTAAGTAATGCAAATATATTTTAGCTGAGTATGTTCCAAACTACATGGAGGCAGTGAGCGGATTCAGTGGATTCGCCTGTAACGACTCTGAATTTACTGTACGGAATTTTCCAGTTTAATGCACAGAAATGAGTTATATAGCCTGAGTTTGAGTTATAAGTAAATTTTGTTAAATAATAGCAAAAAGCTACTTCTAGCTCATTGGTAAAGCCCTTACACTGCTGTGACGTAGCCCTTGTGTTCGATTCCTATCAGACACATTATTTTTTCTGATTTTTTCTTTTTAACTTTTTGGAACCAAAAGTTTACACGTACAATACACATTAAAATGAAAAGTCAGAAAAAATCAAACATGTGGAAAATGGAGTAAACACTGAGATGTATACGTGGTACAAATCCAGAGCCCTTATGCTCTAGATTGACCGGCGGAATGTGCATATCGGCCGGCACCGACAATTGAATCGAGCCCAATGAGGCCCGGGATCTGCATACTTGACTCTTCTTCTACCCCTAACTCCTCTGCACTGTTTGATTTTCCTGCAATCAAAAAAAGACCCTTCATTTCACAATTTATCGCAATTTTAATGTATTTTAATTTATCATTTTAATTCCCAAACCCTAATTCTCCACTATAAATACCATCCCACATTTTGGCTCAGCATCATTCTGAAATTTCTAGCCAAAACTCTCAAAATTTTTCTAAGTACAGGTAGAGTAAAGAGGAGTTAGCAATCGGTCAACTTCCGGCGAAGAATCGAAACTATTCCGGAGCTCCCGCGACGCCACGAAGATCAACTCTCCTTTTTCTATCCCCTCTTAACATAACCAAGTAGTAAGTCTCTCTCAATCTCTTTTCTTCTTCATTGAAATCCCATTTCAAAACTTATATCGGTAAGTGGAGTTAATAACGATACTTATTTCTAAACCCTTGAAATTTACCTTTTTCCTATATATTATTCATCCAAATTCTTACACAATACTTGTGATCTTAATTATAAATGTTTAAAATAAATTTTAACTTAGAATTTCATGCAAAATAACTTTAATTTAAGTTTTTCGTTTAAATACCATGAACTTTAAATATTATTATTTTTTTGTTAAAACAATATTTTTAGAAAAACTTCACGGGGTAATGACCTACCCTACACGCACACATAGTTTTATAGCACGGTATCTCTTTTACGTGAATTTTTGTTACGAAGACATTATTACAAGAAAATACCACTTATTATAAAAACCGGATTTCTTTTAAACAGTGTTTTAAATTTCTTTGCGATTATACCTCTACAACTCTCTTTAGGAGACCCGCGAATAGATGGTGCGGATTATCGCACATTTTTGGGCTAGTAGAGCGAGATGTAGACCTCCTCATGGAGCATTCGGTCTCGAAAGTTTTTAAATACGGTTTTTAAGAAAAGCGCATTTTTCTAATTAAATAAAATTTAATTTTTAATAATTATATAAAAATTACAAATCCATATATTTTCAAAACATAATAAACTTACATTTTTTAAAATTAAAGAATTACAAGTTTCACTAAAATACCACCAAGATACCAGCAAAAGACAAGTTTTACAATAAAATATCATGAACTTTCCAAGTTAAGCAATTATCACTAAATATCTCAAATCCTTAAAATTCATATCCATGAAAACCCTAAATAACATAAATAAATTCTCGAGATTTATTTTGAAATTTTATTAAAAATATTTTTCATAAACCCCCCCGAATTATATAAAATAATATTTAAGGACTTTAGTAAATATAGGTTTAAGCGGGATCGATTCCCTTGAGCTCCAGAGAGCCGGAGAAAATGAGTGCTTACCTATTTAAGGTCGAAAATATAATGGAGTTATCAATAGTAATTGTCTTGGAAAAAGACAAATCCCACCGTCCATGTGCAGCAGTTACCGATAACTCCCGAACCTAATTCAAGATCTAAATCAGTTTACAAGTGTCTGACTCAAGTCTGAGTCTATCTCAAACCTGAAACCAAACTCAAGTCCGAGTCTATCTAAACCTGAATCTAAAATTAAACCTGAATCTAAAATCAAACCTGAATACTTGAACATTAATACTTGAATTCAAACATCAATACCAAACATGAATACTTGACTTGATTTGACCGAACCATGGTTATAACTTGACACGACTATTTGAATACATGATTACATCCTGAACCTGATTACTTGAACAATTTGTATCGATGGTCTTAGCAAGACTTGAAAACATAACCTATACAATACATTACGCGGGGATAATGGGGTAGATTGATACGGAACGTATTAACGTGGCACGAGATGGTCACTTAAAAGACACCTATATGAACTCTCGTGCCGTCGTCCCGTGGGTTTTGACGGGGCCTTATACTACATGTTGCCATAGTCTACGGGGTAAGATAGACTCCTCTCGTATACACAAATACCTTCTATACCAAGCTACAAACAACCACGTTAGAACAACAATCATATACCTGTACAACTTACCAGTTCAATTCTCATTATTTGTTATATTCCATTCTTTCTTTTAAAACTTACCGAGCGTTAGTTCGCTGACGACATTCCTGGCTTTTCTTTCTTTGGAATGTTCGTCAGGAGGACCAGACTCTCAGGAGATCGAGCTAGCCAGGAGGACTTGGACCAGCTCACTGTCCTGTCGGATTTCTAGCTCTCCTTGTATTTACTTTCAGTTTGTATGCCACTGTTTAGACATTGTTTATATCATCGTATCTTTTTATTTTCAAACAGTTGTATGTAAAGTGAATGTAAATAAAAGTTGCTGTTTATATTTTTATATCACTTGCCATTCTTGTGCGTTTTATATATATTGGTTAATTACGCTTAACGTATTTATTTCTTAGTAAATACGTTGCGGCCCATCACGTCACCGATTACGTACACTGGGAAGCGGGACATGACAGATTTTGTTGGTGGCCCATGCAGGTCAGTTCTGCATGGAATCTTAAGTAATATATCACCCCGCTTCCCGATGTACAGATAAGGAGACGCGACGAGGCACGCGATGTATTTACTCAGAAGTAAATATATTAAGCGTAAATAAGCAATATAATATAAATGTGCACAAGAATGACATGAGATGTAAATGAACAACAACTTTTTATTTATTAAACATTGTTTACAATATAACTGAAAAGTAAATACAATGTGGAAAGTAATGTCTAAACAATGCCATGAACTGAAAGTAAAGTATATACAAGTGACTAGAGCTCGGGGTCCTCAATGAACTGCTCCAAATCTTCTGAGCCGGGCTCGATCTCCAGAGAGTTAGGGCCTCCTGACAACATTTCAAAGAAAGAATAGAAAAAGGAATGTCGTCAGTGAACTATCGCTCGGTAAGTCCCAAAGAGATATAGAAATAGAATAGACATATAAGAGAATATAACTGGTATATGTATGTTTGCTATGTTAACGTAGTTGTTTGTAACTTGGTACAGAATGTGCCAGTGTATACGAGAGGAGTCCAACTTACCCCGTGGACTATGGTATATGGAGTACAAGGCTCCGTCAAAACCCACGGGACAATGGCAACGGATATTCATGTTAGGTGTATTAAAGTGACCGTCTCGTGCCACTTTTAACATATTCCGTACCAGTCTACCCTTTTAAAAAACCCGTAATGTTTATTGTGTTGTTTATAGTTGTAAGACTTTTCGAAACCATGATATCAGTTGTTCATGTAAACGGATAAGAATGTAAACGGATAGTCATGTATTCAAGTCAATGTATATTCATGGTTCGGTCAGTTCAAGTCATGTTGATATTTATTGTATTCTGGTATTCATGTTTCAAGTTTGAGCATGTGAATTCATGTTGTATTGGAGTTATATTTAAATTATATGTAGATTGGAATTGTATTCAGAGTAGACTGAGACTTCGTCTGAGTCAACACTTAAACAGAATTGGATTCCTGAATTAGGTTTTGGAGTTATCGGTAACTGCTGTACATGGACAGCAGGATTTGTGACTTTTTTCAAGCCAATTATCATTGATAACCATATTTTAGTTTTCTACCTTAAATAGACAAGCACCCACTTTCTCTGGCTCCTTAAGAATCAAGAGAATTGGTCCCGCTAAATTTATATTTACTAGGGTCCTTATTATAAATTAATAAACTTGAGGGGGTTTTATGAAAAATAGTTTAGTATACTTTCAAAATAATCCTCAAGTATTTATTTATCGTATTTAGGGTTTTCATGGATATAATTTTTAAATGTGAAGTATTCTAGTGAATATAAATCTAGATTGAATAGTATATGGTATTTTAGTGTAAATTTGACTTGTATGGATTTGTGATGGTAGATTCATGAAATTTGTGATTCCCTTGTTTAGAAAACATGGAATTTTTTATATGTATTTAAAATAGATAATTTGATAATATTATAAATAATTATTAAAATAAATTTATTTATTAATTAGAAATCACGTTTTCTTAAAAATTGTAATAAAACACTGTTCCAAAAGCTATCGTGCTATATCATGATGAGTGTTGTGATGAGCTAGGTCATTACCTCGTAAGTTTTCTAAAGGTAATATGAGCAAGTATGATGAAATGATACCGTAAGTAAACTTTGTGGTATTTAACCGTAAAAGTGAAATACAAATTGCATAGCATGGTATTTTGAATTGAAACTTGTTCTAATTGTTTGTTTATGATTACTAAACAAGATGTATCAATATAGGCGTTTGGTTATTAATAAAAGTTGTGTTTTAAACCGAATTAGAATCGGAATTCGGATTAACTCCACTTCCGACCATAGTCACATAATTCGCGAATTATTCGGCGAATTCACGAATAGTTCACGAATTATGTGACTGCCGATTAAATCTGCGAATTATTCGCCATCACCGAACGCGCTGAATTATTGCCGAATTATTCCCGAATTATTCGAGAATTATTCAAAAAAAAGCGAATTATTCAAAATACAGCAAATAATTCTCGAAATCAAAATCTAGCGTCTCATATATTAATTTTATATTAATTTTTTGCTCGAAATTCTTTCCGAACATTTCCCGAACACTTACCGAATCTTTCTCGAATAGCTGCCGATTTTTTCCGAATAGTTCTCCGAATCCGAATTTTCGACCTCGCCGAATTATTGCCGAATCACGAACTTGTGACTATGCTTCCGACGAGTTTTGAAAAGAGATCTTTTTAGAATAGGAAAAGAGGAGAGGAGAGGGGACTTACTGGATCAAACGAAAGAGATGATGTATAAGAACAATTTGATTGCTTCGTGGAGTGGCGGTATCGTCAGAATTATTCCGAATCGGAACTTGACCTTGGGCTAACTCCACTTGTACACATCCTTGACTTGGAGAAATTTGAGAATTTTTTATAATGGATTTCAGAATAGAGAAGGCTAGGTATGGTGTGGTATTTATATGATAGAATTAGGGTTTAGAGAATTAAAATGAGAATTAAAATGCATTAAACATTGGATTAAAAGCTCATTTTTAATTCTCTTTTTAATTTCAGGAAAAACAAACAGAACTAGGTGGGGGAGGCCAAGAGGTTTAGGGTAAAAATTTGGAGGCATTTGCGACCGGGGGTGGGGGGCGCCAGCCTAGAAGCAAATCTCACCGGCCATGTAGAGGGTGCGAGGCTCTGGATTTTGGCTACGTGTCGAGTTCGTTTCATATATCATTCAGCACATATTTGATTTAATCTGACTTTTCATTTTACGTGTATTGCACGTGTAAACTTTTGAGCTTCCAAAAAGTTTAAAAGAAAAATCGGTAAAAATATAAGTGGCTGGGGGGGATTCGAACACAGGGGCTACATCATAGCAGTGCAAGACTTTACCAGTGAGCTACAAGTTGCTTCTTACTGTTCATAAACAAATTAAATACTTATAGCATGCTGATTGATTCTAAAAAAGTGTTTGTAGTAATAACCGCAATCGATTACGGTGTCGCGTGTAGCTAGCCGAGATGAGTACGGGTTGTCCTCAGGAATGCGTGGAACTTTTAATCTTGTTTTAGACGAGTTGAATAAAATAAAAGAATAGGGGTGAATAGTTTCTAGATCTACGTCGAAATACAGATGTAGAATATATAAGAAAAGGGCTTGTAGGGTTCGTTAGGATTTAGTAGTCATGGATGACTAATAAAGATGACTCATTTTATCTTTTGATAGATTTAAAACTAGATCGATAGTGATGAATGAGGATTAAGGTTCTTTGGAAGAAACTACGGTTTCCATACTATTGACCCTTGTCCTTTCATTGATCTCTATTCATATCTAGCTCTTAACAAAGCAATTGTTAATCTAATCTCAAATCGCGGTCGAGACTAGCAATAAATTGGTAGTGCGACCGATTAGAATGTTAATGATTCTTTTGCTAAAGTTTATAAACTTTATAAGACTTAAAAGAAATTAAAATATTTTCTCATCCATTATTCTACCCAAATCCTACGAACCCTATCAAGCGGAGAATTACTCGTGCATGATGAAGATAGAAGAATAATGGATAGAGAATGAGATCATAATGCAGAAATTAAATACAATTAATCTAATGATGTACCTTAATTAATCAACTTCATAAGTATAATTTTTCGAGTTTAGATTATAAGAGGAAGAAGAAGTTGCTCTCGATCTCTGCCTCGTAAGAAGTAGATATTCCGTCGAATCTCACGTCGCCATATCACGTCGAATCGTGGACCTGTTGTAGATCACTTGTTTTTTGACGGTGATTTGCTTCGTGTAAAAGGTGATGATCTTTAACTTTAGCTTTCGGTTCTTTAAATAGTCCCAAAACCAGAAACCAAAGATCCAAAGTATTAGGGTTTGTTGTTGCAATCTTACCCAAAAAATCCCAAACCCTAAATCCTCCTCTGCCGCGGATCCACTGCCAGAAGCCCATTATTGCCGCAGAATGGCCGCACTTTAGTGGGATCAGGTGATGAAATTTTCTGTGGTCTCAGGTGTTGACACGTGAAGATTGTTGTGATATCTGGAATCTTCATATCTTCTCTTAGTCTCTGCCAGTATTGATTCTTCAATTTTATCTAACTTTATCGGCAGACTTTTGATTCTCGACATCTTGATATCCCGATCTTCTGACCCAAGCTAAAGCTTGCACAATATCTCAATGAATAATGTTAATAATATATGTTATAAAGATATTATTCTAATCATTTGTATGATGTTATATGTTTTAAAGAATCTTGATTAATATATTTGATATGATATGCATAATAAAAAATATTATATAAATATTATATGTGTACATTTTCCTTCATAAATTTAATTATAATATATAAAAATATGGTAAATATTATTTTTGTAGATAAACCTAAATATGTTCTATATTTATAATAAACACTTTTAAATATTTAAGAAAAGTAAGGAAAATGTTATATCAAATACGCGATATTTTCGACTGAACAAATACTCCCAAACTTAATTTTGATCGTCCCGAGCAAACTAGTTATTCAAGAGAGGGAGAAAGAAAGAAGAAGAAAAAGAAAAACTAACTAGCACATTTTCGTCGGCAACACGATTGCACTGAGCACGTGCAACAAGCCGTTAAACCTCTAGGTGTCCCTACTAGGAGAAGTGTTGTCTCCTGAGGTTTTAGCGGATTACACCCACAAAATCCTATAATAAAAGAAAAAAGATGAAAGTTACTGTAACAACCCTAAACTTTCTGTATAATTTTTTTAAAAAAATACAGAAAGGGGTACTTGAGCCTGAGCACAAGTTGCAAGTTTGATTTTCTTTTGAACAGTAAGAAGGAGCTTGTAGCTCATTGGTAAGACCTTGCACTACTGAACCAAAGCACCAGGTTCAAATCCCATCAACCACATATTTTTTTAATTAATTTTTTTTAATCTTTTAGAATCCCAAGAGTCTACACGTGCACTACACGTAATAGGGTAAGTTACAGAATAAATAAACGTGACCATGAGGCTAGACCAATCATCAGGGACACGTGGCAGCAAGACGAGTCCTGACTCGCCCGACTCGGGCCGGCGAAGCGCTTGAATCTGCCGGCGCCGCCGGGTCAACTCGGTCCGATCCCACTTTTTCTTAAACCCTCTGCATCCTTTGGCATACCCCACCCCCTGCACTGTTTAAATTCTCTGCAATTAACCAGATAATTAAAATACCCCATGTTAATTCTTTTTAATGCAAATTTAAATACAATTTTTATCACACCCTTTCACTACCCTAAACACTAGATTTTTCCTATAAATATCACCCCTCAAATCACCCCCTCACTCATAAATCCCTGTCCAAATTCTCAAGAAAATTCCCAAGACTTTTTGTGTGCAAGTGGAGTTAGCAAAGAGCGAAATGCCGACGAACTTCCGACGACAATCCGAGAAGATTCTGACGACAAAACGACGCACCGGCACCTCCTACCTCTTTCTCCTTCTTTCTTCTAGTCTAATGACTTGTAATTCCCTACTTCTTCTTTTTTTCTCTATTCTAAAAACATTCAAAACTAAAATTCGACGGAAGCGGAGTTAATCCGACTTTCGATTCGGTTTTTCCTTAAAATGTTCTATTTTTCCTTAAAATGTCCAGAATCGTAATCCTCCGCAATTATCTCTACCATAGTCTGTTAAAGTTCAGTGACCAACTATAGAATGTAGTAGGTTAACCAGTTATCTTCGATACGAGCCATGGAACACTACAATTCGATTTGTACATAATTTATTATGAATTTCATGCTTTAGCATGTACGAAGTTTTTGAGGTGTTATGACAGAAATCGGGACATCATTTTACGTGGGCAAACGAAATTGTATCGTAACCAAAGTATTAAGGGGCAATCAGTATAACTCGGGCCATCACAGGTTATTTGTTGTCGTCAATTTAACGGGGTCTCCCATTCGGGTTTTGCATCGAACACTTGAATTATAACGATTCACATGAAATTATACGCGGAAGTGATTGGTAACATGAATTGTAATATGTAAAAGTAGCATGAAGCAAGTATTAAACTTGCCTGAAGACGATCGATGGTCAAGAAGGTGATGATGGCGGCAGCCTGCAGTGACGGCACGGTTAGTACAGCGACTCGCACACGACACGGCAGTAAAATTGCCAGGTTTGAGCTTGGCTAGGCTTTGGTGAAGCAGACGGAGCTTGGAGGCAACGGTAACCGGAGGTGAAGGTCAAGGCCGTGACGATGTTAAGCCCAGCAGCAGAGACGGTGAGAGGTCACCTACGGGTCCTGGCCCGGCACCAGCAGCGGCGACGGCAGCGAGCTCAGGGTGAGCTCGGGTCTGTTCTCGGGGCAGCGGAGAGCGGCGTTGGTTGGCCGGAGCAGGGGGCGATGGGTGTGGGCGAGGGGTGTTCGGGGGAGATGATCGGAGCTCCGGTGACGTGGGTACAGCGAGGGTGCTCGCACAGGGAGTGGGTGCAGTGAAGGAGGTGAGGGAGCTCAGAAAGGCGGTAGGTGTTGTGGCCATTATGGGTTGGAGCTGCAGTGGTGGTGCTGCGTTCGTCGGTAGTGGGGGAGCTCCGGTGCTGAGTATGCAGACGATAGTATGCAAGGGGAGGCTTTGCGGGTTGATGGTTTAAAGGAGAGAGGTGTAGAGGGCTCGAGTTGGGGTGTAGTGGTGGTGAGGAGGCAGCCGGCGGTGGCGGCACGACGAGTGCGGCGTGGGCGTGGGTTCGAGAGAGAGGTGATATGGGGAAGGGGAGAGAGAAAACGAGAGTGAGGAGGGAGCGAGTTAGAGAGATGAGGAGAGGTGAGCGAGATGGAGATGGGGTCGAGGGAGGCTTCTTGTACGTGGGGTCGTGGGGACGTGGGCACGAGCGGGGCGCAGCGCGAGACGTGGGAGCATATGGGGAAAACGGGCGGGAAAACGAGAGGAAGAGAGGGGGACGTGGGGAAGAAGGTGATACGGGTCGGGTCGGGTCAGGGGAAGTTGGGCTGGGCCGGCCAAGGAAATTAAATCAAAACAATAAAAAGAGGTAGGGAAAGGTGGGCCAGGCTCGGGGAAGTTGAGAAAAATGGAGAAGAATTAAGTGGTTTGGGCCGGGGCTGGGTTAGGAAATTATAAAAGGAAATGGAGATTAGAAAATAGGGTTAGGGGTTATAAAAGGAACCAAGATACAATGAAGGGATTAGGGTTTTATTTAAAATACTTAAAATAATTATAAATATCAATAAGTAAATTCTGTAAGTGACCTTTATAAAAATACGGAAAATTTGTAGTAAATTTTGGGGAAATACCTGGAGACTTATTTATTAAAATACGCTAATTATATATAAGGACTGGGTATTACAGATGTCATCTGTTAAGGTTAATAAACTGTAGACTTGAGAGGAAAAGTAAGTAACGGGGATATGAAATGACAGTGAAATTCTCCCCCAAACATATTTGTGGCTCACAATTTTGTAAATCGTTCAAGAGCCAAAATATACCCCCCAAACTTGAGTAAAACAGTATTAAGCTTTTAAAATTATGAGGGGGGGTTAATGTTATTGGTCAATATAAAGTTTTATAAAGACCAAAAGTCAACACCAACCATTCAAATTTTTTATCAATGTAACGTACTGGTTGGTGGAAGAACATGTCACCTATCGAAGTGAAGAAGTAGGAAGGAGATAAGAGGTTGTATGGTTTACGTCTCGGTTTGGAGAGACGAAACAATGATGATGGATTACTCGCATTCTCGTTATTGTTAAGAAGAAGGGGTGGCGGTTCAACTTCTTTGTTTTGGGGTTGATTCATCACAACTTTCATGTCTTCTAAGAATGCGAGTTCTTCAGCGAAGATTTCGTCAAAGCTTTCATCGATATCCCGAATAATAATCTCATCGAAAAGAACGGGATGATACTCAGACTCCGTAAAAGATTCATAATAAGTGTTAGATGTTGACCCGGACAGCTCGATAGAAGAGTCCGTATGTGTATAATAAATAGCAGGGTCAAACAACAACGTATAAGCGGAATCAAGATCATTATCGTGAAGCTGTTCAAATTCGCTACTGTCGGAATCCATCCTTTCGACAGAACATACTTGAGTATAGGATTCGGAGGGTTTACTTCCCAACTTGTAAATGTTAAGCTCAATTGATATCTTCCCTAAGGATAGGGTCATAGAGCTGTTTCGACAATTGATTATTGCGTTGGAAGTCGTAAGAAAAGGTCGGCCTAAAATCACCAGGATTTGGTTTCGTGGGTTTGCTACAGGCTGTGTATTTATAACGATAAAGTCCACAGGGAATATAAATTCCCCGACTTTGATTAACAAATCCTCGAGCTCACCCCTAAATTGGATGATAAATCGATCGGCCATCTGAAGAGTGCAGTACGCCGGTTTTAACTCTCCGATCCCTAATTGCTCATACATAGAATACGGAAGCAAGTTAACACTAGCACCTAAATCGAGTAGAGCACGATTGATAGTTTTACCCCTAATAGAAATAGATATGGTAGGACTTCCGGGGTTCGTTCGTTTCTTGGGTAATCGTTGGGTAAACGCAGTGCTCACATTACTCGCTAAGAAAACCTTTTTAGGTACTTGAATTTTCTTCTTCCTAGTGCACAAGTCCTTTAGAATTTTTGAATAAGACGAAGCTTGTTTAATAGCATCTAGGAGAGGAATATTTATGTTAACTTGCTTAAAATTTTCCACAATTTTCTCCATTTGTGGACTTGGTCTATTACCCCTTAATCTGTTTGGATAAGGTGCTTTATCAATAAAGGGTTTGGTCTAACATTAGAGGAGTTTGTGGGGATGGAATCGATCCCAGAAATTGGAGTTGGGATCGTTTTAGGTTGACTCGAAGAAGTGGGCGGAGGGTTCGAGCCTTGTGAAAAACGGAGAATAGGCTCGGAAGAAGGTGGACTAGACGAAATAGGGTTAGAAGTAGAAGCTGGGGTTTCAATTGATTCCTCCTCATCAACCTGTTCACCCACTTGGTTGTTCAGCACTCTTCCCGATCTCAACGTGGTTACGGCACTCACATTATAAATTTGTGAGTGGCCAGGATTCGGCAGGGGTTAAGATGGAAGTTTCCCTTTCTCTCTCGCACTCATCGTGGCATTTAACTGTGCAAGTTGTGCTTCTATCGATTTTATGCTTTCATTATAGGAAGTGGTGTTCTGCAGTAACGTTTAGATAGAAGATGTTAAAGTATCCGTTGTTTGTATGGAATTTTTAATGAACGTGTCGAGTGCAGAGGGTTTATCGGTATCGGCAAAAGAATTATTATAAGGATCAAAGTTGTTGGCCAGGTTTTGCAAAGGTTGTGGTTGAAAGGGGTGCTGACTCGGTTGTGGTAGTTGTTGTTGTTGTGGGGGAGGTCTTTGATAGTTGCTTGGGAACTGGTTTTGATTTTGAGTTAAGCAAAATTATGATGATTCCTCCATCCCTAATTATATATGGAAGAATAAGGCTCGTTTTTAGGTCGTTGCTGAAAATCAATATTAGTTTGTTATTGACCTTGAAACGGAGGATTCAAAGGACATTCTTTCGTCAAATGTGATGGGTTGGAACAGCAACCACACACGGTTTTGGGGAGCGTAAATTGGCTTAGGGAGGCTGAAGAGACTTTGTTTTCTATAGCATCGAGTTTCTTTTGTATCGCGGCCATTTCGGCTTTCACTGCAATGGAAATATCGAGCTGATGGATACATCCCCTAGACGATGTAGGTCTAACGCTTTCCTACTGTAAAGTTTGTTCAGCGAGATCTTTCAGAAATTTCCAAGCTTCACCATCATCTTTAGACAGGAAATGACATTGGCACATGGTTTCAAGCATCTTTTTTGTTGCTGGATCAACACCCTCATATATAATGCGACAAAGGTCCCATATATTGATTCCGTGATGAGGGTATTGTAGAAGAAAATCCTTAAACCATTCAAAGAATTTCCAAAATGGTTTATTGGGAAGTTGGGTAAACTAGTTAATCTCACTTCGAACGCGCGCGGTCTTATGATTGGGATAAAATTTCTTAAGAAATGCTACAACGAATTCATCCCATTTGGCAATAGAATGTGCGGCAGTGTTATACAACCATTTTTCTGTTAGATCGCACAAAGTAAAAGGGAGAAGACTTAATCTCATAGTATTCATAGAAAGTTGTGATGTGCTCATCTGTAGGGTTACCCAGCACGACAACAAGGTTTCGGGAGATATCATCCATGCCATTTTCAAAAATTTGCCATGCTACATAACCCTAAACCTAGAATATTAACTTGAGAATTAGAAAATACAACATGTAAACTGCTTTATATCTAAGTGAATATGGAATACAACCTTTGTAGACCAGTCCTTCACACCAAATGCTCCGTATAGAAGTCCCTTCGCTCCAAGTAGTGGTGATCCGGACTCTCCATAGGCTCCACTAGTCAAAATGAACGAGCTTGCTCAATGATCTTCGAGCCAGAAGATGATCTACTTTGAGAAGACACCAACTCAAGCTACCTCTTTACTAATTAGGGATTAGTGAAGCTAACACCCTAAACTAAATGGCTAATCTAGTAGAGGATGATGAAGTTGGATTTTTGCTCACTTTATAATTAATTTTCTCACTCTATTTCTTTTTCTTGAGAAAGTTAAAGAGCTTAATGAAGAAGATGAAGCAAATAATGGATGAGAGTGTGAATGGCAACCATGGGTGAGTTCATATCACATATAACTCATGTAGAGAATAAACCATGGCTAAAGATTATGGTTAGGTTAATAAATATCTAATGCAAGACAAATTTAGTGGACTAAGTCAATGGTTTCCACAAGTGTCACGCCCCGCTTCCCGGTGTACGGCGAAAGGGACGCGACAAGGCCGCTACGTATTTACTCTGAAGTAAATATGCTGAGCGTATCTAAGCAATATAAGTAAAATGCACAAGAGACAGGATGTAAATAAACAACAACTTTATTTATTAATATTCTTTTTACAATACATCTGAAAAGTAAAAACACGGAATGGAAAGCAATGCCTAAACAGTGGCATAAAAGAAATGAAAATACTGAAATGAAATGTACAAGTATCTAGAGCTCCGGGTCGAAGGCTAGTTGATCCAAATCCTCGCTGGTGGGCCCGATCTCCAGTGAGTCCGAATCACCTGACGACATTCCAAAGAAGAAGAAAGAGAATGTCATCAGCGAACAAATCGCTTGGTAAGTCTCGTAAATAGACAAGAATGGAATAGATAGAATAGAGAGTATATTGTTATAATGTTGTATTTAATGTTAACGCTGTTATTTGTAGTTTGGTACAGAAGAGGCCAGTGTATACGAGAGGAGTCTCACTAGACCAGAGACTGCGGTATACGGAGTACAAGGAACTGTTCAGCCACGGTACAACGACAATTAAATTCAGATTAGGTGTCTTTATGGTGCTGTCTCGTGCCACTTCTAACACCTTCCGTACCAATCTACCCCTTATAAACCCCGCGATGTCTTGATTGTGTTGTTGTATTGTTTGAATTGTATATTGTATATAGATGGATGACTTGCCGAAACCATGATATCAGTAATGGAATGGATATAATGGATGATCATGTAGACAGATTATATTCATGGTTCGGTTTAGTCAATATAGATTGATTAGATTGAACAGATTGAATATATAGATTCATGGATTCATGTTGAATTGAACTTTGATACTTGAATCATATTCAAGTCAGATTGATTATATTGAGACTCAGTCTGATTCAGACGATTAGAAAAGAAATTGAATCCTGAATTAGGTTTTGGTGTTATCGGTAACCGCTGCACATGGACGGCAGGATTTGTGTCTTTTTCAAAGACGATTACCGTGTTGATAACACCGTTTATTAAGTTGTCTACCTTAAATAGGCAAGAACCCATATCTCTGGCTCCCTGAGGCTCAAGAGACTGGTCCCGCTTAAACCTATGTTTACTAGGGTCCTTATTGTAATTTAGTATAACTTGAGGGGATTTTATGTAAAAATAATTTTGTATAATTTTCAAAATACACCTCAAGTATTTTATTATCTTCTTTAGAGTTTTCATGGATGCATATTTTATCAATATAACATTTCTAATGAATAAAACCCGATTTCATAATATATGGTATTTATTTGTAATATTGGAATTGTATTGTATTTTCTTGTAAATGAGATATTTTTCTTGAATTTTGGAAATGTGGAATATTATAAATATTAAAAATAGTTATTTTGATATTAATTACATATATATATATATTTATTAAAAATATAAGTTTTATTTATAATAGAAATCACATTTTCTAAAGAAAATTGTATTTTAAATCTTTCGAGACCGTATCTTCCTTGCGGAGGTCTGCATCTCGCACTATTAAGCCCGAGGATGTGCGATAATCCGCACTATCCCGAATGGGTTCCCTGAAATGGGTTGTAGCGGCACATTGCAAAGATTTGTTAAAAATACACATCCTGTAGAAAAAGGTTTTTATAAGTCGGAGGTAGTTATGTGTAAAATCGTATTTTCCCAAATCTACGTTCCCAAATTCCATAGTGCTATATTACATATGAGTGTTGTGAGGAGGTAGGTCATTATCTCGTGAGTTTTCTAAAACTAGCATAGTTAAAAGGTATAAACATGTCGATATGAAACATAAAGGTATTTTACTGTAAAAGTGGAATAAAACTTGCTACGATTATCATTTTAATGTCAAACTTATTCTATTTTCTTAGTTAATGAGTATTAAACAATATATTAAAAGTTGTAGGTTTTTTATTAAGAAAATATTGTATTTTTGAAAGAAAAGAGAATCGGAAGCCGGATAACTCCACTTCCGACACGTTTTAAGAATTAAGAATTTGAGAATAGTAAAAGAGAGAGAGAAGAGGGACTTACTGGATTAGGGTCAAGAGAAGAGGAAGATTGGGGAAATATCGGTGCGTCGTTTCATCGCCGGAAACTCCTCGGATCGTTGTCGGAAGTTTGTCAGAGCTTCGCCTTTTGCTAACTCCACTTGCATACAAAAAGTCTTGGAAAATTTCTTGAGAGTTTGGGCAGGGATTTGGGAGTGAGGAGGGGTGATTTGAGGTATGGTATTTATAGGAAAAATTAGGGTTTAGGGATGTGAAAGGGTGTATTAAAAATAGCTTAAATGAGGGTTTTAATTTGCTATGTAAATGTGCAGGGAATTTAAATAGTACAGGGGTTATGGGGAGTTCAAGAGTTGCCAGAAGACATGAAAAAAATAGGGTTTTGAGCTGAGTCGGCCAGTGGCGCCAGCCGATTCACGCTTCCCACGGGCCCGAGTCGGGGCTCCCCTCGATGCCACGTGTCCCCGATACTTTGACTACTGCAGTGGACTCGTTTGTTTTATGTGTGACTCTTGGTTTTACGGGTTATGCACGTGTAGACTCTTGAGCTTCTAAAAAGATTAAAAGAAATTAAATTAAAAAGATAATGTGGCTGATGGGATTTGAACTCTGGTACTTTGGTTCAGCAGTGCAAGGTCTTACCAATGAGCTACAAGCTCCTTCTTGCTGTTAAAAATTGAATCAAATACTTATAGTAATCACAGGAAATGTAAACACCCTAAGTATACATTAACTTTTAATCAATTATATGTACAAAAGAATTGGAGTAGTTACATTCTACCCTCCTTACAAAAATTTCGTCCTCGAAATTTACAATTTTATTTTAAGGACCAATTTACAAATAGGTGAGGATATCTTATACGCATATCATCTTCCCTTTCCCATGTCGATTCTCCTGGAGTGTTTTTTCTCCACATCACCTAACTAAGTTGACTTCCTTATTCCGAAGTGACTTCACTTTCCTGTCCAGGATCTCAACAGGTTGTTGCTCACAAGATAAGTCAGGCTGTATAGTGAGCTCGGAATGATCGAGAATATGGCTGGGGTCACTCACATACGTGCTGAGTTAGGATATGTGGAACACATTGTGCACTCCTTCAAATGAAGGTGGAAGTGCCAAGCGGTATTCCACTTCATCGACTCGTTCGAGTATGTCGAACGGTCCAATGTATCTTGGATTTAGCTTACCCCGTCTTCCAAATCGAATCACTCCGCAGTTTGGAGATATCTTCAGAAATACATGATCTCCCGGCTGGAACTCCAAATGACGGCTCTTTGCATCAGCCCAATGCTTCTGTCGATCTTGGGGTATGCGCATTCTTTCTCTGATAGTACAAACCATATCAACAGTTTCTACGATCATTACAGGTCCAAGGAGTTCTCCATCACCGATGTTGTCCCAACTTAATGGCGACCGACACTTCTTTCCATAAAGTGCTGCAAAAGGTGTCATTCCTATGCTTGCTTGGTAGCTGTTATTATATGAAAACTCCACAAGATGTAGGTGATCTTTCCACGATCCTCCGAAGTCTAACATACACGCTCTGAGCATATCTTCCAAGATCTGAATAGTTCGCTCAGACCGACCATCTGTTTATGGATGATAAGCTGTGTTGAAGTTCATACTTGTTCCCAAGCTCGCATGCAGACTTTGCCAAAATTGTGATCGGAATCTAGTGTCACGATCGGAGACAATGCAGACCGGTACTCTATGAAGTCTCATGATTTCCTGTATGAGTTCATGGATATCAGAGATACTACACTATGAAGAGTTTCAATCTTAAGAAGATTCTTACCTCCATGTACTTCTTTGCTAATGTCTCAGTAGATTGGCCAACTCGAAATGAGATGAAGTGAGCCGACATCGTGAGTCGATCCATAATGACCCATACCGCATCGTTACCTTTTGTACTGCGAGGGAGTGCAGTTACAAAATTCATTGTGATGTGTTGCCACTTCCATTCTGGGATAGGTAACGGTTGAAGTAATCCAGCAGTCCGGTGATGTTCAGCTCTTACTTGCTGACACACCAAGCATTTAGCGACGCTTCTGGCTACTTCATGCTTCATTTCATGCCATCAGTAATTCTGACGTAGATCTTTGTACATCTCTGTACCTCCAGGGTGTACTGAGTAGGGAGAGCTGTGAGCTTCTTTCATTAACTCTTCCCGAACATAACCTTTTGGTACACATAATCTGCTGCCGTACCTTAAAGATCTGTTTTCATGGATGATGAAGTCTATTCTGAGTCCATTCTCTACTTATTCTCTGATCTTTTGCAACTTAGTATCACTTGCTTGAGCTGCTTTGATCTGATTGACAATGGTAGATTGAACTTGTAAATTCATCAAACTTGAAGCGTTACCTGGCATGACTACTTTAATCTCCATCTGATGCAATTCCTGTTGAAACTTCCACTGGACGGTGAGATTCATCGATAATGGTTGGCGACTAAGGGCATCAGGTACCACATTCACCTTCCCTGGGTGATATTGTAGGTTGATATCAAAGTCCTCTATGGGTTCTAATTATCGTCTCTGCCGCATATTAAGTTCCTTCTGAGTAAACACATATTTCAGACTCTTGTGATCTGTGTATATGTTCACTCGCTCACTAAGAAGATAATGGCGCCAAATCTTAAGAGTAAAGATAATGGCCGCTAATTCCAAATTATACGTCAGATAATTGAGCTCATGAATCTTCAGTTGTCTTGAAGTATAAGCCACAACCTTTCCATGCTGATGTAAAACACATCCTAATCCCTTACCGGATGCATCACAATGCACTTCGAAACCTCCAGATTGGTTCGGTATAACGACAATAGGTGCTGATGTCAACCTTGACTTGAGTTCTACGAAAGCTTGTTCGCATGCTTCTGACCATATGAATTCTTCATCTTTACGTGTGAGCTTGGTTAGGGGTGTTGCTATCTTAGAAAAGCCTTCAATGAACCTTCTGTAATATTCAGCTAGACCCAAGAAACTTCGAATGTCCTTCACTGACTTTGGTGTCGGCCATTCGCTTACCGCTGAAACTTTCGTAAGATCCACAGAGATTGCTTTGCCTGATACAATATGTCCAAGAAAACCAACTTGATCTAGCCAAAACTCGCACTTGTTGTCCTTGGCGTAGAGTTGATGTTGTTATAGAGTTTCCAGGACAATTCGTAGGTGCTCGGCATGTTCTTTCCGACTCTTAGAATACACCAGGATGTCGTCGATGAAGATGACAACGAACCTGTCTAAGTACTCTCGGAAAACTTGATTCATCAGGTTCATGAATATTGCTGGTGTATTGGTCACTCTAAATGGCATCACAAGAAATTTGTAATGACCATAGCGAGTTCTCAATGCTGTTTTATGAATATCAGCTTCATTGACCATCACCTGATGATAACCTGAACGAAGATCTAATTTAGAGAAAACACAAGATCCACTTGGCTGATCGAATAAATCGTCGATACGCGGTAGCGAATACTTGTTCTTCATCGTTACTTCGTTCAAGGCTCTATAATCGATGCACATTCTGTATGAACCTTCCTTCTTCTTCACAAGTAGAACTGGAGATCCCCAACTTGAAGTGCTGGGACGAATCCATCCTTTCATCAATAATTCGTCCAACTGAGTTCGGACTTCCTTCAACCCTTCCGGACTTAATCAATATGGTGCTTTGATCACCGGTTGCGCTCCTGGTACTAAATCAATGCTGAATCGATCGGGAGGCAAACCTGATATATCGTCAGGAAACACATCCTCGAATTCTCGAACCACTTCTGGATTTGATCCTTCCTCCGTTTAAATTGCTGCAATCACTGCCTTATTTGGTTTCGCCTTGTAAGTACCTGTCTCCAGTGTACAGTCTCCACTTTTGAAATAAAAGACCGGATGGTCTGGGATCTTGAATACTACCATCTTTTGATGACAGTCAATGGTATTATAAAATGTTCCAAGCCAATCCATACCTAGAACCACATCGAAGTTCGGTATGTCCAGCACCTTGAAGTCAGCATAGAATTCTCTGCTACAGACGACTACTAGACATAAGCTGTATCCCATTGCTGCCTTCAGAACGCCATTCCCTAAACTGACATTCCAACTGGATACAAGCGGCGTGACTGGAATCGCATGAGTTCAGATGAACCGTTGCGACAAAAAGCAATGAAATGCTCCAGTATCGAAGAGTGCTAGTGCAGGAAATGAGGCTACTAAGATTGTACCTAAGATATATGGGATATGTTTTAGGTATAGGAGAAATATGTGGGTAGGTGTTAAGACTAAAAGAAAAACTTGAGAAGAAAGGGTTACCAGTGATGACTTAGCCAGTGGCTTCAGATTCTTCCACGGTCATCGTGAAATCCTGTCGCCGTGGTACATTCCTCCTAGCCGGAGGAGCATTCCTCGGAAAGTTCCGTTGAGCTTGATGGAAACGACGAGGAGGAGGTGCAGTCCGTGGTCCTCTAGGTGGTGGAGCAGGAAGAGCGAGTCTTGGAGCAGGTGCCTGAAAGGCTGGTCTCTGCTGATAAGTGATTGCTGGCCTGGGTGCAACAATTGGGTTGTGCCTTCGGGGAAAAGACCCAATATCATGAGTAGCTGAGCCGCAGGCTAAGCAAAGATGGTTGGCTTGCCGGCAGTCTTTCATCAGATGTTCATCTCTCCTCCAGTATGTGCAAAATGCTGGGCTGGGCCGGGCCGATTGATTGGTACTCCCGGTCTCCTTGGCACAAAAGGTGGCCTTGATGAGGCTCCTTTTGCTATCTGGTTGGCATGGTACTTAACTCCAGTAGCTTGAGATCTGCTTCTCATCTTTACCATTGCCTCATAACGGTGGGCAGCTTTCAAAGCCGATTCATGGGTCGAAAAATTTCCTGTGGCTAATGCAGCCTGAATCTCCGAATCCAACCCTTGTTGAAATTGACAGGCTCTGATCTCATCCGTTGGTATCAGGTGTGCCGCAAATATGTTAAAGTATTATGTTAGCTGTGTAGTATGTGATTTACTGAAAAATCGAATTATTGAGACATATCTTACCGACTGAGCATGGTGACTCAGCGTCATATTCATCTACTGACTTGGTCCACATTGAACCTTGTTGCAGATGAATGAACTGCTGTTCCATGTCGAACCTGGCAGTCTCAGGGAAGTACTTTGCATCGAACATGTCACAAAAAGTCTTCCATTCGATGGGTTGATCAAGACGGATTTCTTCCGCCTTCCACCAAACCCGTGCATTGTCTGTGAGTTGCAGCTTCGCAACACAGACCCAAGCTATCTCTGGCACTTGTGCCGCTGCCAGATCGTCTTCGATGCTTTGAGTCCATTCCTCCGCTTCCAGAGGGCTCTCTTTTCCTGATAATTGTTTAGGGTGCAAAGCTCTAAATTGCTTCACCCCAGGTGCTTCTGCCTCTGATCAGTTCATAAGAATAGCAGTCTGCTGCTGCTGTCTTTCCAGAAGGCTGCGGATTGCTTCAAGCAGAACTGTCTGCTCATTGATCGGAGCAGCGACGGCAGGTGTGATCGGTAGGGTAGGTGGAGTGTTGTTGAAATTGGTGCTGGTATTGTTTGGGAACCCATAAGCTTGAAAGAAAATTTTGAGTTAGGACAGATTCAAAGTATATGAAATGATAAGATTCAACAAGTATGAATTGTAAAGAATATTTTCAGTTGCTGGTGCTTGTGTTATATTGCTTAGGTTGTCCACGCAGAACTGAACTGCATGTTAGGGTTCCATACAGCTCTGACCTGTATGGGCCACCAACAAAACTTGTCACGCTCTGCTTCCCGGTATACAGCGAAGAGGACGCGACGAGGCCGCTACGTATTTACTTTGAAGTAAACACGCTAAGCGTATCTAAGCAATATAAGTAAAATACACAAGAGACAGGATGTAAATAAACAAAACTTTATTTATTAACATTATTTTTACAATACAACTGAAAAGTAAATACATGGAATGGAAAGCAATGCCTAAACAGTGGCATAACAGAAATGAAAATACTGAAATGAAATGTACAAGTATCTAGAGCTCCGGGTTGAAGGCTAGCTGATCCAAATCCTCGCTGGTGGGCCCGATTTCCAGTGAGTCCGAATCACATGACGACATTATAAAGAAGAAGAAAGAGAATGTTATCAGCGAACAAATCGCTCGGTAAGTCCCGTAAATAGACAAAAATGGAATAGATAGAATAGAGAGTATATTGTTATAATATTGTATTTAATGTTAAAGCTGTTGTTTGTAGCTTGGTACAGAAGAGGCCAGTGTATACGAGAGGAGTCTCACTAGACCAGAGACTACGGTATACGGAGTATAAGGAACCGTTCAGCCACGGTACAACGACAATTGAATTCAGGTTAGGTGTCTTTATGGTTGCTGTTTCGTGTCACTTCTAACACCTTCCGTACCAATCTACTCCTTATAAACCCCGCGATGTCTTGATTGTGTTGTTGTATTGTTTGAATTGTATATTATATATAGATGGATGACTTGCCAAAACCATGATATCAGTAATGGAACGGATATAATGGATGATCATGTAGATGGAATATATCCATGGTTCGGTTCAGTCAATATAGATTGATTAGATTGAACAGATTGAATATATAGATTCATGGATTCATATTGAATTGAAGTTTGATACTTGAATCATATTTAAGTCAGATTGATTATATTGAGACTCAGTCTGAGTCAGACAATTATAAAAGAAATTGAATCATGAATTAGGTTTTGATGTTATCGGTAACCGCTGCACATGGACGGCAGGATTTGTGTTTTTTTAAAAGACGATTACCGTGTTGATAACTCCGTTTGTTAAGTTGTCTACCTTAAATAGGCAAGCACCCATATCTCCGGCTCCCTGAGGCTCAAGAGACTGGTCCCGCTTAAACCTATGTTTATTAGGGTCCTTATTGTAATTTAATATAACTTGAGGGGGTTTTATGTAAAAATAATTTTGTATAATTTTCAAAATACACCTCAAGTATTTTATTATCATCTTTAGAGTTTTCATGGATGTATATTTTATCAATATGACATTTCTAATGAATAAAATCTGATTTCATAATATATGGTATTTATTTGTAATATTGGAATTGTATGGTATTTTCTTGTAAATGAGATGTTTCTCTTGAATTTTGGAAATGTGGAATATTATAAATATTAAAAATAGGTATTTTTATATTAATTACATATATATTTATTTATTAAAAATATAAGTTTTATTTATAATAGAAATCACATTTTCTAAAGAAAATTGTATTTTAAATCTTTCGAGACCGTATCCTCCTTGCGGAGGTCTGCATCTCACACTACTAAGCCCGAGGATGTGCGATAATCCGCACCATACCGAACGGGTTCCCCGAAATGGGTTGTAGCGGCACATTGTAAAGATTTGTTAAAAATACACATCTTGTACAAAAAGGTTTTTATAAATCGGAGGTAGTTATGTGTAAAATCGTATTTTCCCAAATTTATGTTCCCAAATTTCATCGTGCTATATTACATATGAGTGTTGTGAGAAGCTAGGTCATTACCTTGTGAGTTTTCTAAAGCTAGCATGATTAAAATGTATAAACATGTCGATATGAAACATAGAGGTATTTTAGTGGAAAAGTGGAATAAAACTTGCTACGATTATCATTTTAATGTCAAACTTGTTCTATTGTCTTAGTTATTGAGTATTAAAAAATATAACAAAAGTTGTAGGTTTTTTATTAAGAAAATGTTGTATTTTTGAAAGTAAAGAGAATCGGAAGCCGGATAACTCCGCTTCCGACACGTTTTAAGAATTAAGAATTTGAGAACTAAAAGAGAGTGAGAGAAGGAGGACTTACTGGATTAGGGTCAAGAGAAGAGGAAGAGGAAGATTGGGGGAACACCAGTGCATCATTTCGTTGCCGGAAACTTCTCGGATCGTCGTCGGAAGTTCGTCGGAGCTTCGTCCTTTGCTAACTCCACTTGCACACAAAAAGTCTTGGGGATTTTCTTGAGAGTTTGGGCAGGGATTTAGAAGTGAGGAGGGGTGATTTGAGCTGTGGTATTTATAGGAAAAATTAGGGTTTAGGGATGTGAAAGGGTGTATTAAAAATAGCTTAAATGAGGGTTTTAATTTGTTCTGTAAATGTGCAGGGAATTTATACAGTACAGAGGTTATGGGGAGTTCAAGAGTTGCCAGAAGAATGAAAAAATAGGGTTTCGAGCTGAGTCGGCTGGTGGTGCCGGTCGATTTGCGCTTCCCGCCGCCCGAGTCGGTCGATTCGGGGTTCCTCTCGACGCCACGTGTCCTCGACGCTTTGACTACTGCAGTGGTTTCGTTTGTTTTATGTGTGACTCTTGGTTTTACGGGTTATGTACTTGCAGACTCTTGGGTTTCTAAAAAGATTAAAAGAAATCAAATTAAAAAGATAATGTGGCTGATGGGATTTGAACTCTGGTGCTTTGGTTCAGCAGTGCAAGGTCTTACCAATGAGCTACAAGCTCCTTCTTGCTGTTAAAAATTGAATCAAATACTTATAGTACTCACAGGAAATGTAAATACTCCAAGTATACATTAACTTTTAATCAATTATATGTACATAAGAATTGGAGTTGTTACAACAAGCTTCCAAAGCTTGCAACCATGCTTAATTCCTACCAATTTATATTTGCATTAAATAAATAAAACCCTAATGGCATGGTATGAGTCTCATACACCCATGTAGTGTGTATCATCAAGTATGACACAAAAAAGAAAACATAAATAATATATATCACATATATATTAAGTGTGCACATGTGAGAAAAAAGAAATGCATAAGTGAGCAAATATTAGTTAATGTAAATTAATATATCAAATATATAATTATACATTAAATTATCAAATCAAATTTTGATTTAATAATCCGGCTTTATCACATATAACCGACTAATATTGTATTTATCAACTTATTGAATCAACACTTGATTTGATAACCCGGCTATATCACATATAACCGACCGATATCACATATCGCGAGAATAGAATACGGTATTATATACTCGTTAATCTCGGTCCCGCATATATTACATATTTGCTCCTACTTCATTTTGCCTGAGCCAGTAAACCTCTGTGTAGGACTCTAAAGACTCGTCAATACGCCAGCAGTAGGTGATGATCATATCAAATACCCACAAGCCGTCAGCGGTACTATCTGGACGTAACGGCTACCCGAGTATTGAGCGATAAGAAGATCAACAAGCAAGCCTGGTCATACTTCTGCAAAGCCTGTCAGTAACACTACCGTACAGTCCGGTCTCTTCATCTGATATGTCGTATATCCAGTTTAGGGGTGGTAAATGTCAAACCCTAGTAACTGATAATTCGTGCCGATGTGTGGCTCATAACGGGTCGATAAACTACTGATAACACTTACCAGTAGATCTCCGTATCAGCCCTGGCCAGGGACTTCCTGTTATAGCCAATCGAGCACACGCAACTTCAACCCCCAATACCGGGAGAGATGAATGCCCTCCTATCGCTCATTGCCTCCATGTGATTCGGGACTGTACCCAAAAGCCACCATTTTGCATGTTCTCTTGAATGTGGTAAGGTGGAAATCAAAGCACAGTGGGAATCACACAAGACTCTATGACGATCTCAGGTCTACAGACTAACCTGTACCGGTGTCATCAAAGAACTGCTATCTGACGATAGGTATAATACCAACTAGGAGTTCTCGGTGAGTCCGTTCAGTGTACCTAGTCTCCACTGAGCACCCGCATACCATCTTTGATGTCAAACACCAATGGATGTGGGATCATCTATCGCTCATCATATGGGTCAAGAAGCGTATACACTAGTCTACTCTGGAATATCGATACCCTGTCTCGATACAAGCTCGACTAGGAACAATTAAAGGATGTACTTGTAGACTATCCTGGCCCCACTAGTATGATCTCCATCATAGTCTTAATAGTCAAGTAATCATCCTAAGGGCTTTATCAACATGTGAGAGCAAGACAGTATCATAATACAAGTCTACATGTTAAGACAAAAAGCAACCAGATAGCATAGTATCATGTCGAGCAAGAAAGTCCTCTCTATATATGTCCAAGCATCCACTATAATATACATCATATGTACAATAATGGCCTCTAGGGCATACACATAACTAACACCATCATTGCACATGCATTTTTGAATTTGTTTATAAAAACGTATGCGTCTTCGGATTCAAGCCCGTGAAATTTGGGCAATAGTTTGATGAAGTGGGGTTTAATTTCAAAATTATCCCCATTAGTTGGTGGAATAGATAGACAAGTAGGAAGGGGTCCACGCACGGGGTAGCATTTTTCTTGGAGAGAGATGCGCGGTGGATTCTGCGCACCTACGGGTGGTGGCAGGATAGTAGTGGTAAAATCTGATGGAGAACCGTCCATCTCGGTAGATGTGGTGGGTGGAGGGGAAAAAGAAAATGAAGGAGTACCGATTTCGAAGTCGATAGCAGAAACGCGGAAAAGACAGGCACTAGAATCCTGTGTCCAGCCGAGCATGCACTAAGCGGGTTTAGCGCAAGTGTCAGCGTATGAGAACTATTTTAAAAATGGTTTTTTTTGAAAAGTGTCGGACGTGATACAAATCACACAAAAATTGCACAAACAACCCTAGAACTAAAGTCACCTAGGTCAAGTCACTAGACCATTCCTATACTTCCAAAGGTCAAGCCGCAGGATCAATCATCTACCACTTCTTTATCACTCTTATGGCCAGGTAAGTGCCAGATAATTGGGAGTTATCCGCTATACGAATCACCGAAAATAGCGGGCCTAATTAAGTAACCACTTGCCTAGATACGCTTGCCTAGACACCATAAAAGAAATGCGGATAAGCAATATATTACCCACGACCTTTTTCTTTCCTAATTGAGCGCGACGGTCCTTAGGGTCTTGATCTAGATATTTTTTATAGGGTTATACGGATGCTCATTTTGTGATTTGTAAGGCCTAGGAAGGGTGATAAAATCCCCACCTAATCTGAATTATGGTCTTGCCCCTTAAAGTCCGTATTAAAAATATGCAAAAACAAACAGCAAAATAAAGCACGCAAAAAGATTTTTGAGCGGCGATATTTTGCAAAGAATTCTGCATAAAAATATATTATAGGATTTTCAGAGGAGAGAGAAAGAGTTGAGGAATATACCAGAGAAGTTTGGCGCTCCAATTCACCAACTCCGCCGCTGTTTCGCCACCAAAATCAAGCTTAGGCCGCGGTTCCGCCGCGGTATTGAGGGTTCTTTTGAAAAAAATTTATTCACTTGCCCCTTTTGCTCCTCTGGGATTTATTTGATGCCTCTGAAACTTTATCTCCTCGGTAAAGTGACTCTAGATATCCTCGCAAAAATCGCACACTAATCGTTAAATACACAATTTGCTATTTTATTTTATTCTTATGATATGGATCGAATAAGAATTCAACACGAATAGCAAGAAAAAAAATTACGCACGTATCCCCGGCAACGGCGCTATTTGATTGATTCTAAAAAAGTGTTTGTAGTAATAACCGCAATCAATAACGGTGTCACGTCTAGCTAGCCGAGATGAGTACGAGTCATCCTCAGAGATGCGTGAAACTTTTAATCTTGCTTTAGACAAGTTGAATAGAATAAAAGAATGGGGGAGAATAGTTTTTAGATTTACGTCGAAATACAGATGTAGAATATATTAGAAGAGGGCTTGTAGGGTTCGTTAGGATTTAGTAATCATGGATGACTAATAAAGATGACTTCTTTTATCTTTTGATAGATTTAAAATTAGATCGATAGTGATGAATGGGGATTATGGTTCTTTGGAAGAAACTGGGGTTTCCACACTATTGACCCTTGTCCTTTCATTGATCTCTATTCATGTCTAGCCCTTAACAAAACAATTGTTAATCTAATCTCAAATCACGGTCGAGACTGGCAATAAATTGGTAGCGCACCCGATTAGAATGTTAACGATTCTTTGGCTAAAGTTTTTAAACTTTATAAGACTTAAAAGAAGTTAAAATATTTTCTCATCTATTGTTCTACTCTAATCCTACGAACTCTATCAAGCGGAGAATTACTCGCACATGATGGAGATAGAAAAAGAACGGATACAGAACAAGATCATAATGCAGAAATTAAATACTAAATAATTAATCTAATAATCTACTTTTATTAATCAACTTCACAGGTACAATTTTTCGAGTTTAGATTACAAGAGGAAGAAGAAGTTGCTCTTGATCTCTGACTCGTAGGAAGTAGATGTTCCGTCGAATCTCACGTCGTCTTATCACGTCGAATCGCGGACCTGTTGTGGATCACTTGTTCTTTGATGGTGATTTGCTTCATGTAAAAGGTGATGATCTTTAACTTTAGCCCTCGGTCCTTTAAATAGTCCCAAACCCAGAAACCAAAGATCCCAAGTATTAGGGTTTGTTATTGCAATCTTACCCAAAAAATCCCAAACCCTAAATCCTCTTCTCTGCCACGGATCCGCCGCGAGAAGCCCATTATTGTCATGGAATGGCCGCACTTTGGTGGGATCAGGTGATGAAATTTTATGCCGCTACTGACACTTGAAAAATGTTCAAGGTCTTGTCACTTCGGTGAATCACTTGAGCCCTGAGTGGTCTCCGGTGTTGACACGTGAAGATTGTTGTGATATCTGGAATCTTCATATCTTATCTTAGTCTCTACCAGTATTGATTCTTCGATTTTATCTAACTTTATTGGCAGATTTTTGATTTCCGACATCTTGATATCAAGCTTGCACAATATCTCAATGAATAATGTTAGTAATATTTGTTATAGAGATATTATTCAAATCATTTGTATGATGTTATATGTTTTAAAGAATCTTAATTAAAATATTTGATATGCATAATAAAAAATATTATATAAATATTATATGCGTACATTTTCCTTCATAATGTTAATCATAATATATAAACATATGGTAAATAGTATTTTTGTAGATAAACCCAAATATGGTTTATATTTATAATAAACATCTTTAAATATTTAAGAAAAGTAAGGAAATTGTTATATCAAATGCGCGATATTTTCGACTGAACACATACTCAGGTTTGTAAATACTCCATTTAGTACTTTAACTTTACACAAATTTCTGTACATTAAAAATAGAGTCTTTACAAATTATACGAATCAGCAACTATACATTCATTACATTTCAAATTCCTTAAATCTATCCTAACCTTTCTTTTTCTATCAAGGTCATGGATTCTCCCAACAACACCAGCACGAACGTCAATAGCAACACTTCACCACCTACTCTACCACCACCACCTACCGTTGCAGCTCCTATCAATGAGCAAACGGTACTGCTTGAGCCTATCAAGAATCTTTTGGAGGGTAAGCAGCAGTAGACTGCTATCCTCATGCACCGCCCCGAAGCCGAGACACCTGGAGTCGAGCAATTCCGGGCACTGCACCCAAAACACTTTTCAGAAAAAGAGAGCCCACTGGAGGCGGAAGAATAGGCTCAGTCGATAGAAGTTGGCCTGGCAGCAGCACAAGTGCCAGAGATTTCTTGGGTGAGGCTTGCGAAGCTAAAACTAACAGACAACGCTAGAGTCTGGTGGAAGGCTGAAGAAAGCCGTCTCACCCAACCTATCGAATGGAAGACGTTTCGCGATATGTTCGATGAGAAATACTTCCCTGAGACTGCCCGTTTCGATATGGAAAAGCAGTTCATCCATCTACAACAAGGCTCAATGTGGGTCAAGTCTGTGAGTGAATACGATACCGAGTTTACCATGCTTAACAGGTAAGATATTGTATCAAATTCAAATTCCTGATTTCACTCATTACACTGCTAACTCAAGATCATAACAGGTTCGCTGCACACCTCATCCCGACTGCTGAGATCCGGGCATGACGATTTCAGTAGGGGTTGGACCCGGAAATTTAAGCTGCACTCGCTACAGGGGATTTCCCAACCCATGATCTCGGTTTGAAGGCTGCCCGACGCTATGAGGCAGTTGTGAAGAAGAAGGGCAGACCACAGACTGCTGGTGTGAAACGTCCTGCCACACAAATGACAGGAGGAGTCTCTTCTAGGCTGACATTTAGACTCAGAAGACCGGGAGGATCATTTAACCGGCCCAGTCCAGACTTTTGTTTTTACTGCAAGAGGAATGAACATCTGGCTAAGGACTGCAGGCGTGCAAATGGCCTGTTTTTGGTTTGTGTTGCATCCACTTACGCCATAGGAGCATGTCCATATCGACTCAACCTAGCTCCAGCACCTAGACCCGCAATCACAATCCTGCAGCGGCTAGCTATTCAGGCTCCTGCACTTTGTCTAGCTCTCCCTGCACCACCTCCACGTGGACCTCCTGCACAGCCTCTTCATCAATTCCACCAGGCATAGAGAAATGTGGCTCAAGGTCAGAGAAACGTACCCCAAAGACAGAGGAATATTCCTCCAGTAAGGAGGAATGTACCAAGACGTCATGCTTTCACCATGAAAGTTGAGGAAGCCGAAGCAACTGGCCAAGTAATCACTGGTAATTCCCAATTCTTTCACATTTTTTTCAATCTATGTAATCACTATATTTTTCCTGTATCTAAAACCAACTTCACACAACTTAGGTACTATACTAGTAGCCATCCTTTCTGCACTCACACTATTCGACACTGGTGCATCACACTGCTTCATGTCTCAACGATTCGTGAGAACGCATGCGATTACCGTGAAGCCACTCATTTCAAGCTGGAATGTCAGTTCCGGGAATGGACTATTGAAGGCAACTATGAGATTTGACCAGTATCCAGTTGTAGTTTGCGGACGAGAATTCTACGCGAATTTCAAAGTACTGGACAGTTTACCGCCTAAAACAGAGACAAACTGGGATAGATCGTCTTGCCTGAATTTAGAAGCAGATGCTGTTTGGATTTATCCATCCACTTCTCCGAAGATACCAAGTTGATTTATGACACCATATATCGAAAGTTTGGACAGAAGCGACCGTTGTAACAGACTTTATCAGATTCCCCCTCATTTTATTAGGGGTTTTTGATTGTGGGGACGCTCTTCCCTGCAGGCGAAAGCCCCTGCAGTTAATTACGTTACCGCATTACGATAATCACTTTCTTCTGCTCCAGAAGTTTACTTTGTGTCGTGTGTGCTTTTGTTTGTTTTGGTTTGGGTTGCCCGTGGATTGTATAGGGAGACTAATTTATGTCGTCACCCATAAGGCGCGGATTAGTCTAAATCCGTATATTTTAGATTTGGGCTTAGGTTTATTTAAGGATCGTTAATCTAGTTTGAAATTAAGATCAACTTAAATGTGTGAGCATTTGGGCTCAAATTGTTCTTGTTAAGGATGCGTTAGTCTAATATGATACTAAGATCAACTTAGCAAAATCTCAAGGATCATTTTTATTTAAGGTCCAGCAAAAAAACATTTGGGCTCAGCTGCAAGAAAATATCAGAGACTTAGTCAATTTGGGCTAAGTTTAGTTAGTCTTTTTTTCCTTCAAAAGTGCTAAGCACTTATTTGGGCTCTGTTTGTTTAGCCCTTTTCTTTTCATGTAAAAGTGCTAAGCACTTTTTTGAGCTCTGACGCTCACATGTATGTCATGTGAAGCATTCAGTTAGGGGCGCTGCCCAATAAATATTGAACACTTTTAGTCATTTTAACTACATGTGAAGTGCTAAGTATTTTTTTATGGCATCCACATGAGTTGCACGTGCGGCGTTGGGCGCTGCCCAATCAGTGCTAAGCACTCAGCCATTTTGGCTACATATGAAGTGCTAAGAACTTTTTGTATGGCGCCACGTGAGGAGCACGCGTGGCGTTGGGCGCTACCCAATCAGTGCTAAGCATTTAGCTGTCTTCGGCTGCATAGGTAGTGCTGGGCACTTTTATTCAGCGACCACGTGTGTTTCACGTGAGGCGCCGGCCTTCTGTTTTGGGTGCCCGCGTGTTTTTCACGTGAGGCGCTGGGCACTGTTAAAAGGGGGCGCCCACGTAAGGCGCTAGTCTTTTTTCCTTTTTTAGAGATTAAATCTCTATTAATGGCATTTTGACCATTAATAATCACCAAGATCTTCGTTTTTTTGAAGATCTGAGATCAGTTTTTTCTTTAAGAACTAAGTTCTTTTATAGGTTCCTTTCTCCTTTTGTTTTTTCTTTTGGACTTAGTTATTTTCTGAATTTTTGATTCTCAAGAACAAGATTTTCCCGATGAGAATTAAATTCTCAACTTATGGGAGACTTGTCTTGTGGATCTCAGATCCAGAGAAAGAACTAAGTTCTTTAAAAATGGTTAAACCCTTAGATGTGATAAAGATATTTTGATCTCTTTTCTTTACCTAGGGTTTTGAGAAGGAATGTTTTCTTCTTTGAGAATTGAATTCTCTATTCTTTTTGAGAGCTCCCTGTATTTTTGTAGAAGCTTATAGGGGTTTTCTCTATCTCCTTTTGTCTCTCTCTGTGTTATGGTCTTCTGTGGTGTTGAGACTTGAAGTCTCAGGTCCTTTATATAGTGAAGGCAAATTGTTAATTGGTTTTAAGAAAATCACTTATTGAGTGATTCTAATTGATTTGGGAAATTTTACCTACCGTTGGATCTTTGGTCCAAGGACTTCTGTTTTTACGGAATATAATTTTTGTTTTTAACGAGATTGGGGAAATATTTTCTCCTATATAGAATTTATTCTGTAAAACGGTGATTTTTTAATCACCATTGGATTTTTAATCCAAGAATTCTCCGTTTTATAGAGAGCAATCTTTCTTATTTAGAAAAATTAAAGGAATATATTCTGATTGTTACGTGAAAGTGTGTTTGTAGTTTAACCGCAATCAGAACGGTGTCGCGCGTAGCTAGACCGAGATGAGTACGGGTCGTCCTCAGGGAAACGTTGAACCTTTTATTTTTACTTTAGATGTGTTGAAAAAGAGAGAAGGGATAAAGAATTTTATAGAATGGTTTCTAGATCTACGTTAAACAAGAGTGTAAAATATAGATCTAGATTATTTCAAGGATGTAGTTAATATAATAAGGGGGCTTGTAGGGTTCGTTAGGATTTAGTAGTTATGGACGATTAATTAAAAGTTACCCTTTTTATCCTTTAATAGATTTAAAACTAGAACGACGGTGATGCGTGTAGATTAGGGTTTCTGGAGGGAAAAGGAATCCCATTCTTAACCCTTATCTCGACACGGAACTCCGTTCATATCTAGCCTTTACCAAAACAATCATTAATATAATCTCTAATCGCGGTCGGAACTAGCAAAGAATTGTTAGCGCGCCCGATTAGGATGTTAATAATTCTTTTGATAAAGTTCATAAACTTTATAGGACTTAAAAAGGGTTTAGGGATTTTTATCGTCCATTAGCCTACTCTAATCCTACGAACCCTAACAAGCGGAGAATTACTCACACATGTTGAGAAAAGAAGATGAAAAGATAGAGAGGGAAAACATAATGTAAAATGCAAAAGAATTAAATAAAACAACTACCTTTATTAATCAACTTGAACAATCTACACTTTGATTCCTTAGAAAATGATTACAAAGACTAGTTTGCTTCTCGATCTCTTCCAAGGAGGTAGACGAACAGTTGATGACCAGCCTGGATGCGTGAGCCGTCTTGGACTTCGTGATCTCGTCGGCTTGATAATTTTTCCAAGAGGCTCTCGGTCCTTATTTATAGTCACAGAGCCAGAACCCTCGTTTCCTAATATGGAAAATAGTTGTTAGGATCCTAACCACCACAATCCCATATCTCAACTCTTCAAATCCGCGGCGGAACCGCAGCCATTGGATAGGTTTGGCCGTGGATCCGCCCCTTTTTGGTGAGATCATGGCCTTTAATTTTTGTAGCTTCATATCCGTAACACTTGGTAATCTTTTGAGTATCTATACTTTGAAAATCTTTTCTATATTTCTACCAGAATTAGTTTCTTGAATATCTTTGGTAGATTTGATTTGCCAACTTTGATTTTCTTGATTTTAGCCCTGAAAATTCTGCAGAATAACTCAACAAACAATATTAGTAGAGTTTATTTTATTGAGATATTAACTTAACCATTAAGAATTGGTCAAAGGTATTAATAAGGTAAGCATATTTAAATGGGCCAAATGTTACATGGATATTATATGCTTACTTTTTCCTACAAAATATTATTTATAATATATAAACACATGAAAATAGTATTTTTACAGATAAACCCTCATATGTATCATATATTATAATAAACACCTTTTATTATATAGAAATAGTAGGAAAAATGTCATATTATATATGCAGTTTTATCAACTGAACAAATACCCCAAACTTATCTTTGATCATCCCGAGCAAACTAGTTTATTCAAGAGAAGGAGAAAAAGAAAGGAGAAAAATAAGCACATTTTCGTAGGCAAACACGATTGCACTGAGCACGTGCAACAAGCCGTTAAACCTCTAGGTTTCCCTAGTAGGAGGAGTGTTGTCTCCTGAGGGTTTTCAGCGGATTACACCCACAAAATCCTATAATAAAAGAGAGATGGTGAAATTTACATATAAAGATAAGAACCATAAAAGAAATACTTTGAAAATTTAGAGTTTCCAACTACACTAGCTTTTCAGTTTTCATGAGCCCTATCTTAATAGTCATGAAAAGATATTAGAAATCACATCATCCCTCAATAAAATATCGTCTTTATTCTTCATTCTTATCTTTCATCCAAACATCGATCATATACCCTTACGTGTGTGAATAGAACATCCCTACACTCGGAGAATTCAATTCAAGCTATCATACTCTTGTCCATCTACCTCAGTACTTTTTAATTTGATGAATATTAAGTTTTGCTCACACATTTTCATGCGACCGCTAATACTTCTTGAGGTACTAACCGACCGATTACTCATGTGCTTGCTGATTCGGTGATAATCTTTTCCTCGTCTTGCACCACCTAAGGCTTAGCAGTGACTCTCAGACCAGTTGGCCTTAGGGCACTAGGTGAAGAGACACCCACGCTATATTTTTTTATTGCTGCCTTGGCGATAACAAAACCAGTGTTCATTTTTTTTTTCCTTTTCACCATTTTTATATTTTCTTCAATTTTTCATTTCCTTCATACTTTGGCTTTTAGACAAGAGCATTTTAAGGTATCCTCTACTATCCCGAGTTTCAAGACGTGTGTAAGTGCATATAGTAGGGTATCAACATTCAAATGTTTGGCTTCCAGAATAGAAACTATTTTTCAGACTTATTTTTATCCTCAGATTAGTGACTTCCTTCTTCTTACTAACCCTTGGGACAACAGCTCATAACTATTTATTACTAGTTTGTTTAAGAAAACTTCTAATTTTCTTGGTTTTCTTAAACTATTCCTATCTTTTGGATATAATTTTTCACTTTCTACTCTTTTGTTATAAAAGGAATTTTTTTTTAAAATTTTGAAAACGTTGTGCTTATGCAAAATATGATGCAACTTGATATCTAAATAAGCACAAACCTCCCCCAAACCTGTTTACAGCAGTGTCCTCACTGATGTCATTCGTTAAGCTCAAAAATCTGTAGACTTAGGAGGAAATTATTAATGGGGGCAAGAATATATGAAAGTGAGACTCCTCCCCCAAACTTATTTTAGGCTCACAATTTTGTCAAAATCATTTTCTTTCAAGAGCCAAAATATACCACCCCCTCCCCAAACTTGAGTTAAACAATTTTAATCTTTTAAAATCACACAAGGGGGTCAAGGTTATTGGTCAATGCCAAGCTTTGCAAAGACCGAAGGTCAACACCAACCATTCAAAAATTTTATCAATGAAGCACCAAGGTTGGTGGAAGAACATGTCACCTATTGACGTGAAGAAGTGAGGAGGTGACAAGAGATGTAATGGAAAATGATTGCATCTCAATTTGGAGAGACGACACAGTGATAGTAATGATGGATTACTCGCATTATCATGATTGTCCAAAAGAAGGGGTGGAGGTACAATTTCTTCATCTTGGAGTTGATTCATCTCAACACCCGTGTCTTGTAAAAATGCGAGTTCATCAGCGAAAATTTCCTCAAAGCTTTCATCGATACCCCGAAAAATAATGTCATCAGAAAAAATGGGGTGATCATCAGACTCTATAAAAAGTTCTTTATCAGCGTTAGATGTTGACCCGGAAGAGTCCGTGTCAAGCAACAACATATGAAAAGAGTCAGTATCATGAGATTGATCAAATTCGCTGCTGTCGACATCCATTAATTCGACAGAACACACATGAGCATAGGGTTCGGAGGGTTCACTTCCCAACTTGTAAATGTTAAGCTCAATTGATTTCTTTCCAAAGGATAGGGTCATAAAGCCGTTTCTACAATTGATTACTGCGTTGGAAGTGGCCAAAAAGGGTCGACCGAGTATCACCGGGATTTGATTGCGTGGGTTTGCTACAGGTTGTGTATCTATAACGATAAAGTCTACAGGGAATATGAATTCCCCGACTTTGATTAACACATCCTCTAGCTCACCCCTAAGTTGGGTGATAGATCGATCGGCCATCTGAAGAGTGCAATGCGCAGGTTGTAACTCTCCGATCCTTAATTGCTCATAAACAGAGTACGGAAGCAAGTTAACACTAGTACCTAAATCGAGTAGAGCACGATTGATATTTTTACCCCCAATAGAAATTGAAATTGTAGGACTTCCGGGGTCCTTTCGTTTCTTGGGTAGTTGTTGTGTAAAAGCAGTGCTCACATTACTCGCAAGGAAAACTTTTTTGGGTACTTGAACTTTTCTCTTCCTGGTGCACAAGTCCTTTAGGATTTTCGCATATGACGGAACTTGTTGAATAGCATCTAGGAGAGGAATGTTTATGTTAACTTGCTTAAAAATTTCCACAATCTTCTCCATTTGTGGACTTGGTCTGTTGCCCCTTAACCTGTTTGGATAAGGTGCTTTATCAATAAGGGTTTGGTCCAATATTGGAGAGGATTATGGGGACGGATTCGATCCCAAAACTGGAGTGGGAATCGACTTAGATAGATTTGGCGAAATGGGCGAAGGGTTCGAGCCTTGGGGAAAACGGAGAATAGGCTCGGGTGAAGGTGGGAGACTAGACGAATTAGGGGAAAAAGAAGAAGCTGGGGTATCATTGGTGTCACTATCATCACACTGCTCACCCACTCGGTTATTCAGCACTTTTCCCAATCTTAACATGGTAACAGCACTCACATTATAACTTTGTGAGTGGCCAGGATTAGGTATGGGTTGAGATGGGAGTTTCCCTTTCTCTCTCGCACTCATTGCGGCGTTTAATTGTGCGATTTGGTTTTCTAATGATTTAATACTCTCACCATGGGAGGCGGAGTTTTTCGTTATGGTATCAATAGAAGACCTCATCTCAGCCGAAATTTGCATGGATTGTTTCATGAACATATCCAAAGTTTGTGCAAGTGAGTTGTCAGTACTGGCCACTTGTGGTGTAGAAATGTTGGCCGGATTTTGGAAATTCTGTGACTGAAAGGGGGGCTGATTCTGTGATTGTGGTTGCTGTGGAGGAGGTCTTTGATAATTGTTTTGTTGGTTTTGATTCCAAGCAAAGTTAGGATGATTCCTCCATCCTTGATTGTACGTGGAAGAATAAGGGTCGTTTCTAGGTCGCTGCTGAAAAGCAGCATTAGCTTGAAACGATGCATTCATAGGACATTCTTCCGTTAAGTGTGAAGGATCCGAACAACAACCACAAACGGTCTTAAGGAGCGTGACCTGGTTTAGGGAGAATGATGAAAATTTGTTCTCAATAGCATCGAGTTTCTTCTGCATCGCTGCCGTTTCGGCTTTTACTGCGATAGAAACATCGAGCTGGTGAATACCTCCCTTAGTTGAAGGTGGTCTTACGCTTTCCCACTGCAAAGTGCTTTCTGCGAGGTCTTCCAAATATTTCCATGCTTCACCGTCATCTTTAGACATGAAATTGCATTGACACATTGTTTCAAGCATCTGCTTTGTCGCTGGATTAATGCCCTCATATATAATTCGACATAAATCCCATCTTTGTATTCCGTGATGGGGGCATTGGACAAGCAGATCCTTGAAACGTTCAAAGCACTTCCAAAATGGTTCATTGGGAAGCTGGGTGAACTGGTTGATCTCGCTCCTAATGTGGGCAGTCTTATGATTTGGGTAAAACTTTTTAAGAAATGCTATGACGAATTCGTCCCAATTAGTGATAGAGTGTGCGGCAGTATTATAAAGCCATTTTTCTGCCAAGTCGCACAGTGTGAATGGAAGAAGACGTAAGCGCATAGCATCTAAAGTCAATTGTGAAGTACCCATCATTGCGCATACGTTTTCGAATTTGGCGATGAAAACGTACGCGTCTTCCGACTCAAGCCCGTGAAATTTGGGCAGCAGCTTGATGTAGTGGGGTTTAATTTCAAAATTATCCCCGTTAGCTGGTGGAAGAGATAGACAAGTAGGAAGGGGACCACGGATAGGATAGCATCTCTCTTGGAGAGATATGCGAGGTGGATTCTGCACACCTACGTGCGGTGGCAGCGTGGTGTTATATTCTGATGGAGTGCCGTCCATCTCGGTCGTGGTGTGTGGTGGGGGAAAAGAAGATGAAGAAGTACCGACTTCGGCGTCGATAGCAGGAACGCGGACAAGACGGGCACTAGGATCCCGTGTCCAGCCGAGCATGCACTAAGCGGGTTTAGTGCAAGTGGCAGCGTGTGTGTGATTTAAAATTGGTCTGTTTTGAAAAAGTGGGACTCAAGACAAATCACTCTATAATGCATAAACAACCCTAGAACTAAGGTTACCTAGGTCCAGTCTCTAGACCGCTCCTAGACTTCCAAAGGACAAGCCGCGGGATCAATTCTCTACCGCCTCTGTACTACCCTTGTAGCCAGATAAGTGCCAGGTAAGTGGGAAGGAACCACAGTAGTGGGCCTAATTAAAAACCACTAGCCTTTTGTCACACTTGCCTAGGCACTACAAAAGTAATGCGGATAAACGATAGATTACCCACGACCTTCCTCTGTCCTTATTGAGCGCGACAGTCCTTTGAGTCTGGTCTAGATATTTTTTAAATTAATGAAGGGTAGATCTAGATGCTCGGTTTGTGATTTATGGGGCTTAAGAAAGGTGGTGAAATCTCCACCTAATCTTGATTTGGTCTTTACCCCTTAAAGTCCATTTTAAAATATGCAAAACAAAACCAATCACAAAACTTTTGCAAAAAGATTTTTTTTTGAGCGGCGCTATTTTGCAAAGAATCCTGCAGAAAATAGATTTTATTGGATTTGAGAGGAGAGAGAAGGAGTTGAGAATCTTACCAGAGAAGTGTGAAACCCTAGATCTCCCGTTTCCTCAAGTCCGTAACTCCAGATTCCCTCACAAAATTCACACACAAATCGTTAAATATGCAATTTGCAGTTTTGTTTTAATAATGATATGAATCGTCTAAGAATTCAACACAAATAGTAATAATAAAAAATTACGCACGTATCCCCGGCAACGGCGCCATTTGATTGTTACGTGAAAGTGTGTTTGTAGTTTAACCGCAATCAGAACGGTGTCGCGCGTAGCTAGACCGAGATGATTACGGGTCGTCCTCAGGGAAACGTTGAACCTTTTATTTTTACTTTAGATGTGTTGAAAAAGAGAGAAGGGATAAAGAATTTTATAGAATGGTTTCTAGATCTACGTTAAACAAGAGTGTAAAATATAGATCTAGATTATTTCAAGGATGTAGTTAATATAATAAGGGGACTTGTAGGGTTCGTTAGGATTTAGTAGTTATGGACGATTAATTAAAAGTTACCCTTTTTATCCTTTAATAGATTTAAAACTAGAACGACGGTGATGCGTGTAGATTAGGGTTTCTGGAGGGAAAAGGAATCCCACTCTTAACCCTTATCTCGACACGGAACTCCGTTCATATCTAGCCTTTACCAAAACAATCATTAATATAATCTCTAATCGCGGTCGGAACTAGCAAAGAATTGTTAGCGCGCCCGATTAGGATGTTAATAATTCTTTTGATAAAGTTCATAAACTTTATAGGACTTAAAAAGGATTTAGGGATTTTTATCGTCCATTAGCCTACCCTAATCCTACGAACCCTAACAAGCGGAGAATTACTCACACATGTTGAGAAAAGAAGATGAAAAGATAGAGAGGGAAAACATAATGTAAAATGCAAAAGAATTAAATAAAACAACTACCTTTATTAATCAACTTGAACAATCTACACTTTGATTCCTTAGAAAATGATTACAAAGACTAGTTTGCTTCTCGATCTCTTCCAAGGAGGTAGACGAACAGTTGATGACCAGCCTGGATGCGTGAGCCGTCTTGGACTTCGTGATCTCGTCGGCTTGATAATTTTTCCAAGAGGCTCTCGGTCCTTATTTATAGTCACAGAGCCAGAACCCTCGTTTCCTAATATGGAAAATAGTTGTTAGGATCCTAACCACCACAATCCCATATCTCAACTCTTCAAATCCGCGGCGGAACCGCGGCCATTGGATAGGTTTGGCCGCGGATCCGCCCCTTTTTGGTGAGATCATGGCCTTTAATTTTTGTAGCTTCATATCCGTAACACTTGGTAATCTTTTGAGTATCTATACTTTGAAAATCTTTTCTACATTTCTACCAGAATTAGTTTCTTGAATATCTTTGGTAGATTTGATTTGCCAACTTTGATTTCCTTGATTTTAGCCCTGAAAATTCTGCAGAATAACTCAACAAACAATATTAGTAGAGTTTATTTTATTGAGATATTAACTTAACCATTAAGAATTGGTCAAAGGTATTAATAAGGTAAGCATATTTAAATGGGCCAAATGTTACATGGATATTATATGCTTACTTTTTCCTACAAAATATTATTTATAATATATAAACACATGAAAATAGTATTTTTACAGATAAACCCTCATATGTATCATATATTATAATAAACACCTTTTATTATATAGAAATAGTAGGAAAAATGTCATATTAAATATGCAGTTTTATCAACTGAACATATTCCAAAATAGAATTTTATTCTATAATTGGATTTTTGATCCAACCGAGAGTATCTTTCTTATTTTAGAAAGATTTGGAAAATGTTTACTCCCAACAGAATTTAATTCTTTATTTAGATGATTTATCATCTCCGTTGGATCTTTGATCCAACGACTCTGTTTAAAAGAGAGTATTGTAGAATTTTAATTCTATTTGTGTACCGGCGCTCACATGTTATGCACGTGGACGCTACTTAAGAATTTAATTCTTATAATGGGTGTTTATGTGCTTTGCACATTGGCGTCCGCGTGAGGAGCACGTGCGGCGCCATCTAAGAGTTTAACTCTTATGTAATGAACTTTTCTGTGCTTTGCACATTGACGCCTACGTGAGGAGCACGTGCGGCGCCATCTAAGAGTTTAAATCTTATGAACTCTTCTGTGCTTTGCACGATGGCGTCTGCGTGAGGAGCACGTGAGGCGCCATCAAAGGATTTAATTCTATAAGATTGGCTCTGGCGCTGGCACCCTCATGGAGAGCACGTGAGGTGCTGCATCATTGAATTCAATAGAGCTTTGCTCTTTTATTAGATTAAATATATTGGGGAAACAAATTCCCCCCACCGTTGCTCTTACGTGGCTTACACGTGAGTGCAATGGTGTCACCTTTTCCACCGTTCAATCTCCTGGGGAGTTGAACCGTCCCTTCATATTTTATAAATAGGGCCTTTGGCCCTTGAGATGACTGTCCTCTGTTTAATAGAGAAGATCTTTTTAGTTTGAGAAAGATCAAAGAAAATATTTTCCAAATAGAATTTAATTCTATCTTGCCAAAGAGCACAGCAGAAGAACTCACGTGTTTAACACGTGACCCCTAGCATGGGTTTCAGTATGCTTTATTTTCAGCGCATATCAACTCTCACGTGTTTAACACGTGAGGCATGTTTGGCTTGCCAATTATTTGATTGTAGCGCCTATATACTTTTGCATATAGGTGCTCACGTGTCTAACACGTGAGACTCTTTTAGCCCATTTGTTGTTTTTTCTAACCGCAGCGCCTATATGCTTTTGCATATAGGTGCTCACGTGTTTAACACGTGAGACTTTAATAGTGGGGAATTTTCCCCCTTTCCCCCTTTTTTATGAGGGAACAAATGCCCCAGCGTTACTCTCACGTAGCTTGCACGTGAGTGCAACGCTGTCCACCCTTACAACCGTTGGATTGCCTAGGGGAACGGGGCGATGAACCACTCCCCATCACGTCTTATAAATGAGGCATTTGGCTTATTAGAGGATCATTGTTTCTTCATCTTCTTCCTTAACCTTTTCTTGAGAATTTAATTCTTCTCTTAGAGCTTAGCTCTCTGTTCACAGATCTTTCAGAGTTAAACTCTGCAAAACTCCTTTTTGGGTAAGGATCTTGAGCGACGTTTACCTCTTAGGGAAACCCCTTTTTCCATATTTTTCTCTGGATTTTAAATCCATCGCCAGAGTTTTGCTCTAACCCTAAACCGATCTCTTAGAGATCTAAAAACACCGGGGTCTTGAGGATTGTTAGTTCTCCTCCTAGGGTTTACCCTATCATTGAACTTTGAGGATCCTTGGAATTTAATTCCATTTTCTTTGTCTCCCCACAGTGGGGGTTTCTAGGATTTAATCCTATTATTAAAGAAATTTAATTCCATATCACAGAGCTTATCTCTGAAAGACTCAGAAACTTTTGGGAATTTTATTCTCTGGTGTTCTTGTGCATTTTTTTAGGGTTTTAATACCCTTGACAAAGATTTAAATATGTTGTGCATTTAAACAGAGCTCGTTTTTCGCGGATGTTATGTGTTATTTAAACTCCATTGTTTATTTGATGAGAATCCTTTTGGATTCTCACAATGATTATCTTGCCTCATCATTGGTGAGTCGCCGTTTGGATTTCGTTGGGCCTACTGGATTTGTAGTTAGTGGACCCATGAACCAAATTCATATATAATTCATATATATATATATACTTTTATTAATGGGTCCCCCCTTTTTTATTAGGTACGATGGCATCACTCCCCTATTTCCCTTACACACGCTCGGAGGCATCTTTTCCACAGTCGCCGTTAGATGAAGATGTTATGGCGATGATTATGGAACATGATAAGGATAATAAAAGCCTTCTGTTATGGGGAGTCTGGTACGGTCACATTATCAGAGTCCGTCGTAACTTTACGTGCGAAGTGCCAGCAGAACCCATCCGCTCGATATCATTGATGGAGCGTCCGCATACTGCTTATGCGGTGGATGCGGTTAATTGGACCCCGAAGGGCCGGCTTGAGGCATCAACGATAGGAATCCCCAATCAACCCATGATGGCTGTCGACATTTTAAGGCGCCGAAAATGTCAGGGTGAAGCTCGACCCTGGGGGCAGATCTATAAAGTAGGTGTTACCCCGCGTCATCCAGTGGGTTATCTTCCCTAGTCCCGGTACATTCTTTCGTTTCAACGCTCATGGTTGCAGAAAGTTGGGCTGTACCAAGCAGTGTATGCGTCACTATTCTACTATCATTCTCCCTACGTCTGGTGGGTCAAGGCTTTTTTAAACCAATGGAACCTTACGACGAATACTTTTCTGCTGCGGGACCGTGAAGTTTCTATTTCACTGGAGGAGTTCTGTGAAATTTCAGGGTAGCCGATTAGGGGGGAACACTATGAAGAATTATTACCCTCGACGAGTATGTATTCTCTATGGTGCCAGCGGTGCTTGAAGGCTTGACGACCGAAAATTTTGTTCGGCACAAGCACCCGAGTCTGATCAAAGTCTTGGGTATTTTGAGAAACTATTCGTGGTATCAGAAGGGCAAGGTGTCACTTTTGATGCTTTCATTGCTTTCTTTCTCCATGAAGATGCCTTATCCAAGAATGCTCCGAATTCGCAAAGGTTGAGGACCCCTTCGGTTTCGGTTTGAAGAAACTGCCAGCCAAAGAAGAAGACCTGCCGCAGTTTTACATTCCAATTTTATCGTCCGTGGCCTTGATGCGATTGCTGCCCCCGGAATGGATGAAGAAACTTTCTTTATCGGTCGGTCTCTGGCTTAGATGGTTTTCTATGCCGATGCATCACCGTTTTATGAGAGCGTCTGTCTTCTATCCCGCCCATTGCATAGCCGAAGGAGCGCGATTGGCTGTTGGTGTTGCAGAACTATCACACTTATACCATGGTTTAAGTACTGCTGCCAACACTTCTAATCTGGGTGCGGACACCGTGAATTTCTTCGTCCATTACTTCACGTCGTGGATCGAGATGCATGTGTTGGGCACGTTTGCTACGCATCGACGACCTGATTTCTATGAATCGTACACTTTCCCGCGAGTTATGAGGCTGGTCGATGCTTCTGCTCCTGATCTGACCCAGTTAGGGGCTCTGCGCGTATTACTCAATCCGTACTCAAATGAAGGAGGGAGGATTTTCAGTGACAAAGTCCTTTTCGCTCCGGCTGGGCCTATTCAACGGTTGTTCGATTTGTCGAAGAGTGGAGCTCCGGCTCTAAATCCCAAAGAGATCATGCATTTATATTCAATCAGACCAGGATACTTAGTGTTCCGCCTAAATAATACTATTTTCTTCATGCGGTACAATCCCCATCGTTTTGCCCAGAAGCTGGGTTACAACCAAGGCATCACCCTCAAAGCCTTTTTAGTCGAGCCCACTCTCTCGCTGGAGGTCACTCGCGACGTCATTCACCACTTCATGCTATTGGGTACCGGTTCCTTCTTCATGATTCCCGAACCTGACTATCTTCCGAGGCCCGTGAGAGCCTTCAAGGGTTGGTATCGCCACCGGGTTGCTCTCATCATTGCATAGGAGAGAAGGGTGCTTTTTGAATATAAAGCTCCTGCTCTCGCTCAAGCCATCAACGCCCCGTTGCGGCCACGGCCGGTTGTTTGCCCTTCTCTAAGGGACAGCGGCTCAGTGCTCATTCCAAAAGCCGCACAAGCTGAATCAACCTCCCGTACTACTGGTATGATGGTACGTACATGAGCCGAGATAGCGACTCCTGATAAAGCACCAGCCGTGGCGCCTCAAAAGGCAGATACCGAAGATGATGTTGGGCAGCGCCGCACAAAAGCGCCAAAGGGGAGGAAGCGCTCCTCCACAGGTATTAGCTCAGGCTCTAAAAGGAGAAAGAAATCAGTCATCGGTCTATTCGATGCGTTGCTTGAGTCTGAGCCTCTTCACGACGAGCCTATATCTGTGCATGAACCAGACGACGACCTCCTCTTTCCTGGCACATCTGCCGAGGAAGCCGCTCAATTGGCCGAAGCCTTGAAACGATCACAGGATGAAAGTGAGAATGTGCGCCCCAAGATGGGAGGCTTTCCCCCTGTCGTTTTCTATGACGTTGATCCGTTATCACCTAGGCTACTAATGGGTCTTCTAACGATGGAAGAAGAACGGGTTCTGAAACAGCCCACCTCGGCCTTTTCTCAAGATGAGGCCGCTCTGAAGACGGGTAGGCATTTGTTCTCGATCGTAGCCCGACGAGCGCAATTGATCAGAAAAGAGCAGCAACTCGAGAAGGCCATACTTCAATCTCCCTGGCATATTGGTAGGCATATATATATATATATATTTTACATCTCTTTTGATAATTAATTGGTACTACTTTCACCTTATCTTATCTTTACAAAATTTTTGTAGGGCCTTCTGCAGCGGGCGTAGTCTTGAGCCCAGATAGCGCCTTGAAGCCTCCGGTGATGGCTTCTATTTCTCCAGTGGAGACTGCTATCCCGGCTATAGATCCCATGAATATCTCCAGTAACGTACCAGAGGGTGTAGAGGAGATCACCGAAGCTGCCATCCGCGCCTTGGAGCCCCCGATGATGGCCTCTTTTCCTCCAACAGAGGTTGCCACATCCGTGATAAATTCAATGGATATTTCCAGTGACGCACCAGAGGGTGTAGAGGAGATCGCCGAAGCTGCCATCTCTCCAATTCAAAGCGAACGAAGTATTGAAGGTAATCTTATATACATCTATTTTTCTTTAATGACCCTTCCATATGTCCGAACCTTTCTTTCTCTCAGAATTGCGGGAGCTGGCGTCCTTTATTGTAGATCTTTCTCCGAAGAAAACTTTCTAGCGTTTACTTGACATGGAGGCCCCGCAAGCGATACCTCCACAGAGCATTTTCCTTTCTTCTGGTCAAGGTTGGTATTCTTTTACCTTTTCGTTTTATATTTTCATAATGATGCCTATGCGCCCTCTATTTAAACCGCAGTCCTAGAAGCTGACGACGAGGTTGAAGTTCTTGATGGACCCGGGGATCTCTTAAATCCGCTTTCCATGGGTAAGTGACTCTTTAGTATTGGCGTTCTTTTACTTGTTCTATGTTTAGAAAGGCAACTAACCATACGTGTATGCTTACAACTTTTCCAATCCTAACCCCATTGGAATCCCCGATTTCCATGCCATCGGGCCCTTATGCCCGACGCGTGTCTGAGAGGATGGTAAAACAAAGCATTCATTCGCTGGTGACTCTTCGCGCTGGTACCTCTATTACGGCCGAAGAATTTACTGTTGACGCTAATGCTTTCTTATCTATTCTTACCACCTATCATGACGAGGCGCTGGTGTGTACTTGGGTCGAGTACTGTCGTCAAGTTGAGGCTTTCCTACATGGGGTTGAATGCATACGCCTTCCCTCCAACATTTCGTCAGTAAAGGCCAGCCTGCGTGGATGGATTGACCGATGTGCAACTAATCTCCAGTCATGTAAGAAAAGGCTCAACCGAAAGTTTTCGGCGAGGGAACTGGCTTCAAAAGCTTTAGGGGAACTTCAAGCCCAACTCACCGTCAAGACCACTCGTGCTTATGAAATTTGGTGAGTTCTTCAGAGGCTTTTACGGAGGTGGTGGCTCTTGATAAAGCCATTATTTTTACACGCGAGATGATCAAGGCCCATAAAGCTGCTGAGAAAAAGCTTGAAAGTCGATTTTCATTATATCATAACCAACAGGCACAGGTAGGGACTCAGCTCGCGACGTTGATAGAGCTTTAAGCGGAAGTCCGGCGGAAGAATGACGAACTTGCCGGCTCATTGAACCGCCCACCAGCTTAGAAATTTTTGTCGCTATATATTTTCTTCTTTTCTTCTTTTGTATCTTGTATTCATTTTGATTTATGAATAAAAGAATATTTCATTTCATACTTGTACCTCTCTGTCTTGATTTGACGTAAAGTAGTTTATGTACTCATCTCGGAGTTTGTAGTTTATTCACTCGTTTCGGAGTTTCTAGTTTATGTACTCATTTCGGAGTTTGTAGTTTATTCACTCGTTCTGGAGTTTCTAGTTTATGTACTAATTTCGGAGTTTGTAGTTTATTCACTCGTTCCGGAGTTTCTAGTTTATGTACTCATTTCGGAGTTTGTATTTTATTCACTCATTTCGGAATCTCTAGTTTTGTACTCATTTCGGAGTCTCTAGTTTATGTACTCACTTCGGAGTTTGTTTAGTTTACCTTCCTAGGGTTTACAGGCAAACTTGTCCTAACGTTGTATATAGATAACCTCCATTCTTTGCGACAGAGGTCCGTTAGGTTTTTTGGTACTAGGGCTTTGGTCCGTGGTACCGTCGCGTTGGCTGATGTATTTCTCGACATGCGGTCTTTAAGCCGTTGTTCGAATAGCCCCGCGACTGTCGTATCTCTGATCCCTTCGGAGGCTTGACAAGACATCTTCAAGTAACCTCCTTAGGCTATATGACCGTCAGAAGAGCAAGCGTTAGGAATTTTCCATGTCACTTTTTACTTGAGATCAGGCTCAATTTGGAGCCCCGATGAGTCATAACCACTTCGCGCTTGTGTGGTGTTCATATCAGATTTTTGCATTTTTATACCGCCCAATTTTTATCATATTGCTTATCGGTAGGTACTCTTGAGCCGTGTTTGCTAGTCCATTGCAGGATACAGGTTCTCGGCTCTAAACGGTGAAATTTATGGAAAAGCATGACAAAATCCGGTTTCCTGCCAACCACAGATAAAATACGGGTCTCCGCTCTCTATCCGTATGTTGCCGCATACCAGTTTAAAAGACAAAATGGCAAATCAATGTCATTTTCATGCACAAGGCTCAATGGCAACACAAGATCCAAGAAATCTACGCGGAGCTCAAGAAAATCATGACAAAAGATACACATCCAATCACCTTTTGATCAACAGAAATTCTGGAAAAATCGTGAAACAAATCTGAGAAAAAACATATACCAGACTAAAGGGCACAGAAGACCAGGGCAGCACAAAAAATCCTGTGACCCAACTCCTCTAAAGCGCCGCGGTTCCGCGGCATAAGCATGCTTAGGCCGCGGAACCGCGGCCGTACGGCCTCCTCAGTTGACGAAACTTCAGGGTTATTCTGGTCTTTTTATGAAGAGGCAGATTGTTGCCCTAGATTTCCAGTTCCCTGCCTATAAATAGTCCAGAACTTGCCAAAGCCAAGGGTGCTTAATCTTGTATTTAGAATTTTAGAATACATGTATTGTTCTTCTTCCTCCTCTCAACTCTTCTCCATTAAAAAACTTGTAGTGAGCTTTTGTGAGTGAAGAATGAATAAAGGAGTTCTTGTTCTTACCATGCTTGTCTTTTTATTTTGTTAACTATTATCGCTTGTAATTTTTCATTTGCTAAATTAGTTGTTGTTATTTGTGTTTGTTTCTTTCTTGTTCTCTTTTCCTTTATCCTTAAACAACCATGATGCTTACGCTTGATCCTTGCCGAGGTGAGGTCGCAAATAGCTAGTTGTAATCTTCTAACCTCTTTCTTTCTACCTTCCTCTTTTGTTTTATTTTCTTTTTTGTTAGGGTAGGATAAGAGAAGTTTGAGAGAAGGAAATCTCTCTCACTCTTTCCTTGCCCAACATCTTGATTCAAACTCCCGTTAATAGAACCACAATTCGCTCCCTACGGCACCCTATCCTACATGATAGCGGTGATTCCGTAGTGAGACCGGTTGTGGTTGAATTAACCGGAGGTTATGGCTAAGAGACAAGAACGGACGGACAGGCACCAAAAGGAAGAACTTATGCGTTGGAAAGCCTAGCTTATACTCGCAAGTTCCTTCCTAGTCGTGCTAATCCCCGTTGTTGCCGATTACCGTAACACCGATATTAAGAGTGGCAACGAAAGAAGTGAGCGACTCCTAACTCAAACTAACCTAATCCTAACCCTAACAAGCTCTCTTTACATATCATTTTAGCATATAGTTAATCTCAAAACAAATCTGGACATTTGGACTTAACTCGTTAAAGCACATAGAAAAAGATTCCCATCTCCCTGCGGACGACCCGTATTCAACCGGCTAGCTACAAGCGAAACCGTCTTGATTGCGGTAACAAACTTAGCACGCAAAAACTCTACCAATCATGTGGGATGATCTCTGATAGTCTCTTAGGTTTTATATAAGTTGCCGTCAAGACCCTGAAACTGGGAATATGCCGTTGCTTCATTTTGTTTGACGATGCTATGCCATTTCTTTGCTGAAGTAGGGTAGACATCTGTAGGACCTCTTTGCCATATGCATTGCAGTTGAAGTCTGGAGCTAGGAATATGCCTTTGCACCAATTTGATTTGGCTCGTTGGAGCTTTGTTGATATCACGTCTGCACCCTGATGGATTGAGAAGGTACGCCGGAGTAGTCTTTAGGATGTATACGTACCGTCAAGACTTGGAGCTCGGATTTTTCCATTGCTCCTTTTTTATTTGGCTATTTGGAGCCTTGTTGACGTCACGTTTGCACTCTGATGGAATGAGAAGGTATGCCGGGGTAGCCTTTAGGTTGTATATGAACGTCAAGACTTGGAGCTAAGAGTTTGCCATTGCTCCATTTTGATTTGGCTCGTTGGAGCTTTGTTGACGTCACATCTGCACCGAGAAGGAACGTTGGGCTGGAGATAGGATTTTGCCGTCACTCCGTTTTTGATTTGACCTTTGGGTCTTTGATGACATTGCGTCTGCATTGAGAAGGAACGTCGAGTTGGAGCTGGGATTTTGCCGTCACTACTCCTTTTTTGATTTGATTCTTGGGTCTTTGATGACGTTGCGTTTGTATCCTACTGCAATGAGAAGAACATCGAGCTGATTTCTATGTTGTAGATGTTTCCATCAAGATCTGGCTCTCCCTTTGACGGAGCTTGGTGGGAAAATATGGTTCCCTTTCTTTCGTTTGTGCCCATGGATTGAATGTAGGGGTCGGTGTAGACTCACCTGTAGGGAAAAAAGGTTTTGTTTTCATTTTTTTATTTCTTTCCGTGATGCTCTATCTTTTCAGCTTTTGATATCACGAAAGTTGCGATTGCCCAATCATTTTGGTTATTTTCACGATGCCCAACCATTTCGGCTATTTTCTTTTATTTTTTTACTCGTTGCTTTTTATTGCGAGTTGCCGAAACATTTTGGCTCTTTTCTTTTATTTTTTACTTGCTGCTTTTTATTGCGAGTTACCCAAACATTTCGACTGTTTTTATATGCATATTTTTACTCGCTGATTTTTATTGCGAGTTGCCACATCATTTCGGCTATTCCATATGCATATTTTTGTTTATTACTCGTTGCTGTTTTTATTGCGAGTTTGGGATCTGATACCAACCTTGGCATCAACATCGTTACGACTGGAATGTTGCTAGGAGCTAATCATCATTTGCCATGAGAGGACTTGGAGTTTGACACCTGTTTAGGCATCAACATCTCTACAACTGGAATGTTGCCAGAAGCGAATCATCATTTTCCTTTGTCGATTTGAACAAAGATGGCTTAGCAAACAAGGTTAGGATCATGTTGACCAAGGCTTTTTGACTTTATGAGCCGTAAGGGTCTCAGAAAGGTATTTCTCACTATGAGTCGTAAGGATTTCGTAGGTGTATGTTCTCCTTAGAAGTCATGAGGAATCCTAAGTGGTATTTTCTCTTGCAAGTCGTAAGGATCTTACAAGAGTATTTTCTCCTTATAAGTCGAGAGGACTTACAAGTCTCGTTCACCATATGGGGATATTTCTTGTCATTGGTGGAACTTGGTGAGAGAGTATTTATTTATGCCCGTGAATTATATACATGGGTCAATTTTACCACTTGTAGGGCATGTTGGCGAATTGTTCACCACAGAAAACTGCATTTTAATACCTTTCATTCATTATCTATTTTGCTATTTATCAGTACTATTAATCAGTGTCTGCTCAGTAATTACAGTTTACAGGTATTCGTGTCAAATACTGGAAAACATACTCAAAATCACGGATAGAATATCTGGGAACCGACAATGCAAACAGAACATAAACTCGATCAATATCCCAAGAGCACTTTTGGAAATAATGCATGTGTACACACTTTTTGCCAAAAATGGTCCAACACATACAAGTGTGCACATAGCTTGGACCTAGGAGGGGGCTGCCATGAGCAAGTAGGGGACAAGCCATGAGCACATAGGGGGAAATGGCTAATAAATGCATAAAGTTTTGATTTAATATATGCCATCTTGTTCCCTCCAATTCTCTGCATGAAAACCAGATTATTTTTTACCAAACAAACAGAATCAGAGTGATATTGGGATGCACATATGCCTACCACATCAACCCGAGACCCTCTCCTCGGATTTGGACTGAGCACAATCCCCCAAAAACCGGTGAGCTCGGCCCCCCTTGCCTCAAAGTGCACCAAATTTCTGTGGGCCTTCCATTGCTGCCTAGTCACCTTATTTTTATTGTTTGTTTGTTTTTCTTTGGTGCCTATAAAAGCAAAACCAGTGAGCAAGGAAGGTCTCTCTCTCATATTCTACCATGTATATACCAATTTATATTTTTTTAGTTTGTTATTTTGGTTTAGCTTGAGGGTGAGTGAGCTTCATATTGGTTTCTTCTTCTTCTTCCCTCTTGAAACTCTCTTTGGAGAGGTTCATTAAGGAGGTTGAACAAGCTACCAAAAATCTTGTATCTCTTCTCTTAAGTGTTAATATAATGCATTGTTGTTTCTTTTCTTTACTTTCTTTTCATTATGCTTAACTAATCTTTAATTTGGTTGTGGTGTGGGTGAGAAAGTGAGATGAAAGGCTTTACCTCCTCCACCTCTTATTTATGTTTCATGTGCTTAACTTACGATTCTGACTTAAATATTGTTTATGTATTGATATGATACGGTATTTTGACACATGGTTACTTGTAATCTCCTTATATACCGCATTCATTCCCTTTCCCCATTTTCAATGTTTAAGTTAAAATCCATTTGGTGCTAAGTTTGCTAAGTTTGGATATCGTATCTTGTGATCAATTGCTTGACAATCTTTTATTTTCATATACGATATACCATCACAAACACTTAGCAAACTCAACACCAAAATCATTTGCTCTCACAAACCACTTTGTGTTTTTGTTATTGCTGTATGCTTGCTAACCCTTATGTTTAGTGTTGATACCCCAAGTGTGGACATACAAACGGTAAGTGATCAAACGGACTCATTTCGTTCCTTACGGCGAATATCGGAAGTTGACGGTTTGTGCTCCGCAACCGCGTTGACAAGTCGTGCTTCATGTCGGGATCGAGGTAAGGCCGAACAACTCATGACCAAAGGAGTATAGAGATAAACGTCGTGATTCAAGCTTCTGAACCAAGCCACAACCATTATTTCTTAACTTGTTTTCCTTGTTTCTTGTTTTCGTATTCTTTTCGTATTTTTTGTGACAAACCCCCAATTCGTTAATTTGGTAACCTTAAACAACAATACTTAATACACAACTCCCTGCGGATCGACCCGTGCTTACCGGTTCGCTACAACGCGCCGTGCACTTACGGTTATAAATATTTAAAATGACAACGATCTCGCGTGCGCAATCCGTTTCATTAAAACCATATCTCTATTTCCAAAACATATACGTTTGCACGCGCGGGTGAATTCCCAACAAGTTTTTGGCGCCGTTGCCGGGGAATTGGTAGCATTAAGTATTGTTATTTTTGGTTCCTATTAACTCATTAACTTTTAACTCAATTTTTTTCAAAACTAACACTAATTGAATTCTTTGCATTTTGTTCTCTGTTGTTAAGACCTGCTATCACCCTGAAATTCAACTTAAAAATCAAGTTATACCAGAAGTGTACTTAGCTAACCTAGAGAACTCACACAAAATTTCATCCCATCTCCTCGGAATTTGGCCGGCGACATCAAGGAGGAATCCGGCGAGCTCGGCCGAGTTTGGGGTTTTTTTCTTTTTTCTTTTGTGTAATCTCCAGTGTCTTGTCAGTACTCTATTGGTATTGTTTGATTTTTATAATTTTGAGTGTGCAGGTATTGGGGCACATATATCGCTTTTTGACACTAAATATCGTATTTTCCGACATTTCATGTTTTTAAGGAATTACGACCAGCGATCATGCGGAGCGAGGCTCAAATGCAATTGCAAGACGTTAGTAAAGTACAGTGCCAAAGATCCGGGTAGTTTGACCCGCGCAAGCGAACAATCAAAGTCTCGGGATCACTTTCAAAAGGGGTTTCTTAACCCAATACACATCGGTATGTATTTTCTAACACCTTCGCTCAAATCCGACGCATTCCAATATTTCTATCTTATGCAGGATTCTTCGCACGAATTTGCCCCCAATTGCACAGAGAACTAACCCGTATTTTTTGCAGCGCTTAACTAAAATTGAAAAAGAATTGCTTTAATTGATTGATTTTCTTAAATTCTTTTATTGATTGAGCAGTGCATATTAATACGGATTTTAAGGGCATAAATGACCAAACAAGATACGGTAAAGGATTTCATCACCTTTTCTCCGTAGCCCACAAATCACAAAATTGCATTCTTGCATACCCCTAGTAATTTTAAAATCAATTAGAACTCTGACTCTAAGGAATTCACGCTCATTAGGAGAAATTAACCGTGTTTAGAATTTTGCTTAACGGTATATCGTTCACGGGGTGTCTAAGCAAGTATTCAAGAGAAAGGGTTATTTAATTAAGGAACTTTGCGAAAGCGTTGTAAAACCTCCCCTTATCTCTTGCACTTACCTAGCTTCGTGATCAGTATATCTGGAGCCTATTTCTCGATACAGTTTTATTTCGTCAATCAGGTTCTTGAGCAGGTCTAGTTGACTTAGCATAACATAGATTGTTAGGGGTGTAATATTCTTTATTTTTGTGGCATTTATGAATTCTTGTTAATATGAGTGATACACGATTCAAGTATATTTTTCACGATTCTTATTCATTTGTTTATACTCAGTTCCAATTCATTTGTTCAAATTGCAATGATTCTTCCCACATTCATGATAATTGTCCTTTTCTACGGGATAACCAATCATCCCAAATTTTTGATAACGGTCACCCACCTAACACTCCTGAACTCAGTCCCACTTCAACCATAGACCAACTGATTGAAAATTTAGAGAAAGAGGTCGATAGAATGACTGCTCTAGCATCACCACCATCATAACCCTTCAATCCGAAACAATTGAACCATCATTAGGGTATGATAGTGAGATGGATGCTAGGTTGACCGCTCTAGAAAAAGGTATTGAAGTAATGACTGCGGTCGAGAATCAAACTGCTACAACGCTAGCCCTGTTCATATAGCAGTCTGAGCAATTATTTCTTGCACAGGCCCAATCATTGGCTAGCATTGATGAACAAGTGAAATATTTAGCTGTGAGGATTCTAGGGAGTGAACACAGTCAATTGGAACCCAATAATGTCAATATCTGTCATCTAGGAAGTCACCTAAGTGAGATAAACGATCAACCAAATTTTGATGATTTCATAGATGATGATACAATAGAATTGATTGAGTGTTGTCAGGACACACAAGAAAAACCTCCGACTGATTTTTGCTTTCCAATTTTAGAGGAGGGACCTTGTGAATTTGTCGGGTATGGTTGGGATAGATTAGAAGAGATCAATGATCGGGAACCCACTATTTTTGTATCACCTGTTGATATTGTTTCGGAAGAAACATTAGTGTGGGAACCTACTTTTTTAGATGATATGAACTACCCAATTGTGAATGTGATGAGGGAAAATTTGTTTTGGGAGAGTTTGTAAATAAAGAGAATAGGATTGTGGAAAATCAGTGGGAAGAAGACAGTCTTGAAAAATATTCTTTCATGTCGAGTTTTGAGGAAATTTTTGCTGATGAACTTGATATTCTTGGTGAGTTTGAGTCGGGAAAAATTTGGGAACATCCGAGAAACCTTTCTTTTGCTGATCTTTTTGCGGATGAACTCCAGTTTTTAAAATAACTTGACTTCGGAACTCAACACGTGCTTATTGAACATTCAATTCATTTAGAAAACAATTCTTTGACCTCCTCAAAATTCCATCTTCACCTTCAGCGTCTTCCGATCCCCACTTTCACACACCCATGACTTTTACTAACATCTAACCATTTTTTGTATATTCTCTTTTCCTTTGTATTATACTTATTCTTTTGCTAGCCATGGCACTATATTGACAAAAAATTTGACTGACTGGTATTAATTTCTGGACTAACCCAATCGTTTCTCTTGTATATGTTGTAATTAGTCTTAGGTTTTTTCTTTTTTTTGAATAATATTCTCACCCTGATATCTAAGTCTAGCTACCGGAGACGGGGGCAACGATGAGGACATCGTAAAACTCAGGTTTGAGGGTGAGCACTGCATCATGTGTACATTCTACATTGCATACATATTAAAAAACCCATAAAAATTGAAAATTTTTCCACAAAAACATAAAAACTTTGTCGTCAAGTTAGGTAGTAGGGTAACTTAGATTGTTATTCCTAAAATTTAGTTGATATATTAGAAGTAACTAAATCCTAGGATTAGGAATTGAAAACCCTAAAAATAACCCTCGTTCTGTTTAAACTTGGTAATTATACGTCCTTACAGTTTTTTTTGAGAAATAGGTAATCTTGAGATCAGTTCTTTAGTTATGTCAAGATGAAGGGAGAGTATTGAAGTTTTACTAAAAGATAAGTCTGAAAAACAGTTTCTATTCTTGAGTCTAAATTTAGAAAATATATACCTTACAAACTACACATACACGCACCTTGAAATCTGGGATAGTAGAGAATACCTAGAAATACTCTTGCCTGAAAACCTAATATGAAAGAAAAAACAGTATTTAAAGCTAACCACCATAAGAGCATCATTGAAAAATATATCCGGTCTTGAAAAGAACAGAAAAATAAAAAGAGAAAAAAATAATAAATAAATAAAGTCAAGACCTGAAAACTGCTATTTACGCTTTAAGCTCATACATTCAATAGTCAGCTGTTAGTGCCTCAAGAAGTATTAATAATCGCATGAAAGATGTGTGAGCAATACCGTCCATCCATTAATGAAAAGAAGTAGTATTAGATATTAATGCAAAGGGTACTATAGCTTGAATTGAATTCTTAACTGTAGGGGTGAAAATTTACACACACGTAGGGGTATACAATCGATATTTGGAGGAAAGATAGAGATGAGGAATAAGACTTATGTTTTCTGTAATGATGATAAAAATTCCTGATTGGAGACCGCACTTGAGAAGGAAAACTCAGGAGATGCCTGTTAGTTATATGTATGCCCTAGAGGCCATTACTGTACATTGGATGTATATTGTAGTGGATGCTGGGACATATATAGGGAGGACTTTCTTGCTCGACATGATAGTATGCTATCTGGTTGATCTTTACCTTAACGTGTACACTAATTGTCTCTCTGTTACATGTTGGTAAAGCCCTTAGGATGTGTACTTGACTACCTGGACTATGATACGGATCATACTAGTGGGGACATGGTAGTCTATAAGTATATCCTTCAAAGTCCCTAGTCGTGGGTGTATCGAGACAGGGCATCGATATACCAGAGTAGACTAGCGTGTACCTTCTCGACCCATACAGATGGGCGATGGATGATCCTATATCCATTGGTGTTTGACATCAGAGGAGATATACGGGTGCTCAGTAGAGACTGGGTACACTGGACGGACTCGCCGAGAACTCCCAGATGGTATTATACCTTATGTCAGATGGCAGTTCTCTGGTGACACTGGTACAGAGTAGTCTGTTGACCCGAGATTGTCATAGAGTCTTGTGCGGTTCCCACTGTGCTTTGATTTCCATCTTACCACGTCCAAGAGGGCGTGCAAAACGGTGGTTTTTGGGTACAGTCCCGAGTCACATGGAGGCAATGAGCGATAGGAGGGGATTCGTCTCTCCCGGTATAGGGAGTTGATGTTGCGCTGTGTTCGATTCGCTATAACCGGAAATCCCTGGCCAGGGTTGCTGAGATTTACTGGTAAGTGTTACCAGTAGTTTCTCGAACTGTTATAGACCTCATATCGACACAACTTATCGAGCTATTGGGGTCTGACGTTTACCACCCCTAGGCGAGATATGCGACATATCAGACGATCAGACCGGACTGTACGGTAGTGTTACTGGTTGGATTCACTGGAGTGTGAGCGGGCTTGCTCGTCGATCTTCTGATCGCTCAATACCCGGATGGCCGTTATGTTTAGCAGACCGCTTGCGGCTTGTGGGTGCTTGATATGATCATCACCTGCTGCCGGCGTATTGACGAGTCTTTAGAGTCCTACACAGAGGTTTCCTAGCTCAAGCGAAACGAAATAGGAGCGCATATGAGATATGTACGGGACCGAGAATAATGCGTGTATGTGATACCGTATTCTATTCTCGCGATGAATGTATCGAATGGTTGTATGCGATATAACCTAGTTATCGAATCAAGTATTGATTCGATAAGCCGATACATTGAATACTAGTCGGTTGTATGCGACATGACCGGATCATTGAATCAAGTGTTGATTTAATGATTTAATGCATAATTATATATTTGATATATTACTTTGCACTAACTAGTATTGGTTCACTATAAACGGATTTTCTCACTTGGTTTTTTGCATATTGTATATGTGATATACTTTTGTACACATGATTGTATCATGTTTGATGATGCATGCTTTTTGGTTAAGTGTAAAGAATTAAACCATGGTTAAGTTGGAAATTAGGGTTTTGTTTTATCCATTATTTATTCATTTATTTATTTTGGAAAAATATTAAGCATAAAGAAATGAAATGGTGGCTAATTTTGGACTTGCATGTTGAAGCTTCATGAAGCTTTGACTTAGTCACCATTTTGTCTCATGCTTAACCCTAACCACTCCACTCAACCCTAGTTGATTCTCTACACTTCACCATGGTTAGATTATGATAAGCATTCCTTTTATTTTCTATTTTGAAAATAACTTATCATAACAATATTCATCTTCTTCATCTTCTTCTTCCATGAAGAAGCTTACTTCATCAATGGTGATTGATGAAAATGAGTGAGAAATCCAATTCAAAAGTCTACCCACTTCCTATTTCTTCATCCTCTACCTCTTGCCAAGTAGTAGAGTGTGTTTCCTTCACAAGTTTTCTAGACTTGGTGAAGTTGGAGCTTGATCTAGCGATGCCTCGACGTAGATCATTTTCGGCATGGACATCGACGACCTAGCTCGCCATTTCTCCGACGAAGCCGACGCCAGAGCCCGGGAATTCATTTGGACAGCGAGGGGACTTCATTGCGGAGCTATGGAGGTGGAGCACCGGATCTACAAAGGTTGTATTTCCGTATTCTCTTAGTTAAGTGTTAACTAGTTTGCTTTTTGCCTAGACATTTAGCCAACGATCCGTAGTTTAGGGTTTCTCGGCACCGTAAATTTTTAAATTGGCATGGTTGATGCCTTGTGAGACCTCTTGGGAGTGCCTAGGAACCCTACAATGCCGAGATCTTTCTAAATTGTAAAAATGTATAGGATCAGGGGTTAAATAAATAGGAGACGTGAAACATAAGGGTTGAATATTTCTAGCTTAGAATGATAGAATTTCTAATTTAGATACTAAACTGTAGGAGTAGAATCGACGTTAACTTATGAAACTAACTTGACTGGATTTTGTGGGTGTAATCCGCTGAAAACCCTCAGGAGACAACACTCCTCCTACTAGGGACACCTAGAGGTTTAACGGCTTGTTGCACGTACTCAGTGCAATTGCGTTTCCTGCGAAAGTGAGGCTAGGATTTTTTTTGCTCGGGACGAGCAAAAGATAAGTTTGGGGGTATTTGTTCATCACAGAAAACTGCATTTTAATACCTTTCATTCATTATATATTTTGCTATTTAGCAGTACTATTAATCAGTGTCTGCTCAGTAATTACAGTTTACAGGTATCCGTGACAAATACTGGAAAACATACTCAAAATCACGGATATAACGTCTGGGAGCCGACACTGCAAACAGAACAGAAAACTGATCAATATCCCAAGAGCTCTTTTGGAAATAATGCATGTGTACACACTTTTTGCCAAGAATGGTCTAACACATACAAGTGTGCACATAGCTTGGACCTAGGAGGGGCTGCCATGAGCAAGTAGGGGACAAGCCATGAGCATATGGGGGGACATGGCTAATAAATGCATAAAGTTTTGATTTGATAAATGGCATCTTGTTCCCTCCAATTCTCTGCATGAAAACCAGATTATTTTTTACCAAACAAACAGAACCAGAGTGATATTGGGATGCACATATGCCTACCACATCAACCCGAGACCCTCTCCTCGGATTTGGATCAAGCATAAGCCCTCAAAAACCAGTGAGCTCGGCCCCCTTGCCCCAAAGTGCACCAAATTTCTGTGGGCCCTCCATTGCTTCCTAGTCACCTTATTTTTATTATTTGTTTGTTTTTCTTTGGTGCCTATAAAAGCAGAACCAGTGAGCAAGGAAGGTCTCTCTCTCATATTCTACCATGTATATACCTATTTATATTTTGTTAGTTTGTTTTTTTGGTTTAGCTTGAGGGTGAGTGGGTTTCATATTGGTTTCTTCTTCTTCTTCCCTCTTGAAGCTCTCTTTGGAGAGCTTCATTAAGGAGCTTGAATAAGCTACCAAAAATCTTGTATCTTTTCTCTTAAGTGTTAATATAATGCATTGTTGTTTCTTTTCATTACTTGCTTTCTTTTCATTATGCTTAACTAATCTTTAATTTGTTTGTGGTATGGGTGAGGAAGTGAGATGAAAGGTTTTGCCTCCTTCACCTCTTGTTTATGTTTCATGTGCTTAACTTACGATTCTAACTTAAATATTGTTTATGTATTGATATGATACGGTATTTTGACACATGGTTACTTGTAACCTCCTCATATACCGCATTCATTCGCTTTCCCCATTTTCAATGTTTAAGTTAAAATCCATTTGGTGCTAAGTTTTCTAAGTTTGGATATCGTATCTTGTGATCAATTGCTTGACAAGCTTTTGTTTTCATATACGATATACCATCACAAACACTTAGCAAACTCAATAACAAAAACATTTGCTCTCACTAACCACTTTATGTTTTTTTTGTTGCGGTATGCTTGCTAACCCTTGTGTTTAGTGTTGATACCCCAACCGCGGACATACAAACGGTAAGTGATCAAACATACTCGTTTCGTTCCTTACGGCGAATATCGGAAATTGACGGTTTGTGCTCCGCAATCGCGTTGACAAGTCGTGCTTCATGCCGGGATCGAGGTAAGGCCAAACAACTCATGACCAAAGGAGTGTAGAAGTAAACGTCGTGATTTAAGCTTCCGAGCCAAGCCAAAACCATTCTTTCTTAACTTGTTTTCCTTGTTTCTTGTTTTCGTATTCTTTTTGTATTTTTTGTGACAAACCCCCAATTCGTTAATCTGTTAACGTTAAACAACAATACTTAATACACAACTTTCTGTGGATCGACCTGTGCTTGCCGGCTCGCTACAACGCGCCGTGAACTTGCGGTTAAATATTTAAAATGAGAACGATCTAGCGTGCCCAATCCGTTTCATTAAAACTATATCTCTAGTTCCAAAACATATGCGTTTGCGCGCGCTGGTGAATTCCCAACACGAATATGAGGGCTTAAGAGCAGGTTTAGATCCCCGTAGCTTAAGGCTTTTGAACCCAATAAGCCTTGAGCGTCTCATGGGGGAAATTCTCCTTACGAGTCGTAGGATCTCGTAAGTGTAAAATAACTTTTTTTACGAGATTGCGCCATTTCGGGTTTTCACAAACTTGTCGGCAGTCTTGCTGTTTTTACTCACGGTGCCCTCTCGGGTTTTCATCCGTGCCTATCTTTCTTGCAGACGTACCGGTTTTTTATGAGATTGTGGCCTTTCGGGTTTTCACAAACTCACCGGCAGTCCTGCTGTTTTTACTAATGGCGCCCTCTCGGGTTTTCATCCGTGCCCATTTTGCTTGCGGACGTACCGTTTTTTATTTCCCATCTGTTTGTTATCGGGACTTGGGGTGACTTCACTGCTAAAGTATCCGTGTAGCCGATAGGACTTGAGTTGCAACCCTCGCCATTGAGGCTTCGATTGAAATATAAATCTTAAGGGTGGAGATTGCCGTTTTGGAGACGATGTGCTAGTTTAGGGACATTCTGGTCCATTATCGCCATTTTTGGGACGAAGTTCTAATTTAAGGACCTCTCGGTCCGATGTCACCATATTTGAGGCGAGATTCTAGTTTAAGGACATCTCGGTCCGGTATCACCGTTTTTTAAGACGAAGTTTTAGTTTAAGGACATCTCGGTCCGATGTCGCCATATTTGAGGTGACCGGTTTTTTTTACATACTATTCAGAGTTCTTGACTCAGGATGATACGAGCGGACACAAGAGTCGTCATCTATCATTGACCTAAGTCAAGACTCGTCAAGCATAGTATTTTTTAAGGAACCGGCTGTTTATTGGCTTGAAGGGTCTTTCGCCATGCATATCTATGAGCAGGTAGGCTCCACCTTGGTAGAATTTGTCTATGATGTATGGGCCTTCATAGTTTGGTTTGAATTTCCCCCGTTATGCACAATTGAGGATCATTGGTCTTTTGACGACTTGTACAAGTTCGCTTTGACTGAATGTTCTCAGCCTGGTCAGTCTTTCATATGACCGTGTCATTCTTGCCTTATAAGCCTCCAGGTTTTGCTGTGCTATAAGACGATTTTCGTCGAGGGCAATTTCCTCAGGGAATTTTTCTTTCCCTTTGTCCTTTTTGCTCGAACCCTTGTTTGTAGGTCCGAGATTCTTTTCAGGCAGCGTGCGGCTACACAGCTGAATGTTCTTACAGTTCTTCTCCCCCTCTTCTTTTTCGGAGGTGGAGTCTTTAAAGAGAGGGCTGAAGGTCATTTCGTCCTCAGAGTTGCTCTCGAAGGTAAGAATCTGGGATTTATCCCCTTCCGAACTGGTATCAACCATATGACAGTTGCCAGTCGTTTTCTCACGCGCACTTGCCGCAATTTTTTGCAGTCGACGAGCTTCGTGCTTCATCCTCTTGAAGTGTTTTTGATGGGCAACATATCTTTGCCACCACTTCTTGAAAGCACTGCATTCTTTGGTGGGGTAGATAATCCTCCGATGATATAGGCAGTAAATTGGATATGAATCCTCTCCGTCGAGGCGTATCACCTTGGAAGTGTTTCTTACCAGAGGTGGCAGTTTCATTCCCACTGACAGAGCTTTAGTGAACTGCTTCTCTGCCTTGACCTGCTCTTATTTGTGGCAGGTATGCTTCGGTTTGGTTGGAATACTTTACGACTCATCATCGCCGCAACTTCTTCATCCTAACGCTGACCCTTAGCCTTTTTGTATATGGCTGTTTTGCGTTCTCGATCAGCTTTGTGTTTTCGAAAGGCTTCGTTTAACAGCCTATCGATCAGGTCTTCTTCTGGCAGTTTCGGGGATTTTGGTGCCGATCATTCCCCCAGTTCCTCTGCGTCGTTTTCTGACACTGAGGGCGCTTCTTCGTCATTTAACGACGAATGGGAAACCATGTGACAATTTGCTACATAGTCTTCGGTTTCTAATGAGTCATTTTCCTCATCGTTGTCACTCTCTTCGTTCTCAAGAATATATTTAAGGAACTCTTCGAGGGTGACTGGTGTCCGCGCCTTCTGGTTGTACTCCTCCAGCGCGTCAATATACCTTTGTAAGCCTGTACGTTTGTCGTCATACTCGGCAGGTTGCATAGGCTTCTTGGCCTTCTTCTTTTTCTTCGAAGATTTTGAAGGCCCGACTTGGGGATTTTGCCCTTTGTCGACAGTTTTCGGTACGGGACACGGTTTCAGCATTCCTTCAAAGATTTCCGGTTCAAGTGGGCTTCTCCATCTGACTGCCGGACATGCCTGGAGATCCTTCAGTATTCTTTTGGTTTTAGCTGAGAGAACGACTTTCCATGGAGCTTCTTCCACGAGCGAGCATGATGCCCCCGTTGCATCCACCTTTTTGGGAGTGTGCTTCTGCGGTGGGTTCACCCTCCAGTTCTCAGAAAACGCGAATTTCCTCTGTTGATACTGGTTCTCAATCCAGTTCTTGAAGATATAGCAATAATCAATTAGTCGACTCACCATTCTGTGATAGGAGCAGTAGTTGGGGTTGTTGACGTCGCCAGGTTGTGGTGGACGCCGTGGGTCTAGCAATGTGATGAGTTTGTTGCGCACTGCTAGTTCGAACAGTCTCCTCGTCTTGTCACGGGGAAATAAGTTAGCGCGTCCTAGCCTTTCTTCCAAGGATAGGCGCGGACACATGTTGTTTTGGCGAGCAACCAGTTTCGGGTCACTCAGTTGTTGTTGAGTGTTGGCAACAAAGGCCGCTTTCCCTTTACCCTTGGCATTTCGAGGGTCCATTTTTGAGGAGGAAGGCCCGTGGCCCATCTGGTCTATTTGGGCCAGCTTGTCGATCAGGGCCTGAAAGGTAGTCGGCTTGAAGAACGTTATGAACTGGGACACATTCGTTTGCGGATCCAGGGTCCCGATGAACATGCCCATGGCAGGGGATTCTTCGATGCGTTGTTCGCACTTTGACCACATGTTCTACCATCAGATCGCATATTGGACGCAGGTTTCTCTCGGCTTTACCCTGGCATTGATTAATGCCATGATCGGGGTGCACTCTAGCGAACCGCTGTGTGAACAGCGGTTCCATTCCTGTGAATGTTTTCATGAAGTCGTTTGGAAGCTCCGAGTACCATTCAAAGGCCGTCTCTGACAGGTTGCCAACAAACTGGCGAAGCAACAGTTTGTCATCACCTCCAGTGTTGCCGCACAGAGTTCTAAACTACACGACGTGCTGATGGGGGTTGCCTGTCCCCTTGTACACATGGAATTTGGGGATCGTATATCCCGGCAGGTACTTGATTTGGTCATACCAGCCTGGATACGGTCGTCCAGTTCTGACGATTTGGCCAGCCGCTTCACTAACTTGATGTGCTCGTATTTGTTGAGCAATATAATCATCAAGAACAGCCTTGGAGATTGTTTCCTCCTTGGCTACTGATAGCGCCGGAAGGGGTTTGATGTTTCCCGTCTGTCGTCCTCTACGATTATTGGTGGATCTTCAGCTGGAGGTTCTGGCTGGATAATCATTCCAACCATGTCCTGGAACAGAAGTGCAATCTGCTTTATGTTAGCAGCTTGTTCCGCGGCTTCCTTATCCTTCCTTTCAAGCACCCTTCACAGGAACTCTGTATTGGTCTCCTGCTCTTGACGCTGTTCAGATGCTGATTCTGGGCTTTCTTTCTGCCTGGTAAGTGCTGACATTTTGATCAGCATTTCCTGGAGCTTTTTTTCTTGCTCCTGAGCTTTTGTCAACGACCGAGTTTGCGGCCGATGACCCACGGAAGCACGGCTTTCCTCTTTCCCGGAAGCCATGTAAACCGTGTGTACGATCATGCCGCCAGACTTGGGGCGTTTCGGTCCAGCGCCTTTGGAATTTGCCGCTGGCAGTGGGATTTTCTCCGGCCTCCTCCTTTTGTGGGAGGTCGAAGTTGAAGGAGCCGTTGTAACATGCATCCGTATGGAAGGCACCCCTTGCTGTATGATGGAGGGATAGCCTTTCTCTTGCCGAGCATTCGATTTCTTCGGTCGACGAGAGTAGTTCTGGTCAATCACGGAGTCCTGGACTTTTCGCCAGACCCTGTGAATTTGGGAGGAGAGCCATTGATAGGGGCGCTCCGATTTCCCCTGCACCGTAACTTCTGCAGGCGGGGGCGATCTCTTCAGCACCTCCGTTGGAGAGTTCTTTCGCACCCTCTTCAGCGGTTCAAAGCTGTTTTCGGTTGGAACAGCAGCATCTACTTCCACCATTGGAGCTTGTGGGGTAAGTCCAGAAGGGGAGTTACCCCCGGCTTTTCTTATTCGGCACCAGTGGCGACGTCGAGCGTGCCTTGCTGAAGGGACCGCCTCAGTTTCGGAAGCGGTTGCTACTTGCCCCTAGTTTTGTTGAGGAGCTCCGGCAGTTGCCAGCCTGTTAAAGAATGACGTCCTTGGAAAGATTTGATTGGAGACAGTCAGCCTCTCGAAGAACGATCGCCTGACTGGTGAATCACTTTTGACGGCTTCATTTGCAGCAGAAATTAGGAAGGCTATCCTTTTTGGGTCAGTTGCTTCAGGTATGACGAGCCTCTTTGCGAGCCTGTTTTTGTTCTGGCTCAGCCTGTCGAAGACTGAGATGTCTGAGCTTCGACTCAGACTGAAGACCGAGGCATCAAATTTGGACGACCCGTTGAGAGGGGCCGTTGTGATTGTAAATCGATCGAAGACCGACTTCTTAAAAGCTTCGTCTTGAGGCACTGGGGCACTGAAACTCATTGGTGGGATCATGGTCCCGAAGAACAATCCCGTAGTGGCTTGAGTTACTTGCCCCACCGGCATTGAAAAGTTAGAGGCCGTGTTGGGCCTATAAGTCATTCCTCCAGTTGGGGCAGAGCGGGAGTTGCTGTTGCAAGTTGTGCAGTTGGAAGCCATCGATTTTTCTTCTTCTTCTTCTGCACAGGAACAAGACACCAAATCTTAGTATCTCGAATCCAAAGGCAACCATTACGAACCGCAATTTTGTTCGCGAAACACAACATAAGAAGCGTAGAGTGGAAAGTGGAAAAGGTCCTACCGGGCGTGTCAGAATCTGTTTACCGCCGAAAGACGGACCGGGACGTCGGGACGTCTAGCCTGAATTCTAGGGGCAGATGTTATTTGGATTTATCCGTCCATCTCTCTGAAGACGCCAAGTTGATTTATGATACCATATATCGGAGGTTTGGACGGATGCGGCCTTTGTAGCAAACTTTATCATATTCCCCCTCGTTTGTGAGGGTTTTTTTTATTGTGGGGATGCTCTTCCCTGCAGGCGCAAGCCCCTGTAGTTAATTACATTACCACATCGCAATAACCACTTTCTCCTGCTCCGGAGGTTCACTTCGTGTCGTGTGTATGTTTTTTTATTTTGGTTGCCCGTGGATTATATATGGAGACTATTTTATGTTGTCGCCTGTAGGGCGTGGATTAGCCCAAATCCGTATATTTTTAGATTTGGGTTTGGGTTTATTTAAGGACCGTTAATCTGGTTTGAGATTAATATCGACTTAAATATGTATGAGCATTTGGGGGCTCGATTTATTTTAGTTTAAAGACGTCACGGTTCATTATCGCCATGTTTGAGACGAATATCTAGTTTAAGGACATTTCGGTCTTTTATCGCCGTATTTGGGGGCGGATATTAGTTTAAAGATATTTCGGTCCATCATTCGTCCTGTACACATGTGTATTTTTTACGTGACGGAGTGAATGACGTTGATATGGAATGTGCCCAATTTGGGGCACGATCCGATTTGAAGCATGCACGTCAATTTGGAAGTGGATTAAGAGGAGCTGTTAGTTTCGGGACCCACCACCTCTCTGAAGACATTGAGAAATTACAATGACATATATCAGAGGTGTGAAGAGATGTACCTTTAAACCAAATCCCGTATTTGATGGAAAAGATGGTGATGTACCTACGAATCGTTAGTCATATTTGAGACTAAGATTAACTTAGGAGATATGAATGAAGATCGGTTTGGATATCAGTTTGGATATCACAAACATAAGCTTAGCCAATTTGGGCCAGGATTGGGTTGCCATGTTTGAGGCGAATATTTAGTTTAACGACTTTTCGGTCCAAAGTTCAACTTGCGCGCACGTGTATTTGTTACGTGACGGAGTGAACGATGATGATGTGGAATGTGCCCAATTTGGGGCGGTCATGCACATCAATTTGGAAGTGCATCAACGAAAGAAATTGTTGGTCGTCGGGACCCGCCACCTCTCTGAAGACGTTGAGGAATCACAACGACATGTATCAAATGTGTGAAGAAATATACCCTTAAACCAAATCCCATATTTGATGGAAAAGGGGGAGGTTGTAGACCTGAGAAATGTTAGTCATGTTTGAGACTAAAATTATCTTTGGAGATATAAGATGAGTATCATTTGGGATATAATCAATGGGAGACCACTAGTCATTTTTGAGACTAAGATCGGTTTGGGAAACCATAAGCAATATGAGCTCGGTTGATTTAAAATCACAGGGGTTTAATCTCAGGAAACTTTAGCCAATTTAGGCTGGGATTGAGTTTCCATAATTACCCAACAGTGCTAAGCACTGGGACATACAGTGCTCACGTGCGTTTCATATGGGCACTAGATTAGTGTTGAGCACTAGATTCTTATGGTGCTCACATGTGAAACACGTGAGGCACCACAAATATGGACACTACCCGTTAGGTTTTATTTCCCTTTTTTTATATAAGTGCTAAGCACTTGATTCTTGTGGCGTTCACGTGTGAAAAACGCGAGGCACCAAAAATATGGGTGCTGCCCATAAGGTTTTATTTCCCCCATTTTTTATATAAGTGCTAAGCATTTGATTCTTATTGTGCTCACGTGTGAAACACGTGAGGCACCACAAATATGGGCGCTGCCCATATGGCTAGAGTTCTTATGCAAAGCATGTGGCTGTCTTTCTTCTTTTTTTTATATTGGGGGTGCTTTAACACTCACATGGGAAACACGTGAGGTAGTTTTAGTTGTTCTCTTTTTCCGTTTGAAGCACTCACGTGGGAAACACTTGATGCTTCAAAATAGTGCTAAACATTAACGATTCCGGTTATGAAGATTTTAGGTCATCATCATTGTTTTTTTATGAAAGAACTAAGTTCTTTATATATATAGGGTTAAACCCTAATTTTTGGAGGAATTAAATTCCTATATGTTCTCGTTCTTCTTCTCTCCTCTTTTTTTTATAACTTAATTCTTTTCCTCTAAGTTTTGAATCTGCAGAGCAAAATCTCCCTGATGAGAATTAAATTCTCAACTTGTGGAGAGATTTTCTTGTGCAAATCTCAACTGGGGAAAAAACCGAGTTCTTAAATGAAGGGTTAAACCCTTAGATAGGTAAAGGAGAGATAATGTGATCTCTGTTTTTTTACCTCTGGTTTCAATGAGGAAAGTCTTCTTCTTTGAGAATTAAATTCTTTTATCCTCTCAAGATCTTGCTGTACTCCTTCTCTCTCTCTTTTGCAGAAGCTTCTGTCAAGTTCTCTTTTCTCCCTTTCTTCTCTCTGTTTTCCTTATATTTATAGGATACGAGAAAAGATCAACTTATTATGAAAATCTCTGATTGAGAGATCATGATCAATCCAAAATGATCTCTCGGATCACTTGGTGAATTTTATCCACCATTGGATTTTTAATCCAAAAGCTTTCTGTTTAACAGAGAAGTTTTCTTATTTATTTAATAAGATTAGAAAATATCGTTTCCTAAGAAAGAATTTTTATTCTATCGGATGATCGGTGGGTGATTTAATACTCACCATTGGATATTTGATCCGAAAGTCCTCTGTTTAACAGAGAAGATCTTTCTAATTTGAGAAAGATCAAGAAAAATATTTCCTAAATAGAATTTAATTCTATCTTGCCAAAGAGCACAGCAGAAGAACTCACGTTTTTAACACGTGACCCCTAGCATGGGTTTCAGTATGCTTTATTTTCAGCGTATATCAACTCTCACGTATTTAACACGTGAGGCATGTTTGGCTTGCCAATTATTTGATTGCAGCGCATATATACTTTTGCATATAGGTGCACACGTGTTTAACATGTGAGAATCTTTAGCCCATTTGTTGTTTTTTTAACCACAACGCCTATATGCTTTTGCATATAGGTACTCACGTGTTTAACGCGTGAGACTTTAATAGTGGGGAATTTTCCTCTTTTTTCCTTTTTTTTATGAGGGAACAATTTCTAGCTTCGTTGACCATCTTTTTATGCATTTTCTCACGAATGCAAGCGTCGGGATCCCCACTGATATCGTCCATCCTCTAGTACGCGGATATTATCGCCTTCTGTTAGAAGACGTGATGAAATACAGCGACAAAATCATCTCTCCGCTTCTTTGAGATCAGGCTCATCAGATATACTGAATCCACCTTATTTTCAGCATCATCAAGTGCCTCGAGCGGCATAGCCTCATCAAGCTCAGGAAGTGCTTCCCAAATCGACCCAATGACAATCTTCAAGAGAACATAACGGCAGGGGAGCATTTGACCGTTGTAATCGTCAAAGCGACGTATCACCTCAGCGCACTGGGCGTCATTAAACTCTTGGCCCTGGCAGCGGCCTTGGATGCAAATTTCATTATAAGAGATAATCTCTTCAAGATCATATAGATGAGAAGCCATAATATCTAAAAAGAAAAACCAGTAAAGGGTTAGCAATCAAAATACCAAAATCATTACAATCTAGAAGAAAAAAATAGTGGCCCTTACAAAATCAAGGTAATGCCCCCATCAATGATAAGGCAAGCACTCATTATAAGAATCCAAAAGGGGAACTGTGGAGTTAGACTCCCAAGATTCTCAAAACGAGTTCTACAGCAGATTCAAATCTGCAAGAAAACCCCTAGAAAGAAAGAAAATGGGAATACAATTCCCAAAACAATTTCTTAAAAAAGAAATTTTCTCAGAGCTAAGCTCTGTTGAACAACCCAGAATTAAATGGGATTAAATCCCAGAAATCCCTACGGGAAATGGAATTAAATTCCAAATAACCCTCAAAGATCAAAGTCACTAATATGGTAAAACCCTATGATCTCTGAGACCAACGGTCTACTTAAATAAAGTTTTTAAGATCTCTTAAAGATCATTTCAAGAAAAAGAGCCAAGCTCTGTTAATGGGTTAAAAATCCAAGACAAAAAGAGTCTCTTTTAAGAGAAAAAAGGTCATAATCCTTACCAATTTTCTTAAACAGAGTTTAAACTCTAAGAGTTTTTTTGGATAGAGATCTAAGTTCTGAGAAGAGAATTAAATTCTTAAGGAAGAAGAATGAGGATGACGAAACAACAGTCTCTCAAGGGCCAAAGGCCCTATTTATAGGATTTGAAGAGACGGTTCAACTCTATAGAAGATCCAATGGTGGAAAATAGTGACACCGTTGCACCCAGGTGTAAGCTATGTGAGAGTAACGATGGAGGGCATTTGTTTCTCCAATATTTAACCTAATAAAAGAGCAAAGCTCTGTTGAATCTAATGAGACAGCGCCTTACGTGCTCTCCACGAGGGCGCTAGCGTCAGAGCCAATCTTATAGGATTAAATCCTATGGTGGCGCCTCACGTGCTCCTCACACGGGTGCCAATGTGTAAAGCACAGAAGAGTTCATAAGAGTTAAACTCTTAGATGGCGCCACACGTGCTCTTCACGCGGGCGTTAATGTGCAAAGCACATAAGAGTTCATTGCATAAAAGTTAAACTCTTAGATGGCGCCGAACGTGCTCCTCATGCGGGCGGCAATATGCAAAGCACATAAATACCCATTATAAGAATTAAATTCTTAAGTAGCGCCCACGTGCATAACACGTGAGCGCCAGTGCCCAGGTAGAATTAAAATTCTATAATACTCCCTGTTAAACAGAGCCGTTGGATCAAAAATCCAACGAAGATGATAAACCATCAAAATACAAAATTAAATTCTGTTGGGAGAAAACATTTCCCAAATCTTTGTAAAATAAGAAAGATACTCTCGGTTGGATCAAAAATCCAATTATAAAATAAAATTCTATTTTGGAATATATTCTCTCAATCTTTCTAAATAAGAAAGATTGCTTTCTGTAAAACAGAGAACTCTTGGATTAAGAATCCAATGGTGATTAAAAATCACCGTTTTATAGAATAAATTCTATATAGGAGAAAATATTTCCCTAATCATATTCTGTAAAACAGAAGTTCTTGGATCAAAGATCCAAAGGTGGGTAAAATTCCCCAAATCAATTTTGAGTCCAATTAAATCAATTGGACTTTCTCAATGAGAGATTTTTTTCAAAACTAGTTAACAATTTGCCACCACTATATAAAGGCCTCGAGACTCCAAGTCTCAGGAGGGACAGAAAAAATAGAGAGAGCTCTAAAAAAGAATAGAGAATTCAATTCTCAAAGAAGAAGACCTTCCTTCTCAAAACCCTAGGTAAAGAAAAGAGATCAAAATATCTCTATCACATCTAAGGGTTTAACCCTTTTTAAAGAACTTGGTTCTTTCTCTGGATCTGAGATCCACAAGACAAGTCTCCCAAAAGTTAAGAATTTAATTCTCATCGGGAAGATCTTGTTCTTGAGAATCAAAGATTCACAAAAGAACTAGGTCCAAAAGAAGAAACAAAAGTAGAAAGGAACCTATAAAAGAACTCAGTTCTTAAAGAAAAAACTGATCCCAGATCTTCAAAAAGCGAAGATCTTGGTGATCTTTAATGGTCAAAATGACATTAACAGAGATTTAATCTCTAAAAAAGGAAAAAAAGACTTGCGCCTCGCGTGCTCCTTACGTGGGCGTCCCTTTTTAACAGCGCCTAGCGCCTCACGTGAAAAACAAGCGGGCGTCCAAAACAGAAGGCCATCGCCTCACGTGAAACACACGTGGGCGCTGAATAAAAATGCTTAGCACTTCTAATGCAGCCAAAATGGCTGAGTGCTTAGTAATGATTGGGCAGCGCCCAACGCCGCACATGCACCTGTTCAGACTTTTACATTTTTATACCTCTCATTCTTAATCACATTACATATAAATAAGTGCTTTTGATCCATGTCTGCTAAATAGTTGCAGCTTACAGGTTCTCAGATCGTTACAGTGAAATTCATGAAAAGTCGCTACAAATGTGAGACTACGACCAACAATAGATGAATCCGTATGATGCCGCCTACCAGTTTAAGGAACAAATGGAAAATCATTAGGTAGTTCAATGCACAAGGGAAGTACAAGATTCAAGACTTTAACGCGAAACTCAAGGCAAAAGTCCACATCATTCTTCACTGTTGAAAATCTGGAAGGAAATAGAAGAGATTCTGAGAAACCAAGTAAAGAAAACAGAAGATAAAAGCAACACAGAGAAACCCTGAAGAGATGGGCCCAAGAACCCACCATATGGCCGCGGAACCGCGGCCAAACAGGCCTTTCTGCCGCGGTTCCGTGGCCAGAATATACACGTGTCGGTGGGGTGTCGGTGATTTGATTCGGCTTTTGGGGTTGTTTTGTAATTTCATGTATGGATCAGAATGTAAACCTAGGGTTTTTCCTATCTATAAATAGGAGGGCTCAAAGCCTCTTTTTGGGGGGTGCGCCTCTTTTAGGGTGCCTTTCTTAGGATGCTTCTTTTTAATTTCTAGATCTAGATTTAATTCTCATTTTTGTAATGAATCGTTGAGAGGTCATCAATAAAAGTAAGCTTTTTTTTTATCTTGCATTGTTATTTTTATCTGCAATTTATTACCTGCAATTTCTTATCTGTTCTTTTATTATTTGCAAATTAGTTTATCATTCAAAATAAAAATATAAAAATGAATTTTATCGTCACCTTTCTAATGAGTGAGTAATTCCTCACTTGTTAAGGTTAGGATAGGAAAGGTTTGAGAGAAGGAAATCTCTCTGATTCCTCTCTTTGCCAATATAATTTTATTAAAAGGACTCTTTTTAAATCAACCACACACCGCTCACACGGTACCCTATCCCACGTGATACCGGTGATTCCCTAGTTAGATCGGGTGTGATTGAATTAACTGGAGGTTAGGGCTAAGAGCCAAGAACGGACGGACAAGGACCAAAAGGAAGAAACTTAGTTTCTTCCCAGTCGTGCTAATTTCCGTTGTTGCCGATTACCCTAACACCTTTATTCACAACTAAGGCATTGATAGAAGCGAGAAGATCCTATCTCAAACTAATCTAATCCTAACCCTAGCAAGATTTTTATCAACTTTTATCTCATTCTTAGATCTTAAAACAAAACTACCATTTTTTTGGACTTAACTCGTTAAAACATAAAGAAAAGGAATTCTTCTCCCTGTGGATCGACCCGTACTCAACCGGTTGGCTACCAAGCGACACCGTCTTGATTGCGGTATTCTTTAAATTAAAAAGCACGTACTAAAACAGCAAACAATCAAATGGCGCCATTGCCGGGGAGACGGTAGTCTCTTTCTTTGTGTAATTTCGGGTTAATAATAAAAAAAATATATAAAAAAAATTAAAAAAATTATATAAAAGTTGAAAAATTAAAAAAAAAATAAAATAAAACAAAATAAAAATAAAAATCATCTTGTTCTTTTGAAAGGTTTTTGTACAAGTGTGCAGGCTTGGAGCAAACTCTGTTTCAGATCTGGAGCAAGCCCAGTGAACAAATCAAGAAACAGAGGATCTGAATAGACAGGGGAAAACCAAAACAATACAGAGAAAAATTTTGGAGATCTAAACCAACTAAACCGCCGCGAAACCGCGGCAGATTCAAGCAGTTGACCGTGGAACCGCGGTCAACCTGTGACGTCAGCACCCCAAATTTCTCCGTGAGTATTTTTTTTATCTCCTACCCCCTGAACTCCACTAAAAGCATATGCATTACCTTTGAGCTTATTAAAAAATATCTAGACTCAATCAATTAAGGACCATCGCGCTCATTAGGACAAAGGAAGGTTGTGGGCATTCAGTCGTTTATCTAAACCTGACTTTGTGGTGCCTAGGCTAGACAAGTGAGAAAGGTAACTTTAAAAGGCCCGTCTCACGGTGATTCGTGAGCGGATCCCTCCTTTCTTCATTTGTGCTTACCTTGCCACAATTGGCGGTGAAGAGCCGATTTGAGGGATATCTTACAATTTGTCGCTTTGGAACAATTAGGAGCAGTTTAGTTGACTTAGAAGACCCTAACTCTAGGTTTGATTGTGCATGTTTAAACTGTGGTTGTTTGAAATTGTGCGGTAGTTCCGTACAAATTTTGCAAAAACTCTTTCTAAAAAAAACACTTAAAAAAATTTCAAAACTCCAAAAAAAAACAATTTTTTAAAAAAAAAAACAAAAGAAAAATATATTAAAAAATGAAATAAAAAAAAAAATCACATTCTTTTTCTTCTCCTTTCTCTCATCACATCATGGGTACCCCACATCGCAAAACTCTTGCCGAACTTTGGTATCCTCAACCAGACATTACTTCCTACGCTTCTTATTTTGGTCGAATTTCGAACGACCCCTCCATGCCCAAAATTTCTTTGAAAGATCAAATAGATGCGTCTAGGATAACCAGTTAGACTCCGCAATCTAGCTTATATCAACCATTTCAACCTGCACCACCTTCTTATGTTGATACTCCTTTTTCGAGTTCTGTTGTAACTCTGAAACCCATGTCTATTGCTGAACATATTGAACAATCTCGTAACCGATTTTTCACTCATTTCACCACTACGAATTTTTTGGATCAACAATTCTATTCACCTTCTTATCCAAATATTGATCCTACTCCTGTCCAACCATTCAATTCCTACCAGTCCTACCTGACTTTTGCACCTTTCCTTGACATTGCTTCTACACAACCATTTGGGAGTTTTACGTATCCAAACAACTTTGAATGTTTTACTGAGACCCCGTCACAACCCATATCTAGTCTGGAACAGTCGTTGGAAGACTTTATGGTAGCGTCATGCCAACAGATGAGGGATTTGAATGCGTCCATGGCCGTCCTTATACAACCTAGTGACCCAGTAGCTAGTTTCCAACTAGCTCCAAATTTTCCAATGTATGATGAGGCGGTTGGAAAGATTGATAATTTGAGTGGAGAGAGTGAGCTGTGCACCCTTCCAAATCAAACACCCATCCCCAATTGAATCCCACAATTTCGGTTTTGAATGTCTATCAAGTGTTCCAAATGATTCACCAGTTGAAAATAAAACGTTTAATGAGTTGTGTAACTTTATAGTGTTTGATTTACCTGATTGTGAAGGGTCCTTTTCGAGTGAAACCATCACCAATCCTTTTGACCTCTATACCTCCACTTTAGAACCTGAATTGATTAATATCTATGCTTTTGATGAGGTGTCTGAAAAAATTGATTTTCACTTGATTGAAGATATAGACGCTGGGAATATTTTGGATGATGAACCTACAGATTTGGATGAGTTTCTCTCTCCAATTCATCATCCCGAGTCATTAACTGTTTTTCCCGAACTTCATATGCGTCTTGATTTTGATGAGAATTGCATGGATAAGCTAAATTTTAAGGAGAGTACTGAGGAAATTATTGAGGATGAAGCAGTTTTACTTGAGGAGTCGGATTTTCCAATTCATTCTATCTCTTTCATTGACTGCGCACACCCTCCTGAATCTTTAACCGATACCCTTCCTCAATCACTTCCCTCCATCCTCGTTCTGACCTTGCAAGAAACCGTTACACTTTCATTTTTTATGTCTGGTTTACCAAGTTCGACGTACCTATGTTTTCTCACGAATCTTGAGGGATTTGACCTCATTTCTCAGTGGGTTGATAGATTAGCACAATCGCTTTTTACACATCGGTCATTACAAATTGTGCTAATTTATACACTCCATTTCCACCCTCAAGTTCGTATTCAACTTCTTTCTCCCACTTTCTTAGGTTCTTCTTCTATTCTTCCTATAATTTCAGTGAGTGTTGATGAATCACAATCCGATAATTCAAGTTTGATCATTCCAGAAAACCAACTTGATTTGGATACTTTTGAAAATGAGGTAGATAAGTTTTTCGAGTATCCTACCTACATGATTTTTGACAAATCAAGTATGATAAATTCTGGCACAAAACTTACTGACAGTAAAATATTCAATTATATCGATGAGAGTTTTGAAAAAAATTTCGCTGATGAACTTGCATTCCTAAACAATAAGGATTTTGTGATTAATCAACCTCCACCTATAGAACTTGAACCACCATCCTTTCTTCTTATAAAATATGAGAATGCCAATATTCCACTCATTTCTGATCATTCACAATCTCGTTTTTATTTATCATCACCTCTTATCTTCTCACATTCACGTTCATGCAAATCCTTTCCATACCACCACTTATCTCTTCCCCACTTCTTCTTGGCTCTATATAACATGTTCTTCCACCGACCTATACGTTACATTAATAAATTCTTCAAATGGTTGGTGTTGACTTTTGGTCTTTGCAAATCTTGGTATTGACCAATAATTTTGAACCCCCTCTTTAAAAGCTTAACATTGTTTAACTCAAGTTTTGGGGGGGTTGTTCATACCATAATTTTGCATTATTATATTCCCCATTCTTATTCATTTTATAAATAAACAGGTGCTTTTGATCCATGTCTGCTACATAGTTGCAGGTTACAGGTTCTCGGAACAAAAATAGTGAAATCGATGAAAAGACGATACAAAAGTGAGACTACGATCGATAAATGGAAGAATCTTGATCAAGCCTACAGTTTGAGAATAAACGAAGATCAATGAACAATTTCACAAAGAACAAAGGCAGCGCAAGGTTCAAGACTTCGACACGAAGCAAACGGTAAAGTCCACGACATTGTTCACTGTGGAAATCTGGAAGAAACCAGAAGACCATCTGAGAAACCAAGTGAAGGAAATAGAAGAAACAAAGCAACAGAACATGCCCTGAAAATCTCAGCCCTTGATGCCCCTACATGGACGCGGAACCGCGGCCAAACCTGGCTTTTGGCTGCGGATCCGCGGCCATATAGTGCCCGTGTCGGTGCTAAAAAAATGTCGGTTCAGCTGGCGTGCGTTGACTAGTTCTTTTCTTATGGGGTAAACTTGTAATTGCAGATATGACATGATTGTAACCCTAGGGTTTCTATGTTCTATAAATAGAAACCCTAAACCTGTTTTAGGTTATGCCTCTTTTTATTTCATCTATTCAGATTTGTAAAATTCATGTGTAAATATTTGGAGAGAGCCATCAATAAAGTAAGTAATTTATTTTCCTTGCCTTAGTTTAAATTTTATTATCTGCCATAGTTAGATAGTTAGAAATGTTAATCAATTCCCTAATGAGTGAGTAGTCTCCTCGCTTGTTAGGGTTAGATCTGGGGAAGGCTTGAGAGATGAAAATCTCTCACCCCTTTCTTGCCCACTACACGTTTTTATAGGACTCCATGCATACATACACACACCGTTCCCTACGGCACCCTACCCCATGAGGTAACGGTGATACCGTAGTATAAACGACCGGTTGCGTATGTTTTCCATGGAGGTTAGGGTAAGAATTAAGAAAGGAAGGACTAGAACCTAGAGGAAGAAACATCGTTTCTTCCCGATGGTACTAATCCCCTTTATTAATTGTTACCATAACACCTAAAGAGATCTAAATTAGGGCATAGAAAGCGGTGAGGAAATCTTCAATTTCCAAATTTAACCTAAACCTAACCTTAGCAAGATTCTAGTCTTAGTATAAATCAGTTTAGTTTTTAGCGATAATCCATTCACACCGTTTGAAATTAACTCGTTAGACCAAATTAGGAAATACAAAAAATCCCTGTCGACCGACCCGTACTCACCGACTAGCTACCAAGCGACGCCGTTCTTGATTGCGGTTATAAATATTCTTTGATTCATTTTTTAAAAAGCGCATACGCTAAATAACAGTCAATCAAATGGCGCCGTTGCCGGGGATGGCGTGTTATTTTCTTTTTGTAATTTCGGGTTAGTATAAAATTGAAAAATCATAAAAACTGAAAAAAATAAAATATAAAAAAATTTATCAACTTGTTATTTTGTGAAGGGTATTTTCGTGTGAATTTGCAGGATCGACGAACGAGTTCGGATCTGGAAAAATCCAGAGATCAAAACAGAAAACCCTAGATCTGAACAACAGAGAAAAGTCAAAACAGAGGAGCAGAAAATTTCTCGGGACCTGAACCTACTTTCGCACCGCGTTTCCGCCGCAGTAACCCTCTTTGTGCCGCGGAACCACCGCGGTCTGCTGACGTCAGCAGACCGAATCTCTACTGTAAGATCCCTTTCTCCTTTTTCTGAACCCCTGATATCTCCTCTGTAATATTTGCCTGCAGGATTCTTTGCGCTAAATTTTTTTTCTCCCCTTCTCAATAACTTGATCTTGTGCAGGATTCTTTGCGTTGCGCTAAAAAAAATTGTTTGTAAGTGTTTAATTGTGTTTACTGCTTTGCATTCTTTAAATATACTTTAAGGGGCTTGAACAACAATCCAGATTGGGTGGGGATTTCATCACCCTTCCCAGGACCCCAAAAATCATATAAGGCATATTGCATTGACCATAAATTAATTAAAAAAGATTAGACTCAGCTCTAAGGATTTCGCGCTCAATAGGACAAAGGAATAGTTGTAGGCATCGACCGTTGATCCTAACCTGACTTTGTGGTGCTTAGGCTAGACAGGTAGGGAAGGATAACTTTAAAAGACCCGTCTCACGGTGATTCGTGAGCGGATCCCTCCTTTCTCTACTTGTGCTTAACTGGCCACAATTGGCGGTGAAGAGGCGGTTTGAGGTCCTACTTCTTGCCCTTTGGAACAGTTAGGAGCTGTCTAGCTGACCTAGGTGACCCTAGATCTAGGCCTGATTGTGCATTTGTGATTGATTGAACGTGTGTCTAAGCCTTTTATCGAAAATCTTTTTTGCAAAAAGCTCCACATAAAAAAAACACAGACAAAAAGAAAAAAAAGGAAAATTTTTTACAAAAACTTGCAACTTGTCTCTAAGAAATCCGTGCACCCCACATTCTTTTTCTTCTCCTTTCTTACATCATGGGTACCCCCCTCACAAAACTCTTGCCGAACTTTGGTACCCTCATCCAAACATTGCTTCATACACGAATTGTTTTTAGTCGAATTACGGACGATCCCTCCATGCCCAAAATTTCTTTGAAAGATCGAATAGAAGCGTCTAGGAGAAACAGTTCGACTCTGCAATCCACTTTGTATCAACCATTTCAACCTTCACCACCTCCTTACGTTCATACCCCTTTTTCGAGTTCTGTTGTAACTCCGAAACCCATGTCTATAGCTGAACATATTGAACAATCTCGTAACCGATCTTTCACTCCTTTCAACACTTCTAGTTCTTGGGATCAACAAGTTCATTCACCTTTTTATCCAAATATTGATCCTACTCCTATCCAACCATTCAATTCCTATCAGTCCTACCCGACTTTCACACCTTCCATAGACATTGCTTCTACACAACCATTTGGGAGTTTCCAAAGTCCAAACAATTTTGAATCTTTTACTGAAACTCCTTTACAACCCATGTCTAGTCTGGAACAGTCGTTGGAAGCTTATATGGTAGCGACAAACCAAATGATGAGGAATGTGGATGCGTCCATGGCCGCCTTTACACAACCTAGTGACCCGGTAGCTAGTTTCTAACTAGCTCAAAAAATTCCAATGTATGATGAGGCGGTTGGACATAGTGAGAATTTGAGTGGAGAGAGTGAGCTGTGCACCCTTCCAAATCAAACTTACCCATCACCAACTGAATCACACAACTCCTGTTTTCAAACAAGTGTCCCAAATGATTCACCGGTTGAAAATAAATCGTGTAATGAGTTGTGCGACTTTGTAGTGCTTGATTTGCCAGATTGTGAAGGGCCCTTTTCGAGTGAACCCAAACCTAATCCTTTCGATCTCTACACCTCCAATCTAGAACCTGAATTGATAAATATCCATGCTTTTGATGAGGTGTCTAAAAAAATTGATTTTCACTTGATTGAGGATATTGACGCCGGGAATATTTTGGATGATGAACCCGTAGATTTGACTGAAATTTTATCTCCAATTCATCATCCCGAGTTATTAAATGTTTCTCCCGAATCTCATATGCGTCTTGATTTTGATAATAATTGCATGGATGAGATAACTTTTGAGGAGAATTATGAGGATAGTATTGAGGATGAACCAGTTTTGTTTGATGTGTCGGATCTTCCAATGCATCCTCCTGAACCTTTAACTGTTATAATTCCTAAATCACCCCTCACCCTTCCAATCGTTCCGACCATGCAAAAGATCACGCTTGAGGACTGTGAGCTTAAAAAATTTCTGTTCGATCACAGCAGTTTGGATGCCACTAGTGCGTTCCTCTTTGAATCTGACAAAGTTCTCACAGCCGATAACAATTATGAGTGTTTCACTTTTTCGGACGATTTTGAAGACTCACCGCCCGAGTTTGAGTCCTTTGAATTTTCAGATGAGTTAGTTGAACCATTAGACTCGGTTGCTTACAGTCATTTCGAACCATTGATGGAATCCTTCAAGTTCGAGATAGATTATTTAAGTGAGAATAAGACTATACCTAAATTACTCCCTTTCTTCCTTCCTATCATTTCGACCACGCAAGAATCCGTCGCGTTTCCATTTTCAATGGATGGTTTAACAAGTTCGATGTACCCATGTTTTCTTGCGAATCTTGAGGGATTTGACCCCATTTCTCGACGGGTTGATAAATTAGCACAATCGCTTTTAACACATCGGTCATCACAATTTGTGCTAATTTATTCACTCAATTTACACCCTCAAGTTCGTACTACACTTCTGTCTCTTTTCCGCCATTCTCCTCCTCCACCGAGAACGTATATCGCTTCTATCTCCATACGGTCTCGTGTGCTTCTCATTTCTTTTCTCTACACTCCATTCTTTCACCAACCCTACCATTATCATGATAGAATTTTTGAATGGTTGGTGCTAACCTTTGGCCTATGTAAGGCCTTGTATGGTTTGATTTTTCTCCTCCATAACTCTGAACTTTAACGCTTAAAGAGTGGAAACACTGTTTCACTTAGGTTTGGGGGGACCTTGTTGTATATATATTTTGTTTTTCTTTTAACAATAAAAAAAATAAATTTGGAAATAAATAAACAGGGGAGCGCCGACAATTTTGACTCTCTTGGTGTAGCCTGACAGTGAGGACACTGTCAAGTTTAAGTGTGGGGGTATGCTCGGTAAGCTTTATTCCTTCGCATTCATATGTACATTTTTGCATTTGCATACTTATTTTAAAACCAATAAAAAATTGAAAATTTTTAAAAATTATAAAAATTAAAACATTCAATTTTGGCCTTAATTGATTTAAGTTTGACATGACGGTTAACTAGCTAGGAACAACTAGACCTTAGATTTAATAAATTAAAAATCCAAAAAATAACCTTTCTAAAACTTTAACGGTAGAAAATATATGTCTTTATAGTTTATTTGGAAATAGGCAAATTTCGAGTTCACTTCTTGAGCTAAGTTAACAAGGGAAAAGTATTGATATTTTTATTAAAGTATAAGTTTAAAAAATAATTCCTAAGCTTAAATCTAAATTCTGAAAATATATACTCTACAAATTGCACAAACACGAACCTTGAAACTTGGAATAGTAGAAGAGACCTTGAAATGCTCTTGTCTAAAGTCCTTAGTATGAAGGAAAATAAAATAAAAATACAAGTGTGATTAAAGAGATAAAAAAATGAACACTGGTTTTTGTAATTACTTAAGGCTGCATAAATAGAAAAAATATTTAGCAAGGGTGCCTTATCACTTAGTGCCTTAGACCAACTGGTTTGGGAGTCACTGCTAAAGCCTTAGCTGTTACAAGACTAGGAATTACGCCTTAAATATGCAAACACATTTTGTAATCGGTCGTTAGTACCTCAAGAAGTATTAACGGTCGCATGAAGAATGTGTGAGCAATTTCATCTAAAAATTCACCAATTGAAAAGTACTTTGGACGATGGACAAGAGTATAATAGCTTGATTTGAATTTCCAAGTGTAGGGATGATATATACACACACGTAGGGGTATGTGATTAGGGTTTAGATAAGAGATAAGAATGAAGAATATGACTTATATCTTTAATAGAGATGATAAAAATTCCTAAGTTGAGATGGAATCCTAGAAAGAAAACTTAAAAGATTCCAAAAGCTAAGTAAATTCATAAGAATATATATAATCTTAAATTAAATGATAAGAAAGCGTGAAAAATACGGGTGGATAATTTATGAGTCGAAGATAATAGAATTCCTTGTTGGAAAAACTAATTGGAGAATAAAAGTCAATAGGCCGAATTGATAGGATTTTGTGGGTACTATCCGCTGAAAACCCTCAGGAGACACCGCTCCTCCTACTAGGGACACCTAGAGGTTTAACGGCTTGTTGCATGAGCTCAGTGCAATCGCGTTTCCCTGCGAAAGTGTGGCTAGGTCTTTTTCGAGAATAAAACTAGGTTTGCTCGAGGACGAGCAAAAGATAAGTTTGGGGGTATTTGTTCATACCATAATTTTGCATTATTATATTCCCCATTCTTATTCATTTTACAAATAAACAGGTGCTTTTGATCCATGTCTTCTATATAGTTGCAGATTACAGGTTCTCGGAACAAAAATAGTGAAATCGATGAAAAGACGATACAAAAGTGAGACTACGATCGATAAATGAAAGAATCTTGATCAAGCCTACAGTTTGAGAATAAACGAAGATCAATGAACAATTTCACAAAGAACAAAGGCAGCGCAAGGTTCAAGACTTCGACACGAAGCAAGCGGTAAAGTCCACGACATTGTTCACTGTGGAAATCTGGAAGAAACCAGAAGACCGTCTGAGAAACCAAGTGAAGGAAATAGAAGAAACAAAGAAACAGAACATGCCCTGAAAATCTCAGCCCTTGATGCCCCTACATGGCCGCGGAACCGCGGCCAAACCTGGCTCTTGGCCGCGGATCCGCGGCCATATAGTGCCCGAGTCGGTGCTAAAAAAATGTCGGTGCAGCTGGCGTGCGTTGACTAGTTCTTTTCTTAGGAGGTAAACTTGTAATTGCAGATATGACGCGATTGTAACCCTAGGGTTTCTATGTTCTATAAATAGAAAGCCTAAAACCTGTTTTAGGTTATACCTCTTTTTATTTCATCCATTCAGATTTGTAAAATTCTTGTGTAAATGTTTGGAGAGAGCCATCAATAAAGTAAGTAATTTCTTTTCATTGCCTTAGTTTAAATTTTATTATCTGCCCTAGTTAGATAGTTAGAAATGTTAATCAATTCCCTAATGAGTGAGTAGTCTCCTCGCTTGTTAGGGTTAGATTTGGGGAAGGCTTGAGAGATAAAAATCTCTCACCCCTTTCTTGCCCACCACACGTTTTTATAGGACTCCATGCATACATACACACACCGTTCCCTACGGCACCCTACCCTATGAGGTAACGGTGATACCGTAGTATAAACGACCAGTTGCGTATGTTTTCCATAGAGGTTAGGGTAAGAATTAAGAAAGGAAGGACTAGAACCTAGAAGAAGAAACATCGTTTCTTCCCGATGGTACTAATCCCCTTTATTAATTGTTACCATAACACCTAAAGAGATCTAAATTAGGGCATAGAAAGCGGTGGGGAAATCTTCAATTTCCAAATTTAACCTAAACCTAACCTTAGCAAGATTCTAGTCTTAGTATAAATCAGTTTAGTTTTTAGCGATAATCCATTCACACCGTTTGGAATTAACTCGTTAGACCAAATTAGGAAATACACAAAATCCCTGTGGACCGACCCGTACTCACCGGCTAACTACCAAGCGATGTCGTTCTTGATTGCGGTTATAAATATTCTTTGATTCATCTTTTAAAAAGCGCATACGCTAAATAACAGTCAATCAAATGGCGCCGTTGCCGGGGATGGCGTGTTATTTTCTTTTTGTAATTTCGGGTTAATATAAAATTGAAAAATCATAACAACTGAAAAAAATAAAATATAAAAAATTTTATCAAATTGTTATTTTGTGAAGGGTATTTTCGTGTGAATTTGCAGGATCGACGAACGAGTTCGGATCTGGAAAAATCCAGAGATCAAAACAGAAAACCCTAGATCTGAACAGCAGAGAAAAGTCAAAATAGAGGAGCAGAAAATTTCTCGGGACCTGAACCTACTTTCGCACCGCGTTTCCGCCGCAGTAACCCTCTTTGTGCCGTGGAACCGCCGCGGTCTGCTAACGTCAGCAGACCAAATCTCTACTGTAAGATCCCTTTCTCCTTTCTCTGAACCCCTGATATCTCCTCTGTAATATTTGCCTGCAGGATTCTTTGCGCTAAATTTTTTTCCCCTTCTCAATAACTTGATCTTGTGCAGGATTCTTTGCGCTGCGCTAAAAAAAATTGTTTGCAAGTGTTTAATTGTGTTTACTTTCTTTAAATTGACTTTAAGGGGCTTGAACAACAATCCAGATTGGATGGGGATTTCATCACCCTTCCCAGGACCCTAAAAATCACATAAGGCATATTGCATTGACCATAAAATAATTAAAAAGGATTAGACTCAGCCCTAAGGATTTCGCGCTCAATAGGACAAAGGAATAGTTGTAGGCATCGACCGTTGATCCTAACCTGACTTTGTGGTGCCTAGGCTAGACAGGTCGGGAAGGGTAACTTTAAAAGGCCTGTCTCACGGTGATTCGTGAGCGGATCCCTCCTTTTTCGTTTACGCCTAAATATGCAAACATATTTTGTAATCGGTCGTTTAGTATCTCAAGAAGTATTAATGGTCGCATGAAGGATGTATGAGCAATTTCATCTAAAATTCACCAACTAAAAGTACTTTGGACATGGACAAGCGTATGATAGTTAGAATTGAATTTCCAAGTGTAGGAGTAAAAATTACACACACGTGGGGGTATATGATTGGGGTTTGGATGAGAGATAGGAATAAAAGATAGGGCTTATATCTTCAGTAGAGATGATAAAAATTCCTGAGTTAAGATTGCACCTTGGAAGGAAAATTCAAAAGATGCTGAAAGCTTAATAAATTTGCAAAACATATACGATCTTAAGTTAAATGAAAAGGAAGTGTGAAAAATACGGGTTGATGATTTCTAAGTTGAAAATAATAGAATTTCTTTCTAGAATACCGAATTGAAGAATGAAAGTCAACATGCCAAATTGATTGGATTTTGTGGGTAGTATCCGCTGAAAACCCTCAGGAGACAACACTCCTCCTACTAGGGACACCTAGAGGTTTAACGGCTTGTTGCACGAGCTCAGTACAATCGCGTTCCCTGCGAAAGTGAGGTTAGGAATTTTTTGAGAATAAAATTGGTTTTGCTCGGGACGAGCAAAAGATAAGTTTGGGGGTATTTGTTCATATCAGATTTTTGCATTTTTATACCGTCCATTCTTAACCACATTACATATAAATAGGTGCTTTTGATCCATGTTTGCTAAATAGTTGCAGGTTACAGGTTCTCAGATCATTACAGTGAAATTCATGAAAAGTTGCTACAAATGTGAGACTACGACCAACAATAGATAAATCCGTATGATGCCGCCTACCAGTTTAAGGAATAAATGGAAAATCATTAGACAGTTCAATGCACAAGGGCATCACAAGATTCAAGACTTTAACGCGAAGCTCAAGGCAAAAGTCTACATCATTCTTCACTGTTGGAAATCTGGAAGGAAATAGAAGAGATTCTGAGAAACCAAGTAAAGAAAACAGAAGATAAAAGCAACAAAGAGAAATCTTGAAGAGATGGGCCCAAGAACCCACCATATGGCCGCGGAACCGCGGCCAAACAGGCCTTTCTGCCGCGGTTCCGCGGCCATAATATGCACGTGTCGGTGGGGTGTCGGTGCTTTGACTCGGTCTTTGGGGTTGTTTTGTAATTTCATGTATGGATCAAAATGTAAATCTAGGGTTTTTCCTATCTATAAATAGGAGGGCTCAAAGCCTCTTTTTGGGGGTGTGCCTCTTTTATGGTGCCTTTCTTAGGATACTTCTTTTTAATTTCTAGATCTAGATTTAATTCTCATTTTTGTAATGAATCGTTGAGAGGTCATCAATAAAAGTAAGCTTTTCTTTTATTTTGCATTGTTATTTTTATCTGCAATTTATTACCTGCAATTTCTTATCTGTTCTTTTATTATTTGCAAATTAGTTTATCATTCAAAAAGAAAATATAAAAATGAATTTTATCACCACCTTCCTAATGAGTGAGTAATTCCTCACCTGTTAGGGTTAGGATAGGAAAGGTTTGAGAGAAGGAAATCTCTCTGATTCATCTCTTTGCCAATATAATTTTATTAAAAGGACTCTTTTTAAATTAACCACACACCGCTCACTATGGTACCCTATCCCACGTGATAGCGGTGATTCCCTAGTTAGACTGGGTGCGATTGAATTAACTGGAGGTTAGGGCTAAGAGTCAAGAACGGACGGACAAGGACCAAAAGGAAGAAACTTAGTTTCTTCCTAGTCGTGCTAATCCCCGTTGTTGCCGATTACCCTAACACCTTTATTCACAACTAAGGTATTGATAGAAGTGAGAAGATCCCTATCTCAAACTAAACTAATCCTAATCCTAGCAAGCTTTTTATCAAATTTTATCTCATTCTTAGATCTTAAAACAAAACCACCAATTTTTTGGACTTAACTCGTTAAAACATAAAGAAAAGGAATCCTTCTCCCAGTGGATCGACCCGTACTCAACCGGCTAGCTACCAAGCGACACCGTCTTGATTGCGATATTCTTTAAATTACAAGGCATGTACTAAAACAACAAACAATCAGCACCTCACGTAGACGCCATAAAAAGTACTTAGCACTTCACATTTTGTCAAAATGACTAAAAGCGCTCAACATTTATTGGGCAGCGCCCATGAATGAATGTTTCACACGACATACATGTGAGAGTCAGAGCTTAAATAAGTGTTAGCACTTTTACATGAAAAGACAAGGGTTGAACAAACAGAGCCCAAATAAGTGCTTAGCACTTTTGAATAAAACAAAAGGTTTAGTAGACTTAGCTCAAATTGGCTAAGTCTCTGGAATTTTCTTGCAGCTGAGCCCAAATACTCTTTTGCTGGAACTTAAATAAAGATGATCTTTGAAATTTTGCTAAATTGATCTTAATCTCAAATTAAACTAACACATGCTTAGCAAGAACAAATTGAGCCCAAATGCTCATACATTTAAGTCGATCTTAATCTCAAACCAGATTAACGGTCTTTAAATAAACCTAAGCCAAAATCTAAAATATACAGATTTGGACTAATCCGCGCCCTACAGGCGATGAAATAAACTAGTCTCCGTATACAATCCACGGGCAACCAAAACAAAAAAAAACACACACGATACGAAGTGAACTTCCGGAGCAAGAGAAAGTGGTTATCGCAATGCGGTAATGTAATTAACTACAGAGTCTTGCGCCTGCAGGGAAGAGCGTCCCCATAATCAAAAACCCCTCATAAAATTTGGGGGAATCTGATAAAGTCTGCTACAACGGTCGCATCTGTCCAAACCTCTGATATACGGTGACATAAATCAACTTGGTATCTTCGGAAAGGTGGACGGATAAATCCAAATAGTATCTGCCCCCAAATTCAGGCAAGACGATCTATCCCAGTTCGTCTCCGTTTTCGGCGGTAAACAGGGAGGCTCGGCGATTGCTTCTTCGCCTACCATGGTCAGGGACAGCATGACCTTCATCAATAGAGTCCTGACCATCAGCAAGGAATCTTCCAAAGCTATCCAGCCGCTTCACGATGTTTTCAAGGACGGAGCTTCTGTATTGAGGGCCCGAGAGATTGTCCACTTGTATTCTATCAGACCGGGCTTCCTGGTATTCAGACAGAACGCCTTAGTTTTGTTCATGAGATATAACCCACACCGTTTCACTCAGCAATCGGGTTATAACCAAGGCGTTCCCCTCGAGGCGTTCATCGTGGATCCCGTTTCTACTGAGGAAGGTGTTCGCAACGTGATGCATCATTTCATGCATTTGAATACGGGGTCCCATTTCCTCATCAGCGAGCCGAGTCACATTCCAAGGTCCTCGAACGCTTACGTTGCTTGGTACCAACATGCATTGGGTGCTGTCATCAAGAAAGAGAGGCGGCTGCTGCTTGACCACAAGGATACTGTCCCAACCAGTAATCCAGCGGTCCCGCTGAAGCGACGAGCGGTTGTGCTTCCTTCTTTTAGGGGAAACAACGCAGTTGTTGTTCCACGAGGTTTTCCAGATAAGCCTCGGCCGGAGGTAAATTCTCTTATGGCTATGGTGGCTGCTGCGTCCTCCGAGTCGGGTATTGGCTCATAGATCGGAACCCGACGTCCGAAGAAGCCCGTTAAGCAGAAGCTGTTGTCGTCGGGGGTTGGTGCCAGCTTGTAGAAAAAGAATAAATCTCTGTTCTTAGCTGATGTTGTATTTGGCCAAGAGCCTCACGCAACTTATAGCGAAAGCTTATCTGAGTATGGCACCAACAATAGTCTATTCGAAGCTCCTGTTGCCGCTGCCGACCTTCAAGCTGCTATTGAAGCTTCTGAAAGACTAGCCCACGAGCAAGTGGTGTTAGCTTCTCTTGCGGCATCCGGTATATTTTGTTTATACTTTTCTGTATACATTCCTTTTTATGAATTTATTATGCTTTACTAACGCCCTTCTTTTAACAGGAATCTCCACTGAAGAGGCCCTCTTGGCGTCCCTCAAAACGTTTGAGGAGGAGGAGAGGCTTCGCGCTTCCATGGGTCTTGGTATGATTTATTTCACAACGCGTTTACATATTTAGTTTATTTTATTCATAACTTGACTCCCTTCCTTTTCCTGTTACAGGAACCACCACAGCCCATGTTATTCCGAGTACAATGCCAACCTCAGGTGGTGGTGTGGAAGAGTCTTCAGGGCAACCGATTATAGCTGAAGTCCTCCCCGAGCCGCCATGGGAGGTGTCGTTGAAGTAGCCAATGACGGATGTTACAGTATTTCCCGAGGCTGAGCCTGATTTGGACGATGACGCTCCTCTGTCGGAGGTCCTGAGGAGATCCGTCCGTACAGCCAAAGCTGAGAGGAAGCACAAAAAGCACGCCGCAAGGGAGTGTCAAGCTAATCTGGCTGTAGACACGGGCTCAAGCGATGCTCGACATTCTGATGTTTGCATGGAGGACGCTCCTTCTGCCCTATCCACCACTCATTGGCAGGTTGCGCGTGCGGCTCGCGAAGAGGCCGAGCGGTCGCTTCAAGGTAAAACAATACACAATCCCTTATTGAAACCTGATAGCAGTCTTTTTTTCCAGAATTATAACACTCTTGTTTTTTTTAACTAGGCCGAGTTCAGGTGGTGACATGGCGGGTGAAGCGCCAGCGCTTAAAGTGCCCGGAGTATCAGGCCTCCCTTTCGAATCTGGGACTGTTCCGATTGCGGATTCCTCCCCTCGTGGATCCACGATATCGGCAGGTGATGCGAGCATTATGATGGCCCTTATTGATTTAGGGGACGAAGGTGTGGATGTCGAATCCACCTTCCCGATGATTATGGAAACTGAGGAAGCCGTTGAGGCTGGTGACACTCTATATCCTGTTATGATTTCCGCCCTTTCAGATATACCTCGAGCCATTACTTTTGGTTTCTCAATCCCATTAAACATTTCTGCTGATATTTCCTTTATTCTGAATACAGGCGTGGTAGACCCCGGCGCTGTGCTTATTGAAGGATCACTGTCAGCCATGGCCGTGATTGTCACTGCTCCACCCCTCTCTTCTGTGTCCTCCCGAGTTCCTTCGGGTTTAATGACGGAAGGTAAGGATTGTCGGGACCCGGTTCTTGTTCACGGAGCAAAGTGCCACACAGAATAAAGTGCCACGCCAATTGTCATACCAAGTGGGCGGGGGCCACCTCTTGAATCTGTGGGGGCCACCTTTAGAGTCCGTAGGACCCACTCTGGAACAATGGGGAATCTTTGGAACACATTCCGAAAGAGGACCGGACTGCATTATAAATATAATGATACCACCCTCAATTACAGAGGCGCCTTTTAAGTGAACTGGAACTACAGGAGCTTGAGAACTCCGTAGTTAAGAATGCTCGGGCCAGGGAAGTCTTGGGATGGGTGACCTCCTGGGAAGTGGCCCCTGGTCGGGTCCGGATCGCACTAAAGGGAAAAACCGTGCGGTTTCGGCCAGAGTGGACAATACCATCTGTACTGGGGCGTGGGGCGTTACTGGGATCCTTCACTTCTTATTTCAATGTATATACTGTTTTATTGTATCAATCATATATTGTTGCAATCCTGCAGGAGTGTTTTTTGACCGCTTACACCGGATGTTAAGCCTACACTTCGCCTTCCAATCAGAATTCGTTCCCTTTCAGGCATTGGTTAGTATATTCTTCACCTTTTATTTCATCTTTCCATGAGTAAACTTTTTATTCCTAAGCTTTCCTCGTATTGACCACAGTATCACAGCTCGAGGGAGAGAGCGAAGGAATAACCGAGCCTCCTGTGCTCCCTGCCCTGCCACTTTTGACCACTGGTATGGTAGATTTCGTCCATCAGCATTCTTCTTTATTTTTAGGTTGAAATTTGACCTTTCTTTGTGTATGATTTATTCTGCAGCAGCTACATCAGCTTTGGCTCCCTTTGAGTCTCGCATTTCCATGCCCGCAGGGCCCTTTGCTAAGCGTCAATCTTCCAGGGGTGCGGCGAATAGCAGGCGAATGCTGAGTGAATTCATCGAAGATCTTAACGTTGAAGCTCTTACTTCTGCCGCTGATTTTGCTGACGAGGTCAACCCGATGCCGGAGACGCTTGTGAATTTCCACACTGAAGATTTTGTCGGCCTTTGGGTTGATTATTGTAAGCGGATCGAGGCTTGTCTGCATGAGATTGAAATTAAGCGTCTCACTCCTGAAGCATTAATCTCGAAGGCTCAATTAATTGCGTGGATCGAGCAATGTGCTGATTCTATTCAATACTTTGAAAAAAGGTTGGCCTTGAAGCGAAAGGAGCATGAGACAGCTTCTGATGCATCCAACTGTTAGTTATATGTATGCCCTAGAGGCCATTACTGTACATACGATGTATATTGTAATGGATGCTTGGACATATATAGGGAGGACTTTCTTGCTTGACATGATAGTATGCTATCTGGTTGTACTTTATCTTAACATGTACTCTGATTGTCTCTATGTTACATGTTGATAAAGCCCTTAGGATCTGTACTTGACTACTGGGACTATGATGAGATCATACTAGTGGGGCCACGGTAGTCGACGAGTACATCCTATAACTGTTCCTAGTCGAGGGTGTATCGAGATAGGGCATCGATACACCAGAGTAGACTAGCGTATACGCATCTTGACCCATATGATGGGCGATGGATGATCCTATATCCATCGGTGTTTGACAACAAGGATGGTGTACGGGTGCTCAGTGAAGACTGGGTACACTGGATGGACTCGCCGAGAACTCCCAGATGGTATTATACCTCACGTCAGATGGCAGTTCTCCGGTGACACTGGTACAAAGTAGTCTGTTGACCCGAGATCGTCATAGAGTCTTGTGTGATTCCCACTGTGCTTTGATTTCCATCATACCACGTCCAAGAGGGCATGCAAAAGGTGGCTTTTGGGTACAGTCCTGAATCACATGGAGGCAATGAGTGATAGGAGGGGATTCGTCTCTCCTGGTATAGGGAGTTGATGTTGTGCTGTGTTCGATTGGCTATAACCGGAAATCCCTGGCCAGGGTTGCTGAGATTTACTGGTAAGTGTTATCAGTAGTTTCTCGAACTGTTATAGACCTCATATCGACACGACTTATCGAGCTACTGGGGTCTGACGTTTACCACCCCTAGGCGAGATATGCGACATATCAGACGACGAGACCGGACTGTACGGGAGTGTTACTGATTGGATTCACAGGAGAATGTACAGGCTTGCTTGTTGATCTTCCGAGCGCTCAATACCTGGGTGACTGTTACGTTTAGCTGACCGCTTGCAGCTTGTGGGTGTTTGATATGATCATCACCTACTACCGGCGTATTGACGATTCTTTAGAGTCCTACACAGAGGTTTCTTGACTCTGGCAAAACGGAGTAGGAGCATATATGTGATATGTGCGGGGCCGAGGATAATGCGATATGTGATACCGTATTGGATTCTCGCGATATGAGATATCGGCCGGGTATATGTGATATAGCCGGGTCATCGTATTAGTCGGTTATATGCGATATAGCCGGATTGTCGGATCAAGTGTTGATTCGATAATTTAATGTATAATAATATATATGATATATTAAATTACATTAACTAATATTAGCTCACTAAAAGATTCTTTTTCTCACTCGGGTAATACATTGATATATATGCGATATATGTTAAATGTATTATTTTATTTTGTTACAATAAATATTATATATGTGATATATAATATTGTAACATGATATGATTACTAATGCAACATGTTTAGTGGAGTTTAAACATGATTAGGGTTTGGATTAGGGTTAAGACTTTTAGTAGATTCTAGAAGCTTTTCTTTTGTCTTGTGAAAGATATTTTGTTATGACTCACCTTTAACCCAACCCAAACCCTAACCCTAGTTAATTCTCTACATGGGTTTAGTTGACCATGGTTGCATTAATCATCATATTTATCCTTTCATTATTCATCACAAAAGGATCATGAATTATTGTTCATCTTCTTCCTTCTTTCTTTTCATGAAAAAGCTTTCTAGCCTTTTTCCAAGTGATGAAAATGAGTGAGAATGAGAAAATAAAAGAGAGCAAAAATCCTACTTCATCATCCTCATCTACCCTTGCCATTTAGATGAGGGTGTTCACATCATTTTATGAGTGTTAGCTTGTGTTAATGAAACTTCAAGGTAGATCATCTATGTTATCGAAGATCGGAAGCAAGACTGCATCTTTCTCTTCGTGAAGCCTCTTGAGAGTCCGGAACACGATGATCGCAGCGAAGGAACCTTAACACGGAGCTTAAGAAGTGAAGGACCGGATCTACAAAGGTTGTAATCCCTCTCACTTAGTGTTAAATCGTTTAACATGCTTATTTTCACCTAAACTCTAGTTTAAAGATCTCGTATCGGGTTGTTCGGCACGGCTAATTTTTAAATCGGGCATGGTTGATGCCTCGTTGACACTTGTGCGCGTGCCTAGCAACCCTACAGCGGTATCAGAGCCAAGCTAGAGTTTTAGGCGAAGTCTAGGCGAAGTTTAAAGTCCGATCGAACTCCGAATACCCGGTTTATACCCCTCTCTGTACATTTTCTAAAACTGTGATTTTTTCTGAATTAAAAATACTCAGAAAAACAAGCAGGAAAAACTAAGAATTACTGTGAAGTACGGCCCACTAATTCACTCAAATGACCGCGGAACCGCGCCCAAAATTTTGAATTAGTCCCTGGAATTTCATATATTTATTCTTAGGTCCTTTCTTGTCATTTTTTTCTGGGACTTTTTAAATTCCACTCAAGTGTTGAGTTTTCTAGGGTTGTATTGGGGACTCGTTGATTCGATCGGATAATTTAACTTTGTTTAGTTTGTCCGGGTAATTTTTAGAACATGTTAAAAAGTTCGAACGGATATCAATAACTCACTTTTTCCCCTGCCGGAAAATTTCCAAGCGTTGGATTTTTTCGTAGTTTAGGAACGTTCTAAGTCGTGCAAGTAACGCGATGGACCCTCTAGAAGACAACAAACCTTAACTCGATTATGAGACCGTCTTGAACTGCCTCTAAATCTTAGGGTTTGTGGCAGTACGGCGAGCCACATATGAGACGTTGGCTTGACCCTTCTACGGCTGGACCATTGGTACTGTAGCATGTGATGGATGTTCTTAAACTAATTTCAAGTGTTGAGAACTATTTGGGAAATCTTGGGTGTTTGATCATTCGATCGGAAAGTTTAACATTGTCTATTTATCTGGAATGTGATACAATATTTGGAATTCACAAATAGTTATGAGATAACCGATCTGAATATTATAAACATTGCAGTTTAGTCTCAAATGATCGGTTGCCACAGAATTTTGATGTGATCAAAAGTCCGTCGCAATCACGTAGCGTACGCGGATACTCGCTGGGTAAACTTAATAGACAGCCACGCCCCATAGCCCCGACTGAGTGACTGTAGGAGAACCCCGTCGCCAAAAGCATCCGTTCGGGTGCTCGCGGCAGCGGTGTTCCGCCTTAGTGCACTTCGTCGACAGCATCGGGGGTGCGGCCGTCTACTAAAGTTTGCGACGAGCATTCGATCAGGATGTCGGGAATCTTGTTGAATTACCCGACTTAATATTGAAAAGAGTTGTCGATAATGAGACTAAAATGCGGGATTTATAATTGTTAGACATACGATGTCTAAGGAATTCATTTGGTTAGGCATGCGATGTCTAAGGAGGTTGCGGATTCCAACTGTTGTAGTTTTACACTTTTTTCTGTGACCGTAAACGTAGTATGTGGTGTATTGCCGGCTTCGCTGCTATACATCAACGACAATCGGGATACGCATACTTGCTTACGTTGATGATATGAGATATTATGTGTTGCTGTGATATGTTATATTGGATCGTCGCATTCTGAGTAGCCGGGGTTTTTATATGAGATGAGAGTTTTTCTTTTTCATTCATGTAAAATTCATTTATATGTAATATTCTTTTATTGGGGTACTTCCGGGCTGAGGATGATGTCACCGTTGTATATTATTTACTTTTCCGCATTAGGTAGACCCAAGGCGGGGAGCACAAGTAACCGGGTTCTAGGGTCCAGTGGGAGACCATCTCGAGGAGTCGAGACCGGGTCTCCTAACCCTAGAATTGGCAGTGTTGCTTGCCGCTCTCGTAGGGGTCTGAGGATGTGGGTTTGGCTATTCATCGCGAACGTGGAATCCGTGTTTTATACAGGCTTGTATTAAAACACGGACGTCCTAGTATATCCAATATTTCATATATGTTTCTTCTGCTGCAATGTTCTGTGATGAGATTATATTACTGCCTGAGACGAATGTTTATATTATATATATGAGATATATGTTGTATTGCAGATTTCGTTTCAAATGTGATGCTTGTGAAGCATAATAAAATGGGACTTCATTAATGAGATTAATGAAACTAAAAGAAACCTAAAGATGTTGTAGAAACTTGTTTAAAAGCTGGTAGCTCTAGTTCTTGCTTTGCATAGCGGCGTTCCTTGTAGAACATCCAGCACCTTATTCGATAAGGAAAGAGCCGAGATCCTTTCACCGGGAGTGACCTCTTTAGTGAAACTAGCAGATGCTACAAACTCGGTTTGTTTTTTGATTGCTTCTATAGTTCTTGCTTTGCATAGTGGTATTTGTGAAATATTCTGCACCTTATTCGATGAGGAAAGGGCCGACGATCCCTTCACCGGGAGTGACCTCTTTAGCAAAACTAGAAAGGCCTAAAAAACACTCCATTTAAAATCACTCGATTCTACAACGATATCAAGTTCATACGCAAAAGGTTTTCTTAAAAACCTGTCGTAGCCCTCCGTCATTTTAGGAAGTAGAGTACTTAGTATTCGTGCTACGTATGTCGACTTTAGTTGAGGCGTAGTGTACGGTAGCTAAGTGATGTCTTCCTACATAGCATATGATGCAATTAGTTAGGACATTCATGTGATTATGTCGACCATAGTTGAGGGTCATGTAGGGTGGGTCTGATTAATCATGAAATGACGGGTAGAACTTGACTAGTGCTTATGATATGTTGACCATAGTTAAGGTCATAAGTCACTAGGGGCAAAATATTATTGGGAATTTCAAGTGTTGAAATTTGCAATGAGATTGCATACCTTCTATAAGATAGTTGGATCCCGATACCCGCTGCGAGTAAGAGTTACTCCTGGGAGAGTTTTACACATTACAATTAGCCGATCAAGTAGGTGTCTAGAAAGGTGTTAACGGGGTTACGCCTATGGGAAAACGAGGTTTACTTCAATTAGGTTCGTGCGAAAGCACGGGGACCTCCCTCAAAGTACCGACACTGGCCTGGCTGAAAGATTGGCGAACTTGTAGCGTGTAATTAATCTCGGCTAGTCTTTTCTTTTAGAGTTTGAAGGAAGATTTGATTAAAACAGTGGGAGACATCCTGATTAGATATATTAGATAACCAATCTAATCTTGCAAGAGCATACGCTGAGTGTTTTCTTCTCTCTCTCCAGGAAGCGACCATATCACGCCTTAATCAAGATAATAATACGGATATATTGACCGAACCCGCTTGTTATACTGAGCTGGGGAACGTTGGTCCCGCTCCAACTTATAATTGTTATAAGACAGAGCAGGAAATAGGGGATTACCAGAATTCCCGTGCCGCCCAAACGAAGAAAGTGCATACTGATGCATCTTCTTTAGGTGTGTTTATTACAGAGAACTGTTTCTCAGTATCCTTTAAGTCCTGGGTATGAGATACCGGATCAGGATCCCGCATATGTAATCTGTTACATGGGCTACAGAAAGGTAGAGAACTGAGAACGTGTGATAAGTTTCATGAGATAGAAACGGTGCAAGTGTTGCAGCCAAGTCTGTTGGTCACTATCACCCTGTATTACCAGAATACATTGATTCTGAACGAATGTTATTAGATACCGAACCTGATATACAACATCATATCAGTCTCTTTATTAGTAAAGAAAGGATATAATTTTGTATTGTTGGATAATGTTTTGAACATTTCCTATATCAAGAGTTGATCGGTTCAGGCACGTTATCTAAAAGCATTGACGTTCTAAATCAAACTACAGTTCTTAGTATACAGAACACACACAAGAGGAAGAGTTCAGAAATGAACGGATCCTTCTTGAGGCATTGTAGACTAGGTCATATCAATGCGAATCGACTAGCTGAAGTTGCATAAAGATGCATATTTAAATTAGTTTGAATTTACATCTTGTGAAACTTGCCGGTCATGTCACAGAGATAAGATGACCACAGCTCCGTTTATTGGAAACAGAGAAAGAGTTAGTGAACTCTTGGGATTGATACATGCTGATGTATGAAGGTCCCCTGTCTACATATGCCAAGACCGGTTCTTTGTACTTCATTACATTCTCTAATGATCTCTCAAGATTCAGACATATGTTCCTGTTGAAACACAAGTCCGAACCTTTTGAAATATTCACAGAATATAAGTTAGAAGTAGAGAACAAAATACGGGTATAAGTATTATGTCCTTTGATGAGATCAAGGAGGAGAATACTTAAGCATGGAAATCCTGGACTGTTCTAAAGGAGAATGAAATTCTCTCTTAGCATTACTCCTCCGTATACACCATAGCACGATGGTATATCGGGGCGGAATAATAGCACCCTATGTGATATGGTGTGCTCTATGATGGGTACTACTGAGTTTCCTATTTCCTTTTAGGAGTTATGCACTTGAGAAGCTGCATACCTATTGAATAGGGTTCAAATCAAATCAGTTGCCTACCACTTCATATGTGATATGGAATGGAAAGAGCCCATATCTTAAGTTTGTTAAGATTTGGGGTTATCTGGCCTATGTCTAAAAGCAAAATCCGGACAAGCTCGAGACAAGGTCTGTTATGTAGAACTGGAAAGGTTCCAGCTATACAATATGCAGCTGATGATTTGGTAGAACCAAAGGATTCAATAGTTTCCAACGAACCTCAGCCTCTCCGCTGATCTGGTAAGGTTCCTCACCCACCTGAGAGATACTTTGGTTTTCTCTATGACAGTGGGAGCGAGGATTGCATCATGAGATGATGACCCAACTAGTTTCGAGCTGGCGATCAGGAGTGGGACTCTGTAAGAATGGCTGGATGCTTAGCGATCTGAGATGGAATCCTTATACACCAACAAAGTATGGACTTTGGTTGCTCTATCTGAAGGGTTAAATCCCCATCAGGAGCAAGTATATCTTGAGAAGATTACTTGGTGTACATGGAAAAGTTGAGACTTTCAAAGCTATGCTTAAGTCCATCCAGATCCTACTTGCCACGGCTACATACCATGACTACGATATCTGGCGGTTGGGTGTCATGACTGCTTTTCTAAATGATGATTTGGAAGAGAGCGTCTATAAGTACACAGCCAGAAGGCTTCGTAGATAGTGGGAGCAGCGGAAACGTGAGCAAGATATTTTATATGATAAAGCAGTCATCGCGGAGTTGGAACGTCTGTTTTGATGTGGTAGTTAAAGAGTTTGACTTCATCAAAATGGTAGATGAACCTTGTATATACAAAAAGATAGTAGAGAGTATGGTGGTGATCCTCGTAGAGTACGTGGATGACATACTCTTGATAGGGAAGGAGTTTCCTATGCTACGCTCGGTCAATCTCCGCTTATTACAAGGATTCTCTGTACAGGATCAAGGTGATACCTCCTAAATCCTGGGTTTTGGATCTATGAGATAGATCTAATTGGATGTTAGGATACTCACTAGTTGTAGTGAGATGGTATCAATCGATCCTGGGGAGAATCACTGGAAGGGTTCCAGGATGATAAGTACGACTGAATGTCAGTTGCAGGCATTGTCTTTACCCTCAGTGGAGGGACGGTATGTTTGAAGAGTTCCAAGCTAGATACCGTGACTTACTAGACGATTAAAGGCAAGATACATCGTTACCAAGGATGCTACCAAAGAGGCAGTCTGGATATATATAAGTTCATGAGATGAACTTCGTTCCTACCATTGTGTGACAATGGAGTTGTGGCTTTTGCCAAGGAACCCTCATCCCATCAGAAATCCAGATATATTTCTTAGGCAGCATCACCTGATCATGGAGATGGTTGATCTCCAAGGTGATCAAGGTTAGGAGAGTAGACACAGAGGACAACAGCGCGGATCCACTCACAAAGGCCTTTTTCCCAGTAGAGATTTTTATGGGTTGGTTGAGTATGAGATACTTCAACCACAGCTAATTGCTGGGTATGTGATACCACAACAGATGGTCCTAGTGCAAGTGGGAGATTGTTAGTTATATGTATGCCCTAGAGGCCATTACTGTACATACGATGTATATTGTAATGGATGCTTGGATATATATAGGGAGGACTTTCTTGCTCGACATGATAGTATGCTATCTGGTTGTACTTTATCTTAACATGTACTCTGATTGTCTCTATGTTACATGTTGATAAAGCCCTTAGGATCTGTACTCGACTACTGGGACTATGATGAGATCATACTAGTGGGGTCACGGTAGTCGACGAGTACATCCTATAACTGTTCCTAGTTGAGGGTGTATCGAGACAGGGCATCGATACACCAGAGTAGACTAGCGTATACGCATCTTGACCCATATGATGGGCGATGGATGATCCCATATCCATCGGTGTTTGACATCAAGGATGGTGTACGTGTGCTCAGTGAAGACTGGGTACACTGGACGGACTCGCCGAGAACTCCCAGATGGTATTATACCTCATGTCAGATGGCAGTTCACCGGTGACACTGGTACAAAGTAGTCTGTTGATCCGAGATCGTCATAGAGTCTTGTGTGATTCTCACTGTGCTTTGATTTCCATCATACCACGTCCAAGAGGGCGTGCAAAAGGTGGCTTTTGGGTACAGTCCTGATTTGATCTCAAAAACTTTTTCTAAACCGCAATCAAGAACGGCGTCGCATGAAGCTAGCCGGTGAGTACGGGTCGGTCCACAGGAATTTTGTGAATTTCCGATTCGTTCTTACGAGTTAATTCCGAAGGGCGTTCGGATTGATTATTAAATCTAAAAATCTAATTAACCTAAGGTAATTATCTAGATCTATTCTTACTAGGGTTAGGTTTAGGGATGGTTTGGAAATGTAATTAAATCTCACCGCTTTCTATACCCGAATGAAGATCTGTGAGGAGTTATGGTAATTATCAATAAAGGGGATTAGATCCATTCGGGAAGGTGTTCCTTCTTCTAGGTTCTTGTCCTTCCTTTAGAGATCCTTACTCTAACCTCCATGGAAAACGCGCGCAACCGGGCGTTTACACTGCGGTGTCATCGTTACCTCGAGGGGTAGGATGCCGCGTATGCATGGAGTCCTATTATAAATATTTGGTGGGTAAGAAAGGGATGAGAGATCACATCTCTCAAAAGCCTTCCCCAAAGCTAAACCCTAAACAAGTTCCTAAGGTATGAAATTTAATCTACCTAGGTCAAAGAATTGAAATCTAAACTAGGGCGAGAAATTAAATCTACTTACAGATGCATCCCTCCAATCATCCATGTAGGGTTGTCAGATCTGAATTTCTGAATGGAAAAGAAACACCGATACTCTCCAAAAGAATTTCTGAATTTTTATTAAAAGGAGGCATAAAGAGTTACAATGATTAGAGTTCTTATTTATAAAGAATAGGAAACCCTAGAGTTACATTTGACCCGCATGTCTACAATTACAAGAATAGCCCTATAAAGACCAGTCAACGCCGCCATAGAATTATGGTAAAAACCATTTTGCATTTGGGCCCTATATGGCCGCGGAACCGCGGTCCCAGCCTTGGTTTGGCCGTGGTTCCGCGGCCAAATTATGGATTTGGGCTCTGGGCTTTTTGGGTACTGATCTCTGGATCTGTGGTCTTCTTAATTCCTTGGTACTTTTCTCATTGGGCTTCTAGGTTGGTTCCAGATCTCCAGTGAACAATTTGTAGTGAACTTTAAACTTTCGCTTTGAGTCGATATCTTGAATCTTGCTTTGTGAACTGTTTTTTATGTAGGCATGATCAAGATCTTCTGTTCATTGGTTAAAGTCCACTTTTTCATCGTCTTTACCTCGTTTTTACTGTTTTCTGTCCAAGAACCTGTAACTTGTAACATGTAGCAGACATGCGTCAAAAGCACCCGTTTATTTATAAAAAGAATAAGAATGGGGAATATAATAATACAATATTATGGTGTGAACAAGTCCCGAATCACATGGAGGCAATGAGCGATAGGAGGGGATTCGTCTCTCCCGGTATAGGGAGTTGATGTTGTGCTGTGTTCGATTGGCTATAACCGGAAATCCCTGGCCAGGGTTGCTGAGATTTACTGGTAAGTGTTATCAGTAGTTTCTCGAACTGTTATAGATCTCATATCGACACGACTTATCGAGCTACTGGGGTCTGACGTTTACCACCCCTAGGCGAGATATGCGACATATCAGACGACGAGACCGGACTGTACGGGAGTGTTACTGATTGGATTCACAGGAGAATGTACAGGCTTGCTTGTTGATCTTCCAAGCGCTCAATACCTGGGTGGCTGTTACGTTTAGCTGACCGCTTGCAGCTTGTGGGTGTTTGATATAATTATCATCTACTGCCAGCGTATTGACGATTCTTTAGAGTCCTACACAGAGGTTTCTTGACTCAGGAAAAACGGAGTAGGAACATATATGTGATATGTGCGGGGCCGAGGATAATGCGATATGTGATACCGTATTGGATTCTCGCGATATGAGATATCGGCCGGGTATATGTGATATAGCCGGGTCATCGTATTAGTCGGTTATATGCGATATAGCCGGATTGTCGGATCAAGTGTTGATTCGATAATTTAATGTATAATAATATATATGATATATTAAATTACATTAACTAATATTAGCTCACTAAAAGATTCTTTTTCTCACTCGGGTAATACATTGATATATATGCGATATATGTTAAATGTATTATTTTATTTTGTTACAATAAATATTATATATGTGATATATAATATTGTAACATGATATGATTACTAATGCAACATGTTTAGTGGAGCTTAAACATGATTAGGGTTTGGATTAGGGTTAAGACTTTTAGTAGATTCTAGAAGCTTTTCTTTTGTCTTGTGAAATATATTTTGTTATGACTCACCTTTAACCCAACCCAAACCCTAACCCTAGTTAATTCTCTACATGGGTTTAGTTGACCATGGTTGCATTAATCATCATATTTATCCTTTCATTATTCATCACAAAAGGATCATGAATTATTGTTCATCTTCTTCCTTCTTTCTTTTCATGAAAAAGCTTTCTAGCCTTTTTCCAAGTGATGAAAATGAGTGAGAATGAGAAAATAAAAGAGAGCAAAAATCCTACTTCATCATCCTCATCTACCTTTGCCATTTAGATGAGGGTGTTCACATCATTTTATGAGTGTTAGCTTGTGTTAATGAAACTTCAAGGTAGATCATCTATGTTATCGAAGATCGGAAGTAAGACTGCATCTTTCTCTTCGTGAAGCCTCTCGAGAGTCCGGAACACGATGATCGCAGCGAAGAGACCTCAACACGGAGCTTAAGAAGTGAAGTACCGGATCTACAAAGGTTGTAATCCCTCTCACTTAGTGTTAAACTGTTTAGCATACTTATTTTCACCTAAACTCTAGTTTAAAGATCTTATATCGGGTTGTTTGGCACGGCTAATTTTTAAATCGGGCATGGCTGATGCCTTGTAGACACTTGTGCGCGTGCCTAGCAACCCTACACCAACCGATTGCGAGCCCAGGTCGAAGTGAATGCCGCATGACTGCATGTTATTTCGAAAACCTCCAACAATGCATTTCTAATGGACTGGCGTTGAGGCAGAACCTCGACTTTACCAAGTGGGGCATGCGAGATTGCAAGGTTGCAAAGCAGGAAATCGCTGGGAAGCTTTCATCATGTTTGCAACAACGGGCTCAAGTCGAAGCGAGGCTAGCTGCAGTAGTGGCACATGAGGAGGAGCTGTGGGAAGAAAGTGAGTGGTTTGACAATCTATTGAAAGCCTTGCCTTCTTAACAGTTTAAATTGTATTTCCTACTTTTCTTTACATAAATGTAAACCATTTTGAATTATGAATAAAGAATTCACATTTTTTTTGCATGGGCTCCCTTGTGTTTGATATTCTTAATTTAGCGCTCATTAGTTTATTTACTCATTTCGAAGTTTGTAGTTTATTTACTCATTTCGTAGTCTATAGTTTATTTATCCATTTCAGAGTTTATAGTTTATTCACTCGTTTGGGAGTTTCTAGTTTATGTACTCGTTTCGGAGTTTATAGTTTATTCACTCATTTCGGAGTTTCTAGTTTATATACTCGTTTCGGAGTTTCTAGTTTATGTACTCGTTTCGGAGTTTCTAGTCTATTCACTCGTTTCGGAGTTTCTAGTTTATGTACTCGTTTCAGAGTTTGTATTTTATTCACTCGTTTCGGGGTTTCTAGTTTATTCACTCGTTTTGGAGTTTCTTTAGTTTACCTTCCTTGGGTTTACAGGAAAACTTGTCCAAACGTTATATGCAGATAACCTCCATTCTATACGACAGAGGTCCGTTAGGTTTGTAGTACTAGGGTTTTAGTCCGTGGTACCATCGCGTTGGCTGATGTCTTCCTTGATATGCGGTCTTTAAGCCGTTGTTCGAGTAGCCCCGCGACTGTTGTGTCTCTGATCCCTTCGGGGGCAGGACAAGACGTTTTCAAGTAATCTTCTTAGGTCATATTACCGTCGGAAGAGCAAACGTTAGAAATTTTCCATGACGCTTTTTACTTGAGGTTAGGCTTAGTTTGGAGCCCCGATGAGTCATAACCACTCAGCTCTGGTGTGGGATGATCTTCGATAGTCTTTTAGGCTTTATATGAGTTGCCTTCAAGACCGAAGCTGTGAATATATAGTTGCTTCATTTTTTTTGTTTTGACGATGTCACGCCGATTCTTTGCTGAAGTAGGATAGACATCTGTAAGACTTCTATGCTGTATGTACTGTAATTGAAGTCCGGAGCTAGAAATATTCCATTGCTCCATTTTCATCCGATAGCCGCATTTGCATCCTGCAGAATGAGGGGGAACGTCGGGATGGTCTCTAGGTTGTATATGTGTCGTCGAGACTTAGAGTTTAGGATTTTGCCGTTACTCCATTTTTGGTTTCAACCCTTGGGTCTTTTATTGACGTTAAGTCTTCATCCTGCTGAAATGAGAAAGAACGTCGAGATAGTCTCTGAGTTGTATATGAATCTTTAAGACTTGGAGCTAGGATTTTTCCATGGCTCTATTTTTTGTTTCGATCCTTGGGTCTTTTGTTGACGTTGCGTCTGTATCCTGCTGGAACAAGAAGGAACGTCGAGATAGTCTCTGAATTGTATATGAACCGTCAAGACTTGGATCTAGGATTTTGTCATGGATCCATTTTTGTTTCGACCCTTGGGTATTTGGTTGACGTTGTGTCTGCATACTGCCGGAATGAGAAGGAACGTCGAGTTGGAGCTAGGATTTTTCCATTACTCCATTTTGATTTGGCTCCTTGGAGCTTTATTGACGTCACGTCTGCACCCTGTTGGAATGAGAAGAACGTCGAGTTGATCTCTTGGCTGTAGATATTGCCGTTAAGATCTGGCTCTCCCTTTGACGGAACCTGGTGGGAAAGTATGGTTCCCTTTCTTTCATTTGTGTTCATGAATTGTATATAAGAGTCAATATGGACATATTTACAGGGCAGAGGAAATTTTATTTTATTTTGTATTTTATTGCCGCGATACTCTATCTTTTTGGCTTTTCATATCGCGAAAGTCGCGATTGCCCAATCATTTCGGCTTTTTATCCGCGGTGCTCAATCAATTCGGCTATATTTTTTAATATTTTTACTTGTTGCTTTTTATTGCGAGTTGCCCAAACATTTCGGCTGTTTTTATATGCATATTTTTTGCCACTCGCTGTTGTTTTTATTGCGAGTTTGAAATCTGATACCAACCTTGGCATCAGCATCGCTACGGCTAGAATATTGTCAGGAGCGAATCATCATTTGCCGTGAAAGGTTAAAGTTTGACACCTGTTTAGGTATCAGTATCGCTACGACTGGAATATTGCCAGGAGCGACTTATCATTTGCCTTTGCTGATTTGAACAAAAGTGGCTTATCAAACAGGGTTAGGATCTTGTCGACTAAGGCTTTTTAACTTTATGAGCCGTAAGGGTCTCATAAAGGTATTTCTCCCTACAAATCGTGAGGACCTCGTAGGTGTACTTTCTCCTTAGGAATCGTGGGGATTTCTAAGTGTATTTTCTCTTGTAAGTCGTAAGGATCTTGTAAGAGTGTTTTCTTCTTATAAGTCGAGAGGACTTACAAGTGTCGTTCACCATACGGGGACATTTCTCGTCGTTGGTGGAACTTGGTGGGGGAATTGTTTATTCATGACCGTGGATTGTATACAAGGGTCAATATTGGACCGTCTGTAGGGCAACTTGGGGGATATGACAGCTTAAGAACAGGTTCAGATCCCTGTAACTTAAGGTTTTTGAATCTTATGAGCCGTAAGGGTCTCATAAGGGGAATTCTCCTTACGAGTCGTGAGGATCTCGTAAGTGTAATTTCTCATTAGGAATCATGTGGATTCCTAAGAGTTCTGCTCTTTTGTGAGTTGTAAGGATCTTACATAGGTATTTTCTCCTCACAAGGTCGAGAGGACCTTTCAAGTGCACATGAATTTTTTTATTTTACGAGTCTGCGTCCTATTTGGGTTTTCACAAACTCGCCGGCAGTCCTGCTGTTTTTACTCACCGGGCCCTTTCGGGTTTTCATCTGTGCCCATTTCGCTGGTGGACATACCATCTTCTTCTTTTTTTAAAAACGAAACTCTCGAAAGTAGCTTCGTCGTAAGTGAACCATCTGTTTGCCGGTGGGATTTGAGAGTGGCTTCATTGCTGGAGTACCTGTGTAGCCGGTAGGACTTGAGTTGCAACACTCGCCATCGAGACTTCGATGCAATATAGATCTCAAGGGAGGGATCTCCGTATTTGGGGCGATGCGCCATGTTTGAGGCGACGCACTAGTTTAGAGACGTTTGGGTCCATTATCGCCATGTTTGAGGAGAATTTCTAGTTTAAGAACTTTTCGTTCCGTTGTTAGTTTAGGGACATCTCGGTCCGATGTCGCCATGTTTGAGGAGGATAATTATTTTAAGGACTTCTCGGTCCTATATCGCCACATTGGAGGCGAGGTTTTAGTTTAGGGACATCTCGGTCCGTTATCGCCATGTTTGAGGCGAATTTCTAGTTTAAGGACATCTCGATCCTTTGTCGCCATGTTTGAGGCCCCCTAGCTTCTTTGCATACTACTCTTAGAGTTCTGACTCAGGAAGATAGCAAGCAGACACGAGCGTCGTCATCTATCATAGACCTAAGTCGTGACTCGTCAAGTATAGTATTTTTAAGGAATCGGCCTTTTATTGGACGGAAGGGTCTTTCGCCATGCATATCTATGAGCAGGTAGGCTCCACCTTAGTAGACTTTGTCTATGATGTATAGGCCTTCATAGTTCGGCTCGAATTTCCCCCGTTTTGCATGATTGAGGATCATTGGTCTTTTGAAAACTAGCACAAGTTCGCCTTGGCGGAATGTTCTCGGCCTGGTCAGTCTTTCATATGACCGTGTCATCCTTGCCTTATAAGTCTCCAGGTTTTGCTGTTCTATAAGACGAGTTTCGTCGAGGGTATCATGCTCCTCAAGCCGAAGATGAGCATTTTCTTCATCTGCCAGCTCGTATCGAACCGCTACTCTTAAAGAAAGGAGTTCTATTTCCAGGGGAAGCACTGCTTCCGTGCTGAATACCAACGCGTATGGGGTTGTATTTGTCGCTGTTTTGAACGTTGTTCGGTACGCCCAGAGAGCTTCATGCAACCTTTCGTGCCAGTCTCTCTTGTTTCTGGACACCGTTTTCTTTATAATCTTCATCAAGGTCTTGTTGAAAGCTTCAGCTAGACCGTTGGCCCGAGGATTATAGACTGAAGAGTATCACCAATCTATTTTATGCTGTTGTGTGAAGCGGCTGATTTTATGACTTCTATAAGCTGGCCCATTATCTGAGATAATTCGTCGCGGAGTGCTGAATTGATAGATGACATGTGTCCTGAAGAAATGGAGGATATTCTCCGTCTTCACCTCCCTTAGTGGTATTTCTTCTGCCCATTTAAAAAAGTAGTCGGTCGTTGCCAGTATGAACCGATGTCCTTTGGACGATGCTGGTTCAACGGGGCCAATTATATCGGTTCCCAACATTTCGATTGGCCAGCTAGTTACTGTTGGGTGTAGCAGATTTGGATGTTGGTGGATTAAGTCCCCATGAATTTGGTACGAGTAACACTGCCTCGCATATTCGAGACAGTCCTGAATCATTGTGGGCCAATAGTAACCCATTCTTTTGATCTTCAGTTTCATTTTTGGCCCAGCTTGGTGAGAACTGCAGAGTCCGTCGTGAATTTCTTGAACGACTTTATTTTCTTCCTTCGGCCCCAGGCATCTTAGCCATAAATAGTCAAACGATCTCTTATATAGAGTATCATTGACGAAGGCAAAGGACAAAGCTCGTTTTATGAGCTGATATCGAGACGACGTATTTTTGGGCGTTCGTTGGGATTTGAAATAGTCTATGAAGACTTCCCTCCAATCGTTGACCTTTTCTTTGTCACTTATTTGAAGGGTTACTTATTCGGTCATTTCTTTTCCTTCGGATGGCTCTGTTAAGTCTCCCAAAGATATTTCTATTGGCGCGAGGATCCTGCGGCTTTGCACGATGATCTTTACGTCATCGAGGTCTTCATCGGCCAGTTCCTTAGCCAATTTGGCTAATGCATCTGCCTTACTGTTTTCTGCACACGGTATACTCTCCAGAATGTAGGAGGAGATTTGTATCAGCAGTTGCTACACTCATTCTCCATACTTTATCAACTCTGACTTGCACGTCTGATAGTCGCAATTTACTTGCTAACGATTAGCTGGGAGTCTCCATATATGAGGTCTTTGATTCCCATGTCGATAGCGATCTCGAGGCTTGCTATCAAAACTTCATATTCAGCTTCGTTATTAGTCCTTGGCTCCATTAAGGAGAAGGCATAACGCAATATCCTCCTTGCAGAGTCACAAAGATAAGACATATCGCGACTTTGAATATGGGGGTGTTTTGCTTTTGCCTCTTTATGGAAGACGCTCCATCGAAGTAGAGTTCCCATTGAGAATCATTTTCTTCCTTCTCTTCTTCGATTGTGTTGAACGCATATTCATCCGGCAACTTGCAATTTAATAGGGAGTCAGCTGGTATTAGATGCTCTGGGAGAAAGTCGAGAATGGCCTGGTCTTTCACTGCTTTGAGGGTTTGATACGTTATCGAGAACTCCATCAGGATGAGGGCCCATTTGGCAAGCCTTCCTGTTAGTATGGCCCTTGACATCAGATATTTCAGAGGATTCACTTTTGATATGAGATAAACCTCATATTCCACGGCGTAATGTCTGAGCTTCGTTATCACGAAGATCAGTGCCAGGCAATGCTTTTCAATGGGGGTGTAGTTGTTTTCTGCCCCCTGGGGAACTCGACTCAAATAGTATAGAACTCTCTCCTTTCCTTGATCGTTCTCTTATGCCCATAGTGCGCCTAGAGAACCCTCAAAGGCCGTCGTATATAGGATAAGGGGTTTTCCCTTAACCGGAGCGGCCAATACCGGCGGATTTTGCAGGTATTGCTTATTTTTGTTTAGTGCATTTTTGCACTTTTGATCCCAGACAAATAGGGTTCCCTTCTTCATTAAATGACCGTAGGGACGGTATTTTCCGGAGAGGTTGGCTATGAACCGCAGGATATATGCAAGCTTTCCTTGAAGAGAACGCAATTGTTTGAGAGTTCTTGGCATGGGCATTTCCATAATCGCTTTGATCTTTGAGGAATCTATTTCGATACCCCGGTGCCGTATGATAAATCCTAGGAATTTGCTTGAGAAGACCCCAAATGCGCATTTTAGAGGATTCATCTTCAGATTATACTTCTGAAGACATCGGAACATTATTTTTAGATGTCCCCAATGTTCCTCATGAGATCTGCTTTTAACCACAAGGTCGTCGATGTAGCATTCGATAATCTCATAAATGAGCTCATCGAAGATCTTTGTCACGGCCCTCTGGTAGGTAGCGCCAGCGTTCTTTAGACCGAAGGGCATCACCTTATAGCAAAATATTCCCAGCGGAGTCCAGAAGGAAGTATACTTTTGATCTTCAGGATGCATTTTTATTTGATTGTATCCTGATGATCCATCCATAAAGGAGAAGACCTCATGGGTAGACGTGTTATCGATCATCAGCTCGGTAACAGGTACTGGGAAGTCATCCTTCGAGCAAGCTTTGTTGAGATCTCGAAAGTCCACGCAGATGCGCACCGTCCTATTTTTCTTCATCACCGGAATGATGTTGGCGATCCAGTCAGGATATTGAACTTCTTGGATAAAGCCGGAGTCGAGTTTCTTGACCTCAGCATTTATACTCATCTCAAGTTCGAGCCGCATTCTTCTTGATGCCTGTTTGACTGGTTTAATGTCTGGCGATATGGCTAGTTTATGTACTTCCACCTTTAGATTTAGGCCCGGCATCTCAGAATAGTTCCATGCGAAGCAATCTTTATATTGCATGAGCACGTATTTTAACGTGGCTACCTATTTTTCAGATAGTATCTCACCGACGAATGTCGGCCTCAGATCATTTTCTGTCCCTAAGTCAATTTTCCTTAGGTTGTCCGCCGTAGTATGTATCCCATCTTTCAGCTCTTTTGGTGCCGGTGGAAACTCGGAGATCACCTCGTCCTCGTCTTCATTTACGAAGCACATGCGGAGGTCATCCACGGTCTCTTGCCCTCCCTCCTTTGAAAGTGTTATCATATGGCAATTACAAGGTCGCTTCCATTTTTTGTGTTGAGAAGGTCCTATCCTCATGGTATAGGTCCTCTTTGACTCATGTTTTTGTGGCGAGGTTACCTTCCAGTTGTCGGATAAAGCGAACCTGTCTTGTTGATACTGGTTTTCTATCCAGTCTTTGAAGGTGAAGAAGTCTTCAAGGGGATGACCTATTTCTCGGTGGTAGGAGCAATATTCCGGATGACGGACTTCGTTTATTTGTTCAGGGTGTCGAGACTCTGGGAGTGTCATCATTTGATGCTTCATTACAAGGTTGAATATTTTCCTCGTCTTGTCTTAGGGGAAAGAGTATTCCCGACCCATCTTTTTTATAAAGGACGGGTTCCAACCGAGTTTTTCTTGATAGCACGGCTTCTTAGATCCGCCTTATTGTTTGCGAACGTTGTTTGCGCTCTTTATCCTGTTTTTGCCTCTATTTTGAGATTTTTCCCTTTTGTGAGGACATACAGCGGACTGGGGATAAAGGACGTTGTAGTCTTCTTTCGTTGCAGATTGCTAATGGAGGCGCTGCATCCTGGCCTTTTCATTAATGGCCATTTCACGGCTGTGATTGTCTTGGCTCTTTTGACAGGCTTTTTTTATTAGCTTGTCTATTTGTTCTTCGAGCGACGGACTTAACGTTCTTCGAGCGGGATTTCGCTCTGTTTCAACGTCACGACCATTTGGAAGAGCATTTTCTTCTTCTCTGGAGCTGTTTATGACACAGCAGCTGTGGAACTGCTCTTGTTTCTTGGACCGAATGTATCTGAGCTCGGTTGTCTCCATCTTCCCGTTGGGCATCTTTCGCTGGGTTTCAGGGATATCCTTAATCTTTTTGTAGAATTGGGCTTGCTGCACAGTTTGTTCGAGAGGTACACCTTGGCACTTAAACAACCTTTTCAATCTCTCTGCTTAATATCTTGGCAGACGGATTGCTTGAAGGCTGCCGAGTACAAAATCGGCACCGTGCCAGACTTCTTTCTCTACTCTGGTCTCCGTAGATTGGTAGAAGAGGATCACCTTTTCACCTCTTTGTCTGGGAGGGACGTAGAAAGTCTATAGTTCTTAGACGTTTTATGTATCGAGCGCATCAAGTTCCTTATAATGCCGAGGTAGAGCTATTGTGATTTGCAGACTCTGATCGGCTCCGACGAGGGTTTGCACTGACGGGCGGATGGAGAACACTGCATTGACCTCGTCCTCAGAGTCGCTGCCAAAGAACAGAATAGGAGTAGATGTTCCAGGTCAGCTGTTTTCTTTCTGGGGTTGCCCCGAGTAGACTATTTCTTCATTTTCCTCGGAATCGCTCCCAAAGATCGGGATAGTGGCGACGGAATTCTGTTTATCCTCCGGCTTATGACACCTTTCCGTATTCTCAAAGTCTGGTAGGAAGTACTTTGCGTCTCCATATCTCCGGACTTCATTTACAGAGAACGGGTTTAGCTCTCCCGTGACGGTATACTCCGATCCATCTTTGAAATACTTCATACACTGATGTTGTGTAGAAAGGATGACGTTGTACTCATGTAACCAGAGCCTGCCAAGCAAAACGTTATAGCAAGTCTTGGTATCAATGACATGAAATTTGATATCAGTGACGAGCAACCCAAAGCGCAGCATCAGTATTATGGACTCAAGCGTTCGTGACGACTGTGATTCGAATCCGGAGATGGTAATTTTGTCTCGGTCCAGGTGCTGAACGTTCATGCAAATCTCCTTCAGCACTCTCACGTTGAGAAGGTTGACGGGGGATCCGTTGTCGATAAGGATTTTCTCTATCTTGATGTCGTGGCATTACCCGGTGACGTATAACGGGAGATTATGTTCGCATGTATTAAGGAGGATATCTTCATCACTGAATGTAATGTCAGCCGTGTAGATCTCCGCCAGCTCATCCTTCATCTTCTCTTCTACGAGGAAAGCTTGGAACTGATCAGGCTCTTGTATTGCCTCGATCAGAGAATCTCATGCCTCTTTGGAGAAGAGGAGAGCATCCAATATGCTCAGTTATGAGGGTATTTTTCTTAGATGTGCTCGGACATTGTAATCCATCTTGTTTTTCTTAGGCGGGTCTCTGGCTGCGAGCTCTTTGACAACTCCATCGCCGAGAGCAATTTCCTCAAGAATTTTTTCTTTCCCATTATCTTTTTTCTCGAACCTTTATTTGTAGGTCTGAGGTTCTTCTCAGGCAGCGTGCGGTTACGCAGCTGAATGTTCTCACAGTTCTTCTCCTCCTCTTCTTTTTCGGATGTGGAGTCTTTGAAGGGAGGTCTGAGGGGTATTTCATCTTCAGAATCGCTCCCGAAAGTAAGAACTTGGGGTTTCCCCTTCCGAACTGGTATCAAACATATGACAGTTTCTAGTCATTTTTTCATGTGCATCTGTCGCACTATTTTGCCGTCGATAAGCTTCACGCTTCCTCCTCTTGAAGTGCTTTTTATGGGCAACGTATCGTTGCCACCACTTCTTAAAGGTACTGCATTCCTCGGTGGGGTGGATAACCCTCCGATGATATAGGCAGTAATTTTGATGTGAATCCTCTCCATTGAGGCATATGACTCCGGGAGTGTTTCCTACGAGAGGTGGCAGCTTCATTCCCATTGACAAGGCTTTGGCGAACCACTTCTCTGCCTTGATCCTGCTCTTATTTGTCGTAGGTATGCTTTGGTTTGGTAGGAGTACTTTACAACTCCTCTTTGTCGCGGCTTCTTCATCTTGACACTGATACTTATCCTTTTCGTATATGGTTGTTTCGCGTTCTTGATCAGCTTTATTTTTTTGAAAGGCTTCGTTTAACAGCCTATTGATCGGGTCTTCTGGCAGTTCTGGGGATTTTAGCGCCGATCTTCCCCCAGTCCCTCCGCGTTGTTTTCTGACACTGAGGGAGTTTCTTCGTTATTTAACAACGAATGGGAGACCATGTGGCAGCTTACTACATAATCTTCGGTTTCTTCTGATGAGTCATTTTCCTCATCGTTGTCACTATCTTTGTTCTCAAGAATATGCTTGAGGAACTCTTCGAGCATGACCGGTATCTGCGCCTTCTGGTTTTATTCCTCCAACACGTCGATGTACTTTTGTAGGTCTATGCGCTTGTCGTCATACTCAGCAGGCTGCATAGGCTTCTTGGTCTTCTTCTTTTTCTTTGAAGACTTTGAAGGCTTGACATGGGGATTTTGCCCTTTGTCAACAATTTTCGGTGCGGGACGCGGTTTCAGCATCCCTTCGATGATTTCAGGTTCAAGTGGGCTTTTCCACCCGACTGCCGGACATGCCTATAGATTCTTCAGCATTCTTTTGATTTTTGCTGAAAAAGCGATTTCCTATGGAGTTTCTTCCACGAGCGAGAATGATGCCCCCGGCACATTCACCTTTTTGGGAGTGTGCTTCTGTGGTGGGTTCACCTTCCAGTTCTCAGATAGCACGAACTTCCCCTGTTGATACTAGTTCTCGACCCAGTTCTTGAAGACATAGCAATCTTCAATTGGGTGGCTCACCATTCTGTGATAGGAGCAGTAGTTGGGGTTGTGGATGTCGCTGGGTTGCGGTGGACGCCGTGGGTCTGGCAATATGATGAGTTTGTTACGCATTGCCAACTCAAAAGTCTCCTCGTCTTATAGCGGGGAAATGAGTAAGGCGTCCTAGCCTTCCTTCCAGGATAGGCATGGACGTGTGTTGTTTTGGCGAGCAGCTGGTTTTAGGCCACTCGGTTGTTGTTGAGTGTTGGCAACGAATGCCGCTTTCCCTTTACCCTTGGCATTTCGAAGGTCCTTACTTGAGGAGGAAGGCCCGTCGCCCATCTGGTCCATTTGGGCCAGTTTATCGATCAGGGAAGGTTGTTGGTTTGAAGAACGTCATGAACTGGGACACAGTCCTTTGAGGATCAAGGGTCCCGATGAACATGCCCACGGCAGGGGATTCTTCGATACATTGTTCGCACTTTGACCATAGGTTCAGCCACCGGATCGCATTACTCTTGGCTTTACCCTAGCATTGATTAATGCCGTGATCGGGGTGCACTAGCTTGCGCTGGCGAACCGCTGTATGAACAGCAATTCTATCTCTATGAATGTTCTCACGGAGTCATTTTGGAGCTCCGAATACCATTCAAAGCTCGTTTCTGACAGGCTGCCAATGAACTGGCGAAGCAACAGTTTGTCGTCGCCTCAAGTGTTGCCACACAGAGCTCTAAACTTTGCGACGTGCTGATGTGGGTTGACTGTCCCCTTGTACACATGGAACTTGGGATCGTATATCCTAGAGGGTATTTAATTTGGTCATACCAGCCTGAATATGGTCGTCCAGTTCTGACGATTTGACCTGCGGCTTCATTAGCTTGATGAGCTCGTATTTGTTGAGCGATATAATCATCAAGAGAATCCTTGGAGATTGTTTCCTCCTTGGCTGCCGATAAGGCCGGAAGAGGATTTCATGTTTCCCCTCTGTCATCCTCGACGATTATCGGTGGATCCTCGACCGGGGGTTCTGGCTGGATCATCATCCCAACCATGTCTTGGAACAAGAGAGCTATCTGCTTTATATTAGCAGCCTGCTTAGCAGCTTCCTTGTCCTTTCTTTCAAGAACCCTTCGCAGGAACTCTGTATCGGTCTCCTGCACCTGGCGCTGTTCGGCTATTGTGTCTGGGCTTTCTTTCTGCCCAGTAAGTGCTGCCATTTTGGTCAGAATTTCCTGGAGCTTATGTTGTTACTCCTAAGCTTTTGTTAGCGACCGAGTTTGCGTCTGGTGACCTACGGAAGCACGGCTTTCTTCTTTCCTGGAAGCCATGTAGACCGTATGTACGATCATGCCCGCAGATTTAGGGCATTTGGGTCCATCGCCTTTGGAATTTGCCGCCGACGGTGGGATTTTCTCTGGCCTCATCCTTTTATGGGAGGTCGGAGTTGAAGGATCCGTTGTAACAGGCACCTGTACAGAAGAAGTATCTCACTGTATGACGGAGGGAAAGTCTTTCTCTTGCCGAGCCTTCGATTTCTTCGGTCGACGAGAGTAGTTTTGAAAAATCACGGAGTCCTGGACTTTTTGCCAGACCCTATGAATTTGCGAGGAGAGACGTTGATGGGGGCGCTCCGTCTTTGCCTGCACTGTGGTTTTTGAAGGCGGGGGAAATTTCTTTAGCACTGCCGTTGGAGAGTTCTTGCGTACCCTCCTGAGCAGATCAAAGTTGTTCCCGATTGGAACATCAGCGTCCAATTCTACCATTTGAGCTGGTGGGGTAAGTCCAGAGAGGGAGTTGCCCCCAGCTTTCCTCACTCGGTACCAGTGATGACGTCGAGCATGTCTTGCAAATGGGACCGCTTCAGATTTGGAAGCGACTTCTTCGTGCCCCTGGCTTTAATGAGGGGATGTTGTTGGCGTCAACCTATTGAAGACTGACGTCCTTGGCAGAATTTGAGGAGGAACGACCAACCTTTCAAAGGCCGATCTTCTGATGGGGGAAGCGCTTTTGACGGCTTCACCCGTAGAAGGAGTTGGGAGGGCTATCTGTTTTGGGGCAGCCTTTTCAGGTATCACGAGCCTTTTTACGGGTCCGTTTGGGTTCTTGCTCAGCCTGTTGAAAACTGAGACGTCAGCTTTGGACGGCCCTGTAACGTTTTAGAAATCGTTTAGGCGAATTTTCCGATATTAGGTGAAATAATTGTGTTTTTCCGTAAAAAAAACTAGAAGTGATCATTTTTCTATATAGACTTAACTGCACATAGTTTAACTAGGAAATTGCTAGTTGCGGTATTTAGTTAGTCGCTTGAAAATTTTAGTTCACTTAAATATTTTTCCTTAATTAAAATATTATTATAAGCTTTTAATTATGCACTTAATTAGTGGTAATTACAAATTTGATTGGGTTAATTATGCTAATGTGAATCCATGCTAACTTAATCACAAGATTAAGCACTTTGACTCCTTTGCAAAATATCTTTTAAATATCTTGATATTTTGAAGGTTTAATGGAAATTTTAATTAAAGAATTAAGAGGTGGCATAAAGTAATGTGCTTTATTAAGCTTTAATGGTGGTTTTAGCCTAGATTTTTCCACACACTTCCACACATCTCCCTTTTCTTTCTTAAGTGGCCGACCCCCCTTGCTGCCCACTTCTTTTCTCCACCCCATTTCCACTCCTTCAAGCTCCAAAAATTCATCAAAAATCATCAAATAATCCTCACAAACTCAAAAAAAAATCCATATCCATTATTCTTTAGCCTTAACCAAGCATGGATTTTCATGAAAGTTAGCATTTTGGAGACTAATTTGAAAGTCTAGTTGCAAGTTTGCCAATCTAGTTTTGAGGTATAAAATCCTAACCCTATGCTTAGTTGTTGTTTTAATATATTAAGCTAGCTTATTAGATGTTTAAATATGGCTTTAATTTGCATGTTTAGAAATTCAAGAAAAGATTTTGAAGATCAAGTTAGGGTTTTGATTGTTTGTAATGGTTAAGTGAGTAGTTTAGACTCGGAAAACATAACCTAGTTGTGAGATTGTTAATTGTTATTTTTCTAATTGTCTAATTAAGCTTGATTGCAAACCATTCCGCAGACGGAGTCCATGACATAGCCACAATCATCATATTTTAATCTTATATTGGTGAGATTAAAATTGTACTAATGGTTTGTGTGGCTTAATCAAGCTATTATATGATGATTGTGGCTACTAGATTTTGTTAAACTTCTAGATTTGAGCTAAAATGATTAAAATATGCTTTCTAGGTTTTCGGATAAATTAGGCGTGGGTTTCTTTTGACGATGCGATGTTATATATATTATCTTCCATGACATATATTGTGTTGTGAATGCGCGATCGGTACGATCAGGGTCTAGACTTGGTGGTTATGTCATTTTGCATTCCTATCTAAGGTTGTGCCGATGCCGTACGCGTTTTGTGCACTAAGTGCACACTGTGTATATCTTGTAGACGTTATCCTTGCAGTTCGTTGGCTTTGTGTCGGCGCAAGATATTTAACTTTATGTGTTGTGTTTGTGAAATTTAGGATCGCAAGTGGGGACTTCGGACGCTGCGAAGAAAGGGAAGCAGGTGGTCGGATTTACTTAGCTCGAGATCATCGGTGAATAGATTTAACATCTATAGGGGAATCACCCGTATAGCGTTATGCGTCTGGGCTAGATTCAATGACATGATTATTAGTTATAAGTATATGGACATTGATTGTGCATGTGTACCATTGTTGCATACCTCATGTTCCTATTGCATATAGACATAGTATAAATGAGACACAATATCATTACTGACGGTTCATGTTGCACGAGCACTAATTGTATGCTACACCCACATCGTCGGTAATTGCCATGACACGTACAATATATATATACATATGGGATATTGTATCGGTTATTGCCATTGAGACATTGATTCTTATTCCATTGCATATATGAAATGTAGTATACATGCTATACCTATATGCTTACACATATACCTTGCTATAGCTACATGTACATCATGCATACATATTTACATGTACACCCACATACCTTTCTATAGCTACATATACCCCTATGTGGTATTGTTTTGTTATTGACATTGAGACATTGATTATTGTGCTATTGCGCATATGAAATGCACCATGCATACAAGCTTACATGTAGATACACATATCTTGCTATAATTACATATACACCTCATATGATGCTCCATTTGATTTCGGAGGAATTGTGAACCACATGATATATTTTAAAACTGGATACATTTAAAAGAGCGGTTTTCCCTTAATATGCTCATATTGCTGTTTTATGTTGCATATATCAGATTTCATGGATTTACGCATTGAGATATGGATTTCATGTGATTTATAGATTTGAGAACCATGGGGGTATTTCAAGAATTTATGTATTGTTTTGAAAACCCGGTTTCTCTTGATATGATATTTCGATGCGTCCACCATGAGTTTTCTTGGTTCTGAGACTTGTGTTAGAAATCCGATGCGAGGAGTTGGATGAGGCCGTGTGCGGGTACATGGTGGGCCCGGAGGTACCCGGGGCAAGAAGATTGCAGATGATAGCGTTGAGCCCGAGGCAGGGGAGTACTACCTTACCGGTGATAGTATTTGGAATCGGCGGTTATCCGGAGGATACCGACCGGAGTTATGAGATGGATATGGACCGACCCGTTCTGCCGGAGCCCACGGGCCGATTCCGCAGACGGAGTCCATGATATGAGGATTTAATTTTCGATGTTGGACACTAGTTTTCATGATGTTTTCGAGTGCGATGTTGGACACTCAGGTTCCATGAGACTTACAGGATATGAGGGCCGATCTGAGGATGCGGTGCCTGAGATATTGGGATTTGGGGTGTCGTTGATAGACACCAGGATTTTCCACGATGATGATTCATTGATGATGTTATGTTTTATCCCATACTCAACATTTATTTGAAATGCATTGTTTTATGTATTTGTAGTACCTGATAGAGTACCTTTCATGACTGTTGCATATACATATTACCATTTTATGCTATCAGTTTGCATGTGATAGATTATCGCAGTACGGGTATACCTGCGATTACCTGCATGATATTATTTACTATTCATGAGTTGGCAACTCACCCCCGTTGTGCCACAGTGTTTTGCAAGTTAGACCTTCAGAGTAGTCGCGGCAGGGCTTCATATTATCTCCACTTTTGCGGATACCGCTACGGTTGGCTTGAGACTTTGCTATAGGTGGGTTTCTTGGTTATCCGTTTATGTACACCGTATATCTTTTGTATCTAGTACTCTCCATCTACCACCTTCATGTATTTGATTTAGAGACGAGTTGTGAGGATCGATGTTATATTATTTTGTGACTCTGGGTGCCGTGCTCATGGGAGCCGGCCATGTTATGTAGTTTTATCTCCTTATGCTGTTTTCATTTATATTTCTTCGCTACAGCGTCGTATATATGCTTGTAGTGGTTGTTTGCGCCGTTGGGTGAGATTTGCTCCCGTTTGGGGATGCTTTATTTATATTCTATGTTGTACTCATTTCGGGGCTAGTTTTTACAAAGGAGGTGCTGCCGAAATTTTTAAGAAAGAAACTTAGATTAAAGATTTTTAATTGAGATTCCCAAAAGTTTTTAACAATGTTCTTATCACCTACTATTTTTGATGGTTTAGATTTTTGGGTTTTCGGCTTACTTGAATTGCGTTACGCTTGTAGACGTTACGCGGTTTAAGTGCCGTCACGTACCAATTTCGGGTCGTGATAAAATTGGTATCAGAGCGCTAGGTTTTACCTTTCAGAGTGTAGGATGACCTTGGTATGATGGAGTAGGTAGCTTAAGCAGAGTGACGTAGCGTGTGTATATCCGCGGCATACTTACGACACGGTACTCCGTCTAAGTGACCTTGAACTTATTGCTTAAAATTCCTTCCATGATTATATATATCCTCGTGATTCGATTTCCGTGTTCTTAACGGATCCTATTTCCATTTCTAGCTATTATGCCGCCGAAGACTACGAGGGAACAGGGAGGGGCAGCGAGAGCCGAGGTCAGAGTTGGCTCATCTAGGATGAGGACTGACCAGGACGGTACGCTTGCTGTACAGGAGCAGATTGATCCGCCTTCGATAGATCATATCGCTAGGTTAGAGGCAGAGATGCAGGATTTGTGCCAGATTATGGGATCGTTGGTTGAGGCCAGTCGAGCGCAGCGACATGAGGTTGCCACTCCTGTTACCCAGTTATTCCTCGTTATCAGCACACAGATTGTGTCACGTATACAGCAGTAGTGGACGCATCCCTACTAGACGAGGAGCGTCTTTCCGAGACTTTGGAAGTTCCAGGGCCGAGGAGGGGTTGTACAGGTGTATCAGCCCATAGACAGATGTTTAGACGCCGCGACAGATTTCGTTCAGGTCGCGGGAGTAGCAGAGGCTTGGGACGAGGTCAGTTGTTTAGTTCTTATCCCCAGGAGGGTCAGCAGTCATCGTATGGATGTTTCTGGTGCGGGAGCTTTCATCACCTCGTCAGGAATTGTACCGTGATACGCCAGAGAAAGGCAGCCGTACCATATGTTTCCTTACCACCTCACCTCAGGAAGAGTTGCTTTTTGCGCCTGTTGTTGATCCGTGTCAGACTTATGTTCAGAGAGGTCGTGGTCGCGGAGTGTTTGTTCAGAGAGAACAAGATGGTAGAGGAGGAGGACAGCCAGTTGCAGGTAGAGGAAAGGCACGAGCTTTTTCTTTGATTCATCTGGACGCGCAGGCGTCCAATGCAGTGGTTGTAGGTATTCTCTTTCTATATGTTCTTTTGATGCACATATTTTATTTAATTCGGGATCTATGCACTCGTATGTTTCTACACACTTCGTGCCAAGGTTGGGCTGAGAGTTGTGTTTGCTAGATCAGCCAGTTGTTGTGGTTACTCCTGTTGGCGATTCTTTTGTTGCACGACACGTGTTTTGATCGAGTGTCAATCGGATAGGAGATAGAGATTCGTCCGTCGATTGATCCTTCTAGATATGTTGGACTTTGACGTTCTCCTGGGCACGGATTGATTAGCTACGTGCTATGCATCTGTGGACTGCCGCGAGAAGACAGTCAGGTTTTGTTTTCCCGGCTAGTCAGTTCTTGTTGTGCAGGGGGACCGTGGTGCCGCCCCTCATAGCTTGATTTCAACCTTTTTTGCTAGTCAGCTTTTGAGGAGAAGATGTCGAGGATTCTTAGCTCCATTCGTGATACTGGAGCCATAGTAAATTTTTTAGACCGGGTTCCTTTCGTACAAGAGTTTCCGGACGTTGTTCCAGATGAGCCGGCGAAGCTTAGGGAGTTTAAGGATCAGCTGCAAGAGTTGCTTGTTGGGGGACTTGTATGTCCAAATGTTTCGCCTTGTGGAGCTTCTGTTCTTTTCGTCAAGAAGGACGGAAGTTTGAGGTTGTGTATTGATTTTCGTCAATTGAACCGAGTTACGGTGCGAAATAGGTATCCTTTACCTCGTATTGACGATTTGTTTGATCAACTCCAGGGTGCGGGACATTTTTCTAAGTTTCATTTGTGATCATGTCATCATCAGTTGCGGGTTCGGAATGATGACATTCCGAAGACTGCTTTTCGTACGTGCTATGGGCATTATGAGTTTTTGGTGGTGTCCTTTGGACTCACTAATGCCCAAGCAGCGTTCATAGATTTGATGAACCAGATTTTTCAGGCCCTTCCTCGACCAGTTTATTATTGTGTTATTAATGACATTCTGGTCTATTCCAAGAGTCGAGAGGAACATGAGCAGCACTTGAGGATGACTTTGCAGACATTGAGAGTACCAGCTGTTTGCTAAATTCTCGAAGTGTTCCTTCTGGCTTGATTGTGTTGACTTCCTAGGTCATATGGTTACGGAAGACGGTATTCGTATGGACCTGAGGAAGATTGAGGCCGTACAACTTTAGCCTAGACCTGTATCTGTGACAGAGGTCCGTAGCTTTTGGGCTTAGCCGGTTTTTACCGCCGTTTCGTGCAGGATTTCTCGAGTATCGCTACACCGCTGACCGGACTGACCAGGAAGGGGGTTCCTTTTCTTAGACTAAGACATGCGAGCTGAGTTTTCAGCAGTTGAAGACTCGGTTGACGACTGCACCAGTTCTATCTTTGTTTTCTGGATCGGTCGACATTGTCGTTTACTATGATGTTTCGTGAGTGGGGCTCGATTGTGTATTAATGCAGTATGATAGAGTTATCGCTTATGCTTCCCGATAGTTGAAGGAGCACAAGCAGAATTATTCCACTCATGATCTTGAGATGGCCGCGGTGGTCTTGCGCTGAAGATTTGGAGACACTACTTGTATGGAGAGTCGTGTCAGATTTTTACGGACCACCAGAGCTTTAAGTACATCTTCCTGCAGCGGGATCTGATTTTTTGAGACAGCTCCGTTGGATGGAGCTTGTGAAGGATTATGATTGTGAGATCTTTTATAACCCGGGCAAGGCGAATGTGGTAGGTGATGTTTTGAGTTGTAGGCCCGGGGGTAGGTTGTTCCAGTTGAGCGCAGTTCAGAGACAGTCTTCTGCAGATTTACAGTTCTTGTGCGACAGCTGAGTACAGTTAAGTTCACTCCACTAGGGGACAGCTTGCTCATGTCCGCGCCCGTCCACTTCTACTTAATCGTTTTTGTGAGGCACAGCCCGCCGATGCCTATTTACCTGAGATTCTTGAGCATGTTCGGCAGGGTAGAGATTCGGAGTTCTTGATTGATGACCAGGGTGTTCTACTTTATGGGAATCGCTTGTGTGTACCAGATACCGATGGGTAGGGATGTGAGATCCTAGAGCAGGCACATCAGTCAACTTTTAGTGTTCACCCAAGTTCCACCAAGATATAATGTGACTTGAGAGATAGTTACGGTTAGGCAGGGATGAAGAGTGATGTTTTAGATTTCGTTTCGAGATGCTTGACTTGTCAGTGAGCTAAGGTTAAGCATTTGAGACCGGTAGGAGGGTTGCAACCTTTAACCATTCCAGAGTGGGAATGAGAGCAAATTTCCATGAATTTCGTTGTGGATCTACCCAGGTCTAGTCAAGGGTATGACTCCATTTGGGTGATTTTGTTGTCCGGTAAACGAAAGTGGCTCACTTCCTTCCAGTGAAGACCCTTTTTGGTTATGCTCAGTATGCTAAGTTTGCCCTTTTGTATGTCGATAAGTTTGTGCGTTTGCATGGAGTTCCTTCATGCATTATATCCAATAGAGGCACCCAGTTCATTAGCTGTCTTTGACAGAACCTTCAGGAAGCCTTGGGTACCTGGTTGAGCTTTAGCACCGCTTCCCATCCGTAGAACGATGGTCAGTCAGAGCGGACTATACCAACTCTGGAGGATATGCTTCGTGCGTGCGTGCTTAGTTGTGTTGGCAGTTAGGATCGTCACTTGCCATTGATGGAGTTCTCCTACAATAACAGTTATCAGGAGACGATTCAGATAGCAACTTTTTAGGCTTTGTATGGTAGATTATGTCGCTTGCTAGTCTGTTAGATCGACTCAGCGAGAGCAGGATTTTCGGACCCCAGCTAGTCAAGAGACTACGGAGAAGATCCAGTTGATTCAGGACAGGATGAGAGCAGCCCAGTGCAGACAGAAGTCTTATGCCGACCGTCGTCGTCGCAGACTTGAGTTCGCAGTGGGGGATCATGTATTCCTACGGATTCCTCTGATGAAGGGTGTGATGAGTTTTGGAAAGAAGGGGAAACTTAGTCCCAGAATTGTAGGTCCTTTTGCGATCCTTGAGTGAGTCGATACCGTTGCCTATCGTTTGGCACTTCCATCCAAATTTCTGGATGTTCACCCTGTATTCATTGTGTCGATATTTCGCAAATACCTTCATTACCCTTCTCACATGATTCAGCACCAGACCATTCAATAGAACGCGATCTTTTGTTCACCAAGCAACCGATAATTTTATTGGATCGGTAGGTGGAGAAAGTTCGGTCAAGGTCTTGCCATCCGTGAAGGTTCTTTGGCGTACCTCGTCTAGTGAGGAAATCACTTGGGAGGTTGCGAGCGAGGCGCGGAAGTAATTTTCCCTCATCTCTTCGAAGGTACGCGTAGATAAAATTTTCAATCCGGGGACCAAATTTCTTTAAGGGGGGAAGATTGTAATGTTTTAGAAATCGTTCAGGCGAATTTTCTGATATTAGGTAAAATAATTGTGTTTCTCCGTGAAAAAACCTAGAAGTGATCATTTTTCTGTATAGACTTAACTACACCTAATTTAACTAGGAAATTGCTAGTTGTGGTATTTAGTTAGTCGTGTGAAAATTTTAGTTCACTTAAATATTTTTCCTTAATTAAAATATTATTATAAGATTTTAATTATGTACTTAATTAGTGGTAATTAAAAATTTGATTGGGTTAATTATGCTAATGTGAATCCATGCTAACTTAATCACAAGATTAAGCACTTTGACTTCTTTGCAAAATATCTTGGAAATATCTAGATTTTTTTAAGGTTTAATGGAAATTTTAATTAAAGAATTAAGAGGTGGCATAAAGTAATGTGCTTTATTAAGCTTTAATTGTGGTTTTAGCCTAGATTTTTCCACACACTTCCACACATTTCCCTTTTCTTTCTTAAGTGGCCGACCCCCCTTGCTGCGTACTTTTCTCCACCCCATTTCCACTTCTTCAAGCTCCAAAAATTCATCAAAAATTATCAAATAATCCCACAAACTCAAAAACAAAACCATACCCATTATTCTTTAGCCTTAATCAAGCATGGATCTTCATGAGAGTTAGCATTTTGGAGGCTAATTTGAAAGTCTAGTTGCAACTTTGCCAGTCAAGTTTTGAGGTATAAAATCCTAACCCTAAGTTTAGTTGTTGTTTTAATAAATTAAACTAGCTTATTAGATGTTTAAATATGGCTTTAATTTGTATATTTAGAAATTCAAGAAAAGGTTTTGAAGATCAAGTTAGGGTTTTGATTGTTTGTAATGGTTAAGTGAGTAGTTTAGACTTGGAAAACTTAACCTAGTTATGAGATTGTTAATTGTTATTTTCCTAATTGTCTAATTAAGCTTGATTACAAACTAGCTTTTATTAAATCTTATATGGGTGAGATTAAAATTGTAGTAAAGGTTTTTGTGGCTTAATCAAGCTATTATGTGATGATTTTGGCCACTAGATTTTGTTAAACTTCTAGATTTGAGCTAAAATGATTAAAATATGCTTACTAGGTTTTCAGATAAATTAGGCGTGGGTTTCTTTTGACGATGCGATGTTATATATATTATCTTCCACGATATATATTGTGTTGTGAATGCGCGATCGGTACGATCAGCATCTAGGCTTGGTGGTTATGTCGTTTTGCGTTCCTAGTTAAGGTTGTGTCGATATCGTACGCGTTTTGTGTACTAAGTGCACAGTGTGTATATCTTGTGGACGTTATCCTTGCATTTCGTTGGCTTTTTGTCGGTGCAGGATATTTAACTTTATGTGTTGTGTTTGTGAAATTTAGGATCGCAAGCGGGGACTTCGGACGCTGCGAAGAAAGGGAAGCAGGTGGTCGGATTTACCTAGCTCGAGGTCATCGGTGAGTAGATTTAACATCTACAGGGGAATCGCCCGTATGGCGTTATGCGTCTGGGCTAGATTCAATAACATGATTATTAGTTATAAGTATATGGACATTGATTGTGCATGTGTACCATTGTTGCATACCTCATGTTCCTATTGCATATGGACATAATATAAATGAGACACAATACCATTACTGACGGTTCACGTTGCACGAGCACTAATTGTATGTTACACCCACACCATTGGTAATTGCCATGGCATGCACAACATATATACATATGGGATATTGTATCGGTTATTTCCATTGAGACATTGACTCTTATTCCATTGCACATATGAAATGTAGTATACATGCTATACCTACATGCTTACACATATACCTTGCTATAGCTACATGTACATCATGCATACATACTTACATGTACACCCACATACCTTGCTATAACTACATATACCCCTATGTGGTATTGTGTTGTCATTGATATTGAGACGTTGATTATTATGCTATTGCGCATATGAAATGCATCATACATATATGCTTTGATGTAGATACACATATCTTGCTATAGTTACATGTACACCTCATATGATGCTGCGCTTGATTTCGGAGGAATTGGAAACCGCATGATATATTTTAAAACTGGGTACATTTAAAAGAGCGGTTTTCCCTTAATATGCTTATATTGCTGTTTTATATTGCATATATCAGATTTCATGGATTTACGCATTGAGATATGGATTTCATGTGATTTATAGATTTGAGAACCATGGGGGTATTTCAAGAATTTATGTATTGTTTTGAAAACCCGGTTTCTCTTGATATGATATTTCGATGTGTCCACCATGAGTTTTCTTGGTTCTGAGACTTGTGTTAGAAACCCGATGCGAGGAGTTGGATGAGGCCGTGTGCGGGTACATGGTGGGCCCGGAGGTACCCGGGGCAAGAAGATCGCAGATGATGGCGTTGAGCCCGAGGCAGGGGAGTACTACTTTACCGGTGATATTTTTGGACTCGGCGGTTATCTAGAGGATACCAACCGGAGTTATGAGATGGATATGAACCGACCCGTTCTGCCGGAGCCTACGGGCCGATTCCGCAGACGGAGTCCATGATATGAGAATTTACTTGTCGATATTGGACACTAGTTTTCATGATGTTTTCGAGTGTCGATGTAGGACAATCAGGTTCCATGAGACTTACAGGATATGAGGGCCGATCTGATGATGCGGTGTCTGAGGTATTGGAATTTGGGTTGTCGTTGATAGACACTAGGATTTTCCACGATGTTGATTCATTGATGATGTTATGTTTTATCCCGTACTCAAAATTTATTTGATATGCAATGCTTCATGTATTTGTAATACTTGATAGAGTATCTTTCATGACAGTTGCATATACATATTGCCATTTTATACTATCAGTTTGTATGTGATAGATTATCGCAGTACGGGTATACCTGCGATTACCTGCATGATGTTATTTACTATTCACGAGCTGGGAACTCAACCCTGTTGTGCCACAGTGTTTTGCAGGTTAGACCCTCAGAGTAGTCGCGGCAGGGTTTCATATTATCTCCACTTTTGCGGATACCGCTACGGTTGGCTTGAGTCTTTGCTATAGGTGGGTTTCGCGGTTATCCATTTATGTTCATCGTATATCTTTTGTATCTAGTACTCTCCATTTACCACCTTCATGTATTTGACTTAGAGACGAGTTGTGAGGATCGATGTTGTATTATTTTGTGATTGCTGGGTGCCGTGCTCGTAGGAGCCAGCCTTGTTATGTAGTTTTATCTCATTATGCTGTTTTCATTTATATTTCTTTGCTACGACGTCGTATATATGCATGTAGTGGTTGTTTCCACCGTTGGGTGAGATTTGCTCCCGTTTGGGGATGCTTTATTTATATTCTATATTGTGCCCATTTCGGGGTTAGTTTTTACAAAGGAGGTGCTGCCAAAATTTTTAAGAAAGAAACTTAAGTTAAAGATTTTTACTTGAGATTCCCAAAAGTTTTTAACAATGTTCTTATCACTTACTACTTCTGATGGTTTAAATTTCTGGGTTTTCGGCTTACTTGAATTGCGTTACGCCTGTAGACATTACGTGCACGTACCAATTTCGGGTCATGATAAGTTGAGAGGGTCCGTTGTGGTCGCTATTCGATCGAAGACCGACCTATTAGGAGCTTCCTCCTACGGCGCTGAGGCACCGACACCTACTGGTGGGTGCATGGTCCCGAAGAACAACCCAGTAATGGCTTGCGTTACTTACCCCACCGGTATTGAAAAGATGGAGGCCGCGTTGGGCCCGTAGGTCACCCCTCCAGTTCGGGTGGAGCGAGAATTGTTGTTGCAAGAGGTGCAGTAAGAAGCAATCGATTTTCTTCATCCGCACAGGAGCAAGACACCAAATTTTACTACCTCAAATCCAAGGGCAATGATTGATGTGTTTTTAAAGAGAAATGTTTGTAAATAAAGTAACCGCAATCAGGACGGTATCGCTAGTAGCTAGCCGCGATGAGTACGGGTCGTCCGCAGGGAAACGTAAACCTTTTTCTTGCTTTAGACAATTTGATGGAAGAAGGGTGATTGGTTGTAGTTACTGATATATTACAGATATAGAATTTATGAAGAAGAGGTTTATAGGGTTCATATGATTTAGTAGTAATGGATGACTAATTAAAAATGTCTCTTTTTATCTTTTAATAGTTTAAAACTTTATCGATCGTGATGAATGTGGATTAGGGTTCTTTTGGAAGAAACTAGGGTTTCTCCACTCTTAACCCTTGTCCTTGCATTGATCTCTATTCATGTCTAGTCTTTACCAAAACAAGTGTTAAACATATCTCAAATCGTGGTCATGACTAGCAATAAATTGGTAGCGCGTTCGATTAGGATGTTAACATTTGTTTTGGTAAAGTTTATAGACTTTAAAATATATAAAAGGAGTTAAATGATTTTATCATCCATACCTACGAACCCTACCAAGCTAGGAATTACTCGCTCATGGTATGATATAGAAGAAAATATGAAGAAGAAAACATTTTTAAGATGCAGAAATAAAATGCAGAAAGTAAATGCGAAAAGACTAATTAAAAGACTACCTTTATTAATAAACTATTGCATACAACTCTCCGTACAAAGTAGATTACAAAGAACCCTAGTTTTTGCTCTCGCTCTCTCTCTTGTTGGAGGTAGATGACTAGCTGATGATCACCTGGATGCGTGGATCGCTTTGGACCTCTTGATCTCTTCGGTTTGATGATCTTCAAAGTGTAGCTCTCGGTCTCTTAAATAGTCACCGAAGCTAGAGACCCTAGTTTCCAGATGTTAGGATATCCTGATACGATCTCACACACCAAATCTCAAATCCTACGGCCACAAAGGGGCCGCGGATCCGCTGTGATTATATGTGTTTGGCCGCCCAACCGCGGCGCAATAGTGGGATCAGGTCTTGAGATATTTCTGCTCTCTGGTGTTGACATGTGGAGATCCTATAGATATCTGGATTTTAAGAATCTAACTCTGAATCTCTACCGTTGCTAGATCTTATATTTTCCCTTAATATTTCGGTAGATTTGATTTCAACATCTCGGATTTCTCGATCTCCAGACCTGAGCTAATATCTGCACAATATCTCACGTCATAGTGTTAGTAGTATTTGTTATTATTGATATATTATCCTAACCATTTTATATGATATTAAATCTTAAGAATATTGATTAGAAATATTTGATATGATATGCATATTTTAATGACAATATTTCATTTAAATATTATATGCATGTATTTTCCTTCATTATGTTAAAATGTAGAAACATATGATGATAAACTTTTCACACACAAACCCTCATATGTTCTATAATTACAATAAACACCTTTTAGAACTTAACAATAGTGGGGAAAATAATCATTCAAATGTGCAATACTTTAGACTAATCAAATACTGTTTCCCCCAATCAGAGAGCAAAGCTCTATTTAAAATTTCAAAATTTGAAATTTGAAATGAGGCAGCGCCTCATACGAGCGCCAGCGTTAGGAGTCAAAGACTCTGAGACAGCGCTCACGTGCAAGGCACGAGAGCACTCGCGCCAAAAGCGCCAGCGCTAGGAGTCAAAGACTCTGAGGCAGCGCTCACGTGCAAAACACGAGAGCGCCAGCGCTAAGAGCGCCTGCGCTAAGAGCCCCAGCGCTAAAGACTTTGAGGCAGCGCCTCACGTGTAAAGCACAAGAGCGCTAGCGCTAAGTGTGCTAGCTCCAAGTGCGCTAGCGCCAAGAGTCAAAGACTCTGGGACAGCGCCTCACGTGCAAAGCACGAGAGCGCTAGCGCTAGAACTAAACGTTCTCCACCCTTGGATCAAAGATCTAACGAAGATGATTAAAAATTGTCAAATTACCAGACTAAAATTCTGGTGAGGAAATACTCCTCAAATCTTTCCAAACAGGATAGATTGTGCTCTGTAAATCAGAGCACCGTTGGATCAAAGATCCAATAGTGATTAAAAATTACCAAGATACAGAATAAGTTCTGTATGGGAAAATAATTTTCCAATCTTGTTAAAAACAAGAAGATTGTCTTCTGTAAAACAGAAGCCCTAGGATCAAAGATCCAATGGTGGGTAAATATCCCCAAATCAATCAGAGAAAGATTTCCTTAAATGATTCAACAAATCAGCCTCCCCTATATAAAGGACCCAAGACTTCAAGTCTTGCATGGTGGAACCGCCCCATAAACTTCAAGTTCTCGGAAAAGAAAAAAAACAAGAAGAAAAAAGAAGAGCAAGCACTAAGAAGAAGAAATTTTCTTCAAGGTAAATGATAATATGTGAGATCATAATATCTTTTCGACTTTTGAGAGTTTAACTCTTACATAATAAGAACTCAGTTCTTTTTCTAGATCACAGATCCATAAGACAAGTTTTTTTTTTTACAAAAACAAAGAGAACACAGCCTCTCATCAGAAAAAAGGAAGAATTTAGTTCTTAGATCTATGAGACAAAGTCTCTTATGAACGAGAATTTAATTCTCATAGCACAAAGTTAATCAGAACTACCAAAGAAGAACCTTAGCGCTCCAATTTAAAAAGGAGCACCTCAGCTCTCCAAGTTTGGCGTTCAACGCCCAGCGCTCTAAGAACTATTTCATAAGAAGCGCTTTAGCGCTCCAAGTCTGGCGATCAGCGCCAAGCGCTCCACGTGCTCCTCATGTTGGCGCTATTTTATAAGAGTGCTCTGCATTCATTGACTGGCGCTCAGCGCTAAGCACACCATGTGCTCCTCACGTGTGCACTATTTCATAAGAAGCGTCTTAGCGCTCCAGATCTGGCGCTAAGCGCCAAGCGCTCCACGTGCTCCTCACGTGTGCGCTGAGGGAATACAAAGTGTTCTTTACATAAAGCGCTATGCGCCATAAAAATTGTTTAACACCCAATAAAAAAACAAAAGAAAGAGGGGTGTCAGAACCAAAATTAATGCTCAGCATTATTGAACCAAAAGGGATTGAGCCTAAACAAATGTTCAACATTTTATTCAAATCTGAGTGGACTGAGCCTAAGTTGGTCATAAATCCTCAATTCAGATTAACTGAGCCCATGTTCTCACATTCTCTTTAACTGGTCTTAGTCCCGAACCCTAACTATAGATCTCTCAACCAACATTGGTTCGAGGGTACATCTCTTCACACCTCTGATATGTGTCGTAATTCTTCAACATCTTCAGAGAGGTGGTGGGTCCCGAAAACCAGAAACTTTACAGACTATGATGTCTTTAAACTCCATGGATTATGATGTCCTTAAACCCAATGGACCGCAATGTCCCCAAACTAAAACGATAGAGTCTAAACACTCTTTCGTCGGATCTAAATGATCCCAAAATCCTGTTGAGTAGATCTTAGTCTAAAATTAGAATAATGTATCCTCAACAAACGTTTGAGTTGATCTTAATCTAAAACAAGATTAAAGATCCTTAAACCAACCTAAACCTAAATCTAAGAAAATACCGATTTGGACTAATCCATGCCCTACGGGCGACAACACAAATTAGTCTCCGTATACAATCCACGGGCAACCTAAAAAAAAACAAATGCACACGATACGAAGTGAACATATGGAGAAGGAGAAAGTCGTTATCACTACGCGGTAACGTAATTAACAGCAGGGGCTTGCGCCTGCAGGGACGAGCGTCCCCACAATCAAAAACCCTCGCAAACGAGGGGGAATCTGACGAAGTCTGCTACAACACCCGCATCCGTCTAAACCTTGGATATACGGTGCCAAAATCAACTTAGCATCTTCGGAGAGGTGGAAGGATAAAACCCAAATTGCATCTTCCCCCCAGAATTCAGGTTAGACGTCCAAACGTCCCGGTCGCGTCATCCGGCAGTGAACAGATTTTGGCACGCCCGGTGGGACCTTTTTCTCTTTTCACTCCACACTTCGTGTGTCGTGTTCGCGAAAGAATCGCGGTTTAATGTGGTTGCCCCTAGATTCGAGATACTAAGATTTGATGTCTTGCTCCCGTGTAGAGAAAATGGCTTCCAATTGCACCAGCTGCAACAACAACTCCCATTCCGTCCACACCGGAGGAGTGACCTATAGGCCCCAAGCGGCCTCCATCTTCCCCATGCCAGTGGAACAGGTGACTCAGGCCACCACTAGACTATTCTTTGGGACCATGATCCTACCGGCAAGTTTCAGCGTCCCAATGCCGTCACAGGAAGCTCCAAAGAAGTCAGTCTTTGATCGGCTTACCACTACCACGGGCCCTCTCAACAGGTCATCCAATTCTAAGTCTATTTCCTCGGTCTTTAACAGACTAGGCCAAAGCTCAAGTGGGTCTATGAAGAAGCCTGCAATACCTGAACGAGTCATCCCGAAGCGGATAGCCATTCTAACTCCGACGGATGAAGTCGTCAAAGGGGTTTCTCCTGCTAATAGGTCGATCTTTGAGAGACTGGCTATCCCAATTCCTGCTCCGGGTGAGGTCGTCTAAACTACTTCACCTACCCAAAGGTCAGTCTTCGACAGGTTGACTGTTCACTCTCAGCGGACGTCAATCTTCGACAGGTTGACCCCAGCAACCCTTCACCAGAACAGGAGGCATAATGGAGCTACCCCCGTAACTGAGCCAATACCATCTACAAGACATGCTCGACGTCGCCACTATCACCGAGTAAGGAAAACTGGGGGCAGCTCTCCCTCTGGATTGACTCCACCAGCTCCGATGGTGGAAATTGACGCTGCTGTTCTAACTGGGAACAACTTTGAACCACTCTGGAGGGTGCACATGAACTCTCCAATTGCTGTACTTAAAAGGTCTCCTCCACCTGTGGAGAACGTTACAAAGGCAAAGCTGTAACAACCCCCTCAGCGGTTCTCCTTCAAAATCCACAGGGTCTGGCGAAGGGTCTAAGACTCTATGATTAACCAAGACTACTCCCGCCAACCGAAGAAAATGAAGGTTCAGCAAGAGAAGGACCAGCCCGTCGTACCACAGAAGGTATCGTCTATATGGATGCCAGCTGCAACGGCCCCCTCAACTTCGACCGCCCACAAAAAGAGAAGGCCGGAGAAAATCCCCGTGTCTGTGACCAATCTAAAGGGCACTAAATCCAAACGCCCCAAGTCTGGGGGCATGATAGTGCACACCATTTACATGGCGTCCGGAAAAGAGGATAGCCGTATCTACACAGGTCATCGACCACTTACACGGTCTGTGACAAAGTCTCAGGAGCAACAACAGCAAAAGCTCCAAGAAATGCTAACGAAGATGGCCGCACTCACCGGGCCAAAAGAAAGCCCGGAAACATCGTCGGAGCAGCGTCAGGAGTAGGAAATTGATGCTGAATTCCTCAGAAGAATGCTCGAGAAGAAAGATAAAGAGGTCGCGGAACAAGCGGCTAACATAAAACAAATGGCGCTATTGTTCCAGGACATGGTGGGCATGATGATCCAGCCATACCCTCCAGCGGAGGAGCCTCCGATGATCATTAAAGATGAAAGAGGGGAGACATCAAACCCTCTTCCGGCCTTTTCAGCAGCAAAGGAGGAAACAATCTCGAAAGCTGCGCTTGATGATTATATAGCTCAACAGATACGAGCCCATCAAGCGAACGAAGTTGCTGGCCAAGTCGTCGGAACGGGACGACCCTATCTCAGCTGGTACGATCAGATTAAGTACCCGCCAGGATACACAATCCCTAAATTTCATGTATATAAAGGGACAGGTAATGCGCACCAGCATGTCGCTCAGTTCAGGACTCTGTGCGGTAATACCGGGGGTGACGACAAACTACTACTTCGCTAGTTTGTTGGCAGCTTGTCGGAGACAGCATTCGAATGGTACTCTGAGCTCCCGAACGACTCTATCAAGACGTTTGCAGAGATGGAGTTGCTATTTACCCAGCGTTTCGCAAGTGCTAGCGAACACACCCCGATCACGGCACTCATCAATGCCAGAGTGAAGCCGGGAGAAACCTGGGTTCAATATGCAATTCGGTGGCGGAACCTATGGTTGAAATATGAACAATGCATCGAAGAAGCTCCTGCAGTAGGCATGTTCGTGGGTACCCTCGATCCGCAGGCAACCATATCCTAGTTCATGATGTTTTTCAAGCCGACTACCTTTCAGGCCTTGATTGAAAAGCTGGCCCAAATGGATCAGATGGGCCATAGACCATCTTCGTCGAAAATGGAGCCTCGAAACGAAAAGGGGAAAGGGAAAGCGACCTTCGTCGCCAATACTCAGCAGACTGTTCGAGCTTTTCAATCAATGCCAGACTGTTCGAGCCTCGAAACGAAAGCGACCATATTCGTTTCAGCAGACTCATCAATGCCAGACTGTTCGAGCCTCGAAACGAAAGCGACCATATTCGTTTCCCCGAGATAAAACAAGGAGACTGTTCGAGCTGGCGATGCGCAACATGTAGGGTTCCTAGGCACCCTAATGAGGTCTCACAAGGCATCAACCATGCCAATTTCAAAAATTACGGTGCTGAGAAACCCTAGTGTACGGATCGTTGGCTAGATTTCTAGGCGAAAATGCAAACTAGTTAACACTTAACTAAGAGATACGGAAATACAACCTTTGTAGATCCGTTTGTCCACCTCCATAGCTCCATGAAGAAGTCGTCTCCGCTGTACAAATCCGATCTTGGACTCTCGTGTTCGCTTCATCGGAGAATAGGCGGGCTAGGTCATCGACGACGTGCCGAAGATGATCTACGTCGAAGCATCACTAGATCAAGCTCCACCTTCACCGAGCCATGAAAACTTGTGAAGGAAACACACTCTACTACTTGGCAAGAGGTAGAGGATGAAGAAATAGGAAGTGGGTAGACTTTAGAATTGATTTCTCACTTGTTTCCATCAATCACCATTGATGGAGCTTGCTTTCTTCACTTGAAGAAAGGAAGAAGAAGATGAAATTGTTATGATAAGTTAATTTAGAAAATAGAAAATAAAAGAATACTTATCATAATCAACCATGGTTAAGTGGAGAGACTAAACTCAAGTTAAGTGAATGGTTAGGTTAGGTATGAAGACAAAAATGGTGACTAAGTCAAAGCTTCATGAAGCTTCAACATATATCCAAATAAAGCCACCATTTTTCTTTTCATTTTCCAAAAAGAAAATAAATAAATAAATGAATAAATAGATATGAAAATGAAAACCCTAACCATTACATAACCATGGTTTAAACTTTACACAAAACACAAGTTAGCATGCATCATCAAACATGATACATACAAGTGCACAAAAATATATCACATATACAATGTGCACAATCCAAGTGAGAAAATCCATTTAAAGTAAACCAATACTAGTTAATGCAAAGTAATATATCAAATATATAATTATACATTAAATCATTAAATCAACACTTGATTTAACGATCCGGTCATATCGCATATAACCGACTAGTATCCAATGTATCGGCTTATCGAATCAATTCTTGATTCGATAACTAGGTTATATCGCATACAGCCATCCGATACATTCATCGCGAGAATAGAATACGGTATCACATACACGCATTATTCTCGGTCCCGCACATATCTCATATGCGCTCCTATTTCGTTTCGCTTGAGCCAGGAAACCTCTGTGTAGGACTCTAAAGACTCGTCAATACGCCGGCAGCAGATGATGATCATATCAAACATCCACAAGCCGCAAGCGGTCTGCTAAACGTAACGGCCACCCGGGTATTGAGCGATCTGAAGATCGACGAGCAAGCCCGCTCACACTCCAGTGAATCCAACCAGTAACACTACCGTACAGTCCGGTCTGATCGTCTGATATGTCGCATATCTCGCCTAGGGGTGGTAAACGTCAGACCCCAATAGCTCGATAAGTCGTGTCGATATGAGGTCTATAACATTTCGAGAAACTACTGGTAACACTTACCAGTAAATCTCAGCAACCCTGGCCAGGGATTTCCTGTTATAGCCAATCGAACACTGTGCAACATCAACCCCCTATACCGGGAGAGACGAATCCCCTCCTATCGCTCATTGCCTCCATGTGACTCGGGACTGTACCCAAAAACCACCGTTTTGCACGCCCTCTTGGACGTGGTAAGATGGAAATCAAAGCACAGTGGGAACCACACAAGACTCTATGACGATCTCGGGTCAACAGACTACTCTGTACCAGTGTCACCAGAGAACTGCCATCTGACGTGAGGTATAATACCATCTGGGAGTTCTCGGCGAGTCCGTCCAGTGTACCCATTCTCTACTGAGCACCCGTATATCATCTCTGATGTCAAACACCAATGGATATGGGATCATCCATCGCCCATCTGTATGGGTCGAGAAGGTACACGCTAGTCTACTCTGGTATATCGATGCCCCGTCTCGATACACCCACGACTAGGGACTTTGAAGGATGTACTTATGGACTACCATGTCCCCACTAGTATGATCCGCATCATAGTCCAGGTAGTCAAGTATATATCCTAAGGGCTTTACCAACATGTAGCAGAGAGACAATCAGTGTACACGTTAAGGTAAAGAGTAACCAGATAGCATACTATCATGTTGAGCAAGAAAGTCCTCCCTATATATGTCCCAGCATCCACTACAATATACATCCTATGTATAGTAATGGCCTCTAGGGCATACATATAACTAACAATCTCCCACTTGCACTAGGGCCATCTGATAGCAGTGGTTGCAGTATCTCATACTCAACCATCCCATAAAAGTCTCTCTCTGGGAACAGGCCTTTGTGAGTGGATCCGCTGTGTTGTCCTCTGAGTCTACTCTCCTAACCTCGATCCCCTTGGAGATCAACCATCTCTATGATCAAGTGATACTGCCTTAGAATATGTCTGGATTACTGATGGGACCGGCGTTCCTTGGCATAAGCCACAACTCCATTGTCACACAATGGGAGGAACATAGTTCATCTCATGAACCAATATACACCCAAACAGCCTCTTTAGTAGCATCTTAAGTAGCGATGTATCCAGCCTTTATCGTCTAGTATGTCACGGTATCTAGCTTGGAGCTCTTCCAACATACCGTCCCTTCACTGAGGGTAAAGACAATGCCTGTGACTGACATTCAGTCGTCTTTATCACCCTGGAACCCTTCCAGTGATTCTCCCCAGGATCGATTGATACCATCTCACTTCGACAAGTGAGAATCCTAACATCCATTTAGATATATCTCATAGATCCAAAATCCAGGAGTTAGTAGGTATCAATATGATCCTATATGGAGAATCATTGTGATAAATGGAGATTGACCGAGCGTAGCATAGGAAACTCTTTCCCTATCAAGAGTATGTCATCCACGTACTCTACGAGGATCACCACCATACTCCCTACTACCTTTTTGTTTATACAAGGTTCATCTACCATTTTGATGATGTCAAACTCTTTGACTAATCCATCAAAACAGATGTTCCAACTCCGCGATGCCTGCTTTAACTTATAAAGCATCTTGCACACGTTTCCGCTTCTCCCACTGTATACGAAGCCTTCTGGCTGTGTACTTATAGACGCACTCTTCTAAAACATCATTTAGAAAAGCAGTCATGACACCCAACCACCAGATATCACAGTCATGGTATGTAGCCGTGGCAAGTAGGATCTGGATGGACTTAAGCATAGGTACTTGAAAAGGTTTTATCATTATCCACAGCTGGTCAATGATGCAAACTTTTAACAAGTCTAGCTTTGAAAGTCTCAACTTTTTGATGTACACCAAGTAATCTTCTCAAGATATACTTGCTCCTGATGGGGATTTAACCCTTCAGATATAGCAACCAAAGTCCATACTTTGTCGGTGTATAAGGATTCCATCTCAGATCACTAAGCATCTAGCCATTCTTACAGAGTCACACTCCTGATGGCCAGTTCGAAACTAGTTGGGTCATCATCTCATGATGCAATCCTTGCTCCCACTGTCATAGAGTAACCGAAGTATCTCTCAGGCGGGTGAGGAACCTCACTAGATCGGCGGAGAGGCTGAGGTTCGTTGGTAACTATTGAATCCTTCGGTTCTACCAAATCATCAGCTGCAGTTTGTATAGTTGGAACCTTTCCAGTTCTACATAACTTACATTGCCTCGAGCTTGTCTGGATTTTGCTTTCAGACATAGGCCGGACAACCCCAAATCTTAACTAACTTAAGAGATGGGCTCTTCCCTTATCATATCAAATATGAAGTGGTAGGCAACTGATTTGATTTGAACCCTATTCAATAGGTATGCAGCTTCTCAAGTGCATAACTCCCATAAGGAAATAGGTAACTCAGTAGTACTCATCATAGAGCACACCTTATCATATAGGGTGTGATTGCTCCGCCCTGATATACCATCGTGCTATGGGGTATACAGAGGAGTAATGCTGAGAGAGAATCTCATTCTCCTTTAGAATAGTCCTGGAATTCCGTGCTCAAGTATTCTCCTCCTTGATCTCATCATAGGGCATAATACTTATACCCGTATTGTGGTTCTCTACTTCTAACTTATATTCTGTGAATATCTCAAAAGGTTCGGACTTATGTTTCAACAGGAACGTATGTCTGAATCTTGAGAGATCATCAGAGAATGTAATGAAGTAAAAGAAACAGTCCTGGCATATGTAGAAAGGGGACCTATATACATCAACATGTATCATCCCAAGAGTTCACTAACTCTTTCTCTGTTTCCAATAAACAGAGCTGTGGTCATCTTATCTTTGTGACATGACTGGCGAGTTTCACAAGATGTAAATTCAAACTGATTTAAATATGCATCTATATGTAACTCTAGCTAGTCGGGTCACATTGATCTGACCTAGTCTACACTACCTTAAGAAGGAATCGTTCAATTCTGAACTCTTCCTCTTGTGTGTGTTCCATATACTAAGAACTGTAGTTTGATTTAGAACATCAATGCTTTTAGATAACGTGCCTGAACCGATCAACTTTTGATATAGGAAATGTTCAAAACATTATCCAACAATACAAAATTTTATCATTTCTTTACTAATAAAGAGACTGATATGATTTTGTATATCAGGTTCGGTATCTAATAACATTCGTTCAGAATCAATGTATTGTTAATACAGAGTGACAGTGACCAACAGACTTGGCTGCAACACTTGCCCCGTTTTCTGCCTCATGAAACTTATCACCCGTTCTCAGTTCTCTACCTTTCTGTAGCCCTATGTAACAAATTACATATCTGGGATCCTGATCTGGTATCACATACCCAGGACGTAAAGGATACTGAGAAACAGTTCTCTGTAATGAACACACCCGAAGATGATGCATCAGCATGCACTCTCTTCGTTTGGGCGGCACGGGAAATCTGGTATTCCCCAATTTCCTGCTCTGTCTTATAACAATTATAAGTTGGAGCGGGACCAACGTTCCCCAGCTCAGTATAACAAGCGGGTTCGGTCAATATTCCGTATTATTATCTTGATTAAGGCGTGATATGGTCGCTACCTGGAGAGAGAGAGAAGAAAACACTCAGCGTGCGCTCTGTCAAGAATAGATTGGTTATTATTTTATCTAATCAGGATGGCTCCCACTGCTTTTTATCAAATCTTCCTTCAAACCCTAAAAGGAAAGACTAGCCGGGATTAATTACACACTACAAGTTCGCCAATCTTTCAGCCAGGCCAGTGTCGGTACTTTGAGGGAGGTCCCCCGTGCTTTCGCACGAACCTAATTAATGTAAACCTCGTTTTCCCAGAGGCGTAACCTCGTTAACACCTTTCTAGACACCTACTTGATCGGCTAATTGTAATGTATAAAACTCTCCCAGGAGTAACTCTTACTCGCAGCGGGTATCGGGATCCAACTATCTCATAGAAGGTATGCAATCTCATTGCAAATTTCAACACTTGAAATTCCCGATAATATTTTGCCCCTAGCGTCCTATGACCTTGACGCAGGCCAACAAACCATAGTCCGCTAGTCAAGTTCAACCCGTCATTTCCTGATTGAATTAAACCCACCCGCACGACCCTTGACGCAGGCCAACAAAGTCGCACGACTACCCTAATCCAATCACATCATATGCTTATGCAGATAAGCACCAGTTAGCTACCGCACACTACGCCTTGACGCAGGCCAACAAACGTAGCACGAATACTAACTACTACTTATCTGAAATGACGGAGGGCTACGACAGGTTTTTCTGAAAACCTATTGCGTAATGAACTTGATATCGTTGTAGAATCAAATGAATTTTGAAATGGAGTGTTTTTGAGGCTTTTCTAGTTTTGCTAAAGGTGTCACTCCCGGTGAAGGGATCGTCGGTCCTTTCCTCGTCGAATGAGGTGCGGGATATATCATATATATCACTGTGCAAAGCAAAAACTCTTAAAAGCAATCAAAAGACAAACCGAGTGTGTAGCATCTGCCAGTTATTGCTAAAGGAGTCACTCCCGGTGAAGGGATCTCGGTCCTTTCCTCATCGAATAAGGTGCAGGATATATCATATATACCGCTGTGTAAAGCAAGAACTGTAGCTACCTGTTTTATTTTTGAAATTCGATTCTACAACATCTTAGGTTTCTTTTATTTCATTAATCTCATTAATGAAGTCCCATCATTTAAGTACCTAAACATCACAGATAAATACGACGTACACTTATGCCATCCGCATTCGCCTCGATGTCCCCTCGTGCACCGTTAGGTTAGGTAACTAACGGCAGAGCAGGGCAGGGCTAGCGCGGGTGTAAAACATAAGTAACGCCTATATAATATATCATATATACTATATAAAGTATCTATCACAGAACATCACATGATCACATCACAGATATCGCAGCAGAAGAATCATATGAAATATTGGATATACTAGGACGTCCGTGTTTTCAATACGAGCCAGTATAAAACACGGATTCCACGGTCGTGATGAATAGCCAAACCCACACCCCTAGACCCCTACGAGAGCGGCAAGCAACCCTACCAATTCTAGAGTTAGGAGACCCGGACTCGACTCCTCGAGTTGGTCTCCCACTGAACTCCAGAACCCGGTTACTTGTGCCCTTCTCCTTGGGTCTATCCTAGTGCGGAAAAGTAAATAATATACAAAGGGTGACAACTTCCGCAACCTGGAAGTGCCCCAATAAAAGAATATTACATATAAGTTTTTACATGAATGAAAATGAAAAAACACTCATCTCACATAAAAACCCCCGGCTATTCGAACACGACGATCCAATATAACATATCCAGCAACACATAACATCACATGTCATCAACGTAAGTAAATATGTCCATCCCAATTGTCGTTGACATATAGCAACAAAACCGGCGATATCACATATTACACTTACGGTCACAGAAAAGAAAGTGTAAAACTACAACAGTTGGAATCCGCAACCTCCTCAGACATCGCATGCCTGACCAAATGAATTACTTAGACATCGCATGCCTAACAATTATAAACCCCGCATTTTAGTCTCTTTATCGAAAACACTTTTCAATATCAAGTCGGGTAATTCAACAAGATTCCCGAAAAACTGATCGAATGCTCGTCGCAAACTTTAGTAGGCGGCCGCACCCCTGATACCGTCGACGAAGTGCACCAAGGCGGAACACCGCTACCGCGAGCACCCGAACGGATGCTTTCGGCGACGGGGTTCTCCTACAGTCACTTGGTTGGGGCTATGGGGTGTAGCTGTCTATTAAGTTTACCCGGCGAGTATCCGTGTACGCTACGTGATTGCGACGGACTTTTGATCACATCAAAATTCCGTGGCAACCGATCAAGTGAGACTAAAGTGCTATGTTTATAACATTCATTCAGTTATCACATAACTTTTGTGAATTCCAATTATTGTATCCCATTCCAGATAAACAGAAAATGTTAAACTTTTCGATCGAACAATCGAACACCCAAGTTTTCCCGATATAGATCAACACATGAAATAAGTCTAACAACATTCAGTTCGTGCCTCAGTACCAACGGTCCAGCCGTAGAAGGGTCAAGCCAACGCCTCACATGTGGCACGCCGTACTGCCCCAAACCCGAAGGTTCAAAGGGCAGTTCAAGACGGTCACATAATCGAGTTAAGGTTTGTTGTCTTCTAGAGGGTCCATCGCGTTACTTGCACTACTTAGAACATCGTTAAACTACGGAAAAATCCAACACTTGGAAATTTCCCGACAGGAGAAAAGGTGGGTATTTATATCCGGTCGAACTTTTTAACATATTCAAAAAATTATCCGGAAAGCCACATAGACAAAATCTGATACTCCGATCGAAACACCGAATCCCCAAATCAACCCAGAAAATTCAACTCTGGAAAAAATATTAAAAATTCCCAGGAAAACCAGCACACAAAACTAAGAATTACTGTGCAGAATTAGACGCACAAAACGACAAACCTGCCGCGGATCCGCCGCACGAGCCATGCTCGTGCCGCGGAACCGCGGCGGAATGATGGAATTATGGACTCGTGTTGCACAGTTATTCTTAAGATTCCCTGCTGATTTTTCTGCATATTTTTATTTTCGAAAAATCCCAGATTTTAGAAAAAGGACAGAGAGCATTTTCCGGGTTGGGTTTTCGGTTCGTTCGGACTTCAAATTCCGTCTAGACTTCGCCTAAGGCTCTAGCTAGGCTCTGATACCACTGTAGGGTTCCTAGGCACCCTAATGAGGTCTCACAAGGCATCAACCATGCCAATTTCAAAAATTACGGTGCCGAGAAACCCTAGTGTACGGATCGTTGGCTAGATTTCTAGGCGAAAATGCAAACTAGTTAACACTTAACTAAGAGATACGGAAATACAACCTTTGTAGATCCGTTTGTCCACCTCCATAGCTCCATGAAGAAGTCATCTCCGCTGTACAAATCCGATCTTGGACTCTCGTGTTCGCTTCATCGGAGAATAGGCGGGCTAGGTCATCGACGACGTGCCGAAGATGATCTACGTCGAAGCATCACTAGATCAAGCTCCACCTTCACCGAGCCATGAAAACTTATGAAGGAAACACACTCTACTACTTGGCAAGAGGTAGAGGATGAAGAAATAGGAAGTGGGTAGACTTTAGAATTGGATTTCTCACTTGTTTCCATCAATCACCATTGATGGAGCTTGCTTTCTTCACTTGAAGAAAGGAAGAAGAAGATGAAATTGTTATGATAAGTTAATTTAGAAAATAGAAAATAAAAGAATACTTATCATAATCAACCATGGTTAAGTGTAGAGACTAAACTCAAGTTAAGTGAATGGTTAGGTTAGGTATGAAGACAAAAATGGTGACTAAGTCAAAGCTTCATGAAGCTTCAACATATATCCAAATAAAGCCACCATTTTTCTTTTCATTTTCCAAAAAGAAAATAAATAAATAAATGAATAAATAGATATGAAAATGAAAACCCTAACCATTACATAACCATGGTTTAAACTTTACACAAAACACAAGTTAGCATGCATCATCAAACATGATACATACAAGTGCACAAAAATATATCACATATACAATGTGCACAATCCAAGTGAGAAAATCCATTTAAAGTAAACCAATACTAGTTAATGCAAAGTAATATATCAAATATATAATTATACATTAAATCATTAAATCAACACTTGATTTAACGATCCGGTCATATCGCATATAACCGACTAGTATCCAATGTATCGGCTTATCGAATCAATTCTTGATTCGATAACTAGGTTATATCGCATACAGCCATCCGATACATTCATCGCGAGAATAGAATACGGTATCACATACACGCATTATTCTCGGTCCCGCACATATCTCATATGCGCTCCTATTTCGTTTCGCTTGAGCCAGGAAACCTCTGTGTAGGACTCTAAAGACTCATCAATACGCCGGCAGCAGATGATGATCATATCAAACATCCACAAGCCGCAAGCGGTCTGCTAAACGTAACGGCCACCCGGGTATTGAGCGATCTGAAGATCGACGAGCAAGCCCGCTCACACTCCAGTGAATCCAACCAGTAACACTACCGTACAGTCCGGTCTGATCGTCTGATATGTCGCATATCTCGCCTAGGGGTGGTAAACGTCAGACCCCAATAGCTCGATAAGTCGTGTCGATATGAGGTCTATAACATTTCGAGAAACTACTGGTAACACTCACCAGTAAATCTCAGCAACCCTGGCCAGGGATTTCCTGTTATAGCCAATCGAACACTGTGCAACATCAACCCCCTATACCGGGAGAGACGAATCCCCTCCTATCGCTCATTGCCTCCATGTGACTCGGGACTGTACCCAAAAACCACCGTTTTGCACGCCCTCTTGGACGTGGTAAGATGGAAATCAAAGCACAGTGGGAACCACACAAGACTCTATGACGATCTCGGGTCAACAGACTACTCTGTACCAGTGTCACCAGAGAACTGCCATCTGACGTGAAGTATAATACCATCTGGGAGTTCTCGGCGAGTCCGTCCAGTGTACCCAGTCTCTACTGAGCACCCGTATATCATCTCTGATGTCAAACACCAATGGATATGGGATCATCCATCGCCCATCTGTATGGGTCGAGAAGGTACACGCTAGTCTACTCTGGTATATCGATGCCCCGTCTCGATACACCCACGACTAGGGACTTTGAAGGATGTACTTATGGACTACCATGTCCCCACTAGTATGATCCGCATCATAGTCCAGGTAGTCAAGTATATATCCTAAGGGCTTTACCAACATGTAGCAGAGAGACAATCAGTGTACACGTTAAGGTAAAGAGTAACCAGATAGCATACTATCATGTTGAGCAAGAAAGTCCTCCCTATATATGTCCCAGCATCCACTACAATATACATCCTATGTATAGTAATGGCCTCTAGGGCATACATATAACTAACACAACAGGCTCATCACCCTGGCGGATCCGAAACGCCCACTGCAGCCCGGTGATGTCAACAGTCCCAACTATTGCCCCTACCATCGAATAATGGGCCATCCAATAGAGGATTTCTTTGTCTTCAAAAACTGGATTGAGGATCTGTACCAGCAAGGCAAATTTGTGTTGTTTGAAAACTGGAGGGTAAACCCGCCACAACCACATGCTCTGAAAAAGATGGACACACCGGGAGCATCATGCTCATTTATAGAGGAAGCTCCATGGGAAGTTGTTCTTTCGGTAAAAACTAAAAGAATGCTGAAAGATCTCCAAGCATGTCTGGCGATTAGGTGGAAGAGCCCGCTGGATCCTGAGATTATCGAGAGGATGCTGAAGCCGCGCCCAACGCTGAAAGTTGGTGACGGTGGACAAAACATTCAGGCCAAGCCTCCAAATTCTTTAAAGAAAAAGAAGAAGGCCAAGAAGCCCTTCCAACCCGAAGACAGCCGTACAAGTCTGCAGAAATATATCAATGCACTGGAATAATATAACTAGAAGGCACGGACCCCAATCACGTTGGATGAATTCTTTAAGCATGTTCTTGAGAATGAAGCCGATGACGCTGATGAAGGAGACAATTTTTCAGAAGAGCCCGAGGATTGTGTGGCAAGCTGCCACATGATCTCTCACTCATCAATAAATGGCAAAGAAGCTCCTGATGCAGAGGAACTGGGTGTAGATTCAGAACCCGAGTCAAAATCTCTGGAGTCATCGGACGAATTGATTGATAGACTGCTGAGCGAAGCTCTTCAGAAAAGCAAATCTGACCGAGAGCATGAAACGGCCATATATGAAAGGGCCAAGTATCGGTGTCACGTTGAAGAAGCTCCGGTATTGAGAAGCCATTGAGTACCCCAACCGGATAGAAGCACTTCTTCCACCAGCAAAAGCAGGTTTAAGACAAGGAAGCAGCTCGCTAAAGCCCTGTCGATGGGAATGAAGTTGCCACCTTCCAAAGAAAATACTTCAGAAAATACGTTCCCCGACGAACTAGATGCACATCCAAACTACTGCTTATACTATCGAAAGATCACACACCCTACCGAGGAAGGCATGGCCTTTACAAATTGGTGGCAGGGATATATTGCTCATCGACAGCATTTCAAGCGGATAAAGCACAAAGCCCGTCGGGAACGGAGAATCATGACAGATGAGCATAAAAGTGCTGCCGGCAACTGTCATATGGTTGATACCAGGGGATCACAGGTTCTCACCTTCGGATGTGATTCTGACGAAGAAGTATCTCTCGGCCCTCTCTTCAAAGAATCCACCTCAGAAAAAGAAAAGGAGATAAAGAACTGTGAGAATATTCAACTGCGTAACCGCACGTTGCCTGAAAAGAATCTCGGACCCATGAACAAGGGATCGAACAAAAAAGATAAAGGGAAGGAAAAGGTCTCTGAGGATATCGCCTTCGATGATCGAGTCGTCGAAGAGCTTGCGGCCAAGGACCCACCTAAGAAGAGCAGAGTGGATTACAATGTCCTGGCCCATCTGAGAAAGATACCCTCGCAATTAAGCATTTTGGATGCCCTTCTCCTGTCTAAAGAGGCGCGAGATTCCCTGATCGAGGCGTTACAAGACCCCGGGCAGTTTCAAGCCTTTCTTGTCGAAGAAAAGATGAAGGACGAGCTGGAAGAAGTGCACACATCTGACATCACTTTCGGCGATGAAGATCTCCTCCTCGTAACGTGCGAGCATAACCGTCCCCTCTATATCTCCGGGTATTTTCATGAAATCAAGATAGGGAAGATCCTGATTGACAACGGGTCCTCTGTCAACCTTCTCAACGTAAGGGTGCTAAAGGAAATTTTCATGAGCGTGCAGCACCTAGCTCGAGATAAAATCACCATCTCCGGTTTTGACTCCCAGTCATCACGAATGTTCGGGTCCGTAATACTGACATTACGCTTCGGGTCGCTCGTCACTAAAATCAAGTTTCACGTCATTGAAGCCAAGACTTGCTACAACGCTTTGCTCGGCAGGCCTTGGTTACACGAGTACAACATCATCCCTTCTACACAACATCAGTGTATGAAGTATTATAAAGACGGTCTCGAATATACCGTGACGGGGGAACTGAACCCATTCTCCGTAATTGAAGTCCGCAAGTATGAAGATGCAAAGTACTTCCTGCCAGACTTTGAGGACACAGAAAGATACCATAAACCAGAGAACAAGAAAAAAGATATCACCACTATTCCGGTCTTCGGAAGCGATACCGAGGAAGAAGAAGAGATAGTCTATTCGGGGCCGCTCCAATACGACAAGCCTGGACCGTCTAGCCCTATGTTGATCTTCGGCAGCGACTCTGAAGATGAGGTCAATGCAGTATTTTTTGTTTGGCCATCAATACAAGCCTTCATTGGTGATGAGCGGAGTTTGCAAATCGCCATGGTTCCGCAAAAGTAATAAAAAGAGCTCGACGCACTTGATACTTATAGAGTGCAAGAACTGCAGACGTTCTACGTCCCTCCCAGGCGAAAAGATGAAAAGGCGATCCTCTTTTATCGATCCGTGGAAACCAAAGTGGAGAAAGAAATCTGGCATGGTGCCGATTCTACGCTTGACAGGCTCCAGCCCATCCGTCTGCCCAGATACTATACAGAAGGATTAAAAAGGCTGTTGAGGCGCCAAGGCGTACCCTTCAAACAGACTACTCGACAAGCTCAGTTCTACAACAGCATCTGGAACATTCCCGGAACTCAACGAAAATTGCCCAATGGGAGAATGTAAACGATCGAGCTTGGATATATTCAATCCAAGAAACGGGAGCGATTCCATAGCTGCTACGTTATACATGACTTCGATGAAGAAGGAGATGCTTTGTTAGAAGACACTGCAATTGAACCAAAATGAGATCCTGCCGTAAAAATGCCAAGTCCGTCGTTTGAAGAACAGATGGATAAGCTAATAAGGGAAGTGGGTAAAAAGGTCCGGGATGAACACAACCGTGAAATGGCTATTTACGAGAAAGCCAGGACGCAGCTCCTCCTTCAGCAGGCTACGGAGAATGACGATGCCCTTCGTCGCCAGCCCGTCATACAGAAGACCCGACGTGGAGGCAAAAACAAACTAAAGAACAAAAAAAGCGTTTGACAGCGGCAAAGTGGGTCCAAGAAGCCACGCGATCGAGAATTGAGCAGCCGGGATCCGTCTCTTATAAAGAAGATGAGTCGAGCATATTCTTTCCCCAAGACAAGACAAGAAAGATATTCGATCTTGTCATGAAACATCAAATGATTATGCTCCTGGAGTCCTAGCATCCCGAACAAGCAAACGAGGTCTGTCAGCTGGATTATTATTCCTATCACCGAGCAATAGGTTATCCTCTTGAAAACTGCTTCATTTTCAAAAACTGGGTCGAAGACCAATATCAGCTCGGCAGATTCGCTCTATCAAACAGTTGGAGGGTATCCCCACCGCAAAAGCATATGCCAAAGGCAACGCATATGGAGAGGGTAAAACCAGATCAACATCGGTCCTAGAAACGATCTCGCACCTGCCACTCAATAACGCTATCAGAAGAAGGAGTACCCGAGAACATGGATGACCTGTCCTGGTGCTTCGAAAACGAGGATGAAGAGGAATTGATCTCGGAATTTCCACCGGCGCCAAAAGAATTAGATGATGGAATACACACCACGGCGGATAACTTAAGGAAAATCGACTTCGGGATGACAAACGACCCACGGCCTACGTTCGTTAGTGAGCTGCTTTCTAAAGAGAAGGTGGCTACGCTAAAATACGTGCTCATGCAGTATAAAAACTGCTTCGCATGGAACTACTCCGAGATACCGGGACTAGATCCAGAAATAACCGTCTACAAATTGGCGATATCTCCGGACATCAAGCCAGTCAAACAAGCGCCGAGAAGAATGCGGCTCGAACTTGAAATGAGCATCAATGCCGAGGTCAAGAAGCTAATCGACTCCGGCTTCATCCAAAAGGTTCAGTATCCTGACTGGATCGCCAGCATCGTCCCAGGGATGAAGAAGAATGGGACGGTGCGCATCTGCGTCGACTTTCGGGACCTCAACAAAGCCTGTCCGAAGGATGACTTTCCCGTACCGGTCACCGAGCTTATGATAGACAACACATCCACTCGCGAAGTTTTCTCCTTCATGGACGGGTCATCGGGATACAATCAGATAAAGATGCATCGTGAAGACCAGAAGCATACCGCTTTCCGGACTCCTCTGGGCATATTTTGCTATAAAATGATGCCTTTCGGTCTGAAGAACGCCGGCGCCATCTATCAGAGGGCCATGACAAAGATTTTTGATGACCTCATACATGAAATCTTCGAATGCTATATCGACGACCTCATGGTGAAAAGCAAATCATATGAGGAACATTGGGAGCATCTGAAGATCGTGTTTTAACGCCTTCGGAAATACAGCCTGAAGATGAACCCTCTCAAATGCGCGTTCGGAGTTTCCTCAGGAAAATTTCTAGGATTCATCGTACGACATCGAGGTATCGAAATAGATCCGTCAAAGATCAAGGCGATTATGGAAATGCCTCCGCCAACAACTCTCAAGCAACTGCGGTCTCTCCAAGGAAAGCTCGCGTATATCCGACGGTTCATACCTAACCTCTCCGGCAAATGCCGCCCTACAGCTATTTAATAAAGAAAGGAACCCCGTTCATTTGGGATCGCAAATGCCAAAGTGCACTGGACAAAATCAAGAATACCTGCAGAATCCTCTGGTGCTGACCACTCCAGTCAAGGGAAATTCTCTAATCCTGTACACAACCGCCCTTGAAGGTTCCTTAGGCGCACTATGTGCATAGGAAAATGACCAAAGGAAGGAGAGAGCCCTCTACTATTTGAGTCGAGTTCTACTAGGGGCAGAAAACAACTACTCCCATATCGAAAAACACTGCCTAGCGCTAATCTTCGTGATAACGAAGCTTCGGCATTATGCTTTGGCGCATGAGGTCCATCTCATATCAAAAGTGGAGCCTCTTAAATATTCGATGGCAAAAGCCATTCTGACGGGATGGCTCGCTAAATGGGCCTTACACTTGATGTAATTCTCTATAACATACCGACCTCTGAAGGCAGTGAAAGGCCAGGCCATCGCCAACTTCCTCACTAAGCATCCGATACCTGCCGATTCATCCTTAAATTGCGAATTGCCATACGAGCACGCGTTTAACGTGATCGACAGGGAGAAAGGAGAGAGTGATACCCGATGGGAACTCTACTTTGATGGGGCATCTTCCATGAAGAAGCGAAAGCATAGCTCCCCTATAATCAAATCTGGGGTAGGCCTTATCTTCGTAACTCCATAAGGAGGGATAATGCGCTTTGCTTTTTCCTTAACAGAGCCGAAGACAAACAATGAAGTCGAATATGATGTTTTGATAGCAGGTCTTGAGATCGCCATTGACATGGGAATATAAAACCTCCTCATATACGGAGACTCCCAGCTGGTCGTTAGTCAAGTAAACGGAGACTATCAAACGTGCAAACCAAAGTTGGTGAAGTACGGCGAGAGGGTACAATAATTGCTAACTCAAATCCCTTCCAAATCTTTGGAAAGCATACCGCGAACGGAAAATGGAAAGGCGGATGTATTAGCTAAACTCGTCAAAAAACTGGCTGACGAAAACCTCGATGATGTAAGGATCGTTGTACAAAACCGTCGGGTTCTTGCACCGGCAGAAATATCTCCGGAGTCGTTTGAAGAAAAGGAAGCGACCGAGCAAACAGCCCTACAAATAGAGGACCAGGAAAAGGCCAAGGATTGGAGAGAAGTCTTTATATACTACTTCAAATCCCGTTAAACACCTGAAGATGCATCCTCAAGACATCAGCTCATGAAATGAGCTCTGTCTTTCGCCTTCATCAATGATACTTTGTATAAGAGATCGTTCGACTCTCTATGGCTAAGATTCCTGGGACCAGAAGAAGCAAGGAGAATTGTCCAAGAAACTCATGACGGACTCTGCTCTTCTCATCAAGCCGGGCCAAGGATGAAGCTGAAGATCAAAAGGATGGGCTACTATTGGCCCACGATGATTCGGGACTGCCTTGAATACATGAAGCGATTTCATTCGTGCCAGATTCATGGAGACTTCATCCACCAACATCCAAACCCGCTACACCCAATAGTGGCTAGTTGGCCGTTTGAAATTTGGGGAACCGACATAATCGAGCCCATCGAACTAGCGTTATCCAGAGGACATCGGTTCATATTGACGATAACCGATTACTTCTCTAAGTGGGCAGAAGCAGTACCGCTAAAAGACGTGAAGACAGAGAATATTCTCTATTTCTTTAAGACACACGTCATCTTTCGGTTCGGCACTCCGCGATGAATTATCTCCGATAACGGGCCAGCTTACAGAAGTCACAAAATTAGCCGCTTCGCACAACAACATAATATAGACTGGAGATACTCTTCGGTCTATAATGCCTGAGCTAACGGTCTAGCTGAGGCTTTCAACAAAACCTTGACGAAGATTATAAAGAAGACGGTGGCCAAAAATAAGGACTGTCATGAGAGACTGTATGAAGCTCTCTGGGCTTACCGGACTACGTTTAAAACGGCTACGAATACAACACCATATGCGTTAGTATTCGGCATAGAAGCAGTACTCCCCTTGGAGATAGAGCTGCCCTCTCTACGAGTGGCGGTTCATTACGAATTAACAGACGAAGAGAATGCTCATCTTCGACTTGAGGAGCTCGACGCTCTCGATGAAGCTCGTCTCATGGCGCAGCAAAACCTAGAAGGTTACAAAGCAAGGATGACGCGCTCATACGAAAGATTGACTAGGACGAGAATATTTCTCCAAGACAAACTCGTGCTAGTGGTCAAGAGTCCTATGATCCCCAATCGTGCCAAACGGGGGAAATTCGAGCCGAACTATGAGTGCCCATACATCATAGACAAAGTCTACTAAGGAGGGGCCTATCTACTTATGGATATGCATGGCGAAAGACTCTTCAAGCCAATAAACGGCCGGTTCCTAAAAACATACTACGCTTGATGAGTCACAGCCTAGGTCAACGATAGATGACGACGCCTATGTCCGCTCGCTATCTTCCCAAGCCCAAACTCTATAAGTAGTATCCAGCGAAATCGTTGTCTCCAAAACGGCAACAATGGACCGCAATGTCCTAAAACTAACAACGAACCGAAACGTCCTTAAACTAACAATAGACCGCAATGTCCTGAAACTAACTTCGGATCGAAATGTTTTTAAACTACTACAAACCGCAGCATCCTAGGGTTGACCCAAAAAAACGGTATGTCCATAAGCAAAATGGATACGGATGAAAACCCGAAAGGGCTTCGTGAGTAAAAACAGCAGAACTACCGGCGAGTTTGTGAAAACCCGAAAGGGCGCAATCTCATTAAAAGACACTTGCAAGGTCCTCTCGACCTTGTAAGGAGAAAATACCTACGTGAGATCCTTACGACTCACAATGGAACAATACTTAGGGATCCCCACGATTTCTAAGGAGAAGTTACACTTACGAGATCTGTTGGATATGTATGCCCTAGAGGCCATTACTGTATAGTACTAGTTTGTATAATACATTTTGGAAGTTTGGGATATATACACACACACACACACACACGGGTTTACGACAGTCTTGCTCAATATAACAGTATGCTACTTGGTTTGTTTCTATCTTAATATGTATATATGTTTCTTTAATATATCGCTAATACATATTGATAGAGCCCTTAGGATCTTTGCTTGACTACCGGTGTTGTGATGGCGATCACACTAGTGGGGGCTGGGTAGTTTATAAGCACATTCTTATACAGGTCCCTAGTCGTAGGATTATCGAGATAGGGCTTCGATACTCCAGAGTAGACTGGTGCATACGCTTCTCGTCCCAGCAGGGGAGATGGTCTGTCCCACAGCCATCAGTACGTCGTACTGGAGATAGTATGCAGATGCTCGTTAGGTTACGAGTATACTGGACAGGACTCATCGGGAACTGTTGGTTGGTATTATACCTATCGTCAGTTAACAGTTCCCAGGTGATATGAGTACAATTTAGTCCGTTGACTTGACACTGTCACTTCGCCTCGAGTGTGTTCTCACTGTTCTTTGATTACTACCCTACCACGGCTGTCACGCCCTGCTTCCCGGTGTACGGCGAAGGGGACGCGGCGAGGTCCGCTACGTATATACTTAGAAGTACATACGCTAAGCGTATCTAAGCAATATAAAAGTAAATCACAAGAGACAAGAGATATAGAAATAACGGTAACTTTATTAATAACATTCTTTTGTACAATGCATGAAAAGTAAATACAACTGGAATGAAAAGCGATGCCTAAACAATGGCATAACAGGAAATGAAAATACTGAATAGAACAAGGTACAATGTCTAGAGCTCGGGGTCTTCGTGAAACTGCTCCAAATCTTCACCGGTGGGCTCGATTTCTGACGGGTCCAAAACACCTGACGACATTCAAACAAGAAAGAAATAGAATGTCGTCAGCGAACAGGTCGCTCGGTAAGTCCCAAAAATAAGGAGGAATTAGAAAGACAGAATAAGAGGTATCTTCTAAAGTTGTATACTATTTGTTGTAATGTTGTATTAACGCTGTTGTTTGTAGCTTGGTACAGAAGACTGCCAGTGTATACAAGAGGGGTCTCTATATGCTAGAGACCAGGGCAAATGGAAAATAGAGTACAAGGCTCCGTTAGAAGGCCCGGAACAACGGCAATTGGATTCATGTTAGGTATCTTAACTCTGACCGTCTCGTGCCACTTTTAACATCTTCCGTACCAATCTACCCCTTAAACCCCGTATTGTTTTGATTGTATTGTTGTATTGTATTGTGTAAGTTGGATGACCGACCAAAACCATGATATCAGTAACAGATTGTAACTGCATAATCAGGTAAATGGAATAACGGAATAATTGATATATATCCATGGTTTGATTCAGTCAAGTTCTATAGATTGTTAACTGGATTCTGGGATTCATGTGTTCATATTGAGTTGGAATATTAAAAAATATAGATTGACTTGAATCATATTCAAGTCAGAAATAGTCAGACTCAAACCCGAGTCAGACTAAAAGAAATGTAAGTCGAAGTTCTATATTTGTTAGGGTCATTATTGTAATTTATAAAACTTGAGGGGGTTTTATGTAAAAATACTTTGGTATAGTTTTCAAGATACACCTCAAGTATTTATTATTCGTCTTTATTGTTATAATGAGTGTGATTTTATTTTGTCTTATTTCTAGTGAAAATCTCCTAATTACATAAATAAGGTATTAATTTGTAATATTGATTTATTTGAAATTCATGGTATTTTAATGTAACTTTTAATCTTGTAATTTTTAGGAAAAGGTGGAAACTTTATCTTATAATAAAATAAGTGTTTAAATGATAAATATACATATGTTTATACAAGAATAATTTTTAATAAATATTTTATTTTCCAAAAAATCTCATTTTTTCTTAAATGTCGTATTTTAAACCTTTCGAGACCGAATGCTCCTTGTGGAGGTCTGAATCTCGCATTACTAAGCCCGAGGGTGCACGATAAACCGTACTATCCCTAACGAGTTCCCCAAAGGTGGATTGTAGCGGCGCTTTGCAAAGATTTAATAAATACTAATCATTTAGAAAACGGTTTTATAAAGATAAGGTATTTATTTGTAAAACGTGTAAATTTCCATATTTTAGATTCTAGGGTTTCCTAAGACAACTAACCTATTTCTAAATGGTCTAAATGATAAGTCATTAGAAGCCTCAAATCGCTTCTTCACCGCCAATTGCGGCCAGGTAAGTGCCAGGTGAGTGGGAGGCTCTCCACTACAAGTAGTGGTCCTAATTAAGTAACCACTCACCTTAGACACACTTGTCTAGACACCATAAAGTCAGGTTTAGATAAACGATCGATGTCCACGACATATCTTATTTTTCTATTAAAAGATATAGTTTTAAAATTGTTTAAAACTTAGAACTTTTAGAAAAGGTTTTATTAAGAAAAGGGTATTTAAATGTAAAATCTTGTATTATCGTATTCTAAGTTTTGATGATATCAATTAGGGTTGTATTTGCGTGTGTGTGGAGGTAGGTCATTACCTCATGATCTACTTTAAGGTATAGCAATGTTAAAGGGTTAAATGTGATAAACTAAACATGGTGGTATTTAAGTGCAAAAATACGGTATATTGCAAAAGCTATCATTTCATGTGTGAAAACTTGTTCAAATTAATTTTTAAGTGATTAGTAGTCAACATGAAGATGTTTAAGTATTATGGAATTGGTGATAAGTGAGATTTGATAGAAAACCGAATCGGAAATCGGTTTGTTCCGATTTCCGTCGGGTTTATAAGTTCGTATTTTTATGAAGGAAAAGAAAGGTAGAAAAGGGGGACTTACGGGTTTGGACAAGCTGGAGAGTAAGGGGGAGGTAGAGGGTTTGCCGGTGCGTCGAATCTTCGTGAAGAGGTCCTAGCACGATCACTGGAATTTCGCCGTCGATTTCGTCAGCGCTTTTCCTTTCGCTCGTTTTCTAACGTACCAAGTTCTCTTGGAATTTTGAGAGAGTGGACTTAGAAAAAGTGATGAGAGGGTAGAGGGTAGGGGGTTTATATAGGGTTAGGCTAGGGTTAGGGTTTTTAATAAAAAAAAATAAAAAAATATATAAAATCATTAAAAAATCATTAAACCTTGGAGTAAAAGGGATTTATTGAGCAATTGATAACCGATCCAGGGATAATAAGTGTGCAGGAGGGTTGACCACGACCAGAGACAACTTTTTCGTGTTGGCGACTCGGCCGTCCGGCCAAGTCCGGCCGGCGACGCCGGACCGAGTCGGCCGGTTCGCTGGCCGGCGGCGCCGAGTCGGGCCGAGTCAGGTTGTCAGTGGCCGGGGGTTTTCCTGGGGAACAATTTGGTATATTTACTTTTTGGTCTTCAGTTCAAGTTTTGTGAGTTATGGCATTTTGACTGTTGACTTCCAAAAGAAATTAAAAAAAAATAAATACAAAAATAATGTGGGGCATGGTATTTGAACTCTGGTGGCTTGGTTCAGCAGTGCAAGGTATTACCAATGAGCTACAAGCTCCTTCTTGTAATTATTGTGGGAATATAACTATTTAAAGTGGTAACAGTAACATTAAATACCCCAAGTGTACTTTAATTTTAAAACAACTTTATGTACACTAAAAATGGAGTTATTTAAAAACAAAATAATTACTTATATATATTTTGCTCAGGTTAAATACTCCTTTATGGATTTTTAAAATTTAAAAAAAAATTGTATAGAAAAGTGTATAGGAAATTAGGGTTGTTACATTCTACCCTCCTTAACAAATTTCGTCCTCGAAATTTGAAAAAGGAAAGTGTAACAGTTTCAAGGAAATTCTGATGACTGTAGTATAGATAGTGTATAAAAATGACAAAGTGATACAAGGGTGAAAAAAGCTTACCGGTGTTACCTTGACCTACAGTCTTGGTTTCTACGGCTTCTAATGTGAATGCCTGCGCCGTGGTACATTCCTTCTAGCTGGAGACACATTCTGCCTTTGGGGCCTCTTTTTCTTCCCTCTAGGCATGTCCCTCATTGCTTGTTGAAATTGGCGAGTAGGCTGTGCAGGTGGTAGAGCAGGTAGTGCAGGTCTGGAAGCAGGTGCTTGAAGAGCTGGTCGCTGCGGATAGTTGGTGGATGTGTGAGTTGAGTTGTTATTGTAAGGACAGTTCCCAATTCCGTGGTTGGATGCGCCACAAATTAGACACAAGCCTTTTGCGCGCCTACAGTCCTTCCACAAGTGTCCCTTTCTTCTGCAGTAGTAGCAGAAATCTGGACTTGACTGGTTATTGTTTTCTTCTGGTCTCCTGGGTTCAAATGATGGTCTTGGAGAGGCTCCTCCTGTCATTTGAGTGGTAGGGTGTTTCAAACCGACAGATTGAGGTCTGCCCCTTGCTTTTATCACCGCTTCATAACTGCGGGCAGCTTCCAAAGCATCCTCATGTGTCAGAAATTTTCCCGTGGCTAGAGCAGCCTGAATCTCCGTGTCCAGTCCTTGTTGAAAGCGACTGGCTCTGATCTCGTCCGTCGGAATCAGGTGTGCCGCGAATCGGCTTAACATGGTGAATTCAGCGTCGTACTCATCTACTGTTTTGTCCCACATCAAACCCTGTTGTAGATGAATGAACTGCTGCTCCATGGCAAACTTGGCAGTCACAGGGAAGTATTTCGCGTCGAACTTCTCGCGAAAAGTCTTCCATTCAATAGGCTGTACCAGACGGCTTTCTTCCGCCTTCCACCAGTTGCGAGCATTATCCGTGAGCTGTAGTTTTGCCATACGGACCCAAGCTATGTCTGGCACTTGTGCTGCTGCCAGATCATCTTCGATGCTTTGTGCCCATTCTTCAGCTTCAAGAGGGCTTCCTTTACCAGAGAACTGCTTGGGGTGTAAAGCCCTGAATTGCTTTACCCCTAGTGCGTCGATCTCAGGACGGTTCAGGAGTTGTTGCTGTCCCTCAAGAAGGCTGCGAATCGCCTCAAGTAGCACTGTTTACTCGGTGGGTGGTGCAGGAACAGCTGGTGTGAGAGGTAGTGCTGGAGGTGTGTTGTTGATATTGGTGTTGGTGTTGTTCGGGGAATCCATAACCTTGAAGAAAATTTTGGGTTAGGACAGATTCAAATACATGAAATGATAAGATTTAAGGAATAGAAATTTGTAAGATTCAAGAAACATGAATTGTAAAGAATGTTTTAGTTGCTGGTTCTTGTGTTATATTGCTTAGGTTGTTCACGCAGACCAGAACTGCAAGATAGGGATTCATACAGCTCTGACCTGCATGGGCCACCAACAAAACCTGTCACGCCCCGCTTCTCTCTATTGAGTCGTGCAAACAGGTAGTAGTTGGGTGCAGTCCCGAAGCACTTGGAGGCAGTGACGGTTAGATAGGATTTGTCTCTCCCGGTATTAGGAGTTGATATCGTGCTGTGTCTAGAAGAGCCATTACACAAAGTCCCTAGCCAGGGCAAGCGAGATTTACTGGTAGTGTTTCCAGTAGTTTCTCAGGGTGTTCTGGGCTACACTCCGACACGACTTGTACCGCTATTAGGGGTCTGACGTTTATCGACCCCTAGGCCCGAAATGCGATACTCTTAGACGAACAGACCGGACTGTACGGAGATGGTCACATTCAGGCTCAGTAGGAGTTCGGATGGGTTCACCTCATCGGTCTTCTTATCGACATCTACCTGGGGACCGTTATGTACAGCTAGTACCGCTTGCGGCCTGTGGTTAAACCCACTGCCAGCGTAGTGTCGAGTCTTTAGAGTCCCACACAGAGGGTTGTTCGCCTTTGGGCAAAACTGAGTAGAGGTCGTATGGTTTTACGACGGGGTTCGTTCACATACGCGCACTTGTGCACGTTTGGTGTTCGGGCAGTTATTACTACTGGGCTTTGGTTTAAGCCAGATCCTAATATTTGTTTTGGGATTGGTCTTGTCTCATTGTATTCGTGTTTTTTCGGAACACGAATGCGGGTACGTACATACAGTTGACAGAGGCGGAGAGGGAGAAACCTCATTAGGGTTTTTGACCATTGACTTTTTCAAAACCCTAATGAGAATGAGAAATATGATAAATAATATTATTTAAGGATAATTGTGCCATGATTAGGGTTGGGTTGACCATTTAACTTGTTGACTTTCATTGACCTTGATATTTTCTTTTGTTAAGCAAAAGATGCTTCTTGAAGCTTGCTTAATATTAAATGTGAAATGACAATGGTCAAATCAACTAACCATCACAATTTTCCTAATTATTATTATTATTATCATATATCTCTAATATTAGAGCAAGGTTCATTCTAAACTCTCATTCTCTCATATGTTTTCTCTCTCATGGTTTGCTTTCCCTCTTCCTCTCTCAAAGCTTTAATCTTTCATGTGTTGAAAATCAAAAGCTCTTGAGACTAAACCACCAAAATACTTCTCTACTCACTCTAGGGTTCTTAGTGTAGCAAGCTAAGCACTCTAGTTACTTCATTGTTGAGGTAGGAGCTCAAGGTAGAGGCTTTCGGGTGGATTTTTTTTTGGCAAAGAGAAGACGGTGAGAAGGAGCCATCTACACCACTCCAAGGAGCTCACAAGAAGAGGAAGCAACACAAGAAGAGAAAGAGTTCAAGACCAAGGTATAATCATCTAACCTAGTAGTTAAAAACTCTAAGTTAGTTTGTTAGTTTTTGTTTAGCAAAGATCCTTCATGGTTGGTCTATGTTTCCTTGTGAGAAAAATTCGATTTTTACCTATTCCGCCTCCCCGAAAGTACCGGGGTGGGTTACATAGACCTTTCAAGATCCTCACGACTCGTAAGGAGAATTCCCCTATGAGACCCTCATGGCTCATAGGATTCAAAAGGCTTAAGCTATAGGGATCTGAACCCGTTCTTAAGCCATCACATTTCCCAAACTGCCCTACAAACGGTTCAATGTTGACCCTTGTATACAATCCACGGGCGCAAATAAATGTTTCCCCCATCCGGTTCCACCAATGGCGTGAAATTTCCTCATGTGGTGAATGACACTTATAAATCCTCTCGACTTATAAGGAGAAAACACTCTTGTAAGATCCTTACGATTTATAAGAGAACATACATTTAAGAATCCTCACGATTCTTAAGGAGAAAACACACCTACGAGATCCTCACGACTCATAGGAAGAAACACCTTTATGAGACCTTTACGGCTCATGAAGTCAAAAGCCTTAGTCGACAGGATTCTAACCATGTTTGCTAAGCAACCTTTGTTCGAATCGATAGAGGCAAATGATGATTCGCTCCTGCCAATGTTCCAATAGTAGCGAAGTTGACGCCTAAATCGGTAACGAATTCCAAGTCCTTTCACGGCAAATGATAATTCGCTCCTAGCAATATGCCAGTCGTAGCGATACTGATGCTAAGATTGGTATTAGATCCCAGGTTCCATACTCGCGGTAAAAAGTCAGCGAGCCATAAATGCATATGAAATAGCCAAAATGATAGGACGACTTGCAATAAAATCAGCAAGTAAATTATATGCATACAAAAATAGCCGAAATGATTGGGCAACTCGCAATAAAAGCAGCGAGTAAAAAGAAAAATAGCCGAAATGATTGGGCACCGTGAAAAATAGCCGAAATGATTGGGCAATCGCGATTTTCGCGATACGAAAAAGTTGAAATGTTAGAGCATCGCCGAAAGAAAACAAAAAAAAATACAGATAAAATGAAACTTTTGCCCTGCAGGTAAGTCCATACTGACCCCTGTATACAATCCATGGGCATAAATGAAAAGGGAACCACATGTCCCAACAAACTCTATCAAAGGGAGAATCAGGTTTCAGCGGCAATGTCTGTATCCCAGAAGACCAGCAACGGCGTTCCTCCTCATGCCAGCAGGACACGGACGCGAAACCACCAATCAGAGCCACGGCAAAATCCCTAGTTCCAAGACTCTGTGGTTCATAGAAAACCTAGAGTCAACCCCGACACCGTAGAAAACGGAGAAAGTAGATCCCAACACCGTAGAAAATGGAGAAAGTCGACCCCGACACCGTAGAAAACGGGAAAGTCGATCCCGACATCATAGAAAATGGAGAAAGTCAACCCTGACACCGTAGAAAACGGAGAAAGTCGATCCCGATACCTTAGAAAACAGAGAAAGTCAACCTTGACACCATAGAAAACGGAGAAAGTCAACTCTTGAACTCCCCATCGGAGCAATACTTCAATTTGGAAACAAGTCAACTCACCAATCACTTACGAGTCCTCTCGACTTGTAAGGGAGAAAATTCTCTTGTGAGATCCTTACGACTTTCAAGAGAAAACACACTTAGGAATTCTCACGATTCCTAAGGAGAAAATACACTTATGAGATCCTTATGAATCGTAGGGAGAAAAGTCTTTATGAGACCCTCACGGCTCATAAAATTGGAAAGTCTTCAGCAATAGATCCTAACCCTGTTTCCTAAGCCATCGTTACCCTGTAAAAAGTTCGAGTTGGACAGTTTTCTACTATCTACAGGCCACATTTGCTAAAATCACATGCCAACAATACAGTAGAGAAAAGAAAGCGATAGTCGAAGATAAAAAAACATGTGTCCTTTATTCATGAATTCAATTGAATACGAGATACATAATATAAAATAAAAAATGAAATGAATACATGTTATTCATAAATTACAATCGATACAAAGATGGCTATTGAGAAGGAGGCGATTTTAGCAAATCAGCAAGCCGCTCGCGCACTCCTCTCAGCTCCTTTTCATGATCAGTCGCCGCGTCCAGCTCCGCTTCGAATCGGGCCCGTTGCTGCAAACAGGATGAAAGTTTCTCATCGATTTCCCGCTGAGCTGCCTCACGACTACTCTGCGCATCCCGCTCAGTGAGGTCGAGCTTCTGCCTCAGCGTTAGCCCGTCAGAAATACATCGTAGGAGACCCTCAAAGATAGCTTTCAGCTATGCAGCATGCGCGTCAACCTGGGCACGCATTCGGGCAGATTCGTCTGAAGCCTCCTCGCGTTCCTTACGCCTCAAGGTCGCTTCTTGTTCGAAATGGAGGAGGAAGGGAACGCTCTGCTCAACCCATGCAGCCCGCTGGGAGTTCAAAGCCAACACTTCTGGAGCGGGACGCCTGAACTCAATCTCATACAGACAGGCCTCAATCTTCCTACAGTAGTTAACCCAAGACTCGATGACGCCCTCACTGTGAAAGTTCACGAGCATCGCCAACATGAGATTAACCTCGGCAGCAAAATCTGAAGCAGATGTGAAAGGCTCGGCGTCAAGATCCTCGACGAACTCACTTAACATTCGCAGGCTATTCGCAGCACCCCTGGAAGATGAGCGTTTAGCAAAGGGCCCTGCCGGCATTGGGATTTGAGACTCGAAGGGAGCTAGAGTCGGTGTGATTGCTGCAAAACAAGTTATGGTCAAATGTCGGCTTAAGGGATAAAGAAAATGCATGAGCGATGAAGTCTATTATACCGGCCGCGACAGGTAGCAAAGTTGGGAGTACCGGAGGCGCGACTATTCTCTTTTCCCCTCCTCCAATCTGTAACGCTGTAATCAATTCAAAGAAGAATTAGCAACGACATGGTTGCCCATAAAAGTAAGGAAAGGATGTCGGTTAAAAAAAACTATACTCACCAACACCGGTAGGCAGGACGACTTCTGACTGGATGGAGAAATGTGGATTCAGCACCTGATACAGATGGTCAAGAAGGACTCCTGCAATGTTGTAACAATACAATGTCAGTACAAAGAGTATATTACCCATAATGAAACCGATAAGTCACAAACATATACCTTCCAGCACTCCAGACGGCATGGGAGAAGGCAACGGAACAACAGCCGTCACGGCGGCGACCAGAGGCGCTTCAGATGGTGCAATCTCCGCATTCACTGCACCTACACTCAAAACGAACAAAACGTCATCAGATGGAGCTGAACGGGATCGAAAGATAAAAATAAAGCAGTGACCCAAGATCTACCTGATAGGTCGCCAGTCGAAACCGCGACGAGAGCATTACTAGGCGCAACGGCTTCATCGCTCTCCTCCACTGGAATAGTTTCTGTGCCTGTGGCCTCGTCCCCTGATTCGACAAGAGCCGTCGTGATGCTTGCAATGCCTACCGATATCAGGGAATCACCAGGAGAAAGAGCGACGGTTTGGGCAGTCCCAGACTCCCGAGAGAGAGTAGCCGTTTCGGACTCTGTGGTCGCCGTCTTCTCACCTGTTGCCTTATCGCCAATGCTTGGCCCTGCAAGATATAGTATATCAGAATTTACGGATCGAGTAAAAATGAAAAGACCGGGAATTTCATTACCTGGCAATAGATTCTCAGTTGCCTCCTGAGCCGCGCGCACGACCTGTCTATGAGCGGTAGACAGGGAAGCTGGAGCATCCTCTGGAGGAATGGAGACAGATGGGGTGGTGCTTGAACCTGCACCCACAGCCAAGCTGACATCACGTTCCCTCGCTGTTAGTTATATATATGCCCTAGAGGCCAATGTTGTACATATGATGTATATTATAGTGGATCCTTGGATATATATAGAGAGGACTTTCTTGCTCGTCATGAAAGTATGCTATTTGGTTTTACTTTGTCTTAACATGTTGACTTGTATTAGTTTACTGTCTTGCTCTCACATGTTGATAAAGCCCTTAGGATATGTACTCGACTGCTGGGACTATGATGAGATCATATTAGTGTGTCCACGGTAGTCGACGAGTACATCCTATAACTGTTCCTAGTCGAGAGTGTATCGAGACAGGGCATCAATACACCAGAGTAGACTAACGTATACGAATCTTGACCATATGATGGGCGATGGATGATCCCATATCCATCGGTGTTTGACATCAAAGATGGTGCACGGGTGCTCAGTGGAGACTGGGTACACTGGACGGACTCGCCGAGAACTCCCAGATGGTACTATACCTCACGTCAGATGGCAGTTCTCTGGTGACACTGGTACAGGTTAGTCTGTAGACCCGAGATCGTCATAGAGTCTTGTGTGATTCCCACTGTGCTTTGATTTCCATCATACCACGTCCAAGAGGGTGTGCAAAATAGTGGCTTTTGGGTACAGTCCCGAATCACATGGAGGCAATGAGCGATAGGAGGGGTTTCGTCTCTCCCGGTATAGGGAGTTGATGTTGTGCTGTGTTCGATTGGCTATAACTGGAAGTCTCTGGCCCGGGCGGATATAGAGTACTACTGGTAAATGTTATCGGTAGGTTCTCGACCTGTTATGAGCCTCACATCGACATGACTTATCGATTACTGGGGTCTGACGTACACCACCTCTAGACCAGATATGCAACATATCAGACGAAGAGATCGGACTGTACGGTAGTGTTACTGATTGGATTCACAGGAGAATGTACATGCTTGCTTGTTGATCTTCTGATCGCTCAATACCTGGGTGGCTGTTACGTTTAGCTGACCGCTTGCAGCTTGTGGGTGTTTGATATGATCATCACCTACTGCAGGCGTATTGACGATTCTTTAGAGTCCTACACAGAGGTTTCTTGACTCAGGCAAAACGCAGTAGGAGCACATATGTGATGTGTGCGGGACCGAGAATATTACGATATGAGATACCGTATTCTATTCTCGCAATATATGATATCGGCCGGGTATATGTGATATAGCCGGGTCATCCGATCAAGTGTTGATTCGATGAACTGATACAGATTATATTAGTCGGTTATTTGAGAAATAGCCGGATTGTCGGATCAAGTGTTGATTCGATAATTTAATGTATAATTATATATGTGATATATTACATTACATTATCTAATATTGGCTCGCTTTATTGATTCATTTTCTCACCGGATAATACATTGATATATATGCGATATATGTTAACTGTATTATTTTCTTTTGTTACAAAAATATATTATATATGTGATATATAATATTGTAACAAATTATGTTTACAAATGCAACATGATTAGTGGAGATTAAACATGGTTAGGGTTTGATTTGGGTTAGACTTTTCTTGAAGCTTCTAGAAGCTTTTATTTTGTTTTGTGCAAAGATATTATGTGTTGATATTTTGAAGATATTATTTAACCCAACCCAAACCCTTAACCCTAGTAAACACTCTACATGATTTAATGATTCATATTATTAACTCAAGGTTCATTTGTAAACATAGTAACTTTTCATTTATTCATCACAAAAGAAATCATCTTTTTCGTCCTTCCTGAAAAAGCTTCTAGCTTTTAAATTTATGATGGATTAGTGTGAGAAATTGATAATAAAAGAGAGCATAAATCCTACTTCATCATCCTCATCTAATCTAGCCAATTAGATTAGGGTGTTCACTTCATTAATACTTGATTAGTGAGTGAGGGCTTGAGTTAAAGAAATTTCAAGGTAGATTATCTTAGAAAAGGAAGACTTCAAGCAAGTATGGATCGTTCGGCTTGTGGAGCCTCTTTTGAGTCCAGGAGATCATGGGTCGCGGCGAAGTGACTACTACTCGGAGCTCATGAAGCGAAGGAGCGGACTACAAATGTTGTAATCCCTCTCTCTTAGTTGTAAAGATATTTACTTGCATGTTTAACCCTAATTATCTAGCAAAGATTCTCACTTTAGGTTGTTCGGCACGTCTAAATTTTAAATCGAGCATGGTTGGTACCTTATAGACCCTTGTGACAGTGCCTAGTAACCCTACAGTGGTATCAGAGCCTAGGTAGAGCATTAGGCGACATGTATACGAAGTTAAAAATCCGATCGAACCCCGAAACGTCAAAAATGACCCCCTATCTGGAAATTTTTTTAAAAGGTGGTTTTTTCAACATTAAAAATACTCAGAAAATTCAGCAGGGAATTATAAGGATAACTGTGAAATACGAGCACCTAACTCCCTAAAGTCGCCGTGGAACCGCGGCATTACCATGCCTTGCGCGGCGGTTCCGCGGCCGTACTTGGGTGTCAGGGGCTGTAATTTCTTGGGTTTATCCTTAGGTATTAGTACATACTTCTGGGAATTTTTAATATTACTCAAGTGTTGAGTTTTCTGGAGATCATTTGTATTCGTTGATTCAATCGGAAAGTTTAATTTCGTTTAGTTTTCCGGATAATTTAGAACGTGTTAAAATATTCAAACGGATATCAATAACTCACTTTTTCCCGACACGAAAAACTTTCAAATGTTGAATTTTTCTTGAGTTTAAAACTTTCGAAAAAACATGCAAGCATATCTGTGGACCCTCTAGAAGAACGTAACCTTAACTCGATTATGTGACCGTCAAAACTGCCACTGAACCCTAGGCTTTGTGGTAGTTTGGCGTTGCCACATGTGAGGCGTTGGTTTGACCCTTCTACGGCTGGTTCATTGAGGCGGTGACATGTTCTGGGTTTTTTGAACTTCGCTCAAATGTTGAGCTATTTGGGAAATCTTGGGTATTTGATTATTCAATCGGAAAGTTTAATATTGTCTATTTATCTGGAATATGATAAAATATGAGGAATTCATATAGTTAGGCATGAAATGCGAAGTATGTGATATTTCAGATTTATGATGTCTAAAGTGATTGTGGATTCCAAATATTGTTGTTTTACACTTTCTTTTCTGTGACCGTAAGCGTAGTATGTGGTGTATCGCCGGCTTCATTGCTATACATCAACGACAATAAGGATACGCATACTTGTTTACGTTGATGATATGAGATATTATGTGTTGCTGTGATATGTTATATTGGATCGTCGTGTTCTGAATAGCCGGGGGTTTTATATGAGATGAGGGTTTTTGTTTTTCATTCATGTAAAATTCATTTGTATGTATTATTCTTTTATTGGGGCACTTCCAGGATGAGGATGATGTCACCATTGTATATTATTTACTTTTCCGCATAAGGTAGACCCGATGAGGGGAGTACAAGTAATCGGGTTCTAGGGTACAGTGGGAGGCCATCTTGAGGAGTCGAGACCAGGTCTCCTAACCCCGGAATTGGCAGTGTTACTTGCCGCTCTCGTAGGGGTCTAGGGATGTGGGTTTGGTTATTCATCGCGACCGTGGAATCCGTGTTTTCTACAGGCTCGATATAAAACACGGACGTCCTAGTATATCCAATATTTCATATGTTATCTTCTGCTGCAATGTTCTGTGATGAGATCATATTACTGCCTGAGAAGAATTCTTATACTATATATATGATATATAAATATTACAGCTTTCGTTTCTTCTGTGATGCTTAGGAAGCATAATTGATGGGATTTATTAAGGAGATTAATAAAAGAAAAGAAACTTAAAAGATGTTGTAGAATCAAAACTTTATAAAAAGGGTAGCTACAGTTTTGCTTTGCACAGCGGTATATATGATATACCCTGCAGCTTATTCGATGAGGAAAGAGCCGAGATCCCTTCACCGGGAGTGACCTCTTTAGCAGAACCGGCAGATGCTACAAACTCACGGATTAGTTTTTTATTGCTTCTATAGCTTTGCTTTGCACAGCGGTATATATGATATACCCTGCATCTTATTCGATGAGGAAAGAGCCGAGATCCCTTCACCGGGAGTGACCTCTTTAGCGAAACTGGAAAGGCCTCAAAGACATTCCTTTTTCAAAATCATTTGTTTCTACAACTATATCAAGTTCATTACGCTCATGGTTTTCTGAAAAACCTGCGTAGCCCTCCGTCATTTCAGATAGATATTACTTAGTATTCGTGCTACGTTTGTTGGCCCGCGTCAAGACGTAGTGTGCGGTAGCTAACTAGTACTTATCCGCGACATGAGATGTGATTGGATTAAGGTAGTCGTACGACTTTGTTGGCCTGCGTCAAGGATCGTGCGGGTAGGTTTAATTCAATCAAGAAATGTACGGGTTGAACTTGACTAGCGGACTATGGTTTGTTGGCTTGCGTCAAGGTCATAGGACGCTAGGGGTAAAAGTATTATCGGGAATTTCAAATGTTGAAATTTGCAATGAGATTGCATACCTTCTATGAGATAGATGGATCCTAATACCCACTACGAGTAAGAGTTACTCCTGGGAGACTTTTACACAGAACAATTAGCCGATCAAGTAGGTGACTAGAAAGGTGTTTACGGGGTTATGCCTCTGGGAAGACGAGCTTTATTTTAATTAGGTCCGTGCGAAAGCACGGGGAACCTCCCTCAAAGTACCAACACCGGCCTGGCTGAAAGATTGGCGAACTTGTAAGGTGTAATTAATCCCGGCTAGTCTTTTCTTTTAGAGATTGAAGGAAGATTTGATAAAAACAGTGGGAGACATCCTGATTAGATAAGATAATAACCAATCTAATCTTGCAAGAAGCATACGCTAAAGTGTTTCCTTCTCTCTCTTTCTCCAGGTAGTGACCATGTCAGGCCTTAATCAAGATAATAATATGGATGTATTGACTGAAGCCGTTTATTCTACTGAGCAGAGGAACGTTGGTCCCGTTCTTTCTTATAAGTGTTATGAGACTGAGCAGGGAATATGACAATATCTAGATTCACACGCCGCCCAAACGAAGAACAAATATGTTGATGCATCTTCTTTGGGTGTGTTAGTTATTGAGAACTGTTTCTCAGTTCACCCTACGTCCTGGGTATTAGATACCGGATCGGGATCCCACATATGTAATTTGTTACGTGGGCTACGTAAAGGTAGAGAACTGGGAAAGGGTGATCATTCCGTACAAGTAGGGAATGGTGAAAATATTGCAGCCAAAGTAGTTGGCGAATATCACCTTGTATTACCAAGTAGTAATACATTGATTCTGAACGAGTGCTATTATATACCGAACATGATGTGCAACATTATATCAGTTTCTTCATTAAGTAAAGAAGGGTATAATTTTGTAATACAGGATAATGTTATGAACATCTTCCTAAATCAAAAGTTGATTGGATCAAGCTCGTTACATAATGGCATATTCATTCTCAATCAAAATACAGTCCTTAATATACAAAACACACACAAGAGGAAGAGTTCAGAAATGAACGAATCCTTCTTGTGGAATTGTAGACTTGGTCATATCAATGCGACACGGTTAGCTAAGTTACATAAGGACGGATATTTGAATCCGTTCGAATTATCTTATGATACTTGCCATTCATGTCTCAAAGGTAAAATGACCAAAACTCCGTTTAGCGGACGCGGAAAAAGAGTTAAGGAACTCTTAGGACTGGTACATAGTGATGTATGCGGTCCCATGTCTACAGATGCCAGAAACAGTTCTTCCTACTTTATTACATTCACTGACGATCTCTCTAGATACGGACATGTGTTCCTGATGAAACACAAGTCTGAACCTTTTGAGAAATTCAGAGAATATAAGAACGAAGTAGAGAACCAAACGGGCAAAAGTATTAAGATCCTTCGATCTGATCGAGGAGGAGAATACTTGAGCAATGAGTTTCTAGACTATCTAAAAGAGAATGGGATTATCTCTCAGCTTACTCCTCCTTATACACCACAACACAATGGTGTATCGGAGCGGAGGAATCGCACCCTATTAGATATGGTGCGCTCTATAATGAACAATGCTGAGTTACCTATTTCCTTCTGGGGATTTGCACTAGAGACAGCTGCAGACCTATTGAATATGGTTCCCACCAAATCTGTGCCAACCACTCCATATGAGATATGGAAAGGAAAGAGACCATATCTTAATTATATTAGGATATGGGGTTGTCCGGCATATATGAAAACACAAAATCCGGACAAGCTCGGGGCAAAGTCCATTCTGTGTAAGTTTATTGGATATCCCAAACATTCGCGCGGGTATATCTTCTACCATACCGAAGAACAAAAGGTATTTGTTTCTCGGCATGCCACCCTTTTAGAAAAGGAATTTCTTGCAAAAGAGATTAGTGGCTCTGAGGTGGAACTGGAAGAAGTTCTAGCAACACAAACCACGACAGAATATTTAGTGGAACCAGAGGATTCAGTAGTACCCAATGAACCTCAGCCTCTCCGCCGATCTAGTAGGGTTTCTCATCCACCTGAGAGATACTACGGTTTTCTCGTTGATGGTGGGAGCGAGGATTGCATCATGGAAGATGATGACCCGACTAGTTTCGAGCAGTCCATCACGAGTGGTGACTCTGTGAAATGGCTGGATGCAATGCGATCTGAGATGGAATCCATGTACACCAACAAAGTATGGACTTTAGAAGTTGCTCCTGAAGGGGTAAAACCCATTGGGAGCAAGTGGATTTTTAAGAAGAAACATGGTGTAGATGGAAAGGTTGAGGCTTTCAAAGCTAGACTTGTTGCAAAGAGTTTTCGTCAACGACCAGGTGTGGATTATGACGAAACCTTTCTCCAGTGGCTATGCTTAAGTCCATCCGGATCTTACTTGCCATTGCTGCATACCATGACTACGAAATTTGGCAGATGGATGTTAAGACCGCCTTTCTAAATGGTGATTTAGAAGAGAGCGTGTACATAACTCAGCCAGAGGGCTTCATAGATAGTGGGAGCAGCGGAAAGGTGTGCAAGCTGCTTAAATCTATTTATGGGTTAAAGCAAGTATCGCGGAGTTGGAACATCTGCTTTGATGTTGTAGTCAAAGAGTTTGACTTCATCAAGAACGTAGATGAACCTTGTATCTATAAAAAGGTTGTAGAGAGTAAGGTTGTCTTCCTCGTATTGTACGTGAATGACATACTCTTGATAGGAAATGATGTTCCTATGCTGCAATCAGTCAAGCTCTTCTTATCACAGAGATTCTCAATGAAAGATCTAGGTGATGCCTCCTGCATACTGGGAATTATGATCTATAGAGATAGATCTAAGAGGATACTAGGATTGTCCAAATCCAGGTACATTGACACCATACTAAAGAGGTTTAGTATGGAAGAATCTAACCGTGGAAACCTACCCATGATATCTGGACTCACTCTCTCTAAAGAGATGTCTTCCAAGACTGATTTGGAGAGAGCTCGCATGCAAGGGATACCCTATGCTTCAGCAGTAGGCTCTATCATGTATGCGATGCTATGTACCAGACCCGATGTAGCATACTCACTAAATATAGTGAGTAGGTATCAAGCAGATCCTGGAGAGAGTCACTGGAGAGCTGTGAAGAACATTATTAAGTACTTGAGAAGAACTAAAGAGATGTTCTTGGTGTATGGTAACGGAGAACTCCAGGTGGAGTCCTTTACCGATTCGAGCTTCCAAAGTGATAAGGACGACTCTAAGTCGCACTCGGAATTTGTCTTTACCCTCAATGGAGGGGTAGTGTATTGGAAGAGTTCCAAACAGGAAACCGTTGTAGACTCGACGATGGAGGCTGAATACATCGCTACTAACGATGCTGCAAAAGAGGCTGTCTGGATAAAGAAGTTCATTACTGAACTTGATGTGGTTCCATCCATTCAGCATCCAATACCTTTGTATTGTGATAACAATGGAGCTGTGGCTTTAGCCAAGGAACCCAGGTCCTATCAGAAGTCCAGACATATTCTGAAGCGGTATCACCTGATCAGAGAGATAGTTTATCGCCGGGAGATCGAGGTCAGGAGAGTTGATACGAAGGACAACACCGCGGATCCACTCATGAAGGCCATTCCCCAGACACAGTTTGAGAGACTCTTCGGGATGCTGGGTATGAGATACTACAGCCTTAGTGCAAGTGGGAGATTGTTAGTTATATATATGCCCTAGAGGCCATTGTTGTACATATGATGTATATTATAGTGGATGCTTGGATATATATAGAGAGGAATTTCTTGCTCGTCATGATAGTATGCTATTTAGTTTTACTTTGTCTTAACATGTTGACTTGTATTAGTTTACTGTCTTGCTCTCAAATGTTGATAAAGCCCTTAGGATATGTACTCGACTACTGGGACTATGATGAGATCATACTAGTGGGGCCACGGTAGTCAACGAGTACATCCTATAACTGATCCTAGTCGAGGGTGTATCGAGATAGGGCATCGATACACCAGAGTAGACTAGCGTATACGAATCTTGACCCATATGATGGGCGATGGATGATCCCATATCCATCGGTGTTTGACATCAAAGATGGTGTACGGGTGCTCAGTGGAGACTGGGTACACTGGACGGACTCGCCGAGAACTCCCAGATGGTACTATACCTCACGTCAGATGGCAGTTCTCTGGTGACACTGGTACAGGTTAGTCTGTAGACCCGAGATCGTCATAGAGTCTTGTGTGATTTCCACTGTGCTTTGATTTCCATCATACCATGTCCAAGAGGGCGTGCAAAACGGTGGCTTTTGGGTACAGTCCCGAATCACATGGAGGCAATGAGCGATAGGAGGGGTTTCGTCTCTCCCGGTATAGGGAGTTGATGTTGTGCTGTGTTCGATTGGTTATAACTGGAAGTCCCTGGCCAGGGTGGATATAGAGTACTACTGGTAAGTGTTATCAGTAGGTTCTCGACCTATTATGAGCCTCATATCGACATGACTTATTGGTTACTGGGGTCTGACGTACACCACCCCTAGACCAGATATGCGACATATCAGACGAAGAGACCGGACTGTATGGTAGTGTTACTGATTGGATTCACAGGAGAATGTACAGGCTTGCTTGTTGATCTTCTGATCGCTCAATACCTGGGTGGCTGTTATGTTTAGCTGACTGTTTGCAGCTTGTGGGTGTTTGATATGATCATCACCTACTGCCGGCGTACTGACGATTCTTTAGAGTCCTACACAGAGGTTTCTTGACTCAGGCAAAACGGAGTAGGAGCATATATGTGATGTGTGCGGGACCGAGAATATTACGATATGAGATACCGTATTCTATTCTCGTAATATATGATATCGGCCGGATATATGTGATATAGCCGGGTCATCGGATCAAGTGTTGATTTGATGAACCAATACAGATTATATTAGTCGGTTATTTGAGAAATAGCCGGATTGTCGGATCAAGTGTTGATTCGATAATTTAATGTATAATTATATATGTGATATATTACATTATATTATCTAATATTGGCTCGCTTTATTGATTCATTTTCTCACCAGATAATATATTGATATATATGCGATATATGTTAATTGTATTATTTTCTTTTGTTACAAAAATATATTATATATGTGATATATAATATTGTAACAAGTTATGTTTACAAATGCAACATGATTAGTGGAGATTAAACAAGGTTAGGGTTTGATTTGGGTTAGACTTTTCTTGAAGCTTCTAGAAGCTTTTGTTTTGTTTTGTGCAAAGATATTATGTGTTGATATTTTGAAGATATTATTTAACCCAACCCAAACCCTTAACCCTAGTAAACTCTCTACATGAGTTAATGATTCATATTATTAACTCAAGGTTCATTTGTAAGCATAGTAACTTTTCATTTATTCATCACAAAAGAAATCATCTTCTTCTACCTCCTTGAAAAAGCTTCTAGCTTTTGAATTTGTGATGGATTAGTATGAGAAATTAATAATAAAATAGAGCATAAATCCTACTTCATCATCCTCATCTAATCTAGCCAATTAAATTAGGGTGTTCACTTCATTAATACTTGATTAGTGAGTGAGAGCTTGAGTTAAAGAAATTTCAAGGTAGATCATCTTAGAAAAGGAAGATTTCAAGTAAGCATGGATCGTTCGGATTGTGGAGCCTCTTTTGAGTCCGGGAGATCATGGATCGCGGCGAAAGAACCACTACTCGGAGCTTATGAAGCGAAGGAGCGGACTACAAAGGTTGTAATCCCTCTCTCTTAGTTGTAAAGATGTTTACTTGCTTGTTTAACCCTAATTATCTAGCAAAGATCCTCGCTTTAGCTTGTTCGGCACGTCTAAATTTTAAATCGGGCATGGTTGATGCCTTATAGACCCTTGTGACAGTGCCTAGTAACCCTACACTCGCCGAACGCTTTCTACGCTTCTTGTCGTCCTTGGCAGTGAGAAGTGATCTCCTCAAGACCTCCGTCAAAGGAACGTCATCATCCAAATCAGGAGCTGCCTCTAGAGCTGTTACGGCGACCGTCATCGGCTGCTTAAGCGAAGCCTCTTGCGGAAATACTGGGGGAGCTGGGGCCTCAGCAGCCGGCTCTGGAAGCGTCGCCGCATCACCACTGGGGATTGGCACCGCACTCGGAATAATCCGAGTCAAGGTAGTCCCTGCAACAAAATAAAATAAAGGGTCAAACCACGAATAAAGAAAAAAGGGAATGAAGGCACAATGAGCCGAAGTATACTAAGGCCCAAAGAAGCACGGAGCCTTTCCTCCTCTTCGAAAGTCTTTAGGGAAGCAGCAAGAGCCTCTTCGGCGGAGATATCTATTGAAGAAGAAAACATCAGTCAAAGCATAATAATAAAAATATATAATCGCAGAAAGATACGACTGAAGTCTACCTGACTGTGCAATGGTGATCAGTGCTGCTTCATCGCGAGCTAGTTGCTCGGAAACCACGATGGCAGCCTCCAGATTGGTATCATACGGCGCAAGAAATAAACCCTCATTGGTCCCACACTCACTTAAGCCTTCGCCGTAAGGAGCATGAGGCTCCTGGACGAATGCAAAGTCCGAAGAAAATAGCGACTTCTTCTTCTTTTGTGAGCAGCCGCCGGCAGCCGGCACCAAGAGCTTGCGCTTGGTGGGTAACTTTGGGCGACGAGTCCCGATCTCCGTACCCACGCCAGAATCGGGAGACGCTGCAGCCGCCGCTTCTATAGGCACACGAGGTAGAGGCTTATCGAGAAAAACACGCGGGACCACAGCCACAACAGCCTTTCTTACGGGAGGACGAATGATGGTCCGCCGCTTCAGGGGAACGGCTGGATTACCAGCTGGGACAGCACCCTTGCGATCAAGAAATAATTACTTTTCTTCCCTGATAATAGCACCCATCGCATGCTGGTACCACGCCACATATACGTTCAAGGCTTTTGGAACACAACTCGGTTTACTAATCAAAAAGTTGGACCCAGGGTTTAGGCGCATGAAGTGATGCAACACACTCCAGATACCCTCTTCAGTAGCAACGGGTTCTGCCAAGAAGGCCTCGAGGGGAACACCCTAATTGTAACCCGACTGCTGGGCAAAACGGTGCGGGTTGTATCTCATGAAAAGTGCCGAGTCATTTTTCCTGAACACCAAGTAGCCTGGCCTGATCGAGTACAAATGCAAGATCTCACGAGCCTTCAACGCGGGAGCCCCATCTTTAAAGATGTCTTACAGCGGTTGCATCGCCTTACTGGACTCCTTGCTGATATTCATGACCTTATCGACGAAGGTCATGCCATCCCCGACTGTACGCGGGGGAAGAATCAGACCCCGAGCTTCTCGCTGAGTCGGTTCCAAAGCGGAAGCGTCAACCAGCTGCATAACCCGAGGAAAATTATAACTTTCGTAGAAACGGGGCCGCTTGTGGACTCCAAAAGCGCCGAGCACATGCAACTCAAGCCATGAAGTGAAATAATGCATCGAAAGGTTTACGGGCTGCATCTTCGGTTGAGTGGTGTCTGCCGCCAAGCTCAAGCCATGATACAAATGAGCCAGCCCAGCAATCCTAATGGCAACCTGCGTCCCTTCAACCATTCGGTGAGCCGGGTAGAAAACGGACGGCCTCATGTAGCGAGGGTGCATGGGGAGCGCAAACCAGCTTAACCATAAACCAAGGAACCCTAAAAAGAATGCCTCTTCGTCGATGTCTTGAGCGGCGAGTTCTGCAAAGGGGACGACCGAGGCGTTTGGGAGGAAGAAATTCTTTTGATCTGCTTCCACTGTCGGCCGGCTATCCAAGCAAAAACCGAAAGGATCATCGAGCTTGGCAAACTTCACACCTTGTTTCGATAAGACTTCCGGGCGAAGAAAACGGGCGATGAAATCCGTAAAGCTGACCCCGTGGCTTCCGGATTCGAGAAACAGGCTCTCGTAAATATTTAACACCTTGATCAAGCTTGGGAATCAGTGCTGAATGGCATTCTCTGGTGTCAGACCCATCACTACCGATCAAGTGGCGAAAATGTACTTGTCAGGGGGTAATATCTCTTCATAATGTTCCCCTCTGACAGGCAGGCCGGAGATCTCCACATATTCCTCTAAAGAGATTGAAACTTCCCGATCTAATAGAAAGAAGGTGTGAGTTGGAACGTTCCATTGTTCCAGAAAAGCTTTGTCCCACCATACATGGGGCATGAATGCTGGAAGAGAGAAGTATAAATCGCGCGATACAACCCGAGCTTCAGCAGCTGTGATTTCTTAGCCGAGAAGATGTATCGAGCCTACTGCAGATATCCGGCTGAATGGCGTGGAGTCAAGCCTATCATGTATGGCTATCCCCAAGGGCGTGACTCGCCTTGACATATACGTTGCCCCAAGATATCCAAAGCCATTGGAGGCTGTACGAGTATTGCAGCCATAGAGGGCTGAAGGCAACCCTCCGAATTCCAGTTGACCTCCTCTACGACATATTTCACTGGGGGTGAGTCGGCGTAGTGAATGGCGGAGATCACCTCCGAAGGTGTTGCACAAGAAAAACTACGTCGGCCCTTGATAATTTAATTGTACCACGTCCCCCATAGATGAAGAGACTTTTGCTCTGGGTCGTGATCTTTGATCAGCGCGAAGACTTCCCAGTCTACTGGCGCGTTAGGGAATGCGCTCTCCGGACGAACAAACCGGAAAGAAATGTCGTAAGACATAGTACCTGCACGGAAAGAACGAGGGTTAGCCGTCAATTCTACATTCCAAAGCCTAGTACTTGATACTTTAAATTTATACCACACTGCAATGTAGTGGAAAAGGATCAAAGGGGACCCACAAAATCATGATGACGGCTCATCATTGATGAGACAGTCAATCATTAGAAAGAAAATCTTCAAAAAAGATTCTTATTCAATGAGAGATTTCTCGAACTAGGAGTTAACTCCTTTGAGAGCGGTGCTCTATTACAGAGGTCACCTCTGTCATTATGAGGGGAATAAAAAATTCCCTAAAATTTCTAAGAGCAATGCTCTGTCAACTTTAATGGGGAATAAAAATTCCCCAAAAATTCTGAGGGCCATGCTCTGTGAGAACGATGGAGTAATCCATCAAAACCCTAAAAAAGCAAAACTTTTTACAAAGTAAAAATTCCGAGATCTTTAAGATCTACAAAATGAACTCTAAGAGTTCTTCATTTAAGGGTTAAGAAACCCTAAAAAAGAATGGTTTTTCTTATCTATGATCAAAGAAGAGCAAAACTCTGGTTTTTAATTAACGGGTTAAGAAACCCTAAGAATCTTTAGGATCTGTGATCTAAGTAGAGGAAAGCTCTGTTAAGGGGTTCAAATCTTACCCAATTTTTGGACAGGGTTTTAACTCTTAAGGAATTTTCTTTGGGCAGAGAGCTGTGCTGTGAAAGAGAATTAAATTCTCAGAAAAACAAGAAGGAAAGAAGATGAACAGAAATCATCTTAAGGGCCAAAGGCCCTATTATAGGCGCTGGAAGTCGGTTCAACTTCCAAGTTGATCCAATGGTGGAAAAGCAGCAACCGCAGCACTTATGTGTGAGCCATGTGAGCGCAACGGTGGGGCAGCGCCTCATAAGAGAGCAAAGCCATCAGAGAGCAAAGCTCTATTTAAAATTTCAAAATTTGAAATTTGAAATGAGGCAGTGCATCATAAGAGTGCCAGCGCCAAGTGCGCCAGCGCCAGGAGTCAAATACTCTGAGGCAGCGCTCACGTGTAAGACACGAGAGCACTCGCGCCAATAGCACCAGCGCTAGGAGTCAAAGATTCTGAGGCAGCGCTCACGTGCAAAACACGAGAGCGCCAGCGCCAAGAGCGTCAGCACTAAAGACTCTGAGGCAGCGCCTCACGTGCAAAGCATGAGAGCGCTAGCACCAAGAGTCAAAGACACTGAGACAGCGCCTCACGTGCAAAACACGAGAGCGCTAGCGCTAGAACTAAACGTTATCCACTCTTGGATCAAAGTTCCAACAAAGATGATTAAAAATCATCAAATTATCAGAATAAAATTCTGTTGAGGAAATACTTCTCAAATTTTTCCAAACAGGAAAGATTGTGCTCTGTAAATCAGAGCATTGTTAGATCAAAGATCCAATAGTGATTAAAAATCACCAAGATATAGAATAAGTTCTGTATGGCAAAATATTTTCCCAATCTTGTTAAAAACAAGAAGATTGTCTTCTGTAAAACAGAAGCTCTAGGATCAAAGATCCAATGGTGGGAAAACATCCCCAAATCAATCAGAGAAAGATTTCCTTAACTGATTCAACAAATCAGCCTCCCATATATAAAGGACCCAAGACTTCAAGTCTTGCATGGAGGAACCCTCCCATAAACTTCAAGTTCTAGGAAAAGAAAAAAAAAGAAGAAAAAAGAAGAGCAAGCTCTAGGAAAAAGAAATTTTCTTCAAGGTAAATGATAATAAGTGAGATCATAACATCTCTTCGACTTTTGAGAGTTTAACTCTCACATAATAAGAACTCAGTTCTTTTTCTAGATCACAGATCCATAAGACAAGTTTCTTTTTTACAAAAACAAAGAGAGCACAGCATCTCATCAGAAAAAAAGAAGAACTTAGTTCTTAGATCTATGAGACAAATTCTCTTATGAATAAGAATTTAATTCTCAGAGCACAAAATTAATCAGAACTACCAAACAAGAGCCTTAGCGCTCCAATTTAAAAAGGAGCGCCTCAGCGCTCCAAGTTTGGCGCCCAGCGCCCAGCGCTCTAAACGCTATTTCATAAGAAGCGTTTTAGCGCTCCAAATCTGGCGATCAGCGCCAAGCGCTCCACGTGCTCCTCACGTTAGCGCTATTTTATAAGAGCGCTCTGTATTCATTGACTGGTGCTCAGCGCCATGCAAACCACGTGCTCCTCACGTGTGCTCTATTTCATAAGAAGCGCCTTAGCGCTCCAGGTCTGGCGCTCAGCGCCAAACGCACCATGTGCTCCTCACATGTGCGCTGAGGGAACACAAAGTGTTCTTTACATAAAGCGCTCTGCGCCATAAAGAGTGTTTAACACTCAATATAAAAACAAAAGAAAGAGGGGCGTCAGAAACCCAAATTAATGCTCAGCATTATTGAACCAAAAAGGATCGAGCCCAAACAGTTTTTCAACATTTTATTCATATCTGAGTGGACTGAGCCCAAGTTGGTCATAATTCAGATTAACTGAGCCCATGTGCTCACAATCTCTCTAACTGGTCTTAGTCCCAAACCCTGACTACAGATCTCTCAACCAACATTGGTTCGAGGATACGTCTTTTCACACCTCTGATATGTGTCGTTGTAATTCTTCAACGTCTTTAGAGAGGTGGCGGGTCCCGACAAGCAGAAACTTTACAGACTATGATTTCCTTAAACTCCATGGACTATGATATCCTTAAACCCAATGGCCGCAATATTCCTAAACTAAAACGATAGAGTCCAAACACTCTTTCTTCGGATCTAAATGATCCTAAAATCCTATTGAGTAGATCTTAGTCTAAAATTAGACTAACGTATCTTCAACAAACGTTTGAGTTGATCTTAATCTAAAACAAGATTAACGATCATTTAATCAACCTAAACCCAAATCTAAGAAAATATGGATTTGGACTAATCCACGCTCTACGGGCGACAACACAAATTAGTCTCCATATACAATCCACGGGAAACCTAAAACAAAACAAATACACACGACAAGAAGTGAACATTTGGAGAAGGAGAAACTGGTTATCGCTACGCGGTTACGTAATTAACAGCAGGGGCTTGCGCCTGCAAGAAAGAGCGTCCCCACAATCAAAAACCCCTCGCAAACTAGGGGGAATCTGACGAAGTTTGCTACAACGGACGCATCCGTCTAAACCTCCGATATACGGTGTCATAAATCAGCTTGGCATCTTCGGAGAGGTGGACGGATAAAACCCAAATAGCATCTTCTCCCCAGAATTCAAGCCGGATGTCCAAACGCCCCGGTCGCGTCTTCCGGCGGTGAACAAATACCTCCAAACTTAATTTTGATCGTCCCGAGCAAACTAGTTATTAAAGAGAAGAAGAAGAAAAAGAAAAAAAATTCCAGCACACATTCATAGGCAACACGATTGCACTGAGCATGTGCAACAAGCCTTTAAACCTCTAGGTGTCTCTAGTAGGAGGAATGTTGTCTCCTGAGGGTTTTCAGCGGATTACACCCACAAAATCCCATAATAAAAGAAAGATGATGAAAATTATATACAAAGATAAGGAACATATAAAAGAAATAACTTGAAAATAAGAGTTTCAAACTACACAAGCTTTTCGGTTGCCATAAGCCCTATCTTATTGGTCATGAAAAGATGTCAGCAATCATATCATCCCTCAATAAAAAATCACATTTAGTCTTCCTCCCTACCTTTCTTCCAAACATCGATCATATACCCTTACGTGTATGTAAAAGACATCCCTACACTTAGAGAATTCAATTCAAGCTATCATACTCTTGCCCATCTTCCTTAGTACTTTTTAGTCGGTGAATATTTTAGATAGGATTGCTCACACATTCTTCATGCGACCGTTAATACTTCTTGAGGTACTAACCGACCGATTACCAAATGTGCTCACTCATTTTGGCGTAATTAGCAATATCCTCGTCTTGCAACTCCTAAGGCTCAACAGTAGCTCCCAAACCAGTTGGTCTAAGGCACTAGGTGATAAAGCACCCTCGCTATATTTTTTTATTCTGCCTTAAGTAATTAAAAAACCAATGTTCATTTTTCTTCACCATTTTATTTTATTTATGTTTCACTTTTTTCCTTGATCTTCATACTAAGGCTTTTAGACAAGAGCATTTCAAGATATTCTCTACTAACCCAAGTTTCAAGATATGTGCAAATGCATATAGTAGGGTATCAACGTTTAAAAGTTTGGACTCAAGAATAAAGACTATTTTTCAGACTTAATTTTTATCCTCGGATTAGTAATTTCTTTCATTTTACAGCTCATGACTACCTCTTACTAGTTTTGTTTTAAAATATATAATTTTCTTGCTTTTCTTAAACTCTTTCTATCTTTCATATGTAATTTTTCATTTTCTAACTTTTATTACCAAGGATTTTTTTTATTCATTCATATATAAAAAAATTATATAGTGCCTAGTGCCAAATGATATTTTAGTAAATACAAACCTCCCTCCAAACCTGTTTTCAGCAGTGACCTCACTGATATTGTTCTTTGAGCGCATAAACTTGTAGACTTGGAAGGAAAATAATAGGGGTAAAATAATAATGAAATACTACCCCTAAATTTGTTTTTTGGCACGTACAGATATTCGGTTATATCTTAGTTCACTCACCTCCATTCTTATATGAAACAATGTTACCAAAATATGAAAGTGAGGCGGAGGAAAGTTAGTTATGATAAAGCGGCTCCTGTAAAAATAGGAGCTCTTCCGCTGGATCAGCGGAAAAGTACGGTTTTAATCTATGCCCTTTAACTTTAAAAATAGAACAGTTTTTAGCATTTTCTATATCCACTGCACGGTGCGGATACATATACCGCACCACAAAAGGTCATTTCCAACGAGATTTAAGCTTACCCGGATGAAGGTGAAGACGGGAATCGTAAAGAAGGACTTGCTGTTCCGGGGTGAAAGTTTTTCTAAAAAGGTTTTTGTCGTGGAACACTTTAGCCCGATTCTCTATTATAACCGCATTATCATAGGCTTCATCGCAAAGTTCGCAAAGCTCATTTAATTGCAGCTTCCGATAGCTGCAAGCTTGATCAAAATCAAAGTTAAGCTCTTTAATAGCCCACATTGCTTTATATTCGATCTCGACAGGAAGGTGGGAAGCATTCCCTAACACTAGTCGGTATGGAGACATAGCAAGATCGGTCTTATAAGCGGTACGAAATTCCCAAAGAGCATCCGTCAATTTGATGGACCAATCTTTACGGTTCTTAGAAACCGTTTTCTCCAAAATTTGTTTGATTTGTCTATTGGAGATCTCAGCTTACCCGCTCGTTTGGGGATGATAGGGAGTAGAAAGCTTGTGGTTGGTTTAATATTTCTGCATCAAAGCTTCGAAAGACCGATTACATAAATACGTCCTGTTGTCTCTAATTATAGCACGAGAGTGTTCGAATCGTGAAAAGATATTTTCTCTAAAGAACTTAATAACAACCTTGTTGTCATTAGTGCGATACGGTACTGCTTCCACCCAATTAGAGATATAATCAACCGCAAGTAAGATATATAAATTCCCAAAAAAGTTGGAAAAAAGGCCCATAAAATCAATTCCCCAAACATCAAAAATTTCCACAGCCAAGATAGGTTGGAGCGACATCTCATTTCTCTGTGAAATCCGACCCATGTGTTGACACCGTGGACAAGTTTTGCAATGATCATATGCATATTTAAATAATGTTGACCAATAAAAGCCACATTGCAAAATTTTCTCCGCCGTTTTCCATAGACCAAAGTGACCGCCACATGCCTGATCATAGCAGAAAGACAATACACTATTGTATTCATCATTAGGGACACATCGGCGAATAATTTGATTGGGACAATACTTAAACAAATAAAGTTCATCCCAGTAAAAGTGTTTTACTTAGGATCGAAATCGGTGATTGTCTTGTTTCGACCATTCGTTGGGTATAAGTCCCGTAGCTAAATAATTCACAATATTCATGAACCAAGGTTCGCAGGATATGGTCAAGAGTTGTTCGTCAGGAAAGGAATTGTAACAACCCAAACTTTCTGTACGAATTTTTTTAAAATACAGAAAGGGACACGTAATCCTGAACACGAGTTATAAGTTTGATTTACTTTTGAACAACAAGAAGGAGCTTGTAGCTCACTGGTAAGACTTTGCACTGTTGAGACATAGCACCAAAGTTCAAATCCTATCGGCCACATTATCTTTTTGTTTTATTTTCTTTTAATCTTTTAAAAGCCCAAGGGTCTACACATGCAAAACACGTAAACTGAAGAGACACGATATAAAAAAACATGTGCACTGAAGAAACCAAAGCGACAAGACACGTGGCACCAAACCCTAGACCCCCGTCGGTGAAAAACCGGCGAAAAGCCTTGTTTGGCCGGTACCACCAGGCCAACCGTAGGTAAAGCCCCCCATCTTTTCATCTCTGCAACCTTTCAGCTACCCCACTCTTTTCACATTGCTTGTTTTCTCTGCATCCATATAGAGAACATTAAATCACCCATTTAACCCAGTTTTAATGCATTTCTTTCACCCCCTAAACCCTAATTTTTCCCTATAAATACCCACTCCATTCTACCCCCCTCTCACTCAGAATTCTATTATAAAAACTATACAAAACTTTCATGTCCCAATAGTGTGCAAGTGAAGTTAGCAAAGGGCGAAGCTACGACGAAGTTCCGGCGACGATCCGAGGAGATTCCGGTAACGAAACGACACCCCGAGACTTTCCATAGCTTCATCTCTCTCCCCTCTAGTTCTAAAGCCAGTAAGTCCCATCTTCCCTCCCATCTTTTTCTTTAACAAGTTCCATTTCTAAAACCCGGCGGAAGCGGAGTTAGTTCGACTTCCGATTCGGTTTTCTTTACAAACTACACTTTTCTTTAGCAAGATAAAACCATATTCTCATATGTTGATTAATAAACATTAATAAACTCAATAAAATAAGTTTCATATCAAAATAATCATTTACATAATAATACTACAAATTATTCATTTTGACATTATAACCTTTATTCCTTTCTATACCTTTAGATAGTTCACGAGGTAATGACCTACCTCATTACAATGCTCATCCTTATCATAGCAAGATTGATTCTGGGATAATAGAATGCGGGAAAATACGACTTTACAAATAAATACCCTACACTTATAAAACCGTTTTCTATAAAAAGATGTATTAACAATTTCCATGCAATTGCGCCTCTACAACCCATTTTGGGGACCCCGTTCGGGATGGTGCAGATTATCGCACATTCTCGGGCTTATTAGAGCGAGATGCAGACCTCCGCTAGGAGCATTCGATCTCGATGGAATTTTTATACATTTTTTTCTTTAGAAAATGAGATTTCTATAAGAAAATAAATAAATTATTTTAATTAAATATCTATATATTTATTATAAAAATATCTATTTTAATTATTTAAATATTCCAAGATTTTCCAAATCAACAGAATCACTATTACATGAAAATACCATCCAAATACAATACAAGTACAACATTTCAAGAAAATACCATATACTATTAAATTAGGTTCTATTCACTAGAAATTTCACATTTATATAATACACATCTATGAAAACCCTAAAGACGATAATTAAATACTTGAGGTGTATTTTGGAATTATGCCAAAACTATTTTTATATAAAACCCCTTCAAGTTATACTAAATTACAATAAGGACCCTAGTAAACATATGTTTAAACGGGACCGGTCTCTTGAGCCTTAGGGAGCCGGAGATATGGGTGCTTGCCTATTTAAGGTAGACAATCTAACAAACGGTGTTATCAACACGGTAATTGTCTTGGAAAAAGACATAAATCCTGCTGTCTATGTGCAGCAGTTACCGATAACATCAAAATAATCAGGATTTCAAGTTCTTTTTAAAAAAGTGTCTGATTCGGACTGAGTCTCAATATAATCAATCTGACTTGAATGAGATTCAAGTATAAATTTACAATTCAACATGAATTCATATATTCAAGCTATATCAATTTATACCATTTAACTGAACCGAACCATGGATATACTCCATCTGCATATTCATCCATTATATCCATTCCATTTATTGATATCATGGTTTCGGTAAGTCATCCATCTATATAATTTATAATAGAAGACAAGACAATACAACCCATACAATCAATACAATCAGTACATAAACACTATGGGGTTATAACGGGATAGACTGGTATGGAACATTTTAAAGGTGGCTCAAGGTGGTCACTTAAGACGTAATTATATCCATGCCGTTGTTCCGTGGTATTATCGACGGAGCCTTATACTACGGGTTACCAAAGTCTCCAGTGTAAGTGGGACTCCTCTCGTATACACTGGCATTTTCTGTACCAAACTACAAACAACTGCGCTAACATTATAATAAAACATTATACAACTATACTCTCTCTGTGTGTCTATTCTACTTCTCTATCATCTTTGGGACTTATCGAGCGATTGTTCGCTGACGATATTCCTATTTCTCTTCTTCTTTGTAATGTTGTCAGGAGGACCCGACACTGAGGAGTACGACACCAGTCAGGAGCATTTGGAGTAGGCCCTTGAGCAGTACACCAAAGACCCAGAGCTGTAGCCACTTGTACTTATTCTATTTTTATTTCTGTTATGCCATTGTTTAGGCATCGCTTTCTATTCATGTATTTACTTTCCAGTAATACCTGTAAAAGAATATTAATAAATAAAGTTATTGTTCATTTACATCTTGTCTCTTGTGTATTTTACTTTATATTGCTTAAATACGCTTAGCGTGTTTACTTCTGAGTAAATGCGTAGTGGCGTCATCGCGCCCTCTGCCCGTATAGCATGAAGCAGGGCGTGACAGGTTTTGTTGGTGGCCCATGCAGGTCGGTGCTGCATGAAACCCTGCCATGCATATCAATTATGCGTGGACAACCTAAGAAATATAACACAAGAACCAGCAACTAAAACATTGTTTACATATCCCTTAAATCTTACCATTTCATATATTTTGAATCTGTCCTAACCCAAATTTTTCTTTCAAGGTTATGGATTTCCCAAACAATACTAGCACCAACTTCAACAACACTCCACCACCACTACCGATTACACATGCCGTAGCTGCTCCGATCAATGAGCAAACGGTACTGCTTGAGGCTATCCGCAGCCTTCTGGAGGGACAGCAGCAGCAGACTGCTATCTTGATGAACCGTCCCGAGGCAGAAGCACCTGGGATGAAACAATTCAGAGCCTTACACCCCAAGCAATTCTCAGGAAAAGAGAGCCCCTTAGAAGCTGAGGAATAGGCTCAGAGTATTGAAAATGACCTGGCAACAACATAAGTGCCAGAGATAGCTTGGGTTCGAGTTGCGAAGCTGCAGCTCACTGACAATGCACGGGTTTGGTGGAAGACGGAAGAAAGTCGTCTTCATCAGCCAATCGAATGGAAGACTTTTCGTGACATGTTCAACGCAAAGTAATTTTCCGAGACTGCCCGCTTTGATATGGAACAGCAATTCATCATCTGCAACAGGGTTCGATGTGGACCAAATCTGTAGATGAGTATGATGCTGAGTTCACCATGCTCAGCAGGTAAGATATGTCTCAATGTTCGATTTAATATCACATACCACACAGCTAACACAAGACCGTAACAGGTTTGCGGCCCATCTCATACCGACTGCTAAGATCAGGGCCAGAAGATTTCAGCAAGGGTTAGATCCAGAGATCCAAGCTGCCTTAGCTAGGGGATTTCCCAACCTATGATTTTTCTTTGAAGGCTGCCAGAAGATACGAGGCAGTGATGAAGAGGAAGGGCAGACCTCAATCTGCTGGAGTGAAGTGCCCTGCCACTCAGATGGCAGGAGGAGCCTCTTCAAGGCCAACTATTGAATGGAGGAGACCGGAAGAAACCAATAACCAACCGAGTCCAGATTTTTTCTTCTATTGCAAGAGGGATGGACATTTGTGGAAGGACTGTAGGCGCGCAAAAGGCATGTGCATCCAATCACGGAATTGGAACCTGTCCCTATAGACGCAACTCAGCTCACTCACCCACCAACTATCCGCAGCGGCCAGCTATCCAGACTTCTGCACCTCGTCTTGCACTCCCATCTCCACCTCCTGCACAACCTACTCGCCAATTCCATCAAGCACTGAGGAACATGCCTCGAGGGCAGAGAAACATGCCCCAAGGACAGATGAATGTACCTCCGGCTATGAGGAATATACCACGGCGTCAGGCTTTCACTTTAGCAGCCGTAGAAGCCGAGACTGTAGACCAAGATAACCCTGCTAATTTCCTCACCTCTTTTTCGATCTTACCAAAACTTTCGCATTCTTTAGTTCTTCCAAATATTTTTCATGCACTATCAATAGTAAATTGTTTTGAATCTGTTACACTTTTCTTTTATAAATTTCAAGGACGAAATTTTTATAAGGAGGGTAGAATGTAATAACCCAAATTTTCTGTACGAATTTTTTTTAAATACAGAAAGGGACACCTAATCCTGAACACGAGTTATAAGTTTGATTTGCTTTTGAACAGCAAGAAAGAGCTTGTAGCTCACTGGTATGACCTTGCATTGTTGAGACATAGTACCAGAGTTCAAATCCCATCGGCCACATTATCTTTTTGTTTTATTTTCTTTTAATCTTTTAGAAGCCTAAGGGTCTACACGTGCACAACACGTAAACTGAAGAGACACGGTATAAACAAACATGTGCACTAAAGAAACCAAAGCAACAAGACACGTGGCACCAAACCCTAGCCCCCCGTCGGTGAAAAACCGCCGAAAATCCTTGTTTGGCCGGTACCACCGGGCCAACCGTGGGTAAAGACCCCCATCTCTTCATCTTTGCAACCTTTCAGCTACCCCATTCCTTTCACACTGCTTGTTTTCTCTGTATTCATACAAAGAACATTAAATCACCCATTTAACCCAATTTTAATGCATTTCTTTCACCCCCTAAACCCTAATTTTTCCCTATAAATACCCACTCCATTCTACACCCCTCTGACTCAGAATTCTATTACAAAAATTATACAAAACTTTTAAGTCCCGATAGTGTGCAAGTGGAGTTAGTGAAGGGCGAAACTCCGACGAAGTTCCGGCGACGATCCGAGGAGATTCCGGTGACGAAACGACGCCCCGAGACTTTTCATAGCTTCATCTCTCTCCCCTCTAGTTCTAAAGCCAGTATGTCCCATCTGCCCTTCATCTTTTTCTTTAACAAGTTCAATTTCTAAAACCCGACGGAAGCGAAATTAGTCCGACTTCCGATTTGGTTTTCTCTAAAAACTACACTTTTCTTTAACAAGATAAAACCATATTCTCATATGTTAAACTCAATAAAACAAGTTTCACATCAAAATAATCATTTTTATGACATCTATCACATTTTTACATAATAATACCACAAACTATTCATTTTGACATTATAACCTTTATTCCTTGCTATACATTTAGATAGTTCATGAGATAATGACCTACCTAATCACAACACACATCCATATCGTAGCACGATTGATTTTGGGACAAAAGAATATGGGAAAATACGACTTTACAAATAAATACCCTAAACTTATAAAACCGTTTTCTATAAAAAGATGTATTAACAATTTCCATGCAATTGCGCCTCTACAATCCATTTTAGGGACCCCGTTCAGGATGGTGTGGATTATCGCACATCCTCGGGTTTAGTAGAGCGAGATGCAGACCTTCGCAAGGAGCATTCGATCTCGATGGAATTTTTATACATTTTTTCTTTAGAAAATGAGATTTCTATAAGAAAATAAATAAATTATTTTAATTAAATATCTATATATTTATTATCAAAATATCTATTTTAATTATATAAATATTCCAAGTTTTTCCAAATCAACAGAATCACTATTATATGAAAATACCATCCAAATACAACACAAGTACAACAATTCAAGAAAATACCATATACTATCAAACTACGTTCTATTCACTAGAAATTTCACATTTATGAAAACCCTCAAATTATACTAAATATACATCTATGAACCCTAAAGACGATAATTAAATACTTGAGGTGTATTTTGGAATTATGCCAAAACTATTTTTAGATAAAACCCCTCAAATTATACTAAATTACAATAAGGACCCTAGTTAACATAGGTTTAAGCTGGACTAGACTCTTGAGCCTCAGGGAGCCGGATATATGGGTGCTTGCCTATTTAAGGTAGAAAATCTAACAAACGGTGTTATCAACACGGTAATTGTTTTGGAAAAAGACACAAATCCTGCCGTCCTTGTGCAGCAGTTACCGATAATATCAAAACAATCGGGATTTCAAGTTCTTTTTAAAATAAGTGTCTGACTCAGACTGAGTCTCAATATAATCAATCTGACTTGAATGAGATTCAAGTATAAACCTACAATTCAACATGAATCCATATATTCAAGCTATATCAATATATACCACTTGACTGAACCAAACCATGGATATACTCCATCTGCATATTCATCCATCATATCCGTTCTATTTACTGATATCATGGTTTCGGCAAGTCATCCATCTATACAATTTATAATACAAGACAAGACAATACAATCCATACAATATACATAAACATTACAGGGTTATAAAGGGGTAGACTGGTACGGAACATGTTAAAGGTGGCACAAGGTGGTCACTTAAGACGTAATTACATCCATTCCGTTGTTCCGTGGTATTATCGACGGAGCCTTGTACTACGGGTTATCAAAGTCTCCGGTGTAAGTGGGACTCCTCTCGTATACACTGGCATTTTCTGTACCAAGCTACAAATAACTGCGCTAACATTATAATAAAACATTATACAACTATACTCTCTCTTTGTGTCTATTCTACTTCTCCCTCATTTTTGGGACTTACCGAGCGATTGTTCGCTGAAGATATTCTTATTTCTCTTCTTCTTTGGAATGTTGTCAGGAGAACCCAACGCTGAGGAATATGAGACCAGTCAGGAGCATTTGGAGCAAGCCCCTGAGCAGTACACCGAAGACCTAAAGCTGTAGCCACTTATACTTATTCCATTTTTATTTCTGTTATGCCATTGTTTAGGCATCACTTTCTATTCATGTTTTTACTTTCCAGTTGTACCTGTAAAAGAATGTTAATAAATAAAGTTGTTGTTCATTTACATCTTGTCTCTTGTGTATTTTACTTTATATTGCTTAGATACGCTTAGCGTGTTTACTTCTGAGTAAATGCGTAGAGGCCTCGTCACGCCCTCTGCCCGTATACCGGGAAGCGGGGCATGACAGGAATCATTTATTGGCAAAGTCAACGTTGGTGAAGATGAGATGCGTGAAAGATGGTCGGCTACGATATTTTCACATCCACTCTTGTCTCGTATGATAAGATCAAATTCTTGTAACAATAGAATCCAACGTATTAGCCTGGCTTTAACATCCTTCTTCGATAAAAGATGTCTTAGGACGGAGTGATCGGTGTAAACTACAACTGAAGAGCCAATCAAGTAGGGCCTGAATTTTTCTAATGCAAATACAACTTCCAAGAGTTCTTTCTCAGTAGTTGTATAATTCATTTGGGCATCGTTCAAGGTCCAAATTGCATAGTAAATTACATGTGGCATCTTATCAATGTGCTGTCCTAAAACTGCACCAATAGTAAAATCAGATGCATCACATAAGCCCAAATCGGTGATTCCAGTCCAGAGATGACAGAACGGGAGATGTAGCGAGGGAGCTTTTAAGTGATTCAAAAGCAGCCTCGTAATCCGAATCGAAGTGAAATATTGTATCCTTGGCCAAGAGAAGAGTTAAGGGTCTAGCAATTTTGCTAAATTTTTTAATGAATCTCCTATAAAATCCTGCATGACCAAGAAAGGATCCTATATCTTTAACGCATTTGGGAGGAGGAAGGTTATGGATGACATATATTTTAGCTCTGTCAACCTCCATGCCTTTTCGTGAAATGACATGCCCAAGGACTATACCTTCTTGAACCATGAAATGGAATTTTTCCCAATTCAAAGTTAAATTCTTATCTTTACAGCGGTTAAGAACGGCGTCAAGATGACAAAGGCATTTCTCAAAGGAGTCCCTAAATATGGATAAATCTTCCATTAATATCTCCAGAAAATTCTCGACTATGTCCGAGAATATCCCTATCATGCACCGTTGAAATGTAGCAGGAGCATTGCATAACCCAAAGGGTATGTGTCTATAAGCGAAAATACCGAAAGGATAAGTAAATGTTGTCTTATCTTGATCCTTTTCGATGATGGGGATCTGATCATTGCTGGAGTATCCGTCCAAGAAACAGTAGTATTCATGCCTGGCTAATCGTTCTAACGTCTGGTCAATGAAAAGTAGAGGGAAGTGATATTTCCTTGTTGCGGTATTGAGTTTTCTATAATCAATACATACCCGCCATCCAGTTTAGATGCATGTTTGGATCAACTTATTAGCCTCATTAGTTATGACCGTGATGCTAGACTTTTTAGGGACTACATGAATAGGACTTATCCATTGGTTATCAGATATTGGGTAAATAATTCTATTATCTAGGCATTTGATGATTTCTTTCTTTACCGCCTCCTTCATGATGGGATTCAACCATTTTTGTGGGTCTCGGACTTGTTTGACTTCATCCATCAAATGTATATGATGTTCAAAAATCAAGAGACTAATCCCTTTGATGTCTGCCATTGTCCAACCAAAAACTTACCGATTTGATCTCAAGTCCGATAAAAGAGCGCTCTCTTGCTATAAAGCTTAAGAAGCTGATATGATGACGGACAAAGACTCATCCTCACCTAAATATGCATATTTAAGATGAGAAGGTAGTGACTTGAGATCTAGTGTTGGCGGGAAGACGATAGACGGTAGGGTAGGGGAATGACACTCGGACTCCCTAAGAGGTTCATCACTCATGTAAGAGATTGATTCGGAAAGCTCGACTAACTTTTGCGACAAGTCAATGGATTTGAATTCAGGGGTGGACCTGTCGAAAGTGTCTTCACTAGTATAATAATTTACTGGATCAAATAATGACACCCTAATGTCGTCGAGATCATCATAGCAAAGTTCCTCAACTTCGCAGTTGTCGGAAGCTATCTCGTTGACAGAACAAATATTGATTAGATGAGCAGAAGGTTCAGATGGTTGACTTCTTATCTTGTAAATGTTAAGCTCGATTGTCATCTTCCTGAAGGATAGGTTCATGGAATCGTTACAACAATTTATTACAGTATTGGAAGTTGCTAGAAAAAGCCGACCTAGAATCACCGGGATTTGGTTCCATGGGTTCGCCACAGACTGTGTATCTAAAATAATAAAGTCCACAGGGAATATAAATTCTCCGACCTTGATTAATACGTCCTCTAGCTCTCCCCTAGGTTGGGCGATAGATCGATCGGCCATTTAGAGAGTGCAATGCGTAAGTTTCAACTCTCCTATAACTAACTGCTCATAGACAGAATACGGGAGCAAGTTAACACTAGCAGCTAGATCGAGTAGAGAACAATTGATACTTTTACCCACCATAGTTATCAATATTATAGGACAACCGGGGTCCTTACATTTCTTAGGCAATTGTTGGGTAAAAGCCGTACTCACATTACTCGTTAAGAGCACCTTTTTAGGTACTTGAGTTTTCCTCTTCCTAGTGCACAAGTCCTTAAGAATTTTCGCATAAGATGGAACTTGTTGAATAGAATCTAGGAGAGGAATATTTATATTAACTTGCTTAAATATTTCCACAATCTACTCCGTTTGTGCATTAGGTTTGTTGGCCTTCAACCTGTTTGGAAAATGAGCTTTATCAATAAAGGTTGGGTCTAACATTGGAGGAGAAGTTTGTGGGGATGGAATGGATCCCAGAATTAGAGTTGGGATCATTTTAGGTTGACTCAAGGAAGTAGGCCGAGGGTTTGAGTCTAGAGAAGAACGGAGAAAAGATTCGGACGAAGTGGGTGGACTATACGAATTCGGGTTAGAAGAAGTAGCCGGGGTTTCATTTGATTCAACGTCATCAACGTGTTCACCAACATGATTGTTTAGCAATATTCCAGATCTCAAGGTGGTTACGGCACTCACATTATGAATTTGTGAGTGGCCAGAATTCGGTAAAGATTGAGATGGAAGTTTCCCTTTCTCTCTCTATCACTCATCGCGTCATTTAACTATGCAAGTTGTTCTTCTATCGATTTTATGCTTTCACCGTGGGAAGCGGTGTGCTGCACTAATGTTTGGATAGAAGATGTTAAATTAGCCGTCGTTTGCGTAGAATGTTTAATAAACGTTTCCAAGCTTCGTCCGAGGCAAAGGATTTTTCGGTACCGGTCATTGGGAAAGAATTATTATAAGGTGCAAAATTGTTGGCCGAATTTTGAAAATATTGCGGTTGAAAGGAGTGCTGACTTTGTTGTGGTGCTTGCTATTGCTGTGGAGGAGGCTTTTGATAGTTATTTTGGCTTGGGAACGGATTTTGTGTTTGAGTTTGGTTTTGGTTCCAAGCAAAATTAGGAAGATTCCTCCATCCCTGATTGTATGTAGAAGAATAAGGATCGTTTCTAGGTCGTTGCTGAAAAATAGCATTAGTTTGTTCTTGACCTTAAAACGGATGATTCAAAGGACATTCTTCTGTTAAGTGTGATGGGTCAGAACAGCAACCAGTTTTTGGGAGCGTAACGTGGTTTAAGAATGCTGATGAGAATTTGTTTTCCATAACTTCGAGTTTCTTTTGCATCGCTGCCATTTCGGCTTTCACTGCGATGGAAATATCGAGCTGATGGATGCCTGACCTAGAAGATGATATTGGTCTAACGCTTTCCCACTGTAAAGTTTGTTCAGTTAGATCTTCCAGGAATTTCCAAGCTTCGCCATCGTCTTTAGACATGAAATGACATTGGCAAATGGTTTCTAGCATCTGTTTTGTTGCTGGATTAACACCCTCATTTATAATGCGGAAAGTTTCCATCTATCGATTCCGTGATGAGGACATGGACAAGCAGATCTTTAAACCGTTCAAAGCATTTCCAAAATGGTTCGTTAGGAAGTTGGGTAAACTGGTTAATCTCGCTTCGAATATGGACGGTCTTAAGATTGGGATAAAATTTCTTAAGGAATGCTATAACGAATTCATCCCATTTGGCGATAAAGTGTGTGGCAGTGCTATAAAGCCATTTTTTGCTAGATCGCACAAAGTAAAAGGGAGAAGACGTAATCTCATAGCATCCATAGAAAGTTGTGTAGTGCACATCATTGCACATATGTTTTCGAATTTGGTTATGAAAACGTATGTATCTTCGGATTCAAGACCATGAAATTTGGGCAACAGGTTGATGGAGTAGGGTTTAATTTCAAAATTATCCTCATTGGCTGGTGGAATATACAGACAAGTAGGAAGGGGATCGCGTATCGGGCAGCATCTTTTTTGACGAGAGATGCACGGTGGATTCTGCTCACCTTCGGGTGGTGGCAGGGTGTTGTTGTGAAAATCTGATGAAGAACCGTCCATCTCGATCGATACGATGGGTGGAGGAGAAGTAGAAGATGAAAAAGTACCGACTTCGAAGTCAATAGAAAAAAGACGGACAAGACGGGCACTGGAATCCCGTGTCCAGCCGATCATGCACTAAGCGGGTTTAGTGCACGTGGCAGCGTGTGAGAGAAAGATTTTAAGAAGATTTGTTTTGAAAAAGTCGGATGTGAGGGTTGACTCAACAAATCACAAAATTCACAATCAACCTTAGAACTAAGGTCACCTAGGTCAAGCACTAGACCGCTCCTAGACTTCCAAAGGATAAGCCGCAGGATCAATCCTCTACCATCTCTTTATCACTCTTGTAGCCAGGTAAGTGCCAGGTAAGTAGGAGGTATCCGCTATACGAATCACGAAAATAGCGGGCCTAATTAAGTAATCACTTTTCTTAGTCACACTTTCCTAGACACTACAAGATAAATATGGATAAGCGATAGATTATCCACGACCCTCCTCTGTCCTAATTGAGCGCGACAGTCCATATAGGCTTGGTCCAGATATTTTTTAATTAATGTAAGGTGAAAATATGCTCGTTTTGTGATTTTTGGGGTCCAAGAAGGGTAATGAAATCCCCACCTAATCTGGATTTGGGTTATTGCCCCTTAATGTCCGTTTGAGATATGCACAAACAAACCAATATCAAAATACACAAAAATATTTTTGAGCGGCGATATTTGCAAAGAATCCTGCAGTCAAAATCAGATTATTGGAGGTTTAAAGGAGAGAGAAAGATCAGAGAAAGATACCAAAGAAGTTTGGCGACGCAACTCCACCAAGCCACCGCGCTTCCACCGCAAAATGCTTGCTTATGCCACGGTTCCGCCGCACTATGGTGCGTTCGTCTGCTGATTTTTCTTCAGTGCCCTCTAATTCTCCTCCGGTCCTCGTTGAAAGTCTCTGAATCTCTATTTTCTTGCTCCAGTGACTCCAGATTCCCTTGTAAAATTCGCACACTAATCGTTAAATACACAATATACGGTTTTGGTTCTCTTTTATAATATGTTACTGGATTTTAGAAGAATTCAACACGAATAGTAAGAAAAAAATTACGCACGTGTCCCCGGAAACATCGCCATTTGATTGATGTGTTTTTAAAGAGAAGCGCTTGTAAATAAAGTAATCGCAATCAGGACGGTGTCGCTAGTAGCTAGCCATGATATGTACGGGTCGTCCGTAGGGAAACGTGAATTTTTTTCTTGATTTAGACGAGTTGATGGAAGAAGGGTGATTGGTTGTAGTTACGAATATACTACGGATATAGAATTTATGAAGAAGAGGTTTGTATGGTTCATATGACTTAGTAGTAATGGATGACTAATTAAAATGCCTCCTTTTATCTTTTAATAGTTTAAAACTAGATCGATAGTGATGAATGTGGATTAGGGTTCTTTTGGAAGAAACTAGAGTTTCCCCACTCTTAAACCTTTTCCTTACATTGATCTCTATTCATGTCTAGCCTTTACTAAAATAAGTGTTAAACAGATCTCGAATCGTGGTCATGACTAGCAATAAATTGGTAGCGCACCCGATTAGGATGTTAACATTTGTTTTGGTAAAGTTTATAGACTTTAAAATGTAGAAAAGGAGTTAATGATTTTATCATCCATTGATTTATCCTATTACTCGCTCATGGTTTGAGATACAAGAAAAGATGAAGAAAAAAACATGATTAAGATGCAGAAATAAAATGCAGTAAGTAAATGCGAAAAGACTAATAAAAAGACTACATTTATTAATCAACTATTGCATACAACTCTCTGTACAAAGCAGATTACAAAGAACCATATTTTTTTCTTTCGCTCTCTCTCTTGTTGAAGGTAGATGACTAGCTGATGATCACCTGGATGCGTGGATCGTTTTAGATCTCTTGATCTCTTCGGTTTGATGATCTTCAAAGTGTAGCTCTCAGACCCTTAAATAGTCATCGAAGCTAGAGACCGCAGTTGCTAGATGTTAGGATATCCTGATACGATCTCATACACCAAATCTCAAATCCTACGGCCACAAAGGGACCGCGGATCCACCGCAAATATATGTGTTTGGCCGTCCAACCGCGGCGCAATAGTGGGATCAGGTCTTGAGATTTTTTCTGCTCTCTTGTGTTGACATGTGGAGATCCTATAGATATCTGGATTTTGAGAATCTAACTCTGAGTCTCTGCCGTTGCTAGATCTTATATTTTCCCTTAATATTTCGGCAGATTTGATTCCGACATCTCGGATCTCTCGATTTCCAAACCTGAGCTAATATCTGCATAATATCTCACGCCAGAGTGTTAGTAGTATTTGTTATTATTGAGATATTATCCTAACCATTTTATATGATATTAAATCTTAAGAATATTGATTAGAAATATTTGATATGATATGCATATTTTAATTACAATACTTCATTTAAATATATATGCATGTATTTTCCCTCATTATGCTAAGCACTCAATCGTTTTGGTTGCATATAAAGTGCTAAGCACTTTTTGTATTGCCTCCACGTGAGGAACACGTGCGGCGCTGGGTGCTGCCCAATCAGTGCTAAGAACTTAGCTGTCTTTGGCTGCATAGGGAGTGCTGAGCACTTTTATTCAGCGCTCACGTGTGTTTCACATGAGGCGTTGGCCTTCTGTTTTGGACGCCCGCGTGTTTTTCACATGAGGCGCTAGGCGCTGTTAAAAGGGGGCACCCACGTGAGGAGCATGTGAAGCTTAGTTTTTTTTCTTTTCCTTTTTTAGATATTAAATCTCTGTTAATGACATTTTGAACATTAATGATCACCAAGATCTTCGTTTTTTTGAAGATCTGGGATCAGTTTTTTCTTTAAGAACTAAATTATTTTATAGGTTCCTTTCTCCTTTTTTTCTTTTGGACTTAGTTCTTTTCTGAAATTTTGATTCTCAAGAATAAGATCTTCCCGATAAGAATTAAATTCTCAACTTATGAAAGACTTGTCTTGTGGATCTCAAATGCAGAGAAAGAACTAAGTTCATTAAAAAGGGTTAAACCCTTAAATGTGATAGAGATATTTTGATATCTTTTCTTAGCCTAGGGTTTTGAGAAGGAAAGTATTTTTCTTTGAGAATTGAATTCTCTGTTCTTTTTGAGAGCTCCCTATATTTTTGCAGAAGCTTATAGGGGTTTTCTCTATTTTCTTCTGTCTCTCTCTGTGTCGTGGTTTTCTATGGTGTTGAGACTTGAAGTTTTGGGTTCTTTATATAGTGAAAGCAAATTGTTAATTGGTTTTGAGAAAATCTCTCATCGAGAGATTCTAATTAATTTGGAGAATTTTACTCGCCATTGGATTTTTGATCCAATGACTTCTGTTTTTACAGAATATGATTTTTGTTTTTAATGAGATTGGGGAAATATTTTCCGCTGTACAGAATTTATTCTGTAAAACGGTGATTTTTTAATCACCATTGGATTTTTAATGCAAGGGTTCTCTGTTTTACAGAGAGCAATCTTTCTTATTTAGAAAGATTGAGCGAATATATTCCAAAATAGAATTTTATTTTATAATTGGATTTTTGATTCAACCGAGAGTATCTTTCTTATTTTAGAAAGATTTGGGAAATGTTTTCTCCCAATAGAATTTGATTTTGTATTTTGATGATTTATCATCTCCGTTAGATTTTTAATCGAACGGCTCTGTTTAACAGGGAGTATTGTAGAATTTTAATTAAACCTGGGCGCCGGCGCTCATATGTTATGCACGTGGGCGCTACTTAAAAATTTAATTCTTATAATGTGTATTTATGAGCTTTTCACATTAGCACCCGTGTGAGGAGCACGTGCAGCGCAATCTAAGATTTTAACTCTTATGTAATGAACTCTTCTGTGCTTTGCACATTGGCACCCGCGTGAGGAGCACATGCAGCGCCATCTAAGAGTTTAACTCTTATGAACTCTTCTGTGCTTTGCACATTGGCGCCCGTGTGAGGAGCACGTGAGGCGCCACCATAGGATTTAATCTTATAAGATTAGCTCTGACGCTGGCGCCCTCATGGAGAGCACTTGAGGTGTTACCTCATTGAATTCTATAGAGCTTTGCTCTTTTAGTAGGTTAAATATATTGGGGAAATATGGACATCCCAAATTTCGATGTTGTGTTGGGAATGGACTGGCTGGGAGTTTTCTATGCTACGATTGACTGCCGTCAAAGGACGGTAATATTTGAGATACCAGATCGCTCAGTCTTCTACTTCAAAAGTGGAGATATATCATTGGAGCCAGGAATCTTCTGTGCTAAACCAAAGAATGCAGAAGTGTTTACTCTACCGGCAGAAGAAGAAAACCCAGAGGTAGTTTGAGAGTTTGAGGATGTGTTCCTTGAATATATAATAGGTTTGCCTCCCGATCGAGCTCTTGAATTCAGCATTGATTTACTACCTGGTGCGCAACCGGTAAATCAAAGCTCAGTACTGGTTAAGTCCAAAGGGATTGAAGGAGATCCGCACTCAGTTGGACGAACTCCTGAAGAGAGGTTGGATTCGTCCCAGTACTTCAAGTTAGGGATCTCCAGTATTACTTGTGAAGAAAAAAGAAGGTTCATACAGGATGTGTGTAGATTATCGAGCTCTGAACGAAGTGACGATCAAGAACAAGTATCCACTACTACCATCGATGATCTTTTTGATCGGCTAAGTAGGTATTGTGTATTTTCGAAGCTAGATCTTCGTTCGGGTTATCATCAGGTGAAGGTCAAAGAGTTCGACATTCCGAAGACGGTGTTTAGGACTCGATATGGTCATTATTCATATCTTGTAATGCCATTTGGAGTGACTAGTGCATTTGCTATATTATTGAATCTGATGAACCAAGTTTTCCGAGAGTACTTAGATAGGTTCATTTTCATCTTCATCGACGACATCCTGGTGTATTCAAAGGATCGGAAAGAACATGCCGAGCATTTACGGATTGTCCTGGAGACATTGCGACAACATCAGCTCTATGCCAAGTACAGCAAGTTTGAATTTTGGCTAGATCAAATCGGATTTCTCGGACATTTCGTTTCAGGCGAAGGAATCTTGGTAGATCCAGCTAAGGTGTCAGCTGCCAGCCAGTGGCCGACACCAAAGACGGTAAAAAATATACAAAGTTTTTTGGGATTAGCAGGATACTACTGACGATTCATTAAAGGATTTTAAAAAATTGCAGCCCCTGACCAAGCTCACACGTAAAGATGACGCATTCGTGTGGTCAGAAGCATATGAAAAATCTTTTGTAGAACTCAAATCAAAATTTTCAGCTCCTATCCTTGTAATACCGAATCAATCTGGAGGATTCATCGTACATTGTTATGCGTTCGGTAAGGGATTAGAATGTGTTCTACATCAGCATGGAAAAGTTGTGGTTTTCGCATCAAGACATATAAAAGTACATGATCGCAACTATCCAACATATGATCTGGAGTTGGCAGCCGTTATCTTTGCACTTAAGATTTGGTGCCACAATCTTTTGAATGAATGGGTGGATATATACACTGACCACAAGAGTCTGAAGTATATATTTACTCAGAAGGAATTAAACATGCAGCAGAGAAGATGGCTAGAACTCATGGCGGACTTCGACATTAACCTACAGTATCATCCTGGGAAGGTGAATGTAGTTCCTGATGCACTTAGCCGCCGACCATTAGAAATGAATCTCACCGCTCAATGGAAGCTACAACAGGAATTGCATGGATTGGCAATCGAAGTAGTTATGCCAGGTAACGATTTGTATTTGATGAACTTACAAGTCCAGTCCGCTATTGTCAATCAGATCAAAGCAGCTCAAGCAAATGATGCAAAACTATAAAAGATCCGAGAACAGGTAGAAAGTGGACTTCGAACTGACTTCATCATCCACGAAGATGGATCCTTAAGATATGGAAGTCGATTGTGTACCAAACGGCCAAGTTCAAGAAGAGTTGATGAATGAAGCTCACAACTCTCTTTATTCTATACACCCCGGTGGTACGGAAATGTCACGACCCAATTTAGGAACGCGACTGGCACTTAAATCACACGACATCAAAAGGCGTAACGCAATTCAAGTAAACCGAAAACCCAGAAATCTAAACCAAGAAAAGAAGTAAAGTGATAAAACATTAGTTAAAAACATTTAAAATCTCAAGTTAAAAAATCTCAAACTTAAATTTAATTTTTTAAAAATTTCGGCAGCATCTCCTTTGTAAAAACTAGCCCCAAACGGGTACAAACATAGAATATATAAATGGCATTCCCAAACGGGAGCAACTCACGCCTAAATGCGGAACACAACCACAACAGGTATATATACGATGCCGTAGCGAAGAAATAAGCAAATAAGAAGTGAAAACAATATAATAAGAGATAAAACAACATCGCAACATCAATAAAAGCCGGCTCACACTAGCACGACACCCAGTAGCATAAATAATACAATATCGATCCTCACAATCTCGTCTCTAAGTCAAATACATGTAAATAGTTGATGGAGAGTACTAGATACAAAATAAGATATGCAATGGAATCATAAGGATACCCGCAAAACCCACCTACATCAAAATCACGACCAACAGTAGCGGTGTAACGACTCTATTTATAATGTACAAAATTTGTTTAAAGTTAAAATACTAAATAGAGTATTTGCAATCTTAAATATACTATAAGTATTTAATTTATTTTAGAACAGTAAGAAACAACTTGTAGCTCATTGGTAAAACCTTGCACTGCTGTGACGTAGCCCATGTGTTCAAATCCCCTTAACCACATATTATTTTTGCTGATTTTTCTTTTAAACTTTTTGGAAGCCCAAAAGTTTACACGTGTAACACACATAAAAATAAAAAGTCACTAAAATCAAACATGTGTTGAATAATATATGAACAACTTAGGACACGTGGCCCTAATCTAAGACCCCACCACCCTAGAACGACCGAGGAAGATGGGCTTATGGCCGACACTGCCGGGCCCACCGTACCAAATACCTCCAAAATTTTACCCCAACACCCTTTGGCCTCCCCCCACTACTCCTCTTGTGTTTGTTTTTCTTGCACATTAACAGAGAATTAAAATGAGCTTTTAATCTAATATTTAATGCATTTTTAATTCTCATTTTAATTCCCTAAACCCTAATTCAATCCTATAAATACCACCCCACACCCTAGCTCTCTCTATTCTGAAATTTATCATCAAAAGTCCCAAAATTTTCCAAGTCAAATAAGGTGTACAAGTGGAGTTAGCCCAAGGTCATCTTCCGGCGACGATTTGGGACAAATCCGGTGACACCGCGACTCCAGGATGCTTTCAAACTATTCCTACACCACTCCTCACTCTTCTTAACCAGTAAGTCCCTTCTTTTCTTCTCTCTTCTCTAGTAAACAAGTTCTCTTTTCAAAAGACGTCGGTAAGTGGAGTTAACCAACTTTTAAATTCTATTCTTTTTAAAATAACAATTTTTCTTAGGAAACTCATATTCAAATTATTAAACCTTGCTTATTAAACATTAACTAAAATTTAGAAACCAATTTCACCATAAAACTCCATGTAAAACCATATTTATTACATTTTTCAGTTTAATACCACAAAATTTACCTACGACATTATTTCTTATATTTTGCTCATATTACCTTTAGAAAACTCACGAGGAAATGACATATCTCATCACAACACTCATCATGAAATAGCACGATTGCCTCTTTAGAATATTTTGGGATAAATGCAATTTTACAATAAAATACCTTAAACTAATAAAACCGTATTCTTTAAGATTTTTTTAAAATTAAATTTCTTACAATTAAGCCTCTACAACCCATTTTGGGGAACCCGATTTGGATGGTGCGGATTATCGCACATCCTCGATACTAATAGAGCGAGATGCAGACCTCCTCACAGAGTATCCGATCTCGATGGAATTTTTATTACAATTTTTAAGAAAACGAGATTTCTATTTAATAAATAAATTTATTTTTTCTATAATTATTTATAATATTATCAAATTATCAATTTTAAATACATATAATAAATTCAATATTTTCTAAACAAAGGAATTCCAGATTTTCATGAATATAGCATCACAAATCTATACAAATTCTAATTTACACTAAAATACCATATACTATTCAATCTAGGTTTATAACCATTAGAATACCTCACTTTTAAAAGTTACATCCATGAAAACCCTAAATACGATAATTAAATACTTGAGCATTATTTTAAAAACATATCAAAACTATTTTTCATAAAACCCTTTCAAGTTATATTAATTTACAATAAGGACCCTAGTAAATATAGATTTAAGCGGGTCTAATTCTCTTGAGTCTCAGGGAGCCGGAGAAAGTGGGTGCTTTCTTATTTAAGGTAGACAACTAAAACGGGGTTATCAATACGGTAATTGTCTTGGAAAAAGACACAAATCCTGCCGTCCATGTGCAGCAGCTACCGATAACTCCAAAACTAATTCAGAACTTCAATTCTGTTTAAAGAGTCTGACTCGATCTGAGTCTCCGTCAAATCTGAAAACAATCCATACTTGAAAACAATTCAAATATAACTCCAATACAACTTGAATCTATATACTGGAACATGAAACATGAATACCAGAATACAATCTATAACAACAAAATTTAATTTGACCGAACCATGGATATACATTGACTTGTCTACATGACTATCCGTTATATATCCTTATCCGTTTACATGAACAATTGATATTATGGTTTCGACAAGTCTTATATTTACAAATCACTACAAAACAATACAATATGCATTACGGGATTTTTAAGAGGTGGATTGGTATGGAATGTGTTAAAAGTGGCACAAGACGGTCACTTTAATACACCTAACCTGAATATTCATTGTCGTTGTCCCGTGGGTTTTGACGGGGCCTTATACTCCATATACTATAGTCTACGGGGTAAGCTGGACTCTCTCGTATACACTGGCATATTCTGTACCAAGCTACAAACAACTGCGTTAACATAACTATCAAACATTATACCAGATATATTCTCTTTACCTGTTCAGTCTATTTCTGTTATGCCCCGCTTCCTAGTATATGGGCAGAGGCCGCGACGAGGCCGCTACGTATTTACTGTAAAGTAAATATGCTAAGCGTATCTAAACAATATAAAAGTAAAATCACAAGAGACAAGATATAATAAAACAGCAATTTTATTTATTCACATTCTTTCTGTACAATACATGGAAAGTAAATACAACTGAAATAAAGCAATGCCTAAACAATGGCAGAAATGGAAAGTGTACAATGAACTAGAGCTCGGGATCTTCACTGAATTGGTCCAAGTCTTCACTCGTGGGCTCGATCACTGACGTGTCCAGATCACCTGACGACATTCAAAGAAGAAAGAAAGAGAATGTCGTCAGCGAACAGATCGCTCGGTAAGTCCCAAAGATAAGGGAGAAGTAGAATAGATAGAATAAGAAGGTAGCTTTTAAAGTTGTAGTATATTGTTATAATATTATGTTAACGCTGTTGTTTGTAGTTTGGTACAGAAGGATACCAGTGTATACAAGAGGGGTCTCTATATGCTAGAACCAGGGCAAACGGAATATAGAGTACAAGGCTCCGTTATACAACCCGGAACAACAGCAATTGGATACGGTTAGGTTTCTTAAATCTTGCAGTCTCGTGCCACTTTTAACACCTTCCGTACCAGTCTACCCCTTAAACTCCGTGTTATCTTGATTGTATTGTTGTATTGTATTGTCTTGTATTGTAAACTGTATAGATTGTATAATTGGGTGACTTACCGAAACCATGATATCAGTAAACGGATGTACTGGAGAATCATATAAATGGATGTAACTGGAGAATCATGTAAATGGAAGTATATCCATGGTTCGGTTCAATCAAATTGTATAGATTGAATATATTGAAATGTATTGAATATATGGAATAAATGGATTCATGTTGAATTGTAATATTGTCGATTACAGATTGTAGATTGTACTTGAATGATATTCAAGTCAGATTATACTGAGACTCAAACTGAGTCAGACAATTAGAAAAGTAAATTGAAGTCCTGATGGTTTTGATGTTATCGGTAACTACTGCACATGGACGACCGGATTTGTGTCTTTTTCAAAGACGATTACTGGATAATACCGTTGTTAAGTTTTCTACCTTAGATAGGCAAGCACCCACTTCTCCGGCTCTCTGAGGCTTAAGAGATTGGTCCCGCTTAAACCTATGTTTACTAGGGTCCTTAGGGTAATTTATAGAACTTGAGGGGGTTTTATGTAAAAATACTTTTATATACTTTTCAAAATACACCCCATGTATTTATTATTCGTCTTTAGAGTTGTAATAAATGTAGATTTTATATTGTGATATTTCTAGTGAAAATATCTTAATTTCATAATAAAGGGTATTTATTTGTAATATTGATTTGTATGGAATTCATGGTATATTAATGTAAAGTGACTCTTTTGATTTTTGAAAAGAGTTGGAATATTTATAATATTTCAAAATAGATATTTTAATGTTACATATATATATATATATATATATATATATATATATATATATATAATTATATAAAAATAATTTTAATATATATTTTATATTTCTAAAAAATCTCATTTTCTTAAGATGTCGTATTTTAAATCTTTCGAGACCGAATGCTCCTTGTGGAGGTCTGCATCTCGCACTACTAAGTCCGAGGATGTGTGATAATCCGCACCATCCCAAACGGGTTCCCCAAATGGGTTGTAACGGCGCTTTGCAAAGATTTGTGCAAAATACTAAATCCTTTAGAAAACGGTTTTTATTAAGTAAAATGGTATTTATTTGCAATGATTCGTTTTCCCATATTCTATGTTCCCGAGGGTATTGTGCTATGTTGCATATGAGTGTGTGAGGAGGTAGGTCATTACCTTGTGATATACTTAAAGGTATAGCAAGGGTTTTGATGGTTTAAATGTAGAAATGGACTATGTGGTATTTTAATGTAAAAAAATACGATAAAATGGAAATAGCAATTACATTGGATATGAAACTTGATCAATATGGTTGATTAGTGTTTAATAGTCAACATGAATTGGTTTTAGTATAATTGTATTAAAGAAAAGGGAGGTTTTAGGAAGAAACCGAACCGGAAATCGGTTTTGTTCCGATTCCGTCGGGTTTTGTAATTCCGTATTTCTAGAAAAGAATAGAGAAGATATAATTAGGACTTACAGGTTTCGATCAAAGACAAAAGGAATATGGATCGGGAGGAGTCGCCGGTGCGTCGTTTCGTCGCCGGGATCTCCTAGGGTCGTTGCCGAAAAATCCGCCGGAACTTCGCCTTTCGCTCACTTCGATTGCACGCTAGGGTTTCTAAAGATTTCTTGGGAGTTGGCTCAGGGTTTTAGGGTGAGGGGGTAGAGTGTAGGGGTGGTATTTATAGGGTTAGGCTAGAGTTAGGATAGATGAAGAGTTTAAATTGTAAAAAATGTAAAAAAAAATATATTAAATTCATTAAAATATGGAGTAAATGAGGATTTCAAAGGTCTCTGGAACCGATTTGGGGAAATGAAGTGTGTAGGAGGGTTGTGAAGACGAAGAGCCCCAACTTTGATGTTGGGGACTCGGTCGTTCGGCCAAGTCCTGCCGGCGGTGCCGGCCCGAGTCGGCCGGTTGAGTCGGGCCGAGTCAAAGGGTCGGGGGTCGTGTCGTCGTTCCACCTTCTCGCTGTTATATTTATTTTATGGGGTGTAGTGGGGTTTTTGGGAGTTAACGCGTGTTAACTGTTGGTATTCTAAATAAACTAAAAATAAAACAATATTAAAAATAATGTGGGGTATGGGATTTGAACTCTGGTAGCTTGGTTCAGCGGTGCAAGGTATTACCAATGAGCCACAAGCTCCTTCTTATAATTAAGGAGTGAATTAAATACTTATCTTGTGCTCAGGCAAAAATACCCCTTTATGGATTTTGAAAAAAAAATATTTTGAAAAAATTTGTATATGAAATTTAGAGTTGTTACAATTTCTATCTCTCTTTGGGACTTACCGAGCGATTGTTTGCTGACGACATTCCTTTTCTATCCTTTATTTGGAATGTTTGCAGGAGGACCCGACTCTCTGAAGATCGAGCCCAGCTCAGACGACTTGGAGCAGTTCACAGAAGACCCCGAGCTTTACTCACTTGCATATACTTTTATTTTTCAGTTCATACCATTGCTTAGACATTACTTTTCTAGTCTTGTATTTACTTTTCAGTTGTATTATAAAGAATGTTTAATAAATAAAAGGTTGAAGTTCATTTACATCTCATGTCTCTCTTATGTACATTTATATTATATTACTTATTTACGCTTAGCGTGTCTACTTCTGAGTAAATACGTAGTGGACCGTGTCACGTCTCCTTACCGTACACTGGGAAGCAGGACATGACAGGTTTTATTGGTGGCCGATGCAGGTCAGTTCTGCATGGAACCCTACCATGCAGGGTCAGTTGTCACACCCTGCTTTCCAGTATACGGGCAGAGAACGCGACGGGCTGCTACGTATTTACTCAGAAGTAAACACGCTATACGTATCTAAGCAATATAAGTAAAATGCATAAGAGACAGTGACAATAGATGTAATTGAACAGCAACTTTATTTATTAACATTTTTTTACAATATATCTGAAAAGTAAATATATGGAATGAAAAGCAATGCCTAAACAGTGGCATAACGGAAATGGAAAGTACTGAAATGAAATGTACAAGTAACTAGAGCTCCGGGTCGAAAGCTAGCCGGTCCAAATCCTCACTGGTGGGCTCGATCTCCAGTGAGTTCGAATCACCTGACGACATTCCAAAGAAGAAGAAAGAGAATGCCGTGAGCGAACAAATCGCTCGGTAAGTCCCGTAAATAGAAAAGAATGGAATAGACAGAATAGATAGTATATTGTTATAATGTTGTATTTAATGTTAACGCCGTTGTTTGTAGCTTGGTACAGAAAATGCCAGTGTATACGAGAGGAATCTCACTTTCCCCGGAGACTAAGGTATCAGGAGTACAAGGAACCGTTCAGCAACGGTATGTTCCCCACCGAAATACGGAGACGCGACCGCGCGGGTCCGTCTCGCCTGAATTTCGGGGCAGATACTAATTGGTGCTATCCGTTCACCTCTCCGAAGATACCAAGTTGATTTATGACACCATGTATCGGAGATTTAAACTGATGCGGCCGATATAGCAGACTTCATCAGATTCCCCCTCATTGAGGGGTTTTCTGATTATGGGGACGCACTTCCCTGCAGGCGTAAGCCCATGCAGTTAATTATGCTACCGCATCGCGGTAACCACTTTCTCCTTCTCCAGATGGTCACTTCATGTCGTAGGTGTTTGTTTTGTTTTTGGTTTCCCGTGGATTGTGTACTGCAACGATCGAGATTTATAATAAAATAACTCTTATTTTAAATTCCTAGAGTCGAGTGGTTATTTACGTATTTTGTGGGTAAAAGAATGTTTTTGAAGAAAAATGGTATTAGTAATATTCAAGGCATTGAGAAATAGGGTTAAAGGAATTTTCTAAAAATTATTTATATTTTCCTAGGCTAAAATTGTGCTAATAAAATTTTATAAATACCTTAAAATACTCTACACACTTTTATTATCAATTAAAACAATTAATTCAATACACACACACACACACACACACACACGTTCAAAAATATATCAAGGATAAAGTAGGTATTATATAATTATTATATAAGATAAAACAGTAAATATGAGATATATTATTTACTTTTGGCCCAAAATTATTTTTATACTTAAGATAACAATAAAACTTATTTTCTGAAATTTTCCCATAATTTTTCCGTAATTTTAACTATTTTTAACAATTTTTTTAACCTAAATAAATAATTTTAAATAATCTGCCGAGTTTTTATTTTAATTAATTTTTATTTTTTTTAAAACCCCTTTAACTTGGACCGTTGGATGCTCGATCCAACGGCCCAGAACGCGCGGCGGTGCCCACAAGGTGGGGACCACGCGAAACAGCGTGATCCCCAGCCACACGGGCACGTGGCACCTGGCGGCGGTGTGATGGTGCGCCCTGGGCCGTTGGATGCAGATCCAACGGCTAGGATCCTCTGGCGGCGGGTGCAATCATCAACCGATGATTCGCAATAATTGGGCCGGCGCGGATTTTCGTGGGTTTTAACGAATTTTTTTGGATTTTCTGTTTATTGAAAAAAAAACCTATAAATAGGCACTTCAAACTGAGAATTCTCACACCTCAGAACTCCAAAAATTCTGAAAAAAATACCAGTGCCTTCGTATCGACGACGCCAACGCTACAGCCCCACCCAATCACCAAGGAAAAATCTAAGCGCAGAGCTTTTGAGGAGTTTTGCACAAGCCTACGTCTTCAACCGTCTATGTCCAACTCTAATTAAAAGTAGGATCCGCCTCTCTCCCCTCATTCTGTCGCCTTCTCCTTTTCTCAATAACCTAGTTCCAACTTCTAATCATCAACCCCTATTTAAAATGATGTTATAATATTTGTGCATGCATATTCCTTGTATCCTTAATGATGATAATCTTAACCCCTAATTAAAATGAGTTCATTAATCACTCGTATATACCAAAAATATTGTATCCTTATGCTTCATGGAATGTGACAGGCCTAATGTTTATAACTCACGAATATTAATTCACCCCTTTCATACCTACACTTACCCATACTATCAAAATGATGTTGAAATAGGTTACTTCCACAAAATACCCTCATTTAATTAAAATGTTATATTTGTTTAAAATATCCATAAGAGATAAGATATATGGAACAAATGTTTTAGATACGACATACATATATTTTTACGTACACCCCTTTTTCATCAACTATTATAATGTTGTTAAATCCCTTCAACCTTTTTAAAGAGGAAAATACTAAATTTAAATAACGGCATATGGTTTTTCCAAAATGAACGTATTTTCTAAAACGTTACCCCGAACCTAAAAACACTATAATTTCATAAAATTATTAATTTCATACCTCGACTTTTATTGAAGGGCCATTTTTCAACAAGGACCATAATCCGTATAACGATACCTTTTCAAAAGGAAAGGTTGTAGGCATCGGTCGTTTATCTAAGCCAGACTTTGTGGTGCCTAGGCTAGATAAGTGGAAAAGGTAATTTTAAAAGGCCCGTCTCATGGTGATTCGTGGGCAGATCCCTCCTTTCTTCACTTGTGCTTACCTGGCCACAATTGGCGGTGAAGAGGCGATTTGAGCATCTCACAACTTGCCCTTTAGAACAGTTAGGAGCAGTCTAGTTGACTTAGGAGACCTTAGCTCTAGGCTTGATTGTGCATATTTTAATTGCTTGAAAGTTTCTAAGCTCCTTATAAAAATCTTTTGCAAAAGATTTTTAAATAAACACCACAACCTTTTATCGAAAGGATATTTTTTCGTAAAACATTATGTTTTTCCAAAATGATAAATATTCCAAACCTCATGGTTTTTCTTAGAAGTAATAAAAGATAATTAAACACTATTATTCTTTTTACTAAGCATTCCCTAAAATGACACGAAGTATTTTACAAACTTTAGAAAATAAAACGAGTCGTTGTGGAAGGCCATATTAAACGAGATCAATACTTTTTAAAAATTTCTAGTTTATGACATACCTGACATATGATACGGCTAGGGTTAGAATGCGTGGACCTAGTTATGGAATACTTATTGAGAAGATCCTGATATTCCGGGTGACCAGTCTGATGTACGGACGACTATACAAATATTAAGATCCCTGCAGGCAGGGTGACCAGTCCAAAATGTGGACGACTATACAAATATGAAGATCTCTGCAGGCAGGGTGACCAGTCTAAAATGTGGACGACTACTAACCCTATTTGAGGGCGAATGATCCAAAAATGTGGATAACATACAATGTGGAAATTCCATGCCTAGAGCTATACGCACTAATTCTAGACCTTTACATTGAATAATGGGGATGGGTAGTTTGATTAGGTAAGGGGATGCGGAACTCGGATTCCCTTACTACTCGATCATGATCCCGGGAAGTGAAACGGTACATTTCACTTCCCAGTTGTTGTTCCGTGGCCACAACGGAATAATCGTGAGTATCCGGACCCTTGTTTAACAAACTAATATGAACTTTTACCTTCACTTACACTTCCTACTACTTACCTACACATAACTTACAGCGTACTCATGCTCATATATACCTCTCTTCAAAACGTCTTAAGTTTGTGCATTTCAAACATTTACACCCCTTACTTTATGTTTGCATACATTATACTCTTATATACACCTGTTCATTTTTATACTCCTATGAGGCAATCCTACCCGAGTATAACTCGCTGACAGATTTTCTTTTTTTCATTGTGGAATGTCCGTTAGATGGGAATGAGTTTTATGATGAAAATCTAAGCGAGGAACCAACTAACGGAGATTATGCAGAGTTGGTATCGAAGGATTAATTAGTTTTCTTTGTTGCCCACTTGTCTAGGGCTTTGTTTCTTTGATGTAATTAAACCAATTAGTTTGCTTTGCTCCTTCTCTTGGAATGTAATAAAGTTGGTTAATGGAAATAAATACCTTTCGCTTTTATTGTTTTATTTTTGTACACACCCTGCATATTATGATTATTCTTACGCTTAACGTAACTGTATTGAATAGATCACCTTCAATACAGTTAGGTTGTGGACCGTGCCACGCCACTCTTCACCTTCTTTTGGGAATTGGGGCGTGACAGGTTTTTGTGGTGGCCCATGCAGGTCCGTCTAGTGTACTAAAATGAAACTGTTAACTGACTTATTATATTTGTGAATCACATCCGCTTGTATCAATTTCATAAAGTTTTCCCATTCCTCGTCCTTTCCTTGACATCTCTGTATCCTGACCATGACCATCCTTCTCAGGTCATGGCACATCTTCCGAATGAGGAAAACACGTCAGACATCACCTTTGAAGCTACGCTTGAATATTCGGACGACGAAATAATAGGTCCCCAAATAAATATCCCCAAGAACGATATGGAAGATGGAGGAGAAGAACCCCCAGTAGAAGAGGAAAATCACGTCGAGGAAGAGGAATCCAAGGAAGAGGAAGAGCCTTAAGAGGATATCCCTGCTGAAGAGGAAGAACCTGAAGAGGACGTCCCTGCTGAAGAGGAAGATCCCGTTGAGGAAGAGGAAGATCCCAAGGAGGTAGAAGAATCTGAGGAGGAGGAGGAGCCCGAAGAGGAGGCCCCCGCTGAGGAGGAAATTCCAGTGGAAGAAGAAGAACCAAGAGAATACGGGCCATACATGTGGTCATTGGGAAAACCCTCTATATTCGAGGGCATGCTTATCGATGTGTTCGTCGTACCCCTCCGCAACTCTACCGTCGGGATGTACCAGGCTCTCCCCTTTTTTTTACAGTTTTGCAAGAAAGATCAACAAGCGCCGAGCCAATAACGCATAGTTTCCGCCTCATAATTGATGAACGAATGGCACCTGTTTAGCTCTTAGCTTTTAGTGAGCCGAATAAAATGTGTATAGAAGTAGGACCTTATTTAATAATTCCTTGTATTCCCGTTAGCATTGTTAATAAAATCTTGATTTCGAAAATTGCCCTCTCGTGTCTCTCATTTTTACTAGTTTCCCTCTGGCATGAATTGTTACTTCTCCTGCAAGTTACTATCCTATGTATTTCGCCTCCGGTTATAGCCTAACCCCTTCTGATTCAGATATCCATGGCTGGACGACACCATCACCACAACCGAAGGGGAAATGGAGATAATGAAGCCACTGCTCAACACGCAGCGATGCTACAAATGATGTAAGGACTACTGGAGCAACAGCAGCAGCAGACAGCTGCCCTGCATCAAGAGCTGCACGAGAGTAGGCAGCAACAAGCAGAAATCTTAAAACAGGCATTGGCCCCAGTTCCTTAAGGATCGGCGGGAGTGAAACAGTTCAGATCACTCCACCCTAAGACTTTTTCAAGGAAGGAAACTCCCTTAGAAGCTGAGGAATGGCTCAAGGGAACAATCAACGACCTCGATGCCGCTCAAATTCCGAAGGATGCGTGGGTGAACATTGCCAAACTACAACTCACTGATAATGCCCGAATATGGTGGGAGGCCGAGGAAAGCAGGCTGAAAGAGCCCGTCGGCTGGGAAACATTCAAACGACGGTTCGACACTCAATACTTTCCCGTCGTAGCACACCTAAAAATGGAATGGGAGTTTATACAGTTCCAACAGGGGAGTATGTGGGATAAATCGGTGGACGGGTACGCTTCGGAGTTCGCGAGATTAAGTCGGTTTGCGCATCACCTGGTGGCAACCCCGGAACTATATGCTAAAAGATTCCGACAAGGGTTAGATCTGAAGACGCAGTCCTCCATATCTTCTGCCACCTTATCAACTTATGATGAAATCTTAGAGGTGGCACGGAACTTCGAAGAGCTTCAGAAACGCATAAGGAAGGATGATCAATTGACTGGTATTAAGCGACCAGCCAATCAAGTTCTTGGGGGATCATCTTCTAGATTTCATGGGAGGCAACAGCCTAAGAGACCAGTAGGACCAGCTACTTTCAGGAAACCAGCAGTCACATGCAACCATTGCGGTAAATCCGAACACTTCATGAGGGACTGCCGCATTTTGAACAAGCTCTGTATAGTCTGTGGGTCTCCAGATCATGCCATAGGGGATTGTCCACAGAGAAGACGACCACTATTCCCAGAAAATAGACCAGCCAATCTTGGAGCGCCTTAACAGGGAGCCCGACCACCACCTGCTAATAAACCAATCGGGCACGGAATAGCTGCTAGAGGACCACCCCTGCCCCAACGGAAGCGAGCTTTCCAGCAAGCTCAGTGCAACGGACCGAAGCGCCAGGCCTTTACTATGACCGCAGAAGAGGCTGAAGCAACTGGGGAAGTGATTACAGGTATCGTTGTTTTTTACTATCATGTTTCCAAGTTCACTCCTATCTTGCATGCACATCTTGTTAGGCTCATCACTAATTTTCTTTCCACCTATAACATAGGTATTCTCCTAGTAGCCTCTACACCTGCACTCACACTTTTCGACTCTGGTGCGTCGCATTGCTTCATGGCATAAAAGTTTGTAACCGCCAGCTCCATCCGAGTAACACCTCTCATCACCGAGTGGAACTTCAACAAGGGGAACAGTGTCATCAAGTCCACTTCAGGATACGATCTGTGCCCCGTAGTAGTCTGCGGGCGAGGTTTCTATGCCAACTTTATGGTGATAGATATGCCCAATTTCGACGTGGTCTTGGGCATGGACTGGTTGAGTACTTTTTATGCTACTATCGACTGTCGTCAAAGGAGGGTAGTATTTGAAATCCCTGACCACCCATTGTTCATATTTCGAGAGTGGAGGTAAGTCCTTGGACCCAGCAACCTACCGAGCTGTACCGAGAAAGAAAGAGACATTGTACACCGTACAAGGGGAGGAGAGTATGCCGATGGTCGTACGAGAATTTGACGAAGTATTTGCAGAAGTGTCGGGTTTACCGCCGGATCGGGCGATCGAGTTCACCATAGACTTGATGTCGGGAACTCAACCCATATTGAAGACATCGTATCGAATGGGGCCAGCAGAATTGAAGGAGCTTCGGGCGTAAGTTAAGGACCATCTCAATAAGGGATTCATTCGACCTAGCTCGTCACCTTAGGGTGCCCCCGTTCTTTTGGTACCTAAGAAGGATGGGACTAAGCGGATGTGCATTGACTGTCGGGAATTAAATAAAGTAACAATCAAGAACAAGTATCCCTTGCCGCGGATAGAGGACCTGTTCGATCAGCTGGAGGGAGCTCGAGTGTTCTCCAAGTTGGATTTACGAACAGGCTATCATCAAATCAAGGTGAAAGCGTCTGACATACCCAAGACGGCTTTCAGGACTAGGTATGGATATTATGAATTCCTAGTGATGCCCTTTGGAGTAACCAATGCCCCCGCAGTCTTTATGAACTTGATGAATCAAGTGTTTTACGAGCAATTAGACAAGTTTGTGGTTATCTTCATCGACGATATTCTAGTGTATTCTAAGAATCAAGAAGAACACGCGGAACACTTACGTGCGGTGCTCGAAACCTTGCGATAACACCAACTTTATGCAAAGCTCAGCAAATGCGAGTTTTGGTTAGAACAGGTAGCATTCCTGGGACATGTGGTGTCAGGCGAAGGGATTTAAGTGGATCCAGCCAAGATTGTCGCAGTTCAGACATGGCCGATACCAAGAACTGTTACCGAGATCAGGAGCTTTTTGGGACTTGCTGGATATTACCGTCATTTCATCAGGAACTTCTCCAAGAATGCAGAACCACTGACTACTTTGACTCGGAAAGATGTACCGTATGTATGGTCCGAGGGTTGTAAGGAAGCATTCGCAGAGTTGAAGACTCGTTTAACCTCTGCACCCATTCTTACGATTCCCGACAGGACTGGAGGATTCGACATACATTGCGATGCTTCGGGAAAAGGCTTGGGATGCGTTTTGCATCAACATGGTAGGGTAGTGGCTTATGCGTCAAGACAATTAAAGGTGCCTGAGCGAAACTACCCAACGCACGATTTAGAACTTGCCGCAGTTGTTTTCGCACTCAAGATTTGGAGGCACTATTTATTGGGTGAGAGGGTAGATATTTACACTGATCATAAGAGCTTGAAGTATATCTTCACCCAGAAGGAACTCAATATGAGGCAGAGGAGATGGCTGGAATTAATGGCAGATTTCGACGTAAATTTACAATATCATCTAGGAAAGGTGAATGTAGTCCCGGACGCTTTGAGTCGCTAACCAATGATTTCGAGTCTGACTACTCATTGGAGGAATCGTCAAGATCTTAATGAACTAGAGACCGAGTTGATAATGCCCGGAATGCTTACGTCCTTCATGAATTTGCAAATTCACTCAACATTAGTCGAACGGATCAAGACAGCTCAAATGGAGGACCCGAGGTTGCGAAGGATCAGAGAACAAGTGGACGCGAATCTGCGAACGGACTTCATCATCCACGAAGATGGTTCTTTGAGATATGGATGCAGAGTCTGTGTACCTAAGGGGGAGATGAGAGAGGAATTATTAAAAAAGGCACATAGTTCTCCATACTCTGTTCATCTGGGAGGAACAAAGATGTACAAGGACCTCAGGCAAAACTATTGGTGGCATGGGATGAAGCGGGAGATAGCCAAGAGTGAATCCAAATGTCTTGTTTGCCAACAAGTAAAAAACCGAACACCACAGGACGACAGGTCTATTACAGCCGTTACCAATACCCGAATGGAAATGGCAAAACATTACTATGGATTTTGTGACCGCACTCCCTCCCAGCTCTAAGGGAAACGATGTTGTATGGGTGATTGTGGACCGACTCACCAAGTCGGCGCATTTCATTCCTTTTCGAGTGGGTTAATCAACTGAAAGCCTTGCAAAAAGGTATATGGAAGAGATTGTCAGATTGCACAGCGTACCGATTTGCATCGTGTCCGACCGAGATACACGTTTCAGATCTCAGTTTTGGCAAAGCCTACAAGAGTGTCTGGGCACGAATCTATGTTTCAGTACCGCTTACCATTCTCAGACCGATGGCCAATCAGAAAGGGTTATTCAAATTCTCGAAGACATACTCCGGGCCTGTATGTTGGATTTTAAAGGATCTTAGGAAGATCACCTGCACTTGGTAGAGTTTGTTTACAACAATAGCTAACAGTCTAGTATCGGCATGGCGCCTTTCGCCGCTTTGTATGGACGAAAGTGTAGGTCACCGTTAAGTTGGGACGATGTTGGGGATCGAGAACTTCTAGGCCCCGAGATGATTGTCGAGACAGTGGAGGTGATAAGAACCATCAGGGAACAATTACGCATAGCACAAGATCGGCAGAAGCATTGGGTAGATACGAAGAGAAGGCCACTAGAGTTCCAACCAGGAGAACACGTGTTTCTGAAGATTTCTCCTAACCAGGGAGTGATACGCTTTGGAAAACGCGGAAAGCTCAGCCCACGGGTCATAAGTCCCTTCGATATTCTCGAACGAGTTGGAGAGGTTGCGTATCGTCTAGCCTTGCCCCCTTCTCTGGAAGGCGTACACAACGTTTTTCATATCTCTCAATTGAGGAAATATGTCAGCGACCCCAGTCACGTTTTGGATCATTCTGAAATCACCGTGGGGACTGACCTAACCTATGAACAGCAGCCGGCGGAGATTCTAGATCGGAAGGAAATGATTTTGAGAGACAAGACGATCAAATTGGTTAGGGTCATATGGAGGAGGGACTCTCCCTGCGAGTCCACGTGGGAAAGAGAAGACGAGATGAGAGAACGATATCCTCACCTATTTGAAGCTTCCTTTATGCAATTTTTTCTTCTCTCTCCTTTTGATCTATCTTCTGAATTTCGAGGACGAAATTATTCTAAGGAGGGTAGATTGTAACGATCGAGATTTCTAATAAAATAACTCTTATTTTAAATTCCTAGAGTCGAGTAGTTATTTACATATTTTGTGGGTAAAAGAATTTTTTTGAAGAAAAATGGTATTAGTAATATTCAAGGCATCGAGAAATAGGGTTAAAGGAATTTTCTAAAAATTATTTATATTTTCCTAGGCTAAAAATATGCTAATAAAATTTTATAAATACCTTAAAATACTCTACACACTTTTATATATCAAGGATAAACTAGGTATTATATAATTATTATATAAGCTAAAACCGTAAATAGAAGATATATTATTTATTTTTGGCCCAAAATTATTTTTATACTTAAGATAACAATAAAACCTATTTTCTGAAATTTTCCCATAATTTTTCCGTAATTTTAACTATTTTTAACAAATTTTTTTTAACCGAAATAAATAATTTTAAATAATCTGTCGAGTTGTTAATTTAATTAATTTTTATTTTATTTTTTTTTAAAAACCAATTAACCTGGATCGTTGGATGTTCGATCCAACGGCCCAGAACGTGCGGCGGCGCTCACGTGGTGGGGACCACGCGAAACCGCGTGATCCCCAACCACGCGAGCACATGGCACCTGGCGGCGGCGTGACGGTGTGCCCTGGGCCATTGGATGCAGATCCAACGGCCAGGATCCTCTGGCGGCGGGCGCAATCATCAACTGATGATTCGCAATCATTGGGCCGGCACGGATTTTCGTGGGTTTTAACGAATTTTTTTGGATTTTCTGTTTATTGAAAAAAAACTATAAATAGGCACTTCAAACTGAGAATTCTCATACCTCAGAACTCCAAAAATTCTGAAAAAAATACCAGTACCTTTGTATCGAAGACGCCGACGCTACGGCTCTACCCAATCACCAAGGAAAAATCTAAGCGCGGAGCTTTTGAGGAGTTTTGCACAAGCCTATGTCTTCAACCGTTTACGTCCAACTCTAATCAAAGGTAGGATCCGCCTCTCTCCCCTCATTTTGTCGCCTTCTCCTTTTCTCAATAACCTAGTTCCAACTTCTAATGATCAACCCCCTATTTAAAATGATATTATAATATTCGTGCATGCCTATTCCTTGTATCCTTAATGATAATAATCTTAACCCCTAATTAAAATGAGTTCATTAATCACTCGTATATACCAAAAATACTGTACCCTCATGCTTCATGGAATGTGACATGCCTAATGTTTATAACTCACGAATATTAATTCATCCCTTTCATACCTACACTTACCCATACTATCAAAATAATGTCGAAATAGGTTACTTCCAAAAAAAAACCCCGTTTAATTAAAATGTTATATTTATTTAAAATATCTATAAGAGATAAGATATGTGGAACAACTTTTTTAGATACGACATACATATATTTTTACGTACACCCCTTTTTCATCAACTACTATAATGTTGTTAAATCCCTTAAACCTTTTTAAAGAGGAAAATACTAAATTTAAATAACGGCTTATGGTTTTTCCAAAACGAAAGTATTTTCTAAAACGTTACCCCGAACCTAAAAACACTATAATTTCATAAAATTATTAATTTCATACCTCGACCTTTATTGAAAGGCCATTTTTCAACAAGGACCATAATCCGTATAACGATATCTTTTCAAAAGGAAAGGTTGTAGGCATCGGTCGTTTATCTAAGCCAGACTTTGTGGTGCCTAGGCTAGACAAGTGGGAAAGGTAATTTTAAAAGGCCCGTCTCACGGTGATTCGTGGGCGGATCCCTTCTTTCGTCACTTGTGCTTACCTGGCCACAATTGGCGGTGAAGAGGCGATTTGAGCATCTCACAACTTGCCCTTTGGAACAGTTAGGAGCAGTCTATTTGACTTAGGAGACCTTAGCTTTAGGCTTGATTGTGCATATTGTGATTGCTTGAAAGTGTCTAAGCTCCTTATAAAAATCTTTTGCAAAAGATTTTCAAATAAACACCACAACCTTTTATCGAAAGGATATTTTTCCGTAAAACACTATGTTTTTCCAAAATGAAAAATATTCCAAACCTCATGGTTTTTCTTAGAAGTAATAAAAGATAATTAAACACTATTATTTTTTTTACTAAGCATTCCCTAAAATGACACGAAATACTTTACGAACTTTAGAAAATAAAACGAGTGGTTGTGGAAGGCCATATTAAACGAGATCAATACTTTTTAAAAATTTCCAGTTTATGACATACCTGACATATGATACGGCTAGGATTAGAATGCGCGGACTTAGGTATGGAATACTTATTGAGAAGATCCCGATATTCCGGGTGACCAGTCTGATATACGGACGACTATACAAATATGAAGATCCCTGCAGGCAGGGTGACCTGTCCAAAATGTGGACGACTATACAAATATGAAGATCTCTGCAGGCAGGGTGACCAGTCTAAAATGTGGATGACTACTAACCCTATTTGAGGGCGAATGATCCAAAAATGTGGATAATATACAATGTGGAAATTCCATGCCTAGAGGTATACGCACTAACTCTAGACCTCTACACTGAATAACGGGGATAGGTAGTTTGATTAGGCAAGGAGATGCGGAACTCAGATTCCCTTACTACTCGATCATGATTCCGGCAAGTGAAACGGTACATTTCACTTCCCCAGTTGTTGTTCCATGGCCACAACGGAATAATCGTGAGTATCCGGACCCTTGTTTAACAAACTAATACGAACTTTTACCTTCACTTATACTTCCTACTACTTACCTACACATAACTTAAAACATACTCATGCTCATATATACCTCTCTTCAAAACGTCTTAAGTTTATGCATTTTAAACATTTACACCCCTTAATTTATGTTTGCATACATCATACTCTTATATACACCTGTTCATTTTTATACTCCTATGAGGCAATCCTACCCGAGTATGACTCGCCGACGGACTTTCTTTTTTTCATTTTAGAATGTCCGTTAGATGGGAATGAGTTTTTTGATGAAGATGTAGGCGAGGAACCAACTAACGAAGATTATACAGAGTTGGCATCGGAGGATTAATTAGTTTTCTTTGTCGCCCACTTGTTTAGGGCTTTGTTTCTATGATCTAAATAAACCAATTAGTTTGCTTTGCTCCTTCTCTTGGAATGTAATAAAGTTGGTTAATGGAAATAAATTCCTTTCGCTTTTATTATTTTATTTTGGTACACACCCTGCATATTATGATTATTCTTACGCTTAACATAACTTTTTTGAATAAACCACCTTTAATACAGTTAGGCTGTGAACCGTGCCACGCCACTCTTCACCTTCTTTTGGGAAGTGGGGCGTGACAGACGGAGACTAATTTATGTTGTCGCCCGTAGGGTGTGGATTAGTCCAAATCCGTATTTTTTTAGATTTGGGTTTGGGGGTTGGGTTTAAGGATACGTTAGTCTCATTTGGGACTAAGATCGACTTAAACGTACGTTAAGGATACGTTAGTCTAATTTTTAGACTAAGATCAACTTAACAGGATCGTTTAGATCCAACAAAAGAGCATTTGAACTTTATTGTTTAGTTTAGGGACATTGCGGTCGATTAGTTTAGGGACATCATGGTCCAGCGTTAGTTTAAGGACATCTCGGTCCAAGGTTAAGGACATCATAGTCCGTGAGTTTAAAGACATCACAGTCAAGATTAAGGACCTCATAGTCCATCGGTTTAAAGACCTCACAGTCAAGGTTAAGGACATCATAGCCCGTGAGTTTAAATACCTCACAGTCCATGAAACGTATGGTTGTCGGGACCCGTCACCTCTCTGAAGACGTTGAAGGATTACAACGACAAATATCATAGGAGTTCAGAGATGTACCCTTAAACCGATGTGGGTTGAAAGACCTGTAGTCCAATTGGGACTAAGATCTTTGATTTATGAGCATATGAACTCAGTTAATCTAAATTGAGGACTTATGGCCAATTTGGGCTAAGTCCATTCAATTTCAATGTTCAAAATTTTTTTTTGGAGTTGTTAGATGTTTGTTTGAGCCCAATCCCTTTAAAAATTCTAAGCATTGGTTTAGTCTCTGACAATGTTTTGTCTTTAATAGAATGTTGTGCATTTGTCATAGCCCCAGGCTTACTCAAAGAACATTTTATGTTCTGTCCAAGTGCACATAAAAGTATGTGGTGCACTTGGCACTAGCGCCGGATATGAAGTGCTAATGCACTTAGCGTTTTGCGCCAGGTGAAGAGCGCTAATGCGCTTAGCGCTAGATGTGGAGCGCTGATGCGCTTTTAGTTGAAGCGTTGAGGCGTTTGGCGCTGATGCCATATAATGAGCGCAAGGCGCTTTTAGTAATACAGCGCACACGTGAGGAGCACGTGGCGCGCTTAGCGCTGAGCGCTAGCCAATGAGCGCAGTGCGCTGTATTTGAAGCGCTATGGCACTGCAGTTCTTTGCGCTAGATGAAGAGCACTAAGCACTTTGGAATTAGGAGCGCTAAGGCTCTTATTAGATTAGGAGCGCTAAGGCTCTTCTTAGGTTAACTTTGCGCTCTGCATATTATCTGTTCTTTGATAAGAGACTTTGTCTCAAGATTCTAAGAACAAAGTTCTTAGTTCATAGGAGATATTTCAAACTTTTTTTGATGAAAGGCTTTGCCTCTGTGGATCTGTGATCCCAAGAGAATTGAATAATTCTCCCCTTTATAATGAGATGTTCATAATCTCTTTTGTGAAAGTCAACTTTGTCTTATAGATTTATGATCTGTGAAAGAAGTAAGTACTTTTGTTTATATTGAGTCGATTTCGTCTGTATATTCTTTTTACCTTGAAAAAGAATTGTCTTCCTTTGCCGAGAGCTTCTTCTTCTTCTTGAGATTTTCTCCAACTTTATGGGAGGGTTCCTCTCTCTGAGACTTGAAGTTTGAGGGCCTTTATATAAGGCAAGATGGTTTGTTCAATCAGTTAAGGAGATCTTTTCTCCAATTGATTTAGGGAATTTCCCACCGTTGGATCTTTGATCCAAGGGCTTCTGATTTACAGAAGGCATTCTTCTTGTTTTTAACAAGATTGGCAAATCTTTCCATGCAGAATTTATTCTGTCTTTGGTAATTTTTATTTACCATTGGATCATTGATCCAACGGTGTTCTGATTTACAGAGAAAAATTTTGTTGTTTGGAAAGATTTTAAGAAATCTTTCCTTAATAGAATTTAATTCTGGTTAATTAATGATTTATCATTATTATTAGATCTTTAATGTAACGGTGGGGAGCTTTTAGTTCCAGCGCTAGCGCTTATGCGCTCTGCCCATGGTGCGCTACTTGGAGCGCAGCGCTCATAGCGCTAGCGCGCACGTGCTTTGCATGTGGTGCGCTATTTGGAGAGCGGCACGCTTGGTGCTGCATCTAAAGCACTACTTTATTGGAGGTATCTTTTCACCCTCCCTTTAAGTCAAACTTATATTCCCCAGAACTTTCATTTCCCAGGTCTTGGAAATAGCTCCACTATGCACAACATTTGTTGTGCCTAGTCTTCATAATCTGAAGCAAAACTTCTTTCATTTGTTGTCTCCAAAGAACACTCTCAACTATGGCTTATAACCGACCACATGCTCATCGACATCCATGGGATGTGCCCTTCCAGGACATTGTTCCTCGCTTTGCTGCATGCTTGGTGGATCCTGATCTTACGGATGACCAATGCGACGCAGCGCTGTACGAGCTCTTGACTCGTGTAGGGTATCCTCTCCCCCACACTCTATTTGGCTTCGGATGATCCTTACGTCCGTGCTCACTGATATTCCCCCTCCTCCAGCAGAGATGACCTCGGCAATGCTCGATACTGCTGAAGACAAGATCGAGTGCTTCTTCGAGGCGCATTTGATCACTAAAGCCCTGAGGGATTGCTCTATCCATTTTCTGAGTCAGATACGAGCTCGTCGGGTCGTTATCTCCACTTTCTCTGGTGAGTGCGGCGCTGATCGATGGGTGGCTACTCCTCGAGAAGATCGCCGTTTTGACATGGTGGAGAGGACAGAGAGGGAACTAGATAATCTCATTCTTATCTTTGCAAACCCCTTTCCTTTTGATCCCATGTTTGGCAATCTGTTTATATTGTAATAAAAAAATGTCTAATTAAGTATTTTATTATCTGCCAAGTGATCCTCTTATTTTTAATTCTTTGTTATTTCTCTGTCAGGCGCTTATGCGCTGCATAACTTAACTTGTTATAACCACGTGCAAGTAATGAAGCGCTCTTGGCGGTTAGCGTACTTGGCGCTTAGCGCTCTCTTGCTTTGCACGCAAGCGCCGTTTCAGAGTCTTTGACTCTTAGTGCTGGCGCATTCACTGCTGGCGCTCTTTACGAAGCATCGCTTCATTTCAAACTTCGGAATTTGAACAGAGCTTTGCTCTGATTGGATAAACAAATGCCCCCCACCGTTGCGCTTACGTGGCCCACACGTGAGTGCAGCGGTGGTATCATCTCAGTCGTTAGATCAACTTTTAGAAGTTGAAACGGCTCTCAATGCCTATAAATAGGGCCTTTGTCCCTCTGAGATGACCATTGTTCATCTTCTTTTTGAGAATTATTTCTCCTTCAGAGCATTGCTCTCTTTTTTAAGAAGTCTTTTAAAACTTTGTCAAATATTTTCTTTTTTGGTAAGATTTCAACTCTTTATCAGAGCTTTGCTCTATTTGGATCATGGATCTGAAAAAGAAAACCTTTTTAGGGTTTCTTTCGACCCATTGATGAAGAATTCTTGGAATTCACTTTATAGCTCTTAAAGCTCTCGAAGTTTTTACTTCTGCAGAAAGCTTTGCTTTCACTGTTTCTTGAAGGATCATTTCATCTTCTCTACAGAGCATTGCTCTTTAGCATTTTTGGGGAATTTTATTCCCCTATTAATTATGGCAGTTGTCATTTCTGCTGGAGAGTATTGCTCTCAAGGGAGATTTACTCCTTAGCTTGAGGGACTTAAATGGGAGTCTTTTGAGGGTTTTCTTCCTTAATCGCCCAAATTTGGATTTGTTTGTCGCTTGATAAATCTTGTCTTCCCGAGAACTTGTCTAAATCCCAATGTCTGATTTTTTTCATTACCAATCTTTTAATGATGTTTCTTTTCAGGCACTATGGCTGTTCATTTATATAGTCTGAACGAGTTTATCTCTTATGAGGATATTCGCGTACAGGACCGTTTCCAGAACCAAGAGTTTACAGATGTCCAATGTGTGGAGATTATGGCTCGTCTGTATGCTTACAATGGTCGATTGCTTCCTCGTCGCTCCGCTCTCTTGAAAATCATAGTGGGAGCAATTTGGGGAGCACTTCCTGGGTTTTACGAAGCCATGCCGCTGGATGCGCTGGATGATGCTGAAGACAAAGTGCACTCGGTGTATCTGTCTGGCCTGATCTCAAAGAAGCGTCGAGATAACCTCATTGATATTCTGCATCAAACTTTCCAACAGACGACGATAATCGCTTCTTATCAAAGGGAGGAAGGCATTGGTGAGGATCTCGACACCCGTGATTGCGAGAGGATGCACATGATAATGGTCAGAAAGGCCAGAAAGATTCTAGACGGCCTTACTTTCGAATTCCTTAATCCATGCCATGGATCTGAGGTTTTACTATTGTAATCATTTTGATGATTTTTTCGTTTATTGCTTTCATTATTGTAGGAACTTTTCGAAGTATGAATTGCAAATTCCTCGTTTCCATGTGTCTATCTTACGCACTAAATCTTTTGCACATGCATGAATGGGTATGCTTTAAACGTTTAACCGAATGCAAATCAACTATTCTCCTTGTCGCTTTCTTCTCTTTTCTCTGTTGCCGGGCGCGTTACCTTAGTAAGCGTAGCCTGTAGATGACAGAGAGAGCATTCCGTTGATAGTTTATTTAAATCTCTTTGCAAGACTGTGCCCTTCTTTTTCAAGTTAAGATATTTGTGATTTGATTTATCCCCGAAACGGAGTATTGCTCTATGATGGAGAAGTTATGAATTAATGTATATATTATTGTTTTAAAGATGAAGCATTGTTCTGTATGAGAGGGTCATGAGTTGATATTTTTCCGTGTTGGAGCTTTGCTTGACGACAGGGAGGTGATTAAAGTCGAAGTCGAAGCTTTGCTTGACAGCGAGGAAGTGTCGGAGCATTGCTCTACGACAAAGATTGACATAAGGTCCAAGTCGAAGCTTTGCTTAACGACAAGGAAGTGTCGGAGCATTGCTCTACAACAAAGGTTGACATAAGCCATATGGGGTCAAGATTGACATTGGCTATATGGTGTCAGGGATTGACTTAATCCGCATTTTCACGGAGTCAAGGGTTACTCTGGATGCTTCCCACGGGGTCGGTTTGACATAGCCGTGTTCTGCGAGGACCAGGATCTGTTCTGGACGTTTCCCATGGGGTCAGGACTGACATAGGCCGTGTTCCACGTGACCAGGAATTTTCTCTGGATGCTTCTCACAGGGTCTGATTGACATAGCCATGTTCTACGAGGACCAGGCTCCGCTCTGGATGTTTCCCATGGGGTCAGGATTGACATAAGCCGCATTCCACGTGATCAGGAATTTTCTCTGGATGCTTCCCACAGGTCTGATTGACATAGACCTGATCGTTCTGCGAAGACCAGGCTCCGCTCTGGATGCTTCCACGGGGTCGGATTAAATCAGCCGTGTTTCCACGTGACCGGGAATTTGCTTTAGATGCTTCCCACGGGGTCATAGCTGTGTTCTGCGAGGACCAGGCTCCGCTCTGGACGTTTCCCACGGGGTCAGGATTGACATAGGCCGTGTTCCACGTGACCAGGAATTTGCTCTGGATGCTTCCCATGGGGTCATAGCCGTGGTTCTGTGAGGACCAGGCTCCGCTCTGGACGTTTCCCACAGGGTCAGAATTGACATAGGCCGTGTTCCACGTGACCAGGAATTTGCTCTGAATGCTTCCCACATGGTCATAGCCGTATTCTGCGATGACCAGGCTTCACTCTGGATATTTCCCACGGGGTTAGGATTAACATAGGTCGTGTTCCATGTGATCAGGAATTTGCTCTGGATGGCTTCCCATGGGGTCATAGCTGTGTTATGCGAGGACCAGGCTCCGCTCTGGACGTTTTCCATGGGGTCAGGATTGACATAGGCCGTGTTCCACGTGACCAGGAATTTGCTTTGGATGCTTCGCACGGGGTCTGATTGACATAGCCGTGTTCTGCAAGGACCCAGGCTCCACTCTGGACGTTTCCCATGGGGTTAGGATTGATATAGGCCGTGTTCCACTTGACCATGAGTTTGCTATGGATGCTTCACACGGGGTCTGATTGACATAGCCGTGTTCTGCGAGGACCAGGATCCGCTCTGGACGTTTCCCACGGGGTCAGGATTGACATAGGCCGTGTTCCACGTGACCAGGAAAGGTTGACTCTCGGATGTTTGTGCATCGTCAAGTCATGGAATTGGGAATTTTGCCACAGCTCCGCTTTGCTTGATGTTGCGTCTGTTGTACTGAGACGAATGTTGAGATGATCTCCAGGCTTTCTGTGAACCATTGAGACTATGACTCTCTTTCGGATGGAGTCTAGTAGGGAGGTATGGCTCCCTCTTAATTTGTGCCCCTGGATTGTATACAGGGATCGATGTGATCTCACCTGTAGGGCAAAAGTTTCATTCTATCAGATTTGTTTTTAATTTTTCTTTCTGGCGATGCTCTATCATTTCAGCTTTTATATCGCGAAAGTCGTGATTGCCCAATCATTTCGGCTATTTTTCGCAGTGCCCAATCATTTCGGCTGTTTGTTCTATTTACTCACTGCTTTTTATTGCGATTTTGCCCCATCATTTCGGCTATTTTGTATGCATACATTTTTACTTGCTGATGTTTGCAAGTTGCCCAATCATTTCGGTTATTTCATATGCATTTGTGGCTTACTGACTTTTCGTTGCGAATTTGGGATTTGATACTGATTTAGGCATCAGTATCGCTACAACTGGGATATTCCCAGGAGCGAATCATCATTTATCTCTGTCGATGTCGAACAAAGGTGGCTTAGTGAACAGGGTTAAGATCCTGTCGACTAAGGCTTTTGACTTCATGAGCCGTAAGGGTCTCATAAAGGTATTTCTCCCTACGAGTCGTGAGGATCTCATAGGTGGGTTTTCTCCTTAGGAATCGTGAGGATTCCTAATGTTGGATATGGCGCCCTCAAAGTCAATTATTGGATCGCAGGCACGTGATTTGCAATGATTGAGGGAGGACCTATACCGATATGACTGTCTTACTCGAGATGATAGTATGCTATCTGGTTTATCTTTATCATCGTATACATGCTTTAGTTCACTATTGCATGATGATAGAGCCCATAGGATTCTTGCTTGACTGCCAGCAGTATGATGGCGATCATATACGTAGGAGCTAGGGGTCTGTAAGCACATCCTTAAAGTGTCCCTAGTTATGGGAGTTTCGAGACAAGGCATCGATACTCCAGAGTAGACTAGTGTATACAGTCGCAGACCCCCGACGAGGGGCTGGCGGTGGTTCTCACAAGCCACTGGTGTCATTTGGTTCACCTAAGATGTATACAGGTGCTCATTAGGTTATGAGTACACCGGACAGGACTCGCCGGGGAACATGCTAGTTGGTATTATACATATCTTCAGATAGCAGTTCCCTGGTGACATGTGTACAGGTTAGTTTGTCGACCTGAGATCGTCATTTGTCTCGTGTGAGTTCCCACTGTGCTTTGATTTCTATCCTACCACGGCTCAAAGGAGTCGTGCAAACAGGTATTTTTTGGGTACAGTCCCGAGCCACATGGATGGGCAGTAGAGCGGATCGTCGGGGATTCATCTCTCCCGGTACTTTGGGGGTTGATGTCGCACAGTGCACGGGTGGCCATCACTAGAAATCCTCGGCCAGGGTAGTGGAGAATTACTGATTTGGATCAGTAGTTTCTCAGGTGGTGATGGGCTTCATACCGACACGATTTATCGCGTTATTAGGGGTTTGACTTTATCCACCCCCCCTAGACTCGATATACGATACTCTTTAGACTAACGGACCGGACTGTACAGATATTGTCACTGTCAGGCTCAGTAGGGTTTCTGGATGAGTATCGCTCGTCAGCTTCCCTTCCAATCAATACATAGGCAACCGTTACGTACAGCTTAGTACCTCTGACGTGCTAGAGGTTATACCCAGTGCCAGTGTGTTAATGAGTCATTAGAGTCCCCCACAGACAGTTTCCCAAGTTCGGACGAAATGTTGTAGAGGCCGTATGGTTTTTATGGCAGGGTTCAGAAAATGCACGTGCGTTTTCGCACGTGTCATTTTTCGGGCAGAATAATACTGGTGGGCTTTGGTTTACAGCCGAATCCGAGTTATTATACTGGTAGATATAATATCTTTGTCTCAGTTGCATTTGTATTCGTCGTAATACAAATGCAGGTATGTTTATACTGATACGGGGGTTATCTTGAAATTCGTTTCAGGATCACTTTTGCAAGTTGCCAGTTTTCAGTTTTCTATCGGCCGTATTTAACATTCGGTTAAATGCGGATTTATCTTTTCGTCACTTGGGTGAGGTCATGAGGGTGATGTGTGTGGAAGCTTCTAGAATTTGGTGACTAGGATTAGTGATTCATTTGTATGCATTAATTGAATGGTGAGGTGTTATTATGAGTCACCATTTGCATTAATGAGTTTTGGTTTTGCTTAGGATATTTTGATCAAGCATCTTTGCTTTGTGGTCACCCCCCTCTCATACACTCACCCTCCTCCTCTTCTATAAATGTGGGCCGGGCCCCTCCCCTCTTCTACTCACTCTCTCACTTGTTGATTAGAAGATTATGATAGTTTGGACTCATGAAAATTAGATAGCCTCATTTCTGATTTCACCCGATTCCAAAAGGCAACTTCGTTAACCGTTCGTCCATAGCTTTTGGACGTAACAAGACAAAGTGTTCTACTCATTCTCTACATCATCTTGGTCGTCTCTTTTAGCAAACTTGACGACCGAGTTGCCTCGGTTCAGAGACGGGAGCCCGTTTAAAGATCGTCGACGTGGTGCCACCTGGACGAGAAGACTGGAGATCGAGGAGATCGGAGCAGCCTGCAACAAAGCGTGGGATGATGGTTGAAGACCGAAGGACTCGGATCGTTCAGTATAACATTTTTCTACCCATTTTGTAGTTTGTTAGTTTAGCTTTAATGCAGATCCGGGTTATAGTATGCGATAGCGCCAGTTTGTAAAAAGATTTTGTTCCGCATTTGGCGTCTGTTAGACGGCCGGGGGCGCTACCGTGGATCTTACCGACCTAAGTGTGTGGTCCTCTTATAAGTCGTAAGGATGTTACAAGAGTGCTTTACTCCTTATAAGTCGAAAGGACTTATAAGGGTTGTTCACTGTGCAAACATATCCCTAGTCACGGATGTGACTTTGTTAAGGAAAATGTTTATATTCGCGCTCGTGGATTGTATACAAGGGTCAGCATTTGAGCTGCTTTGTAGGGCAGCATTGGAAGTTGTGGTGGCCGCTTAAGAACAGGTTCAGATCCCTGTAGCTTAAGACTTTTGAACCTTATGAGCCGTGAGGGTCTCATAAGAGGGTTCTCCTTATGAGTCGTGAGGATCTCGTAAGTTGTAAATTTCTCCTTAGAGAATCGTGGGGATCCTAAGTGTGTTGCTCCCTTGTGAGTCGTAAGGATCTCACGCAGAAGGTGGTTTCTCCTTTACAAGGTCGAGAGGACCCTGTAGTGTTTTTAACGAGATTGCGCCTTTCGGGGTTTTCACAAAATTCGCCGGTAGCCCTGCTGTTTTTATTCACGGAGCTCTTCCGGGTTTTTCTATCCATGCCCATTTTACTTATGGACATACAGTTTTTTTTTTCCAGCCTTAGGATGCTGCGGCCCGTAGTAGTTTTGTAAGTTTACGGTAGCGCCTCCGGCCGTCTGTCCCGAGGCCAAAATGCGGAAACGAAAACTATTTCAAAACTTGAAACCGGCTGCTATCACAGACTTTAATCCCGGATCGAACCATTAAGCTACAACTACCTAACTAGAGAAGGGTTAGAAAGCTATACCGATCGATCCGTGTCCTTCGGTCTTTTGTCCACCAACCCAAGCTCCTCGCGGCATCTTCGATCTCCGGTCTCCTCGTCGGAAAGGGCACCACATGCTTCGAGTCTTTTTACGGCTCCCGCTTCGTCCGAAACAACTCGGACACGAAGTTTGCTAGCCGACGTGTCCAAGGTGAAGTAGAGAATGTGTGTGATCACTTTGTCTCTTGAGGATTTAGTGGATTCATTAAGTGAGGAGACAGTGAGCTCAAGAAAGAAGAGGAGGAAGAAGAGGTTTTCTTTTTTTTTCTTATGTGTTGTTGTTGATAATGAGAGTGAGAGCAAGAAGGAAATACAAGAGCTAACGATCATTTCATCCACAAATCAATCAAATAATGTGACATATGCACAAGTAAGAGACCATGACTCTGCATCACTTGTGCATGTATCACAATTAATGCTCCTAATCATGATTTTGAGCTCATTATTTCCATATGCAAACATTAATCCAAATGTTTACAACAATAATAAGAGAATGGTATCCACTAAAGTAAACTCGTGACGGATCACAAGAGTATCGCCTCACCTGTATATACATACATGCATCCGCATTCCGACCGAATGCGAATGTGATGAGACTAAACTAATCCAACAAATCTAATACTAGGATCCGGCTTTAAACCAAAGCCCACTAGTATGATCCACCCGATCATGATCCGTGTCACGACTGCACGTATATGATCGAACCCTGCCATATATCATACGGCCTCTACAACGTTTCGCCCGAAACTTGAGAAACTGTCTGTGGGGGACTCTAAAGACTCTTCAATACTTTGGCTGTGGATTTAACCACTAGCACGTCAGTAGTACTAGCCGTACGTAACGGGCTACCAGGTATTGACAAAAAGGGAGGTCGATGAGCGAACTCATCCTAACACCCTACTGAGCCTGTCAGTGATAATATCCGTACAGTCCGGTCCATTCGTCTATGAGCATCGTATGTCGGGCCTAGGGGGTTGGTAAAAGTCAGACCCCCAAAAGTGGTACAAGTCGTGTCGGAGTGTAGCCCAGAACATCCTGAGATACTACTGGAATACCTACCAGTAAATCTCCTGCCTTGGCTAAGGACTTCGTGTAATGGCTCTCCTAGACACAGCGCGATCTCACCCCCAATACCGGGAGAGACGAAACCCCTGCCGATTCGCTCACTGCCTCCATGTGGCTCGGGACTGTACCCAACTAAAACCTGTTTGCACGACTCCTTTGAGCCGTGGTAGGGTAGTAATCAAAGCATAGTAGGAACTCACACGAGACAAATAACGATCTCAGGTCGATGAACTAACCTGTACACATGTCACCAGGGAACTGCTATCTGACGTCAGGTATAATACCAACTAGAATGTTCCCGGCGAGTCCTGTCCGGTGTACTCATAACCCAATGAGCACCTGTATACATCTTAGGTGAACCAACTGACACTAATGGCTTGTGAGACCGGCCATCGCCCCTCGTCGGGGTCTCGACTGTATACACTAGTCTACTAATGGAGTATCGATGCCCAGTCTCGAAACTCCAACGACTAGGGACCACTTTAAGGATGTGCTTATAGACTACCCAACTCTCACGTATATGATCGACATCATACTGCTGGTAGTCAAGCAAGAATCCTAAGGGCTCTATCAATGTGTAATAGTGACCTGTAATGTCACCTAAAACTTGTACACGATGATACAGATAAACCAGATAGCATACTATCATCTTGAGTAATACTGTCCTACCGGTATAGGTCCTCCCTCAATCATTGCAATCACGTGCCTGTGATCCAATAATTGACTCTGAGGGCACTATATCCAACAATCTCCCACTTGCACTCAAGGCTAATTCTTGCGATGTCGCATACTCACAGCCCGTGTGATACCGAACACCCAACTCCTCTACTAATCAGTCTCACAAAGCCCGTTTGCGAAACTATTGTGTTTGAGTAATAGCCTCAGTGAGTGGATCCGCCCTAATGTTTCTTTCTATGTCTCTCTTTATCTCAAGTTCGCGGAGAAAGCCATCTCCCGAAATGAGCAATACCTGTCTTAGAATATGTCTGGATATCTGATGGGACCTAGTTCATAAATGAACTCCAAATCAAAACTTCTTAGACTGTATCGTCAACTGAACTTAATCGGTATCCTGCGCCACACCTCCCTCAGTATCCGCTTGGATCACCTGTCCAAACTACTGCCCCTCGTCAGAGGGAAAACTATAACTCTGACAATCACTTGTCATCCAGGTCACCTTGGAAGCCTGGAATGATAACCGTCTCCTTAAAGAGGCTGTTGTTATCATATCCCTAGAACATCCATTTATGTTCTAAAACTGCTTCCGAACGTTTCTCCAGGATAGGATTAATATCAACTTATTGCATCTAGTGAAAAAACAACGTCTGGTGTGGTACTTGACATCTCATGATTGACTCAACTGCCTAAGCAAGTGATCTGCTAATCATGCACATCCCTCTCCCCTTTAGTCTGTAAGACACCTTTAGAGAGGGTGACTCCATCACCTGCAGGTACACTACCGTGCCAGGAGTCGTCCATTCTAAAACACCTTTAGAATGCTGTCTAAGTATCCAAATTGGGAAACTACCCAAATCTAGATCTAAAACCATAGATCTAGTAACCAGAATATCTGATATAATATCCATATCCTATGTGGAGAAACCACTGTGTGACAACCAAAGTATAACCGATCGTAGTATAGGAATTTCACTTCCCACTCTGTGTATGTCATCCAAATACCAGGATATCACACCCTACTACCTTCTTAACAGATCCATCTCCTATTCTGATGAAGTCAAACCTATGACTGACACATCAGAAATAGATGATCTATCTCCGCTATATCTGCTTTACTCTATAAATAGACATAAGCTACTTGTCCACTATGCTTTCGCTGCTTCCACTGACTACGACAACCCTCTGGCAGAGTCATATACACGTACACTTCTAAAGATAGTTTAGAACGACGCTATACTCATCCTCTTGACGGATCTCACGGTCTGGAACAGCAGCAATGGCAAGTCTGGGTAAACAAGAACCTCCCTGTCACCGTCCTTGAGGCTACCGGAGTGCCTCTCGGGTGCCTGAGGTTACCTACCATATCTGCGGAGTGGCCAATGGAATGTCAAACCAGATTGAATCTTTTAGTCCTATTAAATTTTCAGTAATCGTTTGCAGTTCTGGAATCACTTCCAGTTCTACCATACTCCCACTACTGTTTTCTGAAAAAATCCATTTTTACTAAAACTGTGGCGAGTCAAGAACAACATCACCATTAATCTTCCAGATGGTAGAAAGTCAACCCTCGTCATAGCCCGGGTCAACCCACAAACAGCCATTACAGAAACGTGCCTTGAGTTATCCAGAGTATGATTTTAAGCATAAACCGGACAACTTCCCGTACCTTAACATTGTTAAGATATGAACTATTCTATATCCAATATAGAAACAGAGGCACTGATTTAATTGAAACCAGATTCAAATCATGCAGCTGTCTTCAGTGCATGTCAACTAAATGGAGAGAGGCCGATCAACATTACTCAACTTAGGAGTGCTTCCAATTATGAGTAACCTGAAAGAGAAGCAAGTTCTCTTAATCATTACTATCAACTGAATACCATACATAAGTATCTATATCTTCGATCATCTTGAAGAATCCTGATACTTGCAATAGCTGGTTCTCTACTTTATTCATATACCTATAACTTCTCAAAACTTGGACCTTGTATTTCTATAAAGCACATGTCTAAGGACTAGAGAAGTCACAAGTAAACAGAATATAGTACGAGCACCAACCCCTCTATCCTCATGGACACTGGACAAAATACAATACTCTGTATAAGTCCCCTGAGTCTAATAACTCATTCCCTGTGTGTCGTAGGTTGAAAATTGTACTTATGGTTAAGAAGAATTACACCGCTGTTTAATGCTCCTTACCTAACCATCCACTGATATAGGTAAATGTCATGGACATAATTTCAAAAAGTTGTATCTCACTTTATAAAAATAAACCTACAAGTATATCAATTTGAAATTGGTGCATAACAACGGATATTCAAAACCAAATATTTGCCTTCCAGCAAACAACCCAGGCGATTTCCTCAAATATCACCAATTACAACGAATCCCGATATAATGAGGATGATCACCCAATTCCCAATAACTTACTCCCACTCATCATCTGTAAAAACCATACAGATGTGAGAATCAAACCTGGTAAATACATACCCTGAAGCAAGGGCTAATTGGGAAATCAGTTTTCTTTTAACAGTACACAGTGAAACTGAAACATGTAAATGTTTCGAAGGGGTATCCGGGTATTCTTAGTAATGCCTCTTCCATTATCCAGATTCACAACTGTAACCGTATATTTATTTGCCATCTCTCCAAATCCCTTTATATGTCTTTAGTCATTACCTTATGTACACCACCTTTAGGCCAAATGGTTTTCTTCCTTCCCTACCGTTCGGCACCAGCTTATGGTTTGGAAGAAGACTATCCAATAAGTGTAATAGGTGTACTGTCCTAATCCTAGGAGCACTCGCAACCCGAGAGAAGGTAAAGATAAAAGACAACTGAATAAAACCTTAATCCTATTTCTCCTGAACCAGAATCTATCCCCGAACTGGAACAAGTTCCTTCGAGTTCGTATATAACCATACGATGGAGTATCCAAATAACTGTGGATCTTCGTAGTGATACGAAGTGTCCTGGAGAAATACAAAGGTGAAGTAGGAGTGGCGATGAAATACTTGGTTTGGTCGTGAATAGAAGTCGCAGTTTACTTTGCCCTCTTACTAATCCCTTTATTTGTCTTTACTTAATACCTTCTGTACACCTTTTAGGCTAAATGGTTTTGTTCATACCTTACCTTTCGGCATCTGCTTATGGTTTGGATGAAGACTATACAATTAGCATAATAGGTGTACCATCCTAATCCAAGAAACACTCGCAACCTGGGAGAAGGTAAAAGGAAAAGACAACTGAATAGTCCTATTCATTTTCTCCAGAACCGGAAACCATCCTCGAATCTGGAACAAGTTCCTTCGAGTTCTTATATAACCATACGATGGTTTTATCCAATGGAAGTGGATGTTCGTAGTAACACGGGGTGTTCTGGAGAAAAGGGTAAAAGTAGGAGTGGCAATGAGGTATGCAACTCAGACAATCTAAAAGCTAGTATTTAAGAAGGTTCGGTTAACTTAATCACTGAGCCATAGTCAAGGGTCGGGCCATGATTACTGCCAAAGAGAGAGAGAGAGAGAGAGAGAAGAATCACTCTGCTTGCACTCTAACCTAGATCAGAATGGTTATCAATTTATCTAATCAGGAAACCTCCCACTGTAACCCCAAATTCTCCTCCAAACCTGAAAGAAGAATTAGTCGGGATCACCCGAGGAGTAAACCAACTCATCAGTGGGAATCGGGATCCAACTATCATCGCATAATAACGTGATGGAATCCACTCACGTTATCACACTCCAGAAGGTATGCACATATCTGGCAAGTTTCAGTTTCTTTAGAAACTCTCGATGTGATTTTTACCCCATGCTCTTCTGACCTTGACTTTGGCCAACAAATCATAAGTCACATGTCAAGTTCTACCCGTCATTATCCAGGTTAATCTGAACCCACCCGTACCTACTCTTGACTTTGGCCAACAAAGCAGTATGACTGTCCCAAACCAACGCATTCATCTATGCAGCAGAAAGATAACAAATAGCTACCATACACTATGCCTTGACTTTGGCCAACAAACATACTAAGTGCTACCCGTCTGAAATGACGGAGGGCTACGAATGGTTTTTGGCCAAAAACCTTTAACGTAATGAACTTGATATCGTTGAAGGAACCGGATAGCTTTTTATAAAAATATAGTGGCAAAAACCTTTACTAAAGAGGTCAATCCCGGTGAAGGGATCTCGGCTCTTTCCCCGTAGAATGAGGTGCAGGATATTCCAACTGAATACCACGATGCAAAGTAAAAAGTAATCGGCTATAGTGAAGTTATTACCCTGACGCAAACATCTGTCCAAGGGGTCACTCCCGGTGAAGGGATCTCGGCCTTTGCCTCGTCGACTGAGGTGCTGTATATTCATAACCAAATACCACTGTGCAAAACAAAAGAGAACGTTCTTGCAATAACAGCTTTTTGAAAAATATTCCAACAACATCAAACAGGTTTGTTTAGCTTGCATTGATCCGAATCAATGCAGTCCCATCAATTAATCACACCACAAAAGAACGAAAATATGACGTACGTATATGCCATCCGCATTCGCCACTGGGTCCCGTCATCACCCGTTAGGTTATTTAACTAACGACAGAGCGGGGACTGGACTAGCGCGGGTGTAAAACATATACAATATCTACTAATATATATATATCAATATATAATATTCGCTCATGGTGTGATAAAATGCAATATCACAGAGATGTAATAAGCATCACAGAACAATACAGATAATCTGGGATCCCCGGATTTCATAGAGCCGCTACTGAAAACCGACGTTCCCCTGGTCGTGTGGATAGCCTGTGCAATGAAATCCTAGACTCCTACAGGCACGGCAAGTTACCCGCCAAAACCTGAAGCGAGGCAGCCCCCTACAGCAAAGTGAATGGACCACCCAGCACTTCACGGAATCCGGTAACATGAGCACCCCTCCTTGGGTCAACCTGTACCCCCTATGAGTGCGGCGAATAGCCCGCCAATTCTAGAGTGAAGCCCCCTCCATCTCAAAGCCATGAGATGCGGGTCCGTTGCCCTCTAGAACCCAGCTACCCGTGCACCCCTCTGCGAGGTGATCCTAATAGAGAAAGTAAAATATATATACAACGGGTACATCGACCTCAGCCCGGTCGTGCCCCAAAAGAATAATATACAAACAGGCAGTGACGGCAGTCCACATGTCGGACACTCGCCCCGCAATAACAAATGTACAAATACAACCAAACTGTACTACCATTGCATCCAGGCTATCCACCACGACAAATCCGCAACATCACAGCACAACACAGAACATCAACGTGAATGTCACGTTCGCAAATCCGTCTAAAAGAGCTATAGCGATTAGACAAGATTTATCGATCAAATGACATTCACGGTCACAGATATAATGTAAGTACTGTAAACTAACATATTTAAATTTTCGATCGACAAAATTTCCCGAAGTGGGCCCCAAGTACAATTCCCAGTACTCAAAATAATATGGGCCAAAACAAAAAATACCAGAAACCCCAATTCCAAGACAGAGACCACTGCAGAAATTTTGGTGCAGTGTTGCTACAGTACTGCGGCGGAACCGCGGCTAAAACGGGGGTACGGCCGGGGGTTCCGCGGCGCTACAGCGAGCTCTTTCTACAAACTTTCTGCAGTGTTCTTAGAAAAGCCTGTCTGATTTTCTGCAATACTCAGAATAATTTTTCGACGACAAAAAAAATTCGACAGAAACTTCGTTTTTGAAATTGCGGTTTCGGAAATTTTGTTTCGATCGATATTTTAAATACGTTAGAACAAGCTAGTAAAGGTTAATGTCGTGGCTCTGATACCATGTAAGTATACGGTAGCGCCCCGGCCGTCTGTCCGAGGCCAAAATGCTGAAAAGAAAACTTTTTCAAAACTTGAAACCGGCGCTATCGCAGACTTTAATCCCGGATTGAACCATTAACCTACAACTAGCTAACTAGAGAAGGGTTAGAAAAGCTATACCGATCGATCCGTGTCCTTCGGTCTTTGGCCACCAACCCAAACTCCTCGTGGCATCTCCGATCTCCGGTCTCCTCGTCGGAAAGGGCACCACATCTTCGAGTCTTTTTACAGGCTCCCGCTTCGTCCGAAGCAACTCGGACACGAAGTTTGCTAGCCGACGTGTCCAAGGTGAAGTAGAGAATGTGTGTGATCACTTTGTCTCTTGAGGATTTAGTGGATGCCAGTAGTGAGGAGATAGTGAGCTCAAGAAAGAAGAGGAAGAAGAAGAAGTTTTCTTTTCTTTTTCTTATGTGTTGTGTTGATAATGAGAGTGAGAGCAAGAAGGAAATACAAGAGCTAACCATAATATTATGGCTGCCCTTTCTCTCTCTCCCTCTCATTTCATCCACAAATCAATCAAATAATGTGACATATGCACAAGTAAAGAGACCATGACTCATCACTTGTGCATGTGTCACAATTAATGCTCCTAATCATGATTTTGAGCTCATTATTTCCATATGCAAACATTAATCCAAATGTTTGCAACAATAAAAAGAGAATGGCATCTACTAAAGCAAACTTGTGACGGATCACAAGAGTACCCTTCACCTGTATATACATACCTGCATCCGCATTCCGACCGAATGCGAATGCGATGAGACTAAAGTAATCCAACAAATCTAATACTAGGATCCGGCTTAAACCAAAGCCCACTAGTATGATCCGCCCGATCATGATCCGTGCACGACTGCACGTATATGATCGAACCCTGCCATATATCATACGGCCTCTACAACGTTTCGCCCGAAACTTGAGGAACTATCTGTGGGGGACTCTAAACACTTGTCAATACTTTGGCTGTGGATTTAACCACTAGCACGTCAGTGGTACTAGCCGTACGTAACGGGCTACCAGGTATTGACCAAAAGGGAGGTTGATGAGCGAACTCATCCTGACACCCTACTGAGCCTGTCAGTGACAATATCCGTACAATCCGGTCCGTTCATCTATGAGCATCGCATGTCGAGCCTAGGGGGTTGGTAAAAGTCAGACCCCCAAAAGTGGTACAAGTCGTGTCGGAGTGTAGCCCAGAACACCCTGAGAAACTACTGGAATACCTACCAGTAAATCTCCTGTCTTGGCCAAGGACTTCGTGTAATGGCTCTTCTAGACACAGCGCGATTTCACCCCCAATACCGGGAGAGACGAAACCCCTGCTGATCCACTCACTGCCTCCATGTGGCTCGGGACTGTACCCAACTAAAACCTGTTTGCACGACTCCTTTGAGCCGTGGTAGGGTAGTAATCAAAGCACAGTAGGAACTTACACGAGACAAATGACGATCTCAGGTCGAAACTAACCTGTACACATGTCACCAGGGAACTGCTATCTGACGTCAGGTATAATACCAACTAGCATGTTCCCGGCGAGTCCTGTCCGGTGTACTCATAACCCAATGAGCATCTGTATATATCTTAGGTGAACCAACTGACACCAATGGCTTGTGAGACCGGCCATCGCCCCTCGTCGGGGTCTCGACTGTATACACTAGTCTACTAATGGAGTATCGATGCCCAGTCTCGAAACTCCCACGACTATGGACCACTTTAAGGATCTGCTTATAGACTACCAAACTCTTACATATATGATCGCCATCATACTGCTGGTAGTCAAGTAAGAATCCTAAGGGCTCTATCAATGTGTAATAGTGACCTGTAATATCACCTAAAATTTATACACGATGATACAGATAAACCAGATAGCATACTATCGTCTTGAGTAAGACTGTCCTGCCGGTATAGGTCCTCCCTCGATCATTGCAATCACATGCCTGTGATCCAATAATTGACTCTGAGGGCACTATATCCAACAAGTTTATCGACGTGTCGGTCAACAGCCAGTTTTAGGACATAGTGGTCCATTGTTAGTTTAAGGATGTTTCGGTCCGACGCCAGTTTTAGGACATAGTGGTCCATTGTTAGTTTAAGGACATTTCGGTCCGTTGTTAGTTTTAGGATATTTCGGTCCATTGTTAGTTTTAGGACATTTTGGTCCGTCATTAGGAAGCCGGCTACTACTTACAGAGTTTAGGCTTAGAAAGATAGCGAGCGGACATAGGCGTCGTCATTTATCGTTGACCTAGGCCGTGACTCATCAGGCGTAGTATTTCTTTAGGAAGCGACCGTTTATTGACCTGAAAGGTCTTTCACCATGCATGTCCATGAGTAGATAGGCTCCACCCCGGTAGACTTTGTCTATGATATACGGTCCTTCATAGTTCGGCTCGAATTTACCCCGCTTGGCGCGATTGGGGATCATAGGTCTTTTGACCACTAGCACGAGTTCGCCTTGGCGGAATGTTCTCGGCCTAGTCAATCTCTTATATGAGCGCATCATCTTTGCTTTATAAGCCTTCAGATTTTGCTGCGCCATGAGCCTGGTTTCATCAATGGTATCGAGCTCCTCAAGGCGAAGGTGAGCATTTTCTTCGTCTGTTAGCTCTTAGTGAAGCTCCACTCGTACAGAGGGAAACTCTATCTCAAGGGGGAGTACCACTTCTGTGCCGAATACCAATGCATACGGCGTTGTGTTTGTGGCTATTTTGAATGTAGTTCGATACGCCCAAAGAGCTTCATGCAGTCTCTCGTGCCAGTCTCTCTTATTTTGAGACACCGTTTTTTTCACGATCTTCGTTAAGGTCTTGTTGAAAGCTTCAGCTAGACCGTTAGCTCGGGGATTATAGACCGAAGAGTATCTCCAGTCTATGTTATGCTGTTGTGTGAAGCGACTGATCTTTTGGCTTCTATAGGCTGGCCCGTTATTGGAGATAATCCGTCGCGGAGTGCCAAACCGATAAATGACGTGTGTCTTGAAGAAATGAAGAATATTCTCCGTCTTCACTTCTCTTAGCAGTATGGTTTCTGCCCACTTAAAAAAGTAATCGGTCGTCGCCAAAATGAATCGATGTCCTCTGGATGATGCCGGTTGAATGGAGCCGATTATGTCAGTCCACCACATTTCGAACGGCCATCTGGCCACTGTTAGATGTAGTGGATTCGGATGTTGATGGATAAAATCTCCGTGAATCTGGCATGAGTGGCACTGCTTCGCGTATTCGAGGCAGTCTTGGATCATCGTGGGCCAATAGTAGCCCATCCTTTTGATCTTCAGCTTCATCTTCGGGCCAGCTTGATGAGAACCGCAGAGTCCGTCATGAGTTTCTTGGACGACTTTCCTTGGCTCTTCAGGTCCCAGGCATCTTAACCACAGAGAATCAAATGATCTCTTATACAGAGTATCATTGACGAAGGCAAAAGATAGAGCTCGTTTCATAAGCTGATGTCTTGAGGACGCATCTTTAGATGTTCAACGGGATTTGAAGTAGTCTATAAAGACTTCTCTCCAATCCTCAGCCTTTTCCTGGTCTTTTATTTGCATAGCCATTTGCTCGGTCGCTCCCTTTTCTTCGGACGACTCCGGAGATATTTCTGTCGGTGCAAGAACCCGACGGCTTTGCACGATGATCTTCACGTTATCGAGGCTCTCGTCGGTCAGTTCTTTAGCGAGCTTGGCTAACTCATCCGCCTTGCTATTTTCCGCACGCGGTATGCTCTCCAGGGCGTAGGAAGGAATTTGAGTTGGCAGTTGCTGCACCCTCTCACCGTATTTCACTAATTCTGGTTTGCACGTTTGATAGTCGCCGTTTACTTGACTAACGACCAGCTGGGAGTCTCCGTATATGAGGAGATTTTCAATTCCCATGTCGACGGCGATCTCAAGACCTGCTATCAAAGGTTCATATTCGGCTTCGTTGTTTGTCCTCGGCTCTGTTAAGGAGAAGGCAAAGCGCATTATCCCTCCTTGTGGAGTCACGAAGATGAAGCCTACCCCTGATTTGATTATAGGGGTGCTTTGTTTGCGCTTCTTCATGGAAGATGCTCCATCAAAATAGAGTTCCCACCGGGTATCATTCTCTCGTCTCTCCCTGTCGATCGTGTCAAACGCATGTTCGTCTGGCAATTCGCAGTTCAAAGGAGAATCGGCGGGTATCGGGTGCTCAGTGAGGAAGTCGGTGATGGCCTGGCCTTTCACTGCCTTTAGAGGCCGAAAGTTATCGAGAATTCCATCAAGAGTAGGGCCCATTCATGCACCAATGCGTAGTGTCTGAGCTTTGTTATCGCGAAGATCAACGCCAGGCAGTGTTTTTCGATGGGAGAGTAATTATTTTTTACCCCCAAGAGAACTCGACTCAAATAGTAGAGAGCTCTCTCCTTTCCTTGATCATTCTCTTGTACCCATAATACGCCTAAAGAACCTTCGAGGGCTGTTGTATACAGAATGATAGGTTTTCCCTTGACTGGAGCTGTCAGCACCGGAGGATTCTGTAGGTATTGCTTGATTTCGTCCAGTGTGCTTTGGCATTTGCGTTCCCAGACGAACGGGGTTCCCTTTTTCATCAAGTGATTGTAGGGGCGGCACTTGCCGGAAAGATTAGCTACGAATCGCCGGATATATGCAAGCTTTCCTTGGAGAGATCGTAGCTGCTTGAGAGTCTTTGGCGGGGGCATTTCTATGATCGCTTTGATCTTCAACGGGCCTATCTCGATGCCTCGGTGGTGGACGATGAATCCTAGGAATTTTCCTGAGGAAACTCCGAACGCGCATTTAAGAGGGTTCATCTTCAAGTTATATTTCCAAAGGCGCTGAAACACGATTTTCAGATGCTCTAAATATTCCTCGTATGATTTGCTTTTAACTACGAGGTCGTCGATATAGCATTCGACGATTTCATGTGTGAGGTCATCGAAAAACTTTGTCATGGCCCTCTGATAGGTGGCACCGGCGTTCTTTAGACCGAAAGGCATCACCTTATAGCAGAATATGCCCAAAGGATTCTGGAAAGCGGTATGCTTCTGGTCTTCGGGATGCATCTTTATCTGATTATAACCTGAAAAGCCGTCCATGAAGGAGAAAACTTTATGAGTGAACGTATTGTCTATCATCAGCTCGGTAACTGGCACTGGAAAGTCGTCTTTTGGGCAAGCTTTGTTGAGATCCCGAAAGTCCACACATATGCGGACCGTCCCATTTTTCTTCATCACCGGGACGATGTTGGCGATCCAATCAGGATATTGAAGCTCTTGGATAAAACCGGATTCGATTAGTTTCTTGACCTCGGCGTTGATGCTCATCTCGAGCTCGAGCCGCATTCTCCTCGGTGCTTGTTTGATTGTCTTGACGTCCGGGGATATTGCCAATTTATGGACAGCAATCTCTGGATCTAGTCCTGGCATCTCAGAATAGTTCCATGCGAAGCAATCTGTATGCTGCATGAGCACGTCTTTTAGCGTAGCCACCCTTTCTTCAGACAACGGCTCACTGACGAATGTCGGCCGCGGGTCACTTGTCGTCCCCAAGTAAATTTTCTTGAGGTTATCTACAGTGGTATATATCCCATCTTCCAGCTCTTTCGGGGCCGGTGGAAACTCTAAGATCACCTCGCCATCATCGTTTTCGAAGCACCAGGGGAGGTCATCCATATTCTCGGGCTCTTCTTCTGACAGCGTTATCACGTGGCAGGTACGAGATCGCTTCCAAAACCGATGTTGATCTGGTTCTGCTCTCGTGGTTTTTAGTTCATTTCTCTGCGACGGGGTTACCCTCCAACTGTTGGATAGAGCGAACCTGCCTTGCTGACACTTGTATTCTATCCAGTCTTTGAATGTGAAGCAGTTTTCGAGAGGATGTCCTATTGCTCGGTGATAGGAGCAATAATCTGGATGATTAACTTCACCTGCTTGCTCGGGGTGCTTAGACTTTGGGAGGGTAATCATTTGATGTTTTATGGCAAGATCAAGTATCTTCTGTGTCTTGTCCTGGGGAAAAGAATATTCTCGACCCATCTTCTTTATAAGAGACGAATCCAGATTGCTCGATTCCCGATCGCGTGGCTTCTTGGTCCCGCTTTGTCGCTGTCGAACGCTTTTCCCGTTCTTTGGTTTATTTCTGCTTCTGCGTCGGGTCCTTTGTATGACGGGCTGGCAACGAAGGGCATCGTCACTTTCTGCAGCCTGCTAAAGGAGGCGTTGCGTCTTGGCTTTCTCGTAGATGGCCATTTCGCGATTATGATCGTCTCGAACCTTTTGACCCGCTTCCCTTATAAGCTTGTCCATCTGTTCTTCGAACGACGGACTTGGCATTTTCACGATGGGAGCTCGTTCTGGTTCAGGGTTAGCACCTTCCCACAGAGCATCTTCTTCTTCATCAAAGTCATGTATGACGTAGCAGTCGCGGAATAGCTCACGTTTATTGGATCGAACATATCCAAGCCCGATCGTTTCCATTCTCACGTTGGGCAACTTTCGTTAAGTTCCGGGAACGTTCCAGATCCTGTTATAGAACCGTGCTTGTCGAGCAGTTTGCTTAAGGGGTACACCTTGGCATCTCAAGAGTCTCTTTAGTCCGTCTGTGTAATATCTGGGCAAACGGATGGGTTGGAGCCTGTCAAGTGTAGAATCCGCATCATGCCAAATTTCTTTCTCCACTTTGGTTTCTCCGGATCGGTAGAATATGATCGCCTTTTCACCTTTTCGCCTGGGAGGGACGTAGAATGTCTGCAGTTCTTTCACACTATAGGTATCAAGCGCGTCTATCTCTTTATGATGCTTTGGCGGAACCATGGCAACTTGCAAACTTTGATCTTCATCAGCGAAGGCTTGTATTGATGGCCGAGCAGAGAATACGGCATTGACCTCATCTTCCGAGTCGCTGCCGAAGATCAACATAGGAGTGGACGGTCCCGGCTTGTTGCACTGGGACGGACCTGAATAAACTATTTCTTCTTCCTCCTCAGTATCACTCCCGAAGATTGGAATAGTGGTGATAGCTTTGTTCTTATCCTCCGATTTGCGACATCTTTCTGTGTCTTCGAAATCTGGCAGGAAGTATTTTGCATCTTCGTACTTTCGGACTTCATTTACGGAGAATGGGTTCAACTCCCCCGTCACAGTGTACTCGAGACCATCCTTGAAATACTTCATACACTGATGTTGTATAGAAGGGATGATGTTGTATTCGTGTAACCAAGGCCGGCCGAGTAAAGCGTTATAACAGGTCTTAGCATCAATGACGTGGAACTTGATGTCCGTAACGAGCAACCCAAAGCGTAGTGTCAATATTACAGACCCAAGCGTCCATGATGACTGGGAGTCAAACCCGGAAATGGTGATTTTGTCACGAGCGAGGTGTTGGACGCTCATGCAGATTTCCTTCAACACTCTCACATTAAGGAGATTGACGGAAGACCCATTGTCAACCAGGATTTTGCCTATCTTGATGTCATGACAGTATCCGGAGACATATAGGGGACGGTTATGCTCACACGTCCCGAGGAGAAGATCTTCATCGCCGAAGGTGATATCGGCTGTGTGCACTTCTTCCAACTCGTCTTTCATCTTTTCTTCGGCGAGGAAAGTTTGGAATTGTTCAGCGAATCTCTCGCCTCTTTGGATAGCAGAAGGGCGTCGAGAATACTGAGCTGCGAGGGTATCATCCTCAAGTGTGCAAGAACGTTGTAATCTACCTTACTTTTCTTGGGCGGGTCCTTGGCTGCCAGCTCTTCGACAACTCGATCATCAAGGGCGATATCCTCAGGGACTTTTTCTTTCCCCTTATCCTTTTTGTTCGAGCCCTTATTTGCAGGTCCGAGATTCTTTTCAGGTAATGTGCGATTGCGCAGCTGAATGTTCTCGCGGCTCTTCGGTTCTTCCTCTTTTCCCGAGGTGGATTCTTTGAAGAGAGGGTCAAGAGCTATTTCTTCATTAGAATCGCTCCCGAAGGTGTGAACTTGCGATCCCCCATAGTCAACCATATGGCAGTTGCCGGCAGTTCTTTTACGCTCCTAAATCGTATTTCTTTGCTCCCGACGAGTTTTGCGTTTCATTCGCTTGAAATGTTGCCGGTGAGTAATATATCCCTACCACCATCTTTTAAAAGCATTGCACTCTTCAGTGGGGTGCACAATTTTTCGATGATATAAGCAGTAGCTAGGATGTATTTCCGCTTCACCAAGAGTGTTTCCTTCGGAGGGTGGCAGCTTCATTCCCATCGATATGGCTTTGGCGAACCTCTTCCTCATCTTGAACCTTCTTTTATTTGCGACGGATGTACTTTGATCTGGCGGGAGTGTTTCAACCCTTTCGTCCAGTCATCGGCGTTTGGTTTTTTCAAATATGGCCATCTCACGCTCTCGAGCAGCTTTGCTTTTAAGAAGAGCTTCGTCCAGGAATGCATCAATCATTTCATCTGACGGCCCTAGAAATTTCGGCTCAGGATCTGCCCCCAGTTTCTTTGTGTAAGGAGCTTCTTCATTGTCTATCGACGAGTGAGAGATCACATGGCAACTTGCCACATAATCTTCAGATTCATCCGACGAGTCTTCTCCATTGTCATCATCTCCATCCTCAAGGACGTGGCTAAGAAATTCTTGGAGTGTGACTGGAGTCCGCGCTTTTTGATTATATTCTTCCAATGCGTCAATCTGTTTTTGCAGGTCCGTGCGCTTGTCACCAGGCTTCACGGGCTTTTTGGTCTTCTTTTTCTTCTTCGAATACTTTGACGGCTGGGTGTGAGCGCTTTGGCTATCACCACCAATCTTTAGAGTTGGGCGCGGTTTCAGCATTACCTCGATGATCTCAGATTCCAGTGGTTTTTTCCACCTGATTGCCAGGCATGTTTAGAGATCCTTCAGCATTCTTTTCGTATTGGTTGAAAGAGCGACCTCCCATGGAGCTTCTTCTATGAAGGAGCATGATACCCCCAGTGTGCCCGCCTTCTTGGAAGCGTGTGGCTGTGGTGGGTTCACTTTTCAATTCTCGGACAGGGTAAATTTGCCCTGTTGATACTGGTCTTCAATCCAGCCCTTGAAGACGAAGCAATCTTCAATTGGATGGCTTACCGTTTGATGGTAGGGGCAATAATTGGGACTATTAGCCTCGCCGGGTTGCAACGGTCATTTCGGATTCGGCAGATTGATGAGCCTGTTGCGCACCGTCACCTCAAACAATCTCCTCGTTTTGTCCCGGGGAAATGAATAAGGGCGCTTCATTTTCTCATTATAGTATCGTCGTCTCTCGTCTAGTCGATCCGTTAATTTTGGACCACTGGGCTGCTGTTGAGCATTGGCGACGAAAGTCGCTTTTCCTTTCCCTTTATCATTCCGCGGCTCTGGCTTCGAAGAGGAAGGCCTATGGCCCATCTGGTCTGTTTGAGCTAGTTTTTCAATTAGGGCCCGGAACGTAGTCGGCTTGAAAAACATCATAAATTGCGAGATGGTCGCTTGAGGGTCAAGAGTGCCCACGAACATGCCCACTGCCGGCGCTTTCTCGATACGCTGCTCACATTTTGACCATAAATTTCTCCATCGTATTGCGTATTGCATCCATGTTTCACCTGGCTTTACCCTGTCATTGATCAATGCCGTTATTGGGGTGCGTTCACTAGCACTCGCGAAACGCTGGGTGAATAATAGCTCCATCTCTGCAAAAGTCTTGACGGAGTCGATTGGAAGTTCAGAATACCACTCAAATGCCAACTTCGACAAGATACCAACAAACTGGCGGAGCAGAAGTTTATCATCACCCACGGTGTTGCCGCACAAGGCTCTAAATTGAGCGACATGCTGATGTGGATTCCCCGTCCCTTTATATACATGAAATTTAGAGATTGTATATCCCGGTAGGTACCTTATTTGGTCATACCAGCCTGGATAAGGTCGTCCAGTCTTAACGATCTGTTCCGCTTCGTTTGCCTGGTGAGCTCGTATTTGCTGAGCAATGTAATCATCCAGAGCGCCCTTGGAGATGGTCTCCTCTTTGGCTGCTGAAAGAGCCTGAGGAGGGTTCAATGTCTCCCATCTGTTGTCTTAAATGATGATCGGAGGGTCTTCAGCTGGAGGTTCCTGCTGTAACATCATCCCAGCCATGTCTTGGAACAAGAGAGCCATTCGTTTCATGTTGGCTGCCTGTTCCGCGGCCTCTTTTCTTTCCTCTTGAGCAATCTTCGAAGGAATTCAGCATCAGTTTCTTGTTCCCGACGCTGTTCTGAGGTCTCTGGATTTTCTTTTGGCCCAGTAAGTGCGGCCATTGCAGTCAGCATCTCCTGAAGTTTCTGCTGCTGCTGTTCCTGAACCTTCTGCTGCTGCTGTTCCTGAACCTTCATTATCGATCGGGTAAGCGGTCGATGACCCGTAGAAGCACGGTTTTCCTCTTTTCCAGAAGCCATATAAACGGTATGCACCATCATGCCCCCAGACTTGGGGCGTTTAGGTTCGGTGTCTTTGCGGTTCGTTGTGGACACAAGGGCTTTCTCTGGCCTCCTTCTCTTGTGAGCAGTTGAAGTCGAGGGGGCCGTTGCAGCGGGCACCCAGACGGATGACGTCTTCTGTGGTACCACGAGGTGGATCTTTTCTTGCTGATCTTTGAGCTTCTTTGACCGGCGAGAGTAGTCCTGGTTAATCACCGATTCCTGGACCTGTCACCAGACTTTATAAATTTTGGAGGACAGCCGCTGAGGGGGCTGCTCCGGCTTCTTTTCTGTAGTAATCTCCATAGGTGGAGGAGATCTCTTCAGCACGGCAGTCGGAGAGTTCTTGCGAACCTTCCTAAGCGGTTCAAAGTTGTTCTCAATTGGAACAGCAGCATTGATTTCCACCATAGGAGCTTGCGGAGTTAGTCTAGAAGGGGAGCTGCCCCCAGTCTTCCTTACTCGGTGCCAGTGACGACGACGAGCATGTCGTGTGGATGGAGTTGGTTCAGCTATGGAGATGGCTTCGTCATGCCGCCTATCTTGACGGAGGGTTGTCGCCGGTGTCAGCCTTTTGAAGACTGACATTCGCCGAGCAGTAATGTCCAACCTATCGAATACAGACCTCTGGGCAGAGGAAGCAGCTTTGATGACTTCACCTAGAGCGGGAGCTGGAACGGCCAGCCTTGTGAAAACTGACTTCTTGTTAGGAGAAGCCTTTCCAATGATTTCGTCCGCTTGAGCCGGGATGTCTATTCGCTTTGGGATGGCTGTTTCAGGTATTGCGGGCTTGTTGGCGTTCTGGCCATTGGGCCGTTGAAAACCGAGGCATTAGACTTGGACGACCCGTTGAGAGAGGCCGCGGCAGTGGTAAGTCAATTAAAGACCGACTTCTTTGGGGCTTTTGCGGCAGCATCGGGGCATTGAAGCTCATGGGTGGGATCATAGTCCCAAAGAACAGCCCAGTGGTGGTCTGAGTTACTTGGTCCACTGGTATCGTGAACAGGGAAGCCGCCTGGGGCCCGTAAGTTACACCTTCAGATGAGGCAGAACGGGAGTTGCAGTTGCAGCTGGAACATTTTGTGCAGGTAGACGCCATTGATCTTTCGTTTTCTGCACGGAGCAAGACACCAAATCTTAGTACCTCTAATCCAAGGGCAACTATATCAAACCGCGATTCATTCGCGAACACGACACATGAAGTGTGTAGTAGAAAGAGGAAAAGGTCCCACCGGGCGTGCTAGAATCTGTTCCCCACCGAAACACGGAGAAGCGACCGCGCGGGTCCGTCTCGCCTGAATTTTGGGGCAGATGCTAATTGGTGCTATCTGTCCACATCTCCGAAGATGCAAAGTTGATTTATGACACCATGTATCGGAGGTTTAAACGGATGCGGCCGATGTAGCAGACTTCGTTAGATTCCCCCTCATTGAGGGGTTTTTTGATTGTGGGGACGCTCTTCCTTGCAGGCGCAAGCCCTACAGTTAATTACGCTACCACATCGCGGTAACCACTTTCTCCTTCTCCAGATGGTCACTTCGTGTCGTGGGTGTTTGTTTTGTTTTTGGTTGCCCGTGGATTGTATACGGATACTAATTTATGTTGTCGCCCGTAGGGCGTGGATTAGTCCAAATCCGTATTTTCTTAGATTTGGGTTTGGGAGTTGGGTTTAAGGATACGTTAGTCTCATTTGGGACTAAGATCGACTTAAACGTACGTTAAGGATACGTTAGTCTAATTTTTAGACTAAGATCAACTTAACGTGATTATTTAGATCCAACAAAAGAGCATTTGAACTCTATCGTTTAGTTTAGGGACATTGCGGTCGATTAGTTTAGGGACATTACGGTCCAGCATTAGTTTAAGGACATCTCGGTCCAAGGTTAAGGACATCATAGTCCATGAGTTTAAATACATCACAGTCAAGGTTAAGGACATCATAGTCCGTGAGTTTAAAGACCTCACTGTAAAGGTTAAGGACATCATAGTCCGTGAGTTTAAAGACATCACAGTCAAGGTTAAGGACATCATAGTCCGTGAGTTTAAAGACCTCACAGTCAAGGTTAAGTACATCATAGTCCATGAGTTTAAAGACCTCACAGTCCATGAAATGTATGGTTGTTGGGACCCATCACCTCTCTGAAGACGTTGAAGGATTACAATGACAAATATCAGAGGAGTTCAGAGATGTACCCTTAAACTGATGTGGGTTGAAAGACCTGTAGTCCAATTGGGAATAAGATCTGTAATTTATGAGCATATGAACTCAATTAATCTGAATTGAGGACTTATGGCCAATTTGGGCTAAATCCATTAAGTTACAATGTTCAACATTTGTTTTTGGAGTTGTTAGATATTTGTTTGAGCCCAATCCCTTTAAAAATACTAAGCATTGGTTTAGTCTCTGACAATATTTTGTCTTTAATTGAATGTTGTGCATTTATAATAGCCCTAGGCTTACTCAAAGAACATTTTATGTTCTGTCCAAGCGCACGTAAAAGTATGTGGTGCACTTGACACTAGAGCCAGATATGAAGCGCTAATGCGCTTAGCGCTTTGCGCCAGGTGAAGAGCGCTGATGCGCTTTGCGCTAGATGTGGAGCGCTGATGCGCTTTTAGTTGAAGCGTTAAGAAGTTTGGGGATGCCATATAATGAGCACAAGGCGCTTTTAGTAATGCTGGGCATACGTGGCGCGCTTAGCGCTGAGCACTAATCAATGAGCGCAGTGCGCTGTGTTTGAAGCGCTATGGCACTGCAGCGCTTTGCGCTAGATGAAGAGCACTGAGGCACTTTTGAATTAGGAGCGCTAAGGCTCTTATTAGATTAGGAACACTAAGGCTCTTCATAGGTTAACTTTGCGCTCTGCAGATTATCTGTTCTTTGATAAGAGACTTTGTCTCAAGATTCTAAGAACAAAGTTCTTAGTTCAAATGAGATATTTCAATCTCTTTTTTGATGAAAGGCTTTGCCTCTGTGGATCTGTGATCCCAAGAGAATTGAATAATTCTCCCCCTTTATAATGAGGTGTTCATAATCTCTTTTGTTAAAGTCAACTTTGTCTTATAGATCTATGATCTGTGAAAGAAGTAAGTACTTCTGTTTATATTGAGACGATTTCGTCTGTATATTCTTTTTACCTTGAAAAAGAATTGTCTTCTTTTGCCGAGAGCTTCTTCTTCTTCTTGAGATTTTCTCCAAGTTTATGGGGGGGTTCCTCTCTCTAAGACTTGAAGTCTGGGGGCCTTTATATAGAGCAAGATGGTTTGTTCAATCAGTTAATGAGATCTTTTCTCCAATTGATTTGGGGAATTTCCCATCGTTGGATTTTTGATCTAAGGGCTTCTGATTTACAGAAGGCAATCTTCTTGTTTTAACAAAATTGCGAAATCTTTCCATGCAGAATTTATTCTGTCTTTGGTAATTTTTATTTACCATTGGATCATTGATCCAACGGTGCTCTGATTTACATAGCACAATTTTGTTGTTTGGAAAGATTTTGAGAAATCTTTCCTTAACAGAATTTAATTCTGGTTAATTAATGATTTATCATTATTATTAGATCTTTGATCTAACGGTGGGGAGATTTTTGTTCCAGCGCTAGTGCTTATGCGCTCCGCCTATGGTGCGCTACTTGGAGCGCAGTGCTCTTAGCGCTCGCGTGCACGTGCTTTGCACGTGGTGCGCTTCTTGGAGCGCAGCGCGCTTGGCGCTGCATCTAAAACACTGCTTTATTGGAGGTGTCTTTTCACCCTCCTTTTAAGTCAAACTTATATGCCCTAGAATTTTCATTTCCCGGGTCTTGGAAATAGCTCCATTATGCACAACATTTGCTGTGCCTAGTCTTCATAATCTGAAGCAAAGCTTCTTTCTTTTCTCGTTTCCAAAGAACCCTCTCAACTATGGCTTGTAACCGCTCACATGCTTGTCGACAACCATAGGAAGTGTCCATCCAGGACATTGTTCCTCGCTTTACTGCGCGCTTGGTGGATCCTGCTCTTACGGATGACCAATGCGACGCAGCGCTGTACGAGCTCTTGACTCATGTAGGGTCTCCTGTCCCCCCACACTCTATTTGGCTTCGGATGATCTTTACGTCCGTGCTCACTAATATTCCCCCTCCTCCAGTAGAGATGACCTCGGCAATGCTCGATGCTGCTGAAGACAAGATCGAGTGCTTCTTCGAGGCGCATTTGATCACTAAAGCAATGAGGAATTGCTCTGTCCATTTGCTAAGTCAGATACGGGCTCGTCGGGTCGTTATCTCCACTTTCTCTTGTGAGTGTGGCGCTAATCGATGGGTGGCTACTCCTCGAGAAGATTTCCGTTTTGACATGGTGGAGAGGACAGAGAGGGAACTAGATAATCTCATTCTTAGCTTTGCAAACCCCTGTCCTTTTGATCCCATGTTTGGCGATCTGTTTATATTGTAATAAAAAAAGTCTAATTAAGTATTTTATTATCTGCCAAGTGCTCCTCTTATTTTTAATACTTTGTTATTTCTCTGTCAGGCGCTTATACGCTGCATAACTAACTTGTTATAACCAGGTGCAAGTAATGAAGCGCTCTTGGCGGTTAGCGCACTTGGCGCTTAGCGCTTTCGTGCTTTGCACGTGAGCCCCATTTCAGAGTCTTTGACTCTTAGTGCTGGCGCATTCACTACTGGCGCTCTTTACAAAGCGTCGCTTCATTTCAAACTTTGGAATTTGAACAGAGCTTTCCTCTGATTGGATAAACACGGTATAACGGCAATTGAATTCAGATTAGGTGTATTATGGTTACAGTCTCATGCCACTTCTAACAGCTTCCGTACCAATCTACCCCATATAAACCCCGCGATGTCTTGATTATATTGATGTATTGTTTGAATTGTATATTGTATATAGATGGATGACTTACCGAAACCATGATATCAGTAAATGGATGTAACTGGAGAATCATATAGATGGATGTATATCCATGGTTCGGTTCGGTCAATATAGATTGATTAGATTGAATAGATGGATTCATAGATCCATGTTATATTGAAATTTGATAATTGAATTATATTCAAGCCAGATTGATTATATCGAAACTCAGTCTGAGTCAGACAATTTGAAAAGAAATTGAATCTTGAATTATGTTTTGGTGCTATCGGAAACTGCTGCACATGGACGACAGAATTTGAGTTTTTTCAAAAACAATTACCGTGTTTATAACACCGTTTGTTAAGTTGTCTACATTAAATAGAAAAGCACCCATATATCCGGCTCCCTGAGGCTCAAGAAACTGGTCCCGCATAAACCTATGTTTACTAGGGTCTTTACTGTAACTTAGTATAACTTGAGGGGGTATTATGTAAAAATAATTTTGTATAATTTTCAAAATACACCTCAAGTATTTTATTATCGTCTTTAGGGTTTTCATGCATGTATATTTTATCAATGTGACATTTCTAGTGAATAAAACATAATTTCATAATATATGGTATTTATTTGTAATGCTGGAATTGTATGGTATTTTCTTGTAAATGAGATGTTTTTTTCCCTTGAATTTTGGAAATGTGGAATATTGTAAATATTAAAAATTTATATTTTAATATTAATTATATCTATATTTATTAATTAAAAATATAAGTTTTATTTATAATAGAAATCACATTTTCTAAAGAAAATTGTATTTTAAATCTTTCGAGATTGTATGCTTCTTGCGGAGGTCTACATCTCACTCTACTAGGCCCGAGAACGTGCGATAATCCGCATCATCCCGAACATGTTCTCTAAAATTGTTTGTATAGGCTAATAGGCGCAATTGCAAAGATTTGTTAAAATACACATCTTATAGAAAAAGGTTTTTATAAGTCGGAGGTAGTTATATGTAAAGTCGTATTTTTCCCAGATCTATGTTCCCAAATTCCATCATGCTATGTTACATATATGTGTTGTGAGGAGATATGTCATTACCTCTTGAGTTTTCTAAAGTAATACGGTTTACAAAGTTCAAGTATGTCGAAATGAAACATGAAGGTATTTTAATGTAAAGCGGAATAAAAATTGCTACGATTTTTATTTTGATGTCAAACTTGTTCTGCTACCTTTGTTAATGTTTAATAGTAATGACATAAGAGTTTGGTATTATTTTGTTTAAGAAAAATAGAACTTTTAAGGAAAACCGAATCGGAAGTCGGATTAACTACGATTCAGTCGGGTTTTAGTTTTTAATATTTTTAGAATAGAGAAAAGAAGAAGAATTAGGGACTTATAGGTTATTAGACTAGAAGAGAGAGGAGGAAGAGGTAGGAGGTGCCGGTACGTCGTTTCGTCATCGGAATCTCCTCGTATCGTCGTCGAAAGTTCGTTGGAGCTTCGCCCTTTACTAACTCCACTTGCACACAAAAAGTCTTGGGAATTTTCTTGAGAATTTAGGCTGGGATTTGTGAGTGAGGGGGGTGATTTGAGGGGTGGTATTTATAGGAAAATCTAGGGTTTAGTGTAGTGAAAGGGTGTGATAAAAATTGTATTTAAATTTGCATTAAAATGGGGTATTTTAATGCTCTGGTTAATTGCAGAGAATTTAAACAGTGCAGGGGGTGGGGTAGTCCAAAAGGTGTAGGGGGTTCAAGAAAAAGTGGGATAAGACCGAGTTGACCCGACGGCGCCGACAGATTCAAGCGCTTCGTCGGCCCGAGTCGGGGCTCGTCTCTTCGCCACGTATCCCTGACGATTGGTCTAACCTCGTGGTCACGTTCGTTTATTCTGTAACTTACCCTATTACGTGTAGTGCACGTGTATACTCTTGGGATTCTAAAAGATTAAAAGAATTTAATTAAAAAAATGTGTGGTTGATGGGATTTGAACTCTGGTGCTTTGGTTCAGCAGTGCAAGGTCTTACCAATGAGTTACAAACTCCTTGCTGCTGTTAAAAAGCAAATCAAACTTATAACTTGTGCTCAGGCTCAAGTACCCCATTCTGTATTTTTGAAAAAAAAATTGTACAGAAAATTTAGGGTTGTTACATTCTACCCTCCTTATGAAAATTTCGTCCTCGAAATTTGTAAAAGGAAAGTGTAACGGATTCAAGGAAAGGTTTGTGATAGAAGTACTGATAGTGTATGAAAAATAACAAAGTGATACAAGGGTTCGAAAAGGTTGGAGAGAATTACCAGTATTACCTTGGTCTACAGCCTCTGTTTCTTCGGCCGCTAAAAGGAAAGCCTGACGCCGTGGTACATTCCTCCTAATTGGAGGCACATTCCTCTGTCCTTGGGGCCTGTTTATCTGCCCTCGAGGCATGCTCCTCAGTGCCTGATGGAATTGGCGAGTAGGTTGTGCGGGATGTGGAGCTGGGAGTGTAAGACGTGGTGCAGGAGCCTGGAAAGCTAGCCGCTGCGGGTGGTTGATGGGTGTGTGATCTGGGTTGCGTCTATAAAGACAGTTTCCAATTCCGTGATTGGATGCGCCACAAACTAAGTATAGGCCTTTTGCGCGCCTACAATCCATCCACAAGTGTCCTTCCTTCTTGCAGTAGAAACAAAAACATGGACTTGACTTGTTAATTTTTTCTTTCTGTCTCTTGGGTTTTGAAGGTTGTATAGGATAAGCTCCTTCTGCCATCTGGGTGGCAGAGCGCCTTATACCGGTTGCTTCCGCTTCTGGTCGGTTCAATAAATAGCAGTCTGCTGCTACAGTCCTTCCAGGAGGCTGCGGATTGCCTCAAGCAAAACCGTCTGCTCATTGATCGGAGCAGCGACGGCAGGTGTGAGTAGTAGTGGTGGGAGAGTGTTGTTGACATTCGTGCTGGTGTTGTTTAGGGAATCCATAACCTTGGAAGAAAATTTTGGGTTAGGATAGATTCAAAGTGATAAGATTCAAGAAATATGAATTGTAAAGAATATTTTCAGTTGCTGGTTCTTGTGTTATATTGCTTAGCTTGTCCACGCAGAACTGAACTGCATGGTAGGGTTCCATACAGCTCTGACCTGCATAGGCCGCCAACAAAACCTGTCACGCCCCGCATCCCGGTTTACGGGCAGCGGACGCGACGGGCCGCTACGTATTTACTCAGAAGTAATCACGCTAAGCGTATCTAAGCAATATAAGTAAAATGCACAAGAGACAGCGATATTAGATGTAATTGAACATCAACTTTATTTATTAACATTCTTTTTATAATACATCTGAAAAGTAAATACATGGAATGAAAAGCAATGCCTAAACAGTGGCAGAACGGAAATGGAAAGTACTAAAATGAAATATACAAGTAACTAGTGCTCCGGGTCGAAAGCTAGTTGGTCCAAATTCTCGCTGGTGGGCTCGATCTCCAGTGAGTCCGAATCACCTGACGACATTTCAAAGAAGAAGAAAGAGAATGTCGTCAGCGAACAAATCGCTCGGTAAGTCCCATAAATAGACAAGAATGGAATATACAGAATAGATAGTATATTGTTATAATGTTGTATTTAATGTTAACGCTGTTGTTTGTAGCTTGGTACAGAAGAGGCCAGTGTATACGAGAGGAGTCTCACTATCCCCGGAGACTAAGATATCAGGAGTACAAGGAACCATTCAGCCACGATACAACGGCAATTGAATTCAGATTAGGTGTATTATGGTTACAGTCTCGTGCCACTTCTAACACCTTCCGTACCAGTCTACCCCTTATAAACCCCGCGATGTCTTGATTTTATTGATGTATTGTTTAAATTGTATATTGTATATAGATGGATGACTTGCCGAAACCATGATATCAGTAAATGAATGTAACTGGAGAATCATGTTGATGGATGTATATCCATGGTTCGGTGCGGTCAATATAGATTGATTAGATTGAATAGATGGATTCATAGATCCATATTGTATTGAAATTTGATACTTGAATCATATTCAAGTCAGATTGATTATATCGAGACTCAGTCCGAATCAGACAATTTGAAAAGAAATTGAATCCTGAATTATATTTTGGTGCTATCGGTAACTGCTGCACATGGACGGCAGGATTTGTGTCTTTTTCAAAGACAATTAACGTGTTGATAACACCGTTTGTTATGTTGTCTACCTTAAATAGGCAAGCACTCATATCTCCAGCTCCCTAAGACTCAAGAGACTGGTCCCGCTTAAACCTATATTTACTAGGGTCCTTATTTTAATTTAGTATAACTTGAGGGGGTTTTATGTAAAACTAATTTTTTATAATTTTCAAAATATACCTCAAGTATTTTATTATCGTCTTTAGAGTTTTCATGGATGTATATTTTATCAATGTGATATTTCTAGTGAATAAAACCTAATTTCATAATATATGGTATTTATTTGTAATGTTGGAATTGTATGGTATTTTCTTGTAAATGAGATATTTTTTCCCTTGAATTTTGGAAATGTGGAATATTGTAAATATTAAAAATAGATATTTTAATATTAATTACATATTTATTTATTTATTAAAAATATAAGTTTTATTTATAATAGAAATCACATTTTCAAAAGAAAAATGTATTTTAAATCTTTCGAGATCGTATGCTCCTTGCGGAGATCTGCATCTCACTCTACTAGGCCTGAGTATGTGCGATAATCTGCACCATCCTGAACGGGTTCCCCGAAATGGGTTGTATAGGCGCAATTGCAAAGATTTGTTAAAATACAGATCTTGTAGAAAAAGGTTTTTATAAGTCGGAGGTAGTTATGTGTAAAGTCGTATTTTTCCCAGATCTATATTCCAAAATTCCATCATGCTATATTACATATGTGTGTTGTGAGGAGTTAGGTCATTACCTCATGATTTTTCTTAAGGTAATACGGTTTACAAAGTTCAAGTATGTCGAAATGAAATATAAAGGTATTTTATTGTAAAAGCGGAATAAAACTTGCTACGATTATTATTTTGATGTCAAACTTGTTCTATTACCTTTTTTAATATTTGATGGTAATGACATAAGAGTTTGGTATTATTGTGTTTAAGAAAAATAAAACTTTTTAAGGAAAACCGAATCGAAAGTCGGATTAACTCCGCTTCCGTCGGGTTTTAGTTTTGAATATTTTTAGAATAGAGAAAAGAAGAAGAATTAGGGAATTACAGGTTATTAGACTAGAAGAGAGAAGGAGGAAGAGGTAGGAGGTGCCGGTGCGTCGTTTCGTCGTCGGAATCTCATCGGATCGTCGTCGGAGCTTCGCCCCTTGCTAACTCCACTTACACACAAAAAGTCTTAGGAATTTTCTTGAGAGTTTGGGCAGGGATTTGTGAGTGAGGGGGGTGATTTGAGGGGTGTTATTTATAGGAAAATCTTGGGTTTAGGATAGTGAAAAGGTGTGATAAAAATTGTATTTAAATTTGCACTAAAAATATTAAAAAGGGATATTTTAATTCTCTTATTAATTGCAAAGAATTTAAACAATGCAGGGGGTGGGGTAGTCCAAAGGGTGCAGGGGGTTCAAGAAAAAGTGGGATCGGACCGAATTGACCCGATGGCGCAGGCCGATTCAAGCGCTTCGCCAGCCCGAGTCGGGCGAGTCAGGGCTCGTCTCTTCGCCACGTGTCCCTGAAGATTGGTCTAGCCTCGTGGTCACGTTTGTTTATTCTGTAACTTACCCTATTACGTGTAGTGCACATGTAGGCTCTTGGGTTTCTAAAAGATTAAAAGAATTTAATTACAAAAATGTGTGGTTGATAGTATTTGAACTCTGGTGCTTTGGTTCTGCAGTGCAAGGTCTTACCAATGAGATACAAACTCCTTCTTGCTGTTAAAAAACAAATCAAACTTATAACTTGTGCTCAGGCTCAAATACTCCTTTCTGTATTTTTGAAAAAAAATATACAGAAAATTTAGGGTTGTTACATTCTACCCTCCTTATAAAAATTTTGTCCTCGAAATTTGTAAAAGGAAAGTGTAACGGATGCAAGGAAAGGTTGGTAATAGAAGTACTGATAGTGTATAAAAAATAACAAAATGATACAAGGGTTCGAAAAGGTTGGAGATAATTACCAGTGTTACCTTGGTTTACAGCCTCTGCTTCTTCGGCCGCTAAAAAAAAAGCCTGACACCGTGGTATATTCCTCCTAATTGTAAGCACATTCCTCTGTCCTTGGGGCATGCTTATTTGCCCTCGAGGCATGCTCCTCAGTGCCTGATGGAATTGGCGCGTAGGCTGTGCGGGATGTGGAGCTGGGAGTGCAAGACGAGGTGCAAGAGCCTGGATAGCTGGCCACTGCGGGTGGTTGATGGGTGTGTGATCTGGGTTGCGTCTATAAGGACAGTTTCCAATTCCGTGATTGGATGCGCCACAAACTAAGTATAGGCCTTTTGCGCGCCTACAGTCCTTCCACCAGTGTCCTTCCTTCTTGCAGTAGAAACAAAAACCTGGACTTGACTGGTTAATTGTTTCTTTCTGTCTTTTGGGTTTTGAAGGTTGTAAAGGATAAGCTCCTCCTGCCATCCGGGTGGCGGAGCGCCTTATACCGGTTGCTTCCGCTTCTGGACTGTTCAATAATATAGCATTCTGCTGCTGCAGTCCTCCCAGGAGGCTGCGGATTGCCTCAAGCAAAACCGTCTGCTCATTGATCGGAGCAGCGACGGTAGGTGTGAGTGGTAGTGGTGGGGGAGTGTTGTTGAAATTCGTGCTGGTATTGTTTGGGGAATCCATAACCTAGGAAGAAAATTTTTGGTTAGGATAGATTCAAAGTGATAAGATTCAACGAATATGAATTGTAAAGAATGTTTTCAGTTGCTGGTTCTTGTGTTATATTTCTTAGCTTGTCCACACAGAACTGAACTGTATGGTAGGGTTCCATACAGCTCTGACCAGCATGGGCCGCCAACAAAACCTGTCACACCCTGCTTCCCGGTGTACGGATAGCGGACGCGACGGGCCGCTACGTATTTACTCAGAAGTAATCACGCTAAGCGTATCTAACCAATATAAGTAAAATGCACAAGAGACAGTGACAATAGATGTAATTGAACAACAACTTTATTTATTAACATTCTTTTTACAATACATCTGAAAAGTAAATATATGGAATGAAAAGAAATGCCTAAACAGCGGCATAACGGAAATGGAAAGTACTGAAATGAAATGTACAAGTAACTAGAGCTCCGGGTCGAAAGCTAGCTGGTCCAAATCCTCGCTGGTGGGCTCGATCTCCAGTGAGTCCGAATCACCTGGCGACAATACAAAGAAGAAGAAAGAGAATGTCGTCAGCGAACAAATCGCTCGGTAAGTCCCGTAAATAGACAAGAATGGAATAGATAGAATAGAGAGTATATTGTTATAATGTTGTATTTAATGTCAACGCTGTTGTTTGTAGCTTAGTACAGAAGAGGCCAGTGTTTACGAGAGGAATCTCACTTTCCATGGAGACTAAGGTATCAGGAGTACAAGGAACCGTTTAGCCACGGTACAACGGCAATTGAATTCAGGTTATGTGTATTATGGTTACAGTCTCGTGCCACTTCTAACACCTTCCGTACCCGTCTACCCCTTATAAACCTCGCGATGTCTTGATTGTATTGATGTATTGTTTGAATTGTATATTTTATATAGATGGATGACTTGCCAGACCATGATATTAGAAAATAGATGTAACTGGAGAATCACGTAGATGGATGTATATCTATGGTTCGGTTCAGTCAATATAGATTGATTAGATTAAATAAATGGATTCTTAGATTCATGTTGTATTGAAATTTGATATTTGAATCATATTCAAGTCAGATTGATTATATCGAGACTCGGTCTGAGTCAGACAATTTGAAAAGAAATTGAATCCTGAAATATGTTTTGGTGCTATCGGTAACTGCTGCACATGGACGGCAGCATTTGTGTCTTTTTCAAAGACAATTACCGTGTTGATAACACCGTTTGTTAAGTTGTCTATCTTAAATAGGCAAGCACCTATATCTCCGGCTCTCTGAGGCTCAAGAGACTGGTCCCACATAAAACTATGTTTACTAGGGTCCTTATTGTAACTTAGTATAACTTGAGGGGATTTTATGTAAAAATAATTTTGTATAATTTTCAAAATACATCTCAAGTATTTTATTATCGTCTTTAGAGTTTTCATGCATTTATATTTTATCAATGTGACATTTCTAATGAATAAAACCTAATTTCATAATATATGGTATTTATTTGTAATGTTGGAATTGCATGGTATTTTCTTGTAAATGAGATGTTTTTTCCCTTGAACTTTGGAAATGTGGAATATTGTAAATATTAAAAATAGATATTTTAATATTAATTACATATATATTTATTTATTAAAAATATAAGTTTTTTTTATAATAGAAATCATATTTTCTAAAGAAAACTGTATTTTAAATCTTTCGAGATCGTATGCTCCTTGGAGAGATCTGCATCTCACTCTTCTTGGCCCGAGTATGTGCGATAATCCGCACCATCCCGAACGGGTTCCCCGAAATGGGTTGTATAGGCGCAATTGCAAAGATTTGTTAAAATACACATCCTGTAGAAAAAGGTTTTTATAAGTCGGAGCTAGTTATGTGTAAAGTCGTATTTTCCCAGATCTATGTTCCCAAATTCCATCGTGATATATTACATATATGTGTTGTGATGAGCTAGGTCATTACCTCGTGAGTTTTCTAAGGTAATACGGTTTACAAATTTCAAGTATGTCGAAATGAAACATGAAGGTATTTTAATGTAAAAGCGGAATAAAAATTTCTTCGATTATTATTTTGATGTCAAATTTGTTATATTGCCTTTGTTAATGTTTAATGGTAATGACATAAGAGTTTGGTATTATTGTGTTTAAAAAAAATAGAACATTTTAAGGAAAACCGAATCGGAAGTCGGATTAACTCCGCTTCCGTCGGGTTTTAGTTTTGAATATTTTTAGAATAGAGAAAAGAAGAAGAATTAGGGACTTACAGGTTATTAGACTAGAAGAGAGAAGGAGGAAGAGGTAGGAGGTGTTGATGCATCGTTTCGTCGTCAGAATCTTGCCGGATCATCGTCGGAAGTTCGTCGGAGATTCGCCCTTTGCTAACTCCACTAGCACACAAAAAGTCTTGTGAATTTTCTTGAGACTTTAGGCAGGGATTTGTGAGTGAGGGGGGTGATTTGAGGGGTGTTATTTATAGGAAAATATAGGGTTTAGGATAGTGAAAGTGTGTGATAAAAATTGTATTTAAATTTGCATTAAAAAGGATTAAAATGGGGTATTTTAATTCTCTAGTTAATTGCAAAGAATTTATACGGTGCAGAGGGTGGGTAGTCCAAAGGGTGCAGGGGTTTAAGAAAAAGTGGGATCGGATCGAGTTGACCCGACGGCGCCGGCCGATTCAAGCGCTTCGCCGACCTAAGTCGGGCGAGTCGGGGCTCGTCTCTTCGCCGTGTCCCTGACGATTGGTCTAGCCTCGTAGTCACATTTGTTTATTCTGTAACTTACCCTATTACGTGTAGTGTACGTGTATACTCTTGGGCTTCTAAAAGATTAAAAGAATTTAATTAAAAAAATGTGTGGTTGATGGGATTTGAACTCTGGTGCTTTGGTTCTGCAGTGCAAGGTCTTACCAATGAGTTACAAACTCCTTCTTGCTGTTAAAAAGCAAAACAAACTTATAACTTGTGCTCAGGCTCAAGTACCCCATTCTTTATTTTTGAAAAAAAAATTGTACAGAAAATTTAGGGTTGTTACATTCTACCCTCCTTATGAAAATTTCGTCCTCGAAATTTATAAAAGGAAAGTGTAACGGATTCAAGAAAAGGTTAGTGATAGAAGTACTGATAGTGTATGAAAAATAACAAAGTGATACAAGGGTTCAAAAAGGTCGGAGAGAATTACCAGTGTTACCTTGGTCTACAGCCTCTGCTTCTTCGGCCGCTAAAAGGAAAGCCTGACGCCGTGGTACATTCCTCCTAATTGGAGGCACATTCCTCTGTCCTTGGGGCATGTTTATCTACCCTCGAGGTATGCTCCTCAGTGCCTGATGGAATTGATGAGTAGGCTGTGCGGAAGGTGGAGTTAGGAGTGCAAGACGAGGTGCAGGAGCCTGGATAGCTGGCCGCTACGGGTGGTTGATGGGTGTGTGATCTGGGTTGCGTCTATAAGGACAGTTTCCAATTCCGTGATTGGATGCGCCACAAACAAAGCATAGGCCTTTTGCGCGCCTACAGTCCTTCCATAAGTGTCCTTCCTTTTTGCAGTAAAAACAAAAACCTGGACTTGACTTGTTAATTGTTTCTTTCTGTCTCTTGGGTTTTGAAGGTTGTATAGGATAAGCTCCTTCTGCCATCTGGGTGGCAGAGAGCCTTATACCGGTTGCTTCCGCTTCTGATTGGTTCAATAATATAGCAGTCTGCTGCTGCAGTCCTTCCAGTACGCAGCAGATTGCCTCAAGCAAAACCGTTTGCTCATTGATCGGGGCAGCGACAGCAGGTGTGAGTGGTAGTGGTGGGGAGTGTTGTTGACATTTGTGCTGGTGTTGTTTAGGGAATCCATAACCTTGGAAGAAGATTTTGGGTTAGGATAGATTCAAAGTGTTAAGATTCAAGTAATATGAATTGTAAACAATGTTTTCAGTTGCTGGTTCTTATGTTATATTGCTTAGTTTGTCCATGCGGAACTGAACTGCATGGTAGGGTTCCATACAGCTCTGACATGCATAGGCCGCCAACAAAACCTGTCACGCCCCGCATCCCGGTTTACGGGCAGCGGACGCGACGGGCCGCTACGTATTTACTCAGAAGTAATCACGATAAGCGTACTAAGTAATATAAGTAAAATGCATAAAAGACAGTGACAATAGATGTAATTGAACAGTAACTTTATTTATTAACATTTTTTTTACAATACATCCGAATAGTAAATACATGGAATGAAAAGCAATGCCTAAACAGTGGCATAACGGAAATGGAAAGTACTGAAATGAAATGTACAAGTAACTAGAGCTCCGGATCGTAAGCTAGCTGGTCCAAATCCTCGCTGGTGGGCTCAATCTCCGGTGAGTCCGAATCACCTGACGACATTCCAAAGAAGAAGAAAGAGAATGTCGTCAGCGAACAAATCGCTTGGTAAGTCCCGTAAATAGATAAGAATGGAATAGACAAAATAGAGATAATATTGTTATAATGTTGTATTTAATGTTAATGCTGTTTTTTGTAGTTTAGTACAGAAGAGGCCAGTGTATACGAGAGGAGTCTCACTTTTCCCGGAGACTAAGGTATCAGGAGTACAAGGAACCGTTCAGCCACGGTACAACGGTAATTGAATTCAGGTTAAGTGTATTATGGTTACAATCTCATTCCACTTCTAACACCTTCCGTACCAGTCTACCCCTTATAAACCCCACGATGTCTTGATTGTATTGATGTATTGTTTGAATTGTATATTGTATATAGATGGATGACTTGCCGGAACCATGATATCAGTAAATTGATGTAACTGGAGAATCATGTAGATGGATATATTTCCATGGTTCGGTTCAGTCAATATAGATTGATTAGATTGAATAGATGGATTCATAAATCCATGTTGTATTGAAATTTGATACTTGAATCATATTCAAGTCAGATTGATTATATCGAGACTCAGTCTGAGTCAGACAATTTAAAAAGAAATTGAATCCTGAATTAGTTTTTGGTTCTATCGGTAACTGCTGCACATGGACGGCAGGATTTGTGTCTTTTTCAAAGACAATTACCGTGTTGATAACACCGTTTGTTAGGTTGTCTACCTTAAATAGGCAAGCACCCATATCTCCGGCTCCCTGAGGCTTAAGAGACTGATCCCGCTTAAACCTATATTTACTAGGATCCTTATTGTAACTTAGTATAATTTGAGGGGGTTTTATGTAAAAATAATTTCGTATAATTTTCAAAATACATCTCAAGTATTTTATTATCGTCTTTAGAGTTTTCATGCATGTATATTTTATCAATATGACATTTCTAGTGAATAAAACCTAATTTCGTAAAAATAATTTTGTAATGTTGGAATTGTATAGTATTTTCTTGTAAATGAGATATTTTTTTCCCTTGAATTTTGGAAATGTGGAATATTGTAAATATTAAAAATAGATATTTTAATATTAATTATATATATATATATATTTATTTATTTATTAAAAATATAAGTTCTATTTATAATAGAAATCACATTTTATAAAGAAAATTGTATTTTAAATCTTTCGCTTGCGGAGGTCTGCATCTCACTCTATTAGGCCCGAAGACGTACGATAATCTGCACCATCCTGAATGGGTTCCCCGAAATGGGTTGTATAGACGCAATTGCAAAGATTTGTTAAAATACACATTTCGTAGAAAAAAGGTTTTTATAAGTCGGAGGTAGTTATGTGTAAAGTCGTATTTTTCCCAGATCTATGTTCCCAAATTCCATCGTGCTATGTTACATATGTGTGTTGTGAGGAGGTAGGTCATTATCTCTTGAGTTTTCTAAGGTAATACGGTTTACAATGTTTAAGTATGTCGAAATGAAACATGAAGGTATTTTAATGTAAAAGCGGAATATAAATTGCTATGATTTTTATTTTGATGTCAAACTTGTTATGTTGCCTTTGTTAATGTTTAATGGTAATGGCATAAGAGTTTGGTATTATTGTGTTTAAGAAAAATAGAACTTTTAAAGGAAAACCGAATCGGAAGTCGGATTAATTCCGCTTCCGTCGGGTTTTAGTTTTGAATATTTTTAGAATAGTGAAAAGAAGAAGAATTAGGGACTTACAGGTTATTAGACTAGAAGAGAGAAGGAGGAAGAGGTAGGAGGTGCCGGTGCATCGTTTCGTGGTCGGAATCTCCTCGTATCATCATCGGAAGTTCGTTGAAGGTTCGTCCTTTGCTAACTCCACTTGCACACAAAAAGTCTTATGAATTTTCTTGAGAGTTTGGGCAGCGATTTGCGAGTGAGGGGGGTGATTTGAGGGGTAGTATTTATAGAAAATCTAGGGTTTAGGGTAGTTAAAGGGTGTGATAAAAATTGTATTTAAATTTGCATTAAAAAGGATTAAAATGGGGTATTTTAATTCTCTGGTTAATTGCAGAGAATTTAAACAGTGCAGGGGGTGGGGTAGTCCAAAGGATGCAGGAGGTTCAAGAAAAAATTGGATCGGACCGAGTTGACCCGACCGCACCGGCCGATTCAAGCGCTTCGCCGGCCCGAGTCGGGGCTCGTCTCTTCGCCACGTGTCCCTGACAATTGGTCTAGCCTCGTGGACACGTTTGTTTATTCTGTAACTTACCCTATTACGTGTAGTGCACGTGTAGACTCTTGGGCTTCTAAAAAATTAAAAGAATTTAATTAAAAAAATGTGTGGTTGATGGGATTTGAACTCTGATGCTTTGGTTCAGCAGTGCAAGGTCTTACCAATGAGCTACAAACTCCTTCTTGCTATTGTTGAAGTCGAAAATTGCACCCCGGTTGACCAAGTCAAAGTCAACCCCAAGCCAAGTGGACCCACGCCCAGGTCGAGTCCGAACATGAAGCGGCCGGCCCTCCCCCATGCCAAAAGGAAATCATGTAATAAATAATTTTTATGTAATTTTTTATGCATGAATGTAAACAAAATGGGCATAAAGCCAAATTTTTGTAAGCCCATGGCTTATGTGCAAAAAGAAATAGCACATGAGACATGGGATGGGCGAAATGCCATTTTGTAAAGCCCAAGGGGATATATGCAAATATGTAAGCCTATATAAGGCAACATGATGATGAATAAAGCTATATACCTTTTCATTCTCTCAAAAAAAACCTAGGGTTTGTGCCCCTTTCCCTTTCTTTTATATATATATATATATATATATATATATATATATATACACACACACACACACACTCACACACATACTCTACACCACTGTCCCTCCCCAAAAAATTTTGGGCCGGGACGCTGCCCCGCACCCCGTAAGGAGGCTGCTAGCCTCCTGACCCCCAGCCCGCTATCCAGGTAGCAGGACCCCCGTAAAAAACTCTGCGTGGCTCCCGATATATCCAAAACCCCCTTTCAAAACACATCACACGTACACTGCACATTGAGTCCGCATGACCAGTTTAACCTGTTAATCGGAGGTTCCCTCGTTCCAAAGGCGAGGGGTAATTAACGGCAGCTTAGTCCGCGGCTGCCGGAGATTCGGATCCCCACAATCAATAAACCCAGGCCTACCCTAAGCAGGAGGAATCTGTAGTACGCCTGACAAGCACGTGCGTATTCCCATCTCAATGGGGTGACGAAAAACACCCTACAGATTCTGGCACGCCCGGTGGGACCGATCTCTCCTCTCATATTTCGGGTTAAATGTTCATGCGAGCTCAATCAATGTACATATCGATTGTATATACTGAAATCATGTTTCTATTTGCAGGGATTAACAGTTTTCAATTTCCATCATCGAACAAAAGTCAGTATTTGAACAACTTTCCTAGGCCCCCAGCTGGGGGCAAAGCCATCAACACCGACAAAGTAATAAGGCATCTCATGCACGCTCCAGCGGTGCCCCTGACAACTGCTCAATCGGGTATCTTCTCTAAACTCCCCGTCAGTTGACCACTAAGTCGTTAAACTGGAAGCAGCTGACCACCATGTCATTAAACTGGGAATAATCGACCTCTAAGTCGTTAAACTGGAAATGTAAAAAAAATGTGTAAATAAAAAAAAGGAATGTGTAAATAAATAAATACAAAAAAGAAAAGCCGAAATGATGGGGCAACTCGCAATAAAAATCAGCGAGTAAAAATAAAAATGAAAATAAAGCTGAAATGATGGGGCAACCGCGAATAAAAGCCGAAATGATAGGGCAATCGCGACCTTCGCGATAAGAAAAGCTGAAATGATAGAGAAATCGCGGTAAAACAAAAAAAAAAAAAAAAAAAGTGGCGAATGATGATTCGCTCATGGTACCATATTCCAGTGCAGCAATACAGACGCCAACCAAAATCCAGTTTCCCAAAATTCTTCCGGCCCTACGGCCAGTCCCTAAATTGACTACCGTATACAATCCACGGGCTCAAATAATTCTCATCATACCCATATCCCACTGTAATCACCAGTTACGCAGCTGGTCTCCGCCCTTGGAATTATGGTCCATTGGGAAGACTCACTCATGTGTCCTCACGATGCATGAGGAGAACAAACCTTTGTGGGATCCTTACGACTCACAAAGGAAAAACACACTTGGGAGTCCTCACGACTCCTAAGGAGAAAATACACCTACAGGATCCTTACGATCCGTAGGGAGAAAATGCTTTTATGGGACCCTCACGGCCCATAAAATTGAAAAGCCTTAGGTGATAGGGATCCAAACCTGTCTCCTAAACCATCGCTCCCCAATCCCCAAGTGGCGAATGATGAGTCGCTCCTGGTACCATATTCCAGTGCAGCGATGCAGACGCCAACCAAATTCCAATCCCTAAATGGCGAATGATGAGTCGCTCCTGGTACCATATTCCAGTGCAGCGATGCAGACGCCAACCAAATCCCAAATTCCAAACCCCCAAGCGGCGAATGATGAGTCGCTCCTGGTACCATATTCCAGTGCAGCTATGCAGACGCCAACAAAGCCCCAAAATGATTTTGGCCCTACGGTCTAGATCATACATCCTGCAAAACAGTATACAATCCACGGGCGTAAAACAATCCCAGTCTCTCCTAAGTCCTACCGGTGAGACCACATTCAAAGTCCCACAAAAAAAATATAATAATAAAAAAATGGTATGTCCACAAGAAAAATGGGCACGGATGAAAACCCGAAAGGGTTCCGTGAGTAAAAACAGCAGGACTGCCGGTGAGTTTGTGAAAACCCGAAAGGGCGCAAACTCGTAAAAAAAATGAAATGCACTCGCAAATTCTTCTCGACTTTGCGAGGAGAAAATTCCCGCGTGACATCCTTACGACTCACAAAGGAGCAACACACTTGGGGGTCCTCACGACTCCTAAGGAGAAAATACACCTACGGGATCCTTACGACCCGTAGGGAGAAAATGCTTTGTGAGACCCTTACGGCTCCCAAAATTGAAAAGTTTTAGGTGATAGGGACTTAAAACCCGTCTCCTAAGCCATCGCTTCCTGATAAGTAGGCGCAAATGATGATTCGCTCCCGGTACCATATTCCAGTGTAGCTATACTGATGCTAAGCAAAAACCAATTCCTAAATTCTCTCGGGGCAAATGATAAGTCGCTCCTGGCATTATTCCAGTGCAGCAATGCAGATGCCAAACCAAAACCAATCTCCAAATCCTCTCAAAGACAGATGATGATTCGCTCCTGCTACCATATTCTAGTGTAGCGATGCTGATATCAACCCAAATCACAATCAACAAGTCAACTTCAACTTCGACACCGCAGAAAGCGGAGCAAGTCAGAATCCAATCTCAACACCGCAAGAAGCAGAGCAAGTCAAGTTCACCCCTGACACTGCAAGAAGCAGAGCAAGTCAAATCAAGCGTCGACCGTCCATGCCGCAAAAAAGGCAGTGCAGGCTTCCTACAAAGCAGGGAACCAAATCGCTCCGGATCAGAGCGTCGACCGTCCATGTCGTAAAAAGGGCAGTGCAGGATTCCTACAAAGCAGGGAACCAAATCACTCCGGATCAGAGCGTCGACCTTCCATGTCGCAAAACGGGCAGTGCAGGCTTCCCACAAATCGGGAACCAAATCGCTCCGGATCAGAGCGTCGACCGTCCATGTCGCAAAACGGGCAGTGCAGGCTTCCCACAAATCGGGAACCAAATCGCTCCGGGTCAGAGCGTCGAACGTCCATGTCGCAAAACGGGCAGTGCAGGCTTCCCACAAATCGGGAACCAAATCACTCCGGATCAGAGCGTCGACCGTCCATGTCGCAAAACAGGCAGTGCAGGCTTCCCACAAATCGGGAACCAAATTGCTCCGAATCAGAGTGTCGACCGTCCATGTCGCAAAACGGGCAGTGCAGGCTTCCCACAAATCGAGAACCAAATCGCTCCGGATTAGTGCGTCGACCGTCCATGTCGGAAAAAGGGCAGTGCAGACTTCCTACAAAGCAGGAACCAGATCATTCCGGGCCAGGGAAAAGTCTACCACGGACACTCCGTCTCGGAGACGCGTCAAGCGTCGACCGTCCATGTCGCAAAAAGGGCAGTGCAGGCTTCCCACAAATCGGAAACCAAATTGCTCCGGATTAGAGCGTCGACCGTCCATGTCGCAAAAAGGGCAGTGCAGCCTTCCCACAAATCGGGAACCAAATCGCTCCAGATCAGAGCGTCGACCGTCCATGTCGTAAAAAGGGCAGTGCAGGCTTCCTACAAAGCAGGAACCAAATCGCTCCGGATCAGAGCGTCGACCGTCCATGTCGCAAAATGGGCAGTGCAAGCTTCCTACAAAGAGGGAACCAAATCGCTCCGGATCAGAGCGTCGACCGTCCATGTCGCAAAAAGGGCAGTGCAGGCTTCCCACAAATCGGGAACCAAATCGCTCCGGATCAGAGTGTCGACCGTCCATGTCGCAAAAAGGGCGGTGCAGGCTTCCTACAAAGCAGGAACCAGATCACTCCGGCCTAGGGAAACGTCTACCACGGACACTCCGTCTCGGAGACGCATCAAGCGTCGACCGTCCATGTCGTAAAAAGGGCAATGGATCCCAAAAAGTGGGAACCAAAGCAAGTCGCCTCCACGCGAGAGAAGATACATCAATTTCATGCACACGACTCACACATGTGGTGTGCATTTATTGATGGGGGGCACTTTGTTGAAGTCGAAAATTGCACCCCGGTTGACCAAGTCAAAGTCAAAGTCAACCTCAAGCCAAGTGGGCCCATGCCCAGGTCGAGTCCGAACATGAAGCGGCCGGCCCTCCCCTATGCCAAAAGGAAATCATGTAATAAATTATTTTTATGTAATTTTTTATGCATGAATGTAAACAAAATGGGCATAAAGCCAAATTTTTGTAAGCCCATGGCTTATGTGCAAAAAGAAATAGCACATGAGACATGAGATGGGCGAAATGCCGTTTTGTAAAGCACAAGGGACTATATGTAAATATGTAAGCCTATATAAGGCAACATGATGATGAATAAAGAAATACACTTTTCATTCTCTCAAAAAAACCTAGGGTTTGTGCCCCTTTCCCTTTCTCAATGGGGTGATGAAAAACACCCTACAGTAATTAAAAAGCAAATCAAACGTATAACTTGTGCTCAGGCTCAAGTACCCCTTTCTGTATTTTTGAAAATAAATTGTACAGAAAGTTTAGAGTTGTTACATTCTACCCTCCTTATAAAAATTTCGTCCTCGAAATTTGTAAAAGGAAAATGTAACGGATTCAAGGAAAGGTTTGTGATAGAAGTACTGATAGTGTATGAAAAATAACAAAGTGATACAAGGGTTCGAAAAGGTTGGAGAGAATTACCAGTGTTACCTTGGACTACAGCCTCTGCTTCTTCGGCCGCTAAAAGGAAAGCCTGACGCCGTGGTACATTCCTCCTAATTGGAGGCACATTCCTCTGTCCTTGGGGCCTGTTTATCTGCCCTCGAGGCATACTCCTCAGTGCCTGATGGAATTGGCGAGTAAGTTGTGCTGGATGTGGAGCTGGGAGTGCAAGACGAGGTGCATGAACCTGGATAGCTAGCCGCTGCGAGTGGTTGATGGGTGTGTGATCTGGGTTGCGTCTATAAGGACAGTTTCCAATTCCGTGATTGGATGCACCACAAACTAAGTATAGGCCTTTTGCGCGCCTACAGTCCTTCCACAAGTGTCCTTCCTCTTGAAGTAGAAACAAAAATCTGGACTTGACTGGTTAATTGTTTCTTTCTGTCTCTTGGATTTTGAAGGTTGTATAGGATAAGCTCCTCCTGCCATCTGGGTGGCAGAGCGCCTTATACCGGTTGCTTCCGCTTCTGATCGGTTCAATAATATAGCAGTCTGCTGCTACAGTCCTTCCAGGAGGCTGCGGATTGCCTCAAGCAAAACCGTCTGCTCATTGATCGGAGCAGCGACGGCAGGTGTGAGTGGTAGTGGTGGGGGAGTGTTGTTGACATTCGTGCTGGTGTTGTTTAGGGAATCCATAACCTTGAAAGAAAATTTTGGGTTAAGATAGATTCAAAGTGATAAGATTCAAGGAATATGAATTGTAAAGAATGTTTTCAGTTGCTGGTTCATGTGTTATATTGCTTAGATTGTCCACACAGAACTAAACTGCATGGTAGGGTTCCATACAGCTCTGACCTGCATAGGCCGCCAACAAAACCTGTCACGTCCCGCTTCCCGGTTTACTGGCAGTGGACGCGACGGGCCGCTACGTATTTACTCAGAAGTAATCACGCTAAGCGTATCTAAGCAATATAAGTAAAATGCACAAGAGACAGTTACAATAGATGTAATTGAACATCAACTTTATTTATTAACATTCTTTTTATAATACATCTGAAAAGTAAATACATGGAATGAAAAGCAATGCCTAAACAGTGGCATAACGGAAATGAAAAGTACTGAAATGAAATATACAAGTAACTAGAGCTATGGGTCGAAAGCTAGCTGGTCCAAATCATCGCTAGTGGGCTCGATCTCCAGTTACTCCTAATCACCTAACGACATTCTAAAGAAAAGAAAGAGAATGTCGTCAGCGAACAAATCGCTCGGTAAGTCCCGTAAATAGACAAGAATGGAATAGACAGAATAGAGAGTATATTGTTATAATGTTGTATTTAATGTTAACGTTGTTGTTTGTAATTTGGTACAGAAGAGGCCAGTGTATACGAGAGGAGTCTCACTTTCCCGGAGACTAAGGTATCAGGAGTACAAGGAACCGTTCAGCCACGGTACAATGGCAATTGAAACCGGGTTAGGTGTATTATGGTTACAGTCTCATGCTACTTCTAACACCTTCCGTACCAGTCTACCCCTTATAAACCCCGCGATGTCTTGATTGTATTGATGTATTGTTTGAATTGTATATTATATATAGATGGATGACTTTCCGGAACCATGATATCAGTAAATGGATGTAACTGGAGAATCATGTAGATGGATGTATATCCATGGTTCGGTTCGGTCAATATAGATTGATTAGATTGAATCGATGGATTCATAGATTCATGTTGTATTGAAATTTGATACTTCAATCATATTCAAGTCAGATTGATTATATCGAGACTTAGTTTGAGTCAGACAATTTGAAATGAAATTGAATCCTGAATTATGTTTTGGTGCTATCGGTAACTGCTGCACATGGACGGCAGGATTTGTGTCTTTTTCAAAGATAATTAACGTATGGATAACACCGTTTGTTAATTTGTCTACCTTAAATAGGCAAGCACCCATATCTTTGACTCCCTGAAGCTCAAGAGACTGGTCCCGCTTAAACCTATGTTTACTAGGGTCCTTATTGTTACTTAGTATAACTTGAGGGGGTTTTATGTAAAAATAATTTTGTATAATTTTCAAAATACACATCAAGTATTTTATTGTCGTCTTTAGAGTTTTCATGCACGTATATTTTATCAATGTGACATTTCTAGGGAATAAAACCTAATTTCATAATATATGGTATTTATTTGTAATGTTGAAATTGTATGGTATTTTCTTGTAAATGAGATGTTTTTTCCCTTGAATTTTGGAAATGTGAAATATTGTAAATATTAAAAATAGATATTTTAATATTAATTACATATATATTTATTTATTAAAAATATAATTTTTATTTATAATTGAAATCACATTTTCTAAAGAAAAATGTATTTTAAATCTTGCAAGATCGTATGGTCCTTGCGTAGGTCTACATCTCACACTACTAAGCTCGAGGATGTACGATAATCTGCACCATCCCGAACGGGTTCCCTGAAATGGGTTGTAGAGGCTCAATTGCGAAGATTTGTTAAAATGCATATCTTATAGAAAAAGGTTTTTATAAGTCGGAGGTAGTTATGTGTAAAGTCGTATTTTTCCCAGATCTATGTTCCCAAATTCCATCGTGCTATGTTACATATGTGTGTTGTCAGGAGGTAGGTCGTTACCTCATGAGTTTTCTAACGTAATACGGTTTACAAAGTTCAAGTATGTCGAAATGAAACATGAAGGTATTTTAATGTAAAAGCGGAATAAAACTTACTACGATTATTATTTTGATATCAAACTTCTTCTATTGCCTTTGTTAATGTTTAATGGTCATGACATAAGAGTTTGGTATTATTGTGTTTAAAAAAAATAGAACTTTTTAAGGGAAACCGAATCGGAAGTCGGATTAACTCCGCTTCCGTCGGGTTTTAGTTTTGAATATTTTTAGAATAGAGAAATGAAGAAAAATTAGGGACTTATAGGTTATTAGACTAGAAGAGAGAAGGAGGAAGTGGTAGGAGGTGTCAGTGTATCGTTTCGTCGTCGGAATCTCCTCGCATCGTCGTCGGAAGTTCATCGGAGCTTCGCTCTTTGCTAACTCCACTTGCACACAAAAAGTCTTAGGAATTTTCTTGAGAGTTTGGGCAATGATTTGTGAGTAAAGGGGTGATTTGAGGGGTGGTATTTAGAGGAAAATCTAGGGTTTAGGGTTGTGAAAGGGTGTGATAAAAAATTGTATTTAAATTTGCATTAAAAAGGATTAAAATGGGGTATTTTAATTCTCTGGTAAATTGCAGAGAATTTAAACAGTGCAGGTGGAGTGGGGTAGTCCAAAAGGTACAGGGGGTTCAAGAAAAAGTGGGATCGGACTGAGTTGACCCGGCGACGCCGGCCGATTCAAGCGCTTCGCCGGCCCAAGTCGGGCGAGTCGGGGCTCGTCTCTTCACCACGTGTCCCTGACAATTGGTCTAGCCTCGTAGTCATGTTTGTTTATTCTGTAACTTATCTTATTACGTGTAGTGCACATGTAGACTCTTGGGCTTCTAAAAGATTAAAAGAATTTAATTTTAAAAAATGTGTGGTTGATAGAATTTGAACTCTTGTGTTTTAGTTCAGCAGTGCAAGGTCTTACTAATGAGCTACAAACTCCTTCTTGCTGTTAAAAAGAAAATCAAATTTATAATTTGTGCTCAGGCTGAAGTACCTATTTCTGTATTTTTGAAAAAAGAATTGTACAGAAAGTTTAGGGTTGTTACATCAGTTTTGCATGAAGTCCTAAGCAATATAACATAAGAATTATAAGACTCAGCAGCCAAACATTCTTCACATTTCATATTCTTTGAATCTATCCTAACCCTATTTTTCTTTCAAGATTATAGATTCTCCCAACAACACGAGTACAAACGTCAACAATACACCACCATCTCTTCCACTTACGCCTACCATTGTAGCTCCGATCAACGAGTAGACGGTACTACTCGAGGCAATAAAGAGCCTCCTGGAGGGATAGCAACAACAGACTCCTATACTAATGAACCGCCCAGAAGCGGAAGCACCTGGAGTGAAGCAATTCTGGGCATTGCATCCTAAGCAATTTTCTGGGAAAGAGAGCCCCTTGGAGCTGAAGAATGAGCTCAGTCGATCAAAGATGATCTGGCAGCAGCACAAGTGCCAGACATTGCTTGGGTATGTAGGGTTCCTAGGCACACTAATGAGGTCTCATAAGTGATCAAACATGGCTAATTCAAAATTTTCCATGTGCCTACAAACCCTAATACGGATCGTTAACTAGATGTATAGGTGATGTGATGCAAGTAAACAACTTTAACTTAAAGAAAAGAAGCTACAACCTTTGTAGATCTGGTCCTCCACCTCCTAGGCTCCGTGATGACGTCCCTCTGCTGTCCAAATTGAATCCAGGACTCTAGCATCGGCTTCATCGGAGAAATGGGCAGGCTAGGTCGTCGACTTCGATGCCGAAGATGATCTACGTCGAGCCAACTCAAGATCAAACTCCAACTTCACCAAGTCATGAAACTTGTGAAGAAAACACCCTATACTACTTATCAAGTGGTAGAGGATGAAGAAATAGGAAGTGGGTTCACTTTAGAATTGGATTTCTCACTCTTTTTCTCAAGTTGCCATTGATGGAGGCAAGCTTTCTTCCTTTGTTGAAGAAGAAGAAGATGAAGAAAGAATATGATAAGTATATTCAAAAAAGAAAATAATATGAATACTTATCATATACCAACCATGGTTAGGTGTAGAGAATAGACTATGGTTAGTTTGAATGGTTAGGGTTAAGCATGAGACAAAAATGGTGGACTTGTTCAAAGCTTCATGAAGTTTCAACAAGCAAACAAAGAAAGCCACCATGTCTCATTTATCTTTTCCAAAATAAATAAATAAATAAATAAGTAAATAAACAAAACCCTAACCATTCATATAACCATGGTTTAATTCTTTACACAAACCCAAGTGAGCATGTATCATCAAACATGATACAAACAAGTGCACAAAAGTATATCACATATACAACTTGTGTACATCAAGTGAGAAAATCCTTTTAAAGTGAACCAATACTAGTTAATGCAAAGTAATATATCAAATATATAATTATACATTAAATCATTAAATCAACACTTGATTCAATGATCCGGTCATGTCGCATATAACCGACTAGTATCCAATGTGTCGACTTATCGAATCAATCTTCGATTCGATAACTAGGTTATATCGCATACAACCAATCGCTACATTCATCGCGAGAATGGAATACGGTATCACATACACGCATTATTCTCGGTCCCGCACATATCTCATATGCGCTCCTATTTCGTTTCGCTTGAGCCAGGAAACCTCTGTGCAGGACTCTAAAGACTCGTCAATACGCCGGCAGCAAATGATGATCATATCAAGCACCCACAAGCCGCAAGCGGTTTGCTAAACGTAACGGCCACCCGGGTATTGAGCGATCAGAAGATCGACGAGCAAGCCCGCTCACACTCCTGTGAATCCAACCAGTAACACTTACCGTACAGTCCGGTCTGTTCGTCTGATATGTCGCATATCTCGCCTAGGGGTGGTAAACGTCAGACCCCCAATAGATTGATAAGTCATGCCGACGTGAGGTCCATAACATTCGTGAAACTACTGATAACTCTTACCAGTATATCACTGCAACCCTGGCCAGGGATTTCCTGTTATGGCCAGTCGAGCATAGAGCAACATCAACCCCCAATATCGGGAGAGACGAATCCCCTCCTATCGCTCATTGCCTCCATGTGAATCGGGACTGTACCCAAAAACCACCTGTTTGCACGACTCAGTAGAGCCGTGGTAGGTTGGAAATCAAAGCACAGTGGGAGACACACAAGACTCTATGACGATCTCGGGTCAACAGACTAAGCTGTACCAGTGTCACCAGAGAACTGCCATCTGACGTGAGGTATAATACTATCTGGGAGTTCTCGGCGAGTCCGTTCAGTGTACCCAGTCTCCACTGAGCACCCGTATACCATCTCTGATGTCAAACACCAATGGATATGGGATCATCCATCGCCCATCACATGGGTCGAGAAGATATACGCTAGTCTACTCTGGAATATCGATGCCCCGTCTCGATATTCCTACGACTAGGAACATTGAAGGATGTACTCATTGACTACCCAGGCCCCACTAGTATGATCTGCATCATAGTCCTGGAAGTCGAGTACACATCCTAAAGGCTTTATCAACATGTAACGGAGAGACAAAAAGTATACATGTTAAGATAAAGAGCAACCAGATAGCGTACTATCATGTCGAGCAAGAAAGTCCTACCTATATATATCTCAGCATCCACTACAATATACATCCGATGTACAGTAATGGCCTCTAGGGCATACATATAACTAACAATCTCCCACTTGCACTAGGGCCATCTGTAGCAGTAGTTGTAGTATCTAATACTCAACCATCCCTTAAAAGTCTCTCTTTGGGAAAAGGCCTTCGTGAGTGGATCCTCCGTGTTGTCCTCTGAGTCTACTCTCCTAACCTCGATCATCCTGGAGATCATCTATCTCCATGATCAGGTGATGCTGCCTCAGAATATGTCTGGGTCACTGATGGGACCAGGGTTCCAGGGCCAAAGCCACACTTCCATTGTCATACAATGGCAGGAACCTTGTTCATCTTATGAACCAATATACACCCAAACTGCCTCTTTGGTAGTATCTTTAATAGCGATGTTACCAGCCTTTATCGTCTAGTTTGCCACGATATCTAGCTTGGAACTCTTCCAACATACCGCCCCTTTTCTGAGGGTAAAGACAATGCCTGTGACTGACATTCAGTCGTCCTTATCACCCTGGAACACTTCCAGTGATTCTCCCCAGGATCGATTGATACTATCTTACTATAGCTAGTGAGAATCCTAATATCCATTTAGATCTATCTCATAGACCCAAATCCCAGGATTTAGGAGGTATCATCTTTATCCTATATGGAGAATCCATATGATAAGCGGAGATTGACCATGCGTAGTATAGGAAAATCTTTTCTTATCAAGAGTATGTTGTCCACGTACAATACGAGGATGACCACCTTACTCTCTACTACCTTTTTGTATATACAAGGTTCATCTACCATTTTGATGAAGTCAAACTCTTTGACTACCACATCAAAACAGATGTTCCAACTCCGCGATGCCTGCTTCATCCTATAAAGCAACTTGCACATGTTTCCGCTGCTCCCACTGTTTACGAAGCCCTCTGGCTGTGTACTTATAGACATTCTCTTCTAAATCATTATTTAGAAAAGTAGTCATGGCACCCAACCGCCAGATATCGTAGTCATGGTATGTAGCCGTGGCAAGTAGGATCCGAATGGACTTAAGCATAGCCACTGGAAAAGGTATCATCATTATCCACGCCTGGTCGATGACGAAAACCTTTAACAAGTCTAGCTTTGAAAGTCTCAACCTTTCCATCTACACCAAGTAATCTTCTCAAGATTTACTTGCTCCTTATGGGGATTTAACCCTTCAGATATCGCAACCAAAGTCCATACTTTGTTGGTGTACATGGATTCCATCTCAGATCGCTAAGCATCCAGCCATTCTTACAGAGTCCCTACTCTTGATGACCTGCTCGAATCTAGTTGGGTCATCATCTCATGATGCAGTCCTCGCTCCCACTGTCATCGAGAAACCGAAGTGTCTCTCATGCAGGTGAGGAACCCTACCAGATCGGCGGAGAGGCTAAGGTTCGTCGGGGATTATTGAATCCTTTGGTTCTGTCAAATCATTAGCAGTTTTGTACAGCTGGAACCTTTCCAGTTCTACAGAACTGTCCTTGCCTCGATCTTGTCCGGATTTTGCTTTTGACATAGGCCGGACAATCCCAAATCTTAATTTACTTAAGAGATGGGCTCTTCCCATACCATATCTTATATGGAATGGTAGGCACTGATTTGATTCGAATCCAATTCAATAAGTATGCAACTTCTCAAGTGCACTACCCCAAAAGGAAATAGGTAACTCAGTAATACTCATCATAGAGCACACCATATCATATAGGGTGTGATTGCTCCACCCCGATACACCGTTGTGCTGTGGTATATTCAGAGGAGTAATACGGAGAGAGAATCTCATTCTCCTTTAGAATAATTCAGGAATTCTATGCACAAGTATTCTCCTCCCTGATCTTATCATAGGATATAATACTTATACCCGGTTTTTGGTTCTCTACTTCTAACTTATATTCTGTACATATCTCAAAAGCTTCGGGCCTATGTTTCAACAGGAACATATGTCTGAATCTTGAAAGATTATCAGAGAACGTAATGAAGTATAAAGAACCAGTCCTGGCATGTGTAGACAGGAGACCTTACATACATCATCATGTATCAGTCCCAAGAGTTTATTAACTCTTTCTCTGTTTCCAATAAACAGAGCTATGGTCATCTTATCTCTGTGACATGACTGGCAAGTTTCACAAGATGTAAATTCAAACTGATTTAAATATGCATCTAAAATGTAACTTCAGCCAGTCGGGTCGCATTGATATGACCTAGTCTACAATGCCTCAAGAATGATTCGTTCATTTCTGAACTCTTCCTCTTGTGTGTGTTCTGTATACGAGGAACTGTAGTTTGATTTAGAACGTCAATGCTTTTAGATAACGTGCCTGAACTGATCAACTTTTGATATAGGAAATGTTCAAAACATTATCCATCAATACAAAATTTTATCATTTCTTTACTAATAAAGAGATTGATATGATTTTGTATATCAGGTTCGGTATCTAATAGCATTTGTTCAGAATCAATGTATTAGTAATACAGGGTGACAGTGACCAACAGACTTGGCTGCAACACTTGCCCCGTTTTCTGTCTCAAGAAACTTATCACCCGTTCTCAGTTTTCTACCTTTTTGTAGCCCTATGTAACATGATTACATATCTGGGATCCTAATCCAGTATCAAATACCCAGGATGCAGAGGATACTGAGAAACAGTTCTTTATAATGAACACACCCGAAGGAGATGCATCTCATGCACTTTCTTCGTTTGGGCGGCATGGGAATTCTGGTATTCCCCTATTTCCTGCTCTGCCTTATAACAATTATAAGTTGGAGAGGGACCAACGTTCCCCAGCTCAGTATAACAAGCGGGTTCGGTCAAAACATCCATATTATTATCTTGATTAAGGCGTGATATGGTCACTACCTGGAGAGAGAGAGAAGAAAACACTCTGCGTGCGCTCTTGCAAGATTAGATTGGTTATATATTTTATCTAATCAGGATGGCTCCCACTGTTTTTATCAAATCTTCCTTCAAACCTTAAAAGGAAAGACTAGCCGGGATTAATTACACTCTATAAGTTCACCAATCTTTCAGCCAGGCCAGTGTCGACACTTTTAGGGAGGTTCCCCGTGCTTTCGTACGGACCTAATTACAGTAAACCTCATTTTCCCAGAGGCGTAATCCCGTTGACACCTTTCTAGACACCTACTTGATCGGCTAATTGTAAAGTGCAAAACTCTCCTAGGAGTAACAATTACTCGCAGTGGGTATCGGGATCCAACTATCATATAGAAGGTATGCAATCTCATTGCAAATTTCAACACTTGAAACTCCCGATAATGGTTTTTACCCCTAGCACCTATGACCTTGGCTAAGGTCAACAAATCATAGGTACTAGTCAAGTTCTACCCGTCATTTCGTGATTAATTAGACCCACCCACATGACCCTTGGCTAAGGTCAACAAAGCCACATGACTATCCTAATTAATCGCATCATATGCGGTATAGGAAGACATCACTTAGCTACCGCACACTACGCCTCGGCTATGGTCGACAAACGTAGCACGAATACTAAGTACTCTACTTCCTAAAATGACGGAGGGTTGCGAATTGTTTTTAAGAAAACCTTTAACGCTTTGAACTTGATCTCGTTGCGGAATCAAATAGGTTTTTAAATGGAATGTTTTTTAGGCTTTACTAGTTTTGCTAAAGGGGTCACTCCCGGTGAAGGGATCGTCGGCCCTTTCCTCGTCGAATGAGGTGCGGGATATATCATATATATCACTGTGCAAAGCAGAAACTATAGAAGCAATCAAAAGACAAACCGAGTGTGTAGCATCTGCCAGTTATTGCTAAAGGAGTCACTCCCGGTGAAGGGATCTCGATCCTTTCCTTATCGAATAAGGTGCAGGATGTTCTACAAGGAACACCGCGATGCAAAGCAAGAACTGTAGCTACTTGTTTTGTTTTTGAAATTCGATTCCACAACATCAATTAGATTTATTTTCTTTCATTAATCACATTAATGAATATCCCATCATTTAAGTCCACCTAAATATCACAGATAAATATAACGTACGCTTATGCCATCCGCATTCGCCTCGATGTCCCGTCTGCACCGTTAGGTTAGGTAACTAACGCCAGAACGAGGCAGGGCTAGCGCGGGTGTAAAACATAAGCAACGTCTATATAATATATCATATATACTATATATAATATCTATCTGAACAAATCACATGATCACATCACAGATAACGCAGCAGAAAATATCATATGAAATATTGGATATACTAGGACGTCCGTGTTTTCAATACGAGCCAGTATAAAACATGGATTCCACGGTCGTGATGAACAGCCAATTCCACACCCTTAGACCCCTACGAGAGCGGCAAGCAACCCTACCAATTCTAGGGTTAGGAGACCTGGACTCGACTCCTCGAGATGGTCTCCCACTGGACCCCAGAACCCGGTTACTTGTGCTCCCCTCCTTGGGTCTATCCTAATGCGGAAAAGTAAATAATATACAAATGGTGACATCATCCATAACCTGGAAGTGCCCCAATAAAAGAATATTACATACAAGTTTTTACATGAATGAAAATGAAAACCACCCATTTCACATAAAAAAAAACCCGGCTATTCGAACATGACGATCCAATATAACATATCCAGCAACACATAACATCACATGTCATCAACGTAAGTAAATATGCGTATCCCAATTGTCGTTGACATATAGTAACGAAACCGGCGATATCACATATTACACTTACGGTCACAGAAAAGAAAATGTAAAACTACAACAGTTGGAATCCGCATCCTCTTTAGACATTGCATGCCTAATCAAATGAATTCCTTAGACATCGCATGCCTAACAATTATAAACCCCGCATTTTAGTCTCATTATCGAAAACTATTTTCAATATCAAGTCGGGCAATTCAACAAGATTCCCGACATTCTGATCGAATGCTCGTCGCAAACTTCAGTAGGCGGCCACACCCCCGACGCCGTCGACAAAGTGCACCAACCCTAATACGTCGGGGGTGCGGGGGTGCGGCCGCCTACTGAAGTTTGCGACGAGCATTCGATCAAAATTTTGAAGTGCTAATTCAAAATTTTCCATGTGCCTACAAACCCTAATACGGATCGTTAACTAGATGTATAGGTGATGCGATGCAAGTAAACAACTTTAACTTAAAGGAAAGAAACTACAACCTTTGTAGATCCGGTCCTCCACCTCCTAGGCTCCGTGATGACGTCCCTCCGCTGTCCAAATCGAATCCAGGACTCTAGCATCGGCTTCATCGGAGAAATGGGCGGGCTAGGTCTTCGACTTCGATGCCGAAGATGATCTACGTCGAGGCAACTCAAGATCAAACTCCAACTTCACCAAGTCATGAAACTTATGAAGAAAACACCCTATACTACTTAGCAAGTGGTAGAGGATGAAGAAATAGGAAGTGGGTTCACTTTAGAATTGGATTTCTCACTCTTTTTCTCAAGTTGCCATTGATGGAGGCAAGCTTTCTTCCTTTGTTGAAGAAGAAGAAGATGAAGAAAGAATATGATAAGTATATTCAAAAAAGAAAATAATATGAATACATATCATATACCAACCATGGTTAGGTGTAGAGAATAGACTATGGTTAGTTTGAATGGTTAGGGTTAAGCATGAGACAAAAATAGTGGACTTGTTCAAAGCTTCATGAAGCTTCAACAAGCAAACAAAGAAAGCCACCATGTCTCATTTATCTTTTCCAAAATAAATAAATAAATAAGTAAGTAAGTAAATAAAAAAAACCCTAACCATTCATATAACCATGGTTTAATTCTTTACACAAACCCAAGTGAGCTTGTATCATCAACATGATACAAACAAGTGCACAAAAGTATATCACATATACAACTTGTGTACATCAAGTGAGAAAATCCTTTTAAAGTGAACCAATACTAGTTAATGCAAAGTAATATATCAAATATATAATTATATATTAAATCATTAAATCAACACTTGATTCAATGATCCGGTCATGTCGCATATAACCGACTAGTATCTAATGTATCGACTTATCGAATCAATCTTCGATTCGATAATTAGTTATATCGCATACAACCAATCGATACATTCATCGCGAGAATGGAATACGGTATCACATACACGCATTATTCTCGGTCCCGCACATATCTCATATGCGCTCCTATTTCGTTTCGCTTGAGCCAGGAAACCTCTGTGCAGGACTCTAAAGACTCGTCAATACGCCGGCAGCAAATGATGAGCATATCAAGCACCCACAAGCCGCAAGCGGTCTGCTAAACGTAACGGCCACCCGGGTATTGAGCGATCAGAAGATCGACGAGCAAGCCCGCTCACACTCCTGTGAATCCAACCAGTAACACTTACCGTACAGTCCGGTCTGTTCGTCTGATATGTCGCATATCTCGCCTAGGGGTGGTAAACGTCAGACCCCCAATAGATTGATAAGTCATGCCGACGTGAGGTCCATAACATTCGTGAAACTACTGATAACTCTTACCAGTATATCACTGCAACCCTGGCCAGGGATTTCCTGTTATGGCCAGTCGAGCATAGCGCAACATCAACCCCCAATACCGGGAGAGACGAATCCCCTCCTATCGCTCATTGCCTCCATGTGAATCGGGACTGTACCCAAAAACCACCTGTTTGCACGACTCAGTAGAGCCGTGGTAGGGTGGAAATCAAAGCACAGTGGGAGACACACAAGACTCTATGACGATCTCGGGTCAACAGACTAAGCTGTACCAGTGTCACCAGAGAACTGCCATCTGACGTGAGGTATAATACTATCTGGGAGTTCTCGGCGAGTCCGTTCAGTGTACCCAGTCTCCACTGAGCACCCGTATACCATCTCTGATGTCAAACACTAATGGATATGGGATCATCCATCGCCCATCACATGGGTCGAGAAGATATACGCTAGTCTACTCTGGAATATCGATGCCCTGTCTCGATATTCCCATAACTAGGAACATTGAAGGATGTACTCATTGACTACCCAGGCCCCACTAGTATGATCTGCATCATAGTCCGGGAAGTCGAGTACACATCCTAAGGGCTTTATCAACATGTAACGGAGAGACAAAAAGTATACATGTTAAGATAAAGAGCAACCAGATAGCGTACTATCATGTCGAGCAAGAAAGTCCTATCTATATATGTCCCAGCATCCACTACAATATACATCCAATGTACAGTAATGGCCTCTAGGGCATACATATAACTAACAGGGTATGGGTTGCAAGGTTGCAACTTACCGATAACGCCCGAGTATGGTGGAAGGAGGAAGAAAGCTATCTTACTCAGCCGATCGAATGGAGGATTTTTCGTGAGATGTTCGACGCGAAATATTTCTTGAGACTGCCCGATTCAACATGGAGCAGCAATTCATCCACTTGCAATAAGGTTCGATGTGGACCAAATCTATGGATGAGTATAATGCTGAGTTCACTATGTTGAGCAGGTAAGATATGTCTTAAATATTCGAATTTCTATAACTACATACTACACCGCTAACACAAGACCGTAACAAGTTCGCAACACATCTCATACCGACTGCTGAGATCAGGGCTATAAGATTTTAGCAATGGTTGGACTAGGAAATCCAAGCTGCTCTAGCTACAGGGGATTTCCCAACCCACGACTTAGCTTTGAAGGCTGCCCGTCGATATGAGGCAGTAGTGATGAAGAAGGACAGACCTCAATCTGCCAGTATGAAGCGCCAGGCTACTCAGATAGCAGGAGGAGCCTCTTCCAGGCGATCATTTGTACCCAGGAGATCGGGAGTACCATTCAACCAGCCCAGTCCATACTTTTGTTTTTACTGCAAAAGAAATGTACACCTGGCGAAGGATTGTAGGCGTGCTAATCGCCTCCGCTTAGTCTGTGGCTCATCCACACATGATATTGGATCTTGTCCTCACAGACTCAATCAGAATCAGGCACCCAGACCAGCTATCACTTATCCGCAGCGGTCAGCTATCCAGGCACCTGCTCCACGTCTTGCTCTCCCAGCTCCACCTCCTCGTGGACCTACTGCACCTCCTCTTCGTCAATTCTATCAAGCACAAAGGAACCTACTTCAAGGACAAAGGAACGAATAGAGGAATGCTCTCCTAGAAAGAGGAATGTAACTAGGCGACAGGCTTTCACAATGACTGTGGAAGAAGCTGAAGCCACTGGCAAAGTCATCACTGGTTATTCCCTTTCTTTCAAACTTTCTTTCAACCTTCATACATATCCTTTTGATTAATCATTATCTTCGTGTGTATTTGGAAATGTTTCACAACCAAAGAAATTTATACCGCAATCAATTGACGGCGTCTATTGTAGTTTCGTCAATGAGAACGGATCGTCCACTGAGAAAGTGTGATTTGCTCATTATTGTTTTAGTTGAGTTGAAAATTAAAGAATAAAAGAAAATGCACGAAAATTGATTCAAGATTTGTGAGTTTTCATTTCAAGAACATAAAGAAAATAAAGATCTAGAATCAAGAAATATCCCAATCAATTTAGTTATCAAGATTTTTTAAAGAGGCTTGTCGGAATCGATCCAATTAATAGTGATGATGAATACTAATAATTACAAATTCTTATCTATTGAAGATTTGTTGCTAGATTGATGACGATCAACGAGAATTTGGGATCTATTGGAGAAATTATGGTTTCTTCATCATCATCCCTTGTCCTTTCATTGATTATCATTCAAATTCTAGCCCCTAGCAAATTAAATCACCGATCGTTGATCTCTAATTTGGAGCGAAAACATTCAAGAAAGCGATCTCGCCCAAATTAGGTTTTCGATGATTCAATTTCCTAAAGTTTACAAAACTAATAAGATTTAAGAATCGTTCAAGAATTTAATCATCATCATCTACCTATTTTCTCGATTCCGATACAAGCGGAGATTTCACTCACACATCATGAAAAAAAGAACGAATCAAGAATCGTTAAATTTTCATAATGCAAGAATGTAAAGAAAAGCAAGATTTACAATATTCACCTTTATTAATCGATGATTAAGTACAATTCACTCAACTCGAGATTACAAAATTTGAGGAGGTAATTAGATCCGCCGAAATTAGCTTCGTATCGATCTTCTTGAGTCGCGGATCGTCATAGATCTCTTGCTCGGATGAAGGTCGGCGTTGCTTCAAAAGATCATCATTTGCTTGCTTGATTCGCTTCTCGATGAATCTTGATTTGGCTTTTGAATTGGTTTGGGGCTAGGGTTTTGAGTTGCAAGTTATGTCACTCAACTTGGGAATTTTGGCTCAATAGTCAACAACGAACAACCTTTGTAATGAAGCCCTAAGTCCCTTTTTATAGCTTTTCCCTTTAGCTTCCCCTAGAAGCTAGATTTAGCTTCCCTTAGAAACTTGGTTGTTATGAAGCTTGCATAGGAAGCTAGGTAGTTGTATAGAAGTTTCTAGATTAAGGTAGTTAGCTAGCTTGCATGAGAAACTTGGTAGTTATGAGGCTTGCATGAGAAACTTAGTAGGTATTAAGCTTGCACAAGAAGCTTAGCTGTTTGAGGAGAAGCTTCTGGAGATCTCTAGGAACTGAAGTGTCTTGAAAAAGTTTGGCCATTTAAAAGGAGACCTCTTGGAAAATGACCAACCGCCGATGAGTTAATGTGGCCGTGGATCCGCGGTGGATCGGCCTGACTCGGCCGCGGATCCGCGACCGTTTAGTGCGATCTCTGCAAGGAATTTCCGGTGTTGATTTGTGTTGGCTTTATGGCACTTTTCTGATATCTGGAATATTTTTATACTTTCTTATTTACTGCCAGATCACAAGTCTTGGACTTGAAGTATTTTATCAGCACTTTTAGCAGTTCCGACTCTTTTATCTGGAGAATTTCCTGCACACAATCTCGAGACAAGTGTTTGATATACAAAAGATCACGTATGCAATAATAAACACACAATTTCCCTCATAATGCTGGTTATAATGTATAGCAGATGTTATTTGGTATTTTTGCAGACAAATTGCTAATATATACTATATTTATACCAAACACCTTTAGATGATTACAAATAGTAGGGAAATTGCTGTGTTAAAAATGCAATATTTTTGACTGATCAAATTCCCCCAAACTTAATTTTGGTCATTTCGAGCAAACTTGTTTTATTTAAAAGAAGGAGAAAATATAAGAAAAAGAAAAACTAACTAGCACACTTTCGTAGGCAACATGATTGCACTGAGCACGTGCAACAAGCCTTTAAACTCTATGTGTCCCTACTAGGAGGAGTGTTGTCTCGTGAGGGTTTTCAGCGGATTGCACCCACAAAATCCCATAATAAAAGGAAGACCATGAAATTTACATGTAAAGATAAGAATTATAAAAGAAAGATTTTGAAAATTAGAGTTTCCAACTACACTAGCTTTTCGGTTGTCATGAGCCCTATCTTAATAGTCATGAAAAGATATCAGAAATCACATCATCCCACAATAAAATATCGTCTTTATTCTTTAAACATATCTTTCTTCCAAACATTGATCATATACCCCTACGTGTGTGTAAGAGACATCCCTACACTCGGAGAATTCAATTCAAGCTATCATACTCTTGTCCATCTACCTCAGTGCTTTTTAATCGGTGAATATTTCGATGGATTTGCTCACACATTTTTCATGCGACCGTTAATACTTCCTGAGGTACTAACCGACCGATTACTCATGTGCTTGCTGATTAGGTGTATTAGTATATTTCTCGTCTTGCAACACCTAAGACTTAGCAGTGACTCCCAAACCAGTTGGTCTAAGGCACTAGGTGATGAAGCACCCTCGCTATATTTTTTTATTACTGCCTTGGTGATAACAAAACCAGTGTTAATTTTTTTACAGCATTTTATCTTTTATTCATTTATTATCTTCTTCATACTTTGGCTTTTAGACAACAGCATTTCAAGGTATGCTCTACTATCCCGAGTTTCAAGACGTGTGTAAGTGCGTATAGTAGGGTATCAACATTCAAATGTTTGGCTTCCAGATTAGGAACTATTTTTCAGACTTATTTTTATCCTCAGATTAGTGACTTCCTTCATTTTACTAACTCTTGGGACAACGGTTCATAACTACTTATTACTAGTTCGTTTAAGAAAACTTCTAATTTTCTTGGTTTCCTTAAATTTTTTCAATCTTTTGGATGTAATTTTTCACTATCTAATCTCTTATTATCAAATTAAATATTAAATATTTTTATCTTTTTTTAAATTTTTTTATATGTTTTAAATGTTTTGTGCTTATGCAAAGTATGATGCAAAGTGATGCGTAAATAAGCACAAACCTTCCCCAAACTTGTTTTCAACAGTGTCCTCACTGTTGTTTTCTGCTAAAGCTCAAAAACTTGTAACCTTGGGAGGAAATTTATTAACGTGGGCAATAAATATGATCGTGAAAATCTCCCCCAAACTTATTCTTTTCACTCACCTCCATTTTAAAGATGATACAGTATTTTACAAGACATGGAGATGAGACAGAGGAATTTTAATCAAGATAAAGCGGCTCCTGTAAAAATAGGAGCTCCTCCGTGGGGTCAGTGGAAAAATACGGTTTTAGTCTATGTCCATTTACTTTGAAAAGTGTACCATTTTCAACATTTTCAACCTCAACTGCCCCGTGCGGGTATACATACCGCACAACAAAAGGTCATTTCCACCGAGATTTTAGCTTACCCGCATGAAGATGGAGTCGTGAATCATAAAGAAGGACTTGTTGACCAGCTGTAAAAGTTTTTCTCAAAATGTTTTTATCGTGAAAGACTTTAGTCCGATTCTTTATAATCACAGCATTATCATAAGCTTCATTGAGAAGTTCGCTTAGTTCGTTTAATTGCAGCTTCCGAAAGTTGCAGGCTTGATTTAAGTCAAAGTTAAGTTCTCTAATAGCCCACATTGCTTTGTGCTCAATCTCGACCGGAAGATGACAAGCCTTTCCAAATACTAGTCTGTAAGGAGACATACCTAGATTAGTTTTATATGCAGTTCGGAACGCCCAAAGAGCATCCGTCAATTTGGTTGACCAATCTTTTCGATTTTTAGAAACAATTTTCTCCAAAATTTGTTTGATTTGTCTGTTTGAAAGCTCAGCTTGCCCGCTCATTTGGGGATGGTAAGGTGTGGAAAGTTTGTGCTTGATTGCATATTTATGCATCAAAGTCTCGAAAGACCGATTGTAGAAATGCGTCCCGTTATCGCTAATGATAGCACGTGGGTGTCCAAATCGAGAAAAAAAATTCTTTTAAGAACTTAATGACAACCTTTTTGTCATTAGTGCAACAAGAAATAGTTTCAACCCACTTCGAGACGTAATCAACCGCAAGCAATATGTACAGATTCCCAAAGGAGTTGGGAAAAGGACCCATAAAGTCAATACCCCAAACGTCGAAAATTTCAACCACCAAGATGGGTTGAAGTGGCATTTCATTTCTCCAGGAAATCCTACCCATATGTTAACACTGTGTACAGGTTTTGCAATTATCAAATGCATCTTTGAACAAAGTCGGCCAATAGAAACCGCATTGCAAAACCTTTTCCGCCGTCTTTCGAGGACCGAAATGACCCCCACATGCCTGATCATGACAAAAAGATAGAACACTCTTGAATTCATCATTAGGGACACATCTGCGAATGATCTGGTCAGGACAATACTTAAACAGATAGGGTTCATCCCAGTAAAAGTGTTTTACTTGGGATAGAAATCGATGTTTGTCCTGTTTCAACCATTCGCGGGGAATAAATCCCATAGCAAGATAATTCACAATATCCTTGAACCAAGGTTCGTCGGATACATTCAAGAGTTGTTCATCTGGAAAAGAATCATTGATCGGTAAGGTCACAGGTGAAGAAGATATGCGTGAAAGATTGTCGGCTACAACATTTTCACATCCTTTCTTATCTTTAATAACAAGATCAAATTCTTGTAATAGAAGGATCCAACGTATTAGCCTACCTTTAGCATCTTTCTTCGCCAAAAGATGTTTTAAGACAGAGTGGTTAGTGTACACAACAATTGGTGAGCCAATCAAGTAAGGCCTGAATTTTTCTAATGCGAATACAACTGCCAAAAGTTCCTTTTCGGTAGTTGTATAGTTAATTTGAGCATCGTTCAGGGTCTTACTTGCATAATAGATCACGTGTGGCATTTTTTCAATGTGCTATCCTAAGACTGCACCAACTGCAAAATCTGATGCATCACACATAAGCTCAAAAGGGTGGTTCCAATCTGGAGATGATAAAACGGGGACTGTAGTGAGAGAGTGTTTGAGTGAGTCAAATGCTACCTCATAATCCGAGTTAAAGTGAAAGGTTATGTCCTTGGCCAAGAGAAAAGTTAAAAGTCTAGCAATTTTGCTAAAATCCTTAATGAATCTCCTGTAAAAGTCTACATGGCCAAGAAAAGATCGTATATCCTTGACGCATTTGGGATGAGGAAGATTTTGAATGACATCTATTTTAGTTTTGTCAACCTCAATGCCTTTTCGCGAACTAACATGTCCAAGCACAATTCACTCTTGGACCATGAAATGGCATTTTTCCTAATTCAAGGTTAAGTTCTTCTCTTTACAACGAGTAAGAACTGCGTCAAGATGAGATAGGCAGTCAGCAAAAGAATCTCCGAATATCGAGAAATCGTCCATGAAAATCTCCAGAAAATTCTCAACCATGTCTGAGAATATCCCCATCATACACCGCTGAAATATAGCGGGAGTATTGCATAACCCAAAGGGCATGCGTCTATAAGCAAAAGTACCAAAAGGACAAGTAAATATGGTTTTGTCTTGATCCTTTTTGGCAATAGGGACATGGTTATAGCCAGAGTATCCGTCCATGAAGCAATAATATTCACGCTAAGCGTTCTAACATCTGGTCAATGAAAGGTAAAGGAAAGTGGTCTTTCCTCGTTGCGGTATTGAGTTTTCTATAATCAATACATACACGCCACCCAGTTTAAGTGCGTGTCTGGATTAACTCATTTGCCTCATTTGTTATGACCGTGATGCCAGATTTCTTAGGGACAACATGAATTGGACTTACCCATTGGATATCGGAGATTGGGTAAATGATACCATTGTCAAGGCATTTGACGATTTCTTTCTTCACCGCCTCCTTCATGACGGGGTTTAACCGTCTCTGTGGTTCTCGGATTGGCTTGGCTTCATCCATCAAATGTATATGATGTTCAACAATTAAGGGACTAATCCGTTTGATGTCAGCCATAGTCCAACCAAACGCCTGCCTATTAGATCTCAATACCGTTAAAAGCGCATTCTCTTGCTCTGGGGCTAGAGAAACGGATATGATCACGGGTAAAGACCCATTCTCACCTAAATATGCACATTTAAGATGAGAAAGTAACAGTTTGAGATCTAATGCTTGTGGAGAAATTATAGAAAGTGGGGTCATCGAATGATATTCAGAGTCACAAAGAAGCCCGTGGCCTGCAAAAGATACAGACTCGGAAGGTGATGAGTCAAGAGTGTCAGACTCAGGAGTGGAAAGAGTGTCCTCACTAAGATGTGAAAGATCAAATATTGATGTGCTAGTATCGTCGAGATCTTCAAAGCAAAGTTCATCAACTTCGCAACTTTCGGGAGCAATTTCGTGGACAGAACAGACATCAAGTATGTGAGCAGAGGGTTCAGACGGCTGACTTCCAATTTTATAGATGTTCAGTTCAATTGTCATTTTTCCAAAAGATAGGTTCGTAGAACCATTTCAACAGTTAATGACAGCATTGGAAGTGGCAAGGAATGGTCGACCCAGAATCACCGGAATTTGGTTCCGTAGGTTTGTTACAGGTTGTGTATCGAGAACAATAAAGTCCACAGGGAATATAAATTCCCCGACTTTTATCAACACATTCTCCAGTTCACCCCTAGATTTGGTGATTGAACGGTCTGCTATTTGGAGAATGCAATGAGCTGGTTTTAACTCTTCAATCCCTAACTGCTCATAGACAGAATATGGAAGCGGGTTAACACTTGCACCCAGGTCAAGTAAAGCATGGTTAATGTTTTTACCCCCAATAGAAATCGAGATTGTAGGATATCCTGGGTCCTTACGTTTCTTTGGTAACTGTGGGGTAAAAGCAGTACTAATATTATTAGTCATGAAAACTTTTTTGGACACTTGAGTCTTCCTCTTCCTAGTGCAAAAGTCTTTGAGAATTTTTGCATAAGCGGGGACTTGTTGAATAGCATCTAGAAGAGGGATGTTGATGTTAACCTGTTTGAACATTTCCATAATCTTCTCCATATGTGGACTCAATTTGTTTCCTCTTAACCAATTTGGATAAGGAGCTTTAGCAATAAAAGCTGGGTCCAACATTGGAGAAGGTGGTGTGTGTGGAACTGATCCCAGAATAGAAGTGGGGATCGTCTTTGGTGGACTAGAAAAGGTATGCTGAGGTGTCGAGAATTAGGGAAAACGAAGAATAGGCTCGCAAGAAGGTGGTGGGGTAGACAAAGTAGGATTAGAAGTAGAAGTGTGTGTGGAGGGAAAATTCTCAGACGGGGTTTTATTGATTAATTCTTCATTATCACCAATCTCTTCCCTAACGTGATTGTTCAGCACTCTTCCTGATCTCAACGTTGTAATGGCATTCACATTGTAGTATTGTGAATGTCCAGGATTTGGTAGGGGTTGAGACGGAAGTTTCCCTTTCTCTCTCGCACTCATTTCGGATTTTAATTGTGCAATTTGTGCTTCCATCGATTTTATACTCTCAGCTTGGGAGGTGGAGTTTTTCTTTATATCATCGATAGAAGAATGAATCTCAGCCAAAACTTGCATGAAATTTTTCAGAATCAAATTCATGGTTTGTGCGAGTGAAGAGGATTCATCAGTACCGGTCAACTGCAAAGGATTATACCGTGCAGGTATGTTGACCGGGTTTTGAAAGTTTTGTGATTGGTAGGGGTGCTGACTCAGTTAAAGTGGTTGCTGTTGTGGTGGAGGACCCCTTTGGAAATTGTTTTGATTTAGAACTGTATTTTGAGTTTGTGATTGGTTCCAAGCAAAGTTAGGGTGATTCCTCCAACCCTGATTATAAGTAGAAGAATACGGATCGTTTCTAGGCCTTTGTTGGAAAGCAGCATTGGTATGCTCCTGACCTTGAAATGGAGAATTCAATGGACATTCTTCCGTAAGATGAGATGGATCAGAACAGAATCTACAGACAGTTTTGGGGAGTGACATATGATTTAGGGAGGCTGCTAAAAATTTATGTTCCATAGCTTCGAGTTTCTTTTTCATTGCTGCCATTTCAGCTCTAACTCCTATGGAAATATCAATTTGGTGAATGCCACCCCTAGACGATGACTGGTTTATACTCTCCCACTGTAAAGATTTTTCAGCGAAATCTTCTAAAAATCTCCAGGCTTCACCATCATCCTTATTCATGAAGGTGCCTTGACACATAGATTCAAGGTTCTGCTTTGTTGTATGATTAATGCCCTCATATATGATTCTGCACAGATCCCATCTAGGAATTCCGTGATGAGGACATTGAACTAACAGATTCTTGAAGCGTTCAAAACACTTCGAGAATGGTTCATTTGGAAGCTGGGTAAATTGATTTATTTCGCTATGGACTCGAGCTGTCTTATGATTGGGGTAGAATTTCTTTAGGAAAGCTGTTACGAATTCTCCCCAGTTCGAAATAGAATTTGCGGTTGTGTTATAAAGCCACTTCTCGGCGATATCGCACAAAATGAATGAGAGAAAACGTAAACGCATAACATCCATAGAAAGCTGTGAAGTACCCATCATTGCGCATACATTTTCAAATTAGATAATAAAGATATGCGTCTTCAGACTCGAGACCGTGATATTTCAGTAGAAGATTGATGTATTGTGGTTTAATTTCAAAATTGTCCCCATTGGCTGGTGGAATTGTGAGACAGGTCGAAAGAGGGCCTCGCATAGGGTAACATCTCTCTTGGAGAGTGATGCGGGGCGGATTCTGCGCACCTGCGAGTGGTGGCAGAGTAGTGTTAAAGAAGTTCGATGGAGAATTGTCCATCGAAGTGGGTGTGGTAATGGGTGAAGAAAAAGTAGACGTAGAATTATCGACTTCGGAGTCGATAAGAAGAACGCGGATAAGACGGGCACTAGAATCCCGTGTCCAGCCGAGCATGCACTAAATGGTTTAACACAAGTGTAAGCATTAAGTGATAATTAAGGAAAAGATGAGTTTGGTGTTTGGTTTGAAAAAAAGGTACGGGATTTTTTTTGAAAAATTCACACAAACAATGCACAAGCAACCCTAAATCTAGTGGTCACCTAGGTCAAGTCTCTAGACCGCTCCTAGACTTCCAGAAGACAAGTCGCAAGATAAATGCTCTACTGCCTCTTTGCCCCTTCTGTGGCCAGGTAAGTGCCAGGTAAGTGGGAGGTTCTCCATTACGTAAGTAGTGGGCCAAATTAAGTAACCACGTGCCTTAGACACACTTGCCTTAGACACCACAAAAGAAACGCGGATAAGCAATAAATTACCCACGACCTCCTTCTGTCCTAAGTGAGCGCGACGGTCTTTAGAGTCATGTCTAGATATTTTTTAGTAAATGAGGGTGATGTGAATGCAAGTTTGTGATTTTTGGGGCTTAGAAAGGGTAATGAACTCCTCCACCTAATCTGAATTTGGTCTTTGCCCCTTAATTTCCATGTTAAAAATGCAAACAACCAAGATCAAACACGCAACAATTTTTCTTTTTGCGGCGCTGCGAATTTTTGCAAAGAATCCTACAGAAATTGGTTAATGGACAGAGAAGGGAGAAGATAAGAAAGTCAGAAGTATACCTGAAAAGTTTGGTGCAGTGAAACCCTAGAAATGCCGCGGAACTGCCACGAGATGCTACAATTGGCCGCGGATGTGCGGTGTGATGATGAGATCCCTGCACAAAAATTGGTACAGATGCTTCTGTTTCCTTCACTGAAATCCTTGAGATGCTCTGAAAATTTTTCCTCTTGCTCCACAGATTCCAGATCTCCTTGCAACAAATTACAATAAATCGTTAAGCACTTGTGCAAATTTTGATCTAAAAATTCTGATGGAATTATAAATTTTCCAACTCAAATTATAAAAATGAACAAATTGGCACACTATCCACAGCAACGGCACCATTTGATTGATCATTATCTTCGTGTGTATTTAGAAATGTTTCACAACCAAAGAAATTTATACCGCAATCAATTGACGGCGTCTATTGTAGTTTCGTCAATGAGAACGGATCGTCCACTGAGAAAGTGTGATTTGCTCATTATTGTTTTAGTTGAGTTAAAAATTAAAGAATAAAAGAAAATACACGAAAATTGATTCAAGATTTGTGAGTTTTCATTTCAAGAACATAAAGAAAATAAAGATCTAGAATTAAGAATTAAGAAATATCCCAATCAATTTAGTTATCAAGATTTTTTAAAGAGCCTTGTCGGAATCGATCCAATTGATAGTGATGATGAATACTAATGATTACAAATTCTTATCTATTGAAGATTTGTTGCTAGATCGATGACGATCAACGAGAATTAGGGATCTATTGGAGAAACTATGGTTTCTTCATCATCATCCCTTGTCCTTTCATTGATTATCATTCAAATTCTAGTCTCTAGCAAATTAAATCACCGATCGTTGATCTCTAATTTGGAGCGAAAACATTCAAGAAAGCGATCTCGCTCAAATTAGGTTTTCGATGATTCAATTTCCTAAAGTTTACAAAGCTCATAAGATTTAAGAATCGTTCAAGAATTTAATCATTATCATCTACCTATTTTCTCGATTCCGATACAAGCGGAGATTTCACTCACACATCATGAAAAAAAGAACGAATCAAGAATCGATAAATTTTCATAATGCAAGAATGTAAAGAAAATCAAGATTTACAATATTCACCTTTATTAATCGACGATTAGGTACAATTCACTCAACTCGAGGTTACAAGATTTGAGGAGGTAACTGTTCCCCTCCGAATGGCGGCGAAGACGACGTGAGGGCCGTCTTGCCTGAGATTCGGGGCAGATGCTATTTGGTTTTATCCGTCCATCTCTCTGAAGATGCCAAGTTGATTTATGGCACCGTGTATCGGAGTTTAGACGGATGCGGCCGATGTAGCAGACTTCGTCAAATTCCCCCTCGCTTGAGGGGTTTTTGATTGTGGGGACGCTCTTCCCTACAGGCGCAAGCCCCTGCAGTTAATTACGCTACCGCATCGCAGTAACAACTTTCTCCTTCTCCAGAATTTCACTTCATGTCGTGGGTGTTTGTTTTGTTTGTGGTTACCCGTGGATTGTATACGGAGACTATTTATTTCGTCGCCCGTAGGACGTGGATTAGTCCAAATCCGTACTTTCTTAGATTTGGGTTTTGGGTTTTGGTTTAAGGATACGTTAGCCATATTTGAGGCTAAGATCAACTTAAACGTTTGTTAAGGATACGTTAGTCTAATTTCCAGACTAAGATCTACTTAACGGGATCGTCTAGATCCATTTCCAGTTTAGGGACGTGGTGGTCCATTTAATATATGGCCGTCGGGACCCATCACCTCTCTGACGACGTTGAAGGATTACAACGACATGTGTCAGAGGAGTTCGGAGATGTACGTTTGAACCGGATGTAGATTAATTTAAGAGAGCCGACGTGCTCAGTCAATTTAATTTGAGGACTTATGGCCATGATTGGGTTTACTCCAACTGAGAAATGTCCAACGTTTTGTTTGCATTTGGCCTGTTAGACCTGTATTAGGGCTTTGCCCATGCACAGCATTTTATTCTGGCCTGCTAGGCCTTTCTGATTTGGGCTCTGTCCTTTTATTTTTGATGCAGAGGATCTGTCTTTGCTTGGAATCTGCCCCCTTTTTAAAATAATGCAAAGCATTTAGTTTAGCCTGTTAGGTCTTTTTAATTGGGCTAGGCCTTTCTGCAAATAAAGCGATGCATTAATTATTTGACAGTGGCTTATCAGGCGCTTTGCACCAAATAATGAGCGCAAGCGCTCGTGGAAGCGACACGTGTCGCACTCTGGTGAATGCGAGAGCAATAGCGCAGTGCGCTCTGTCAGTGCGCTGCGCGGTTGCGCTGCTGACACGCGGCGCTCCCTGGTGGCTTGCGCCAACAAAAGAGCGCAACAGTACAAATTTTCAAGTGCAAAGCACTGTTTTATATTTTGATCGATTTTAAATCAAAGAAAACAAATTTTTCTTGTTTTCAAAGAACCAATGGTTCATAAGAAAGTGCAAAGCACTATTATTATTTATTTTTCTTTTTTTTAAGATTATTGATCTTGTTCTTAGATCAATAATCTGTTCATAAGAGAATTTTCTCTTTTTCCTAAAGGTTTTTACCTTTTCTTCTTTTGAAATTTCTTCAGAATTCTCTCTGTTTGAAGTTCTTGATTTTTTTTTTTACCAAATGTTTTTATGCATTTAAATTGAGGCCTAGGGTCCTTTTTATAGTGCCCATAAATTAGTTAAATTTGTTAAAGAGATCTTTCTCTGAGTGATTTGGGGAATTTTCCCCACCGTTGGATCTTTGATCCAAGGGCTTCTGTTTTACTGAAGAAAATCTTCTTCTTTTAATAAGAACAGAAAGATTCCTTAGAAGTTTAATTCTGTTTGGCGCAAATGCTCCAGAGCGTGACACGTGTCACGCAGCGCAGCTGTGTTTGCGCATCTGCACTGACACGTGTCGCGCAGCGCACAGCGCAGCGCTGCTGCGCTTGCGCAACTGTGCTGACACGTGTCGCGCAGCGCAGCGCTTGCGCAAAAGCGACTGCGCTGACACGTGTCGCGCAGCGCAGCGGTTGCGCAACTGAAGCTTTACTTCTATTTTGTTTTTTAATAGAGCTTTGCTCTGATTAGGCGCGCTGTCTTGGGCGCTGCGCTGCCGTATCAGTTTTTGACACGTGGCGTGTTGCGCGCAGCGCAGAGAATTTGAAGCGTTGTTTCGAATTTTGAATTTTGAAATTCAAACAGAGCTTTGCTCTGATTGGGGGAAACAAATGCCCCCCCACCGTTGCACACACGTGAGTGCAGCGGTGGCAAAATCTTGACCGTTGGATCCAAGGGGTCAGGTGAAAGGGTGCAGGCGCCTATAAATAGGACCCTTGGTCCTTGATAAAATTTTTACCATTTTCAAGAACTTGAATTTCAGAGCCTTGCTCTTGTTTAAGATTTTTAGAGCCTTGCTCTCATTTCTTTCCAAGAACTCTAGAGTTCAGATTTTTAGAACAACTTAGGTAAAATTTAAATTAAATTAAATTTGATTAACAGAGCCTTGCTCTTATAGATCTTTGATCTAAAGAAAAACCCTTTGGGGTTTTATTAACAGAGCCTTGCTCTCAGAAATCTTCAGATCTATAGAGATCTTGTTCATGGGTTTTAACCCATGAACAGAGCTTTGCTCATGAATCAAATGTAGATCTTTTCTGATCTGAAAGTGGAGAACTCCTAAAAGTTTTTTATGGATCTTTAAGATCCCAAATTTTTAATCTTTAAGAGTTAAAGTTTTCCATTTTGATGGCTTTTCCATCATTATTATAGAGCTGGGCTCTTTCCAAGGAAATTTTTATTCCCTTGAGACCAGAGTTTGACAAATGTCACTCTGTGACAGAGCTTTGCTCTAAAAGAGGAGATTTTCTCCTTGTCTCTAGGGATTTCCCATCAATGAGGATATTCTCTTGGGGGTCTTTTCATTAACTGACAGTCTCATCCAATGATGGGACTGTCTTATTAAATGATGCGCCGTCATTCAGATTTTGTGGATCCTCATTTGGAATTTTACGCCACACTGCATTGCAGTGTGGCGTAAAATTTTAAAATGTCGAGCGTTGGAGTTACAACTCCGACGGCTAATTAAAAATTTTTGTCTCTCCGCAGGAAACATGTCTGGTAATTTGTCTTTCCCGTTTGTTCGCTCGGAAGGAGGGTTTCCCCAGGCACCGGTGGGCCGAGTGGTGCTCGCTCTCATAAAGGACCATGACCCCAAGAACAAAAGCCTTCACCTATGGGGTAGGTGGTACAATGAGATCATCCAGGGTCGCCGAAGTTTCAGTTCCGTCACGCCGTCTGAGCCGATATTTTCGATCCCATCTGCGGATGAACCCCCGGTGAAGTATACCGTGGAGGTTAAGAATTGGAATTCAGATGACCTCCTACAGCCTGCAATTGGTGATATTCCCGTGCAGCCGCCGCCGGCAATAGATATTTTAGGAAGGCAAATCTGTCAGGGTGAAGCACGCCCTTGGGGACAGGCCTATAATATTGGATTGGTCCCGCGACCCCCCACCGGATACTTGCAGTGGGCCCGGTATATCCTTTCAGCGAAAAGGACTCATTTGACGAAGATTGGTTTGTATTCGGCCATCTATGTCTCGCTCTTCGAGTATCCCTCTCCTCCGACGTGGTGGATCAAGGCCTTTATTGAACAATGGAATATCCCCACCCATACCTTCCTGATGACGGACAGGGAGGTCTCTATCTCTTTGGAGGAGTTTGCTGAAGTCTCGGGTCTGCCAATGAGGGGGGAGCACTACGAGGAGCTGCTTCCTCCCGATGAATACGTCTTTACTACCAAGCCGCTGGTGTTTGATCTGACTCCGGAGAACGCTATTCAGCACCAGTATCCGGGCTTGGTGAAGGTATTGGAGATTTATGAAGGACTCTATCTGGAATCGGGCGACCGGGGCGTCGGTTTTGTAGATTTCATTGCTCGCTTCATTCGACCGGAGTTCTTATCAGAGCGGAGCGAGAAGTTCGCCCAGCTCGATGACCCTTTTGGGTTCGGTTTGGATCGCCGACCCACATCGGAAGATGACCACAAAGACTTTTATCTCCCTGGTGCCGCCGTCGTCCCTTTTTCAGAAATTACCGTCCCCGGCATGGATGAAGAGACCTTTTTTGTAGGGTTCTTGGGCTTGTGGTTGTGCAGTTTTGCTCTTCCTATGCACCCACGCCATATGCGGCCGACTGTTTTCTACCCAGCGCATCGGATGGTGGCTGGTTTGCAGTTGTTAGTAGGAATCGCCAGGCTGGCTCATCTTTATAATGGACTTAGTGTAGCGGCGAACGCTAGTAAGCCAGGGGTGCAACCCGCCAACTTCCCGATGCACTACTTTACCTCTTGGATGGAAATGCACGTGCACGGGGTGTTCGGTGCCCATAAGATTCCTCCCTTTTTTGAGAAATGCAGGCTCCCGAGGGTCATACGGCTGGTCGGGGCTTCGATCGTAGTTGCACCTCCGCGGGAGGCAAGGGGGCTGCTCCTTCGACCACACCTGGTCGGGGCAAAGACTTCTTTCTTGGATAAGGTCATAACAATATGCTCAGAGACCACCAAGTCAGTAGTGTCGCTACGCGATGATTTTAAAGACGGGGCTTCCATTTTGAAGGCTCGGGAGATCCTCCACCTCTATTCCATTCGGCCAGGCTACCTGGTGTTCAGGCAGAATGAGACAGCACTCTTTATGAGGTATAATCCGCACCGGTTCGCTCAGCAATCGAGCTACAACCAAGGGATCCCGATGGAAGCTTTCTTGGAAAAGCCCGTGGTTAGCCGAGAGGGGATAAAGAACGCAATGCACCACTTTATGCGGCTTAACAAGGGTTCTTATTTCTTTATTAGCGAGCCGAGCTGTGTTCCTAAAGTCCTCAACGCGTACGTGGCCTGGTATGCGCATGCAATGGGGCCCGTTATTCTGATGGAGAAGCGTATGCTGATTGACCGCAAGGGTGCACCGCCCGGCGGCGATCGCAAGGCTCCCTTGAGGCCGAGGACCCCAGTCATTCCTCCATTGAAAGGTGCCGGAGTTGGACCTCCGCGCGTGTTAAGCACTCCGCGCAGATTGCCGCCTCGCAATACTGTGGATGCGCCACCAGCCCCCCGTGCTCCAGTGGAGGCGGTAACTGTGGTATCGCCGGAGTCCGGTGCAGGCGCGGATACCGGGACCCGCCGCCCCAAGGTGCCCGCCAAGCATAAATCAGTTCCGGGTGCATCCAGAGCTGGCGGGCAAAAGAAGAAGTCGCTCCTTTCCCTTGACGCGATTCTTGTCTTAGAGCCTGAGGCCCCTCTTACCGAAGGGATAAGTGAATATGGCAGCAATAAAGGCTTCGTGGTAGACCCTGCAGACACCGACCTGGCGGCCGCCATTACGGCTTCTGAGCGATCAGCGAGGCTTAAACCGTGGTTGAGTAAACTCGCTGAGTCAGGTAATTATTAGCTGCTTTCTTCATCATTTTATCGCATTTTTTTATCATTATTCTTGACTAATACTTTTCCCCATTTTCAACAGGTGTCTCTACCGAAGAAGCTATTGCTGCCTCTTTGAAAACCTTCCAAAAGGAGGAGGAGAAACGCGCTTTAGCGGGCGCCGGTATGTCCCACCCCTTTTTTTTAAACAAATTTGGTTATCTTTTTCGATGGTCAACATAACTTTCTTCCTTTGTTTATTTATAGGGGTTATACCAGTCGATGAGGGGATCCTCCCCGAACCTGTTACTGGAGTTCCGGTCTTGTCAGGGCTGCTGCAAGAGCCTCGACTTGACAAGTCGACGAGGGATGCCTTGAAGAATTTGGAGGAATCCCTGTATACAGATGAGGACGCCTCAATGAAAGAGGCTCTGGTAAGGCCCGTTTCAACGGCCCGGGAGGAAAGGAAGCGGCCGAGGCGTGAGGCGAAGGCGCGCCGGGCTGCTTTGGCTACGGGAGCGGGCCCAAGCACCGTCCCTCGGGCAGATACTCCCTCCGAAGAGGCCCCTGTCGCCCTATCCACTGCTCGCAGACAAATGGCGTGCGCCGCTCGATGCGCAAATGATAAGTCCACTTCAGGTAACATTTCTTTCAGAATTCTTATTGTGAGAGTTATAATGCCAACGGTTCTTATATATTTTATCTCGTAGGGCCAAGTCCGACCGAGGGGGAGGCGGAGACCGTTGAACCCAAGGAAACAGGGGAGGCGGCACCTGCAAAACCCGAGTCGACAGTGGGCAATGTCGCTGAGGCTTCAGAGCCTGAGATGGCGGTTGAGGGGTCTGCAGCCGAGAAGGTCATTGATGCCGAACCTGAAGTGGCGGCAAATGAAATGATCGTTATGACTGAGCCCAGGGTAGTGGCGGACGAGGCGCTTGAGGCCGGCGACCTTGTGGTGACGGCGGATGAGCCGATGGAGATCGCGGAGCCCGAGGAGGTAGCGGGTGAGATGGGCCCGACTCTTGGGAAAGAGTCAGCTGCTCCCTCTCAAGAGTCCAGCAATGCTCCGATCATTGCCCTCCCCGTCTACGATTTTCCGCCGTCTCCTGGCCGTGCGAGCACGACAACGGTCCCCATCGAGTCGGGTGATGAGGCCACGGGCGGTGGCCTCATGTCGATAGAGGAGGGAGTCGCCTCCGTTTCAGCCGGGAGCTTATCAGGTAGATCCCAAGTTGCTGTTTTTCTTTACTTTACAATCCTTTCTGACAAGTTCACCTTTTTCGTAACGCAGGTGCAACCAGTGCCGATGCCCCCTGCTCGAGGGGGCGCCTTCAACGACTGCCTTGGCGGTGGTCACCTCTCAACCCTCTCTTATACCCTCGAAGATGTTGGAAGGTATGGGTTTGCAATTTATTGATCTTATCTTTCAGACGTATAATTTGTGTACTAAAGTCATACTGCTATGTCTTTTCAGGAGTGCTCTTTGATCATCTATATCAAGTGTTGCTCCCACACTTCTCCTTCCCATCTGAACTCGCCTCTCCCTCTGGTGGCGCTGGTGAGTATGGTTCCCGACTGATATCTTTGTCTTTCGACGATGAAATTATTTCTAACTTTTCCTCGTCCTGACTGCAGTGCTACAAATCGAAGGGGGAGAAGAAAGATCGGCCACACCACCGGCCCTTCCGACCTTGCCACCTGCTTCGACTGGTATAGTAAACTGTCTTATCAATGACTTTTTCCATATCTATTGAATCATCATCTAATCGCACTTTGTCTTTTCAGCTGTTATTCCAGTCTTGGCACCATTTGAGTCTCATATTACAATGCCGGCCGGCCCTTCCCAGAGACGTCCGTCCTCAAAAGGTGCGGCGAATAGTCTGCGCATGCTGAGCGACTACATCGAGGAACTCGATGTCGAGACTCCTACGTCTGCTGCGGACTTCGCTACGACCTTTAACCCGATGTTGGTGATATTTGCCAATTTCCATGACGAGGGCATCGTCACCGCTTGGGTTAATCACTGTCGGGAGATTGAGGCTCGCCTTCATCAGCTGTAATCAATGCGTCTCTCTTCCGAGACTTTAGCCGCGAGCAATGAAAGAGCAGCATGGATCAGAGAAAGCGCTTCTTACGTCCGCCACTTAGAACAAGAAGCAGCTTTAAAGCTACGGGAATGCCAAGAGACCTCGAGCGAGACGGCCAGTCTGCGTGCTGAGGTTGAGGCGAATGCTGCCCATGTAAAGGCTATCTTTGAGGGTCTCCTAGAGCGCATCTCCCATGGGCTAAACTTGAAGCGAAAGCTTGATGTAGCCGAGCGTGATACCCCAGGCCGCGAAGCTGCTCATCAGGCCGTCAGGGATCAGCTTGCATCTGTCTTGCAGCAACGGGCCCAAGTAGAGGCGGAGCTGGCAGTGGTGGCCGATCAGGAGGAAGTGGAGAAGGAAGTACGAACAATTGCTAGAGCTATGCAAGACGCTTCCTTCTCAGTAACTCTCCTTGTATCTAGATACTTGTAGAATTTTTCTTTTTTTAATAATATGTAGCCATTCTTCAATATTTTGTACGCTTCATGTTGTTCTTGATTATGTTCAATAAAGATACACATTTTTCTTCGCAATGTCTTGTATTATCTCTTTTGCTTTCTGTCTTCTCTTATTATCAGCATGTTGTCACAATTAGCAGGTAACAGAGTAAGCATCTTGATTTCTTCACGAGATAGCGATAGCTTAGGCCGCAGTTTCAGATCTACCGCCTAAGACTTCTCAACTCTATGAGCCGTGAGGGTCTTATAGAGACTTTTCTTCCTACGGATTGAGAGGATCTCGTAGGTGGGTTTTCTCCTTAGGAATCGTGAGGATTCCTAAGTGTGTTTTCTCTTATAAGTCGTAAGGATCCTATAAGAGAATTTTCCCTCTTACGAGTCGAGAGGACCCGTAAGCGGTTGTTTCCCTCCTTGTCGAAATTCGACGTTGGAGAGTGAGACCCATGGATGGTATGCAAGAGACCATTTTGGGCCAACTTGCGGGGTCCCAGTACTTAGGAAACAGGCTTTTTTTATGCCCACTGCCTAAGGCTTTATCTCACGAGTCGAGCCGCCTCACGAATTTCTCGCAAAGACATCAATTTCTTCACAAGTCGAGACGAATCGAGCGTTTCTCGCAAGAACGTCCTAACGTCGCATTTAACCTCTGCTCTTTACGACAGAAACCCGTTAAGGTCGGTGGTACTTAGGGTTTTGGCCATCGTACCGTCGCATAAGCTGATATAGTCCTCGATAGGCAATCGTGCTGTTCGAGTAGCCCTGGACTGCCGTGTCTCTGATCCCTTCGGGGGCTGGACAAGACGTCTTCAAGCAATCTTCCTAGGCAGTTTAACCGTCGGAAGAACAAGCGTTAGGAATTTGCCATGCCGCTTTTTACTTGAGGTTAGGCTCATTTTGGAGAGCCCCGATGAGTCATAACCACTCCGTGCTGGTGTGGGATGATCTCCAAAAGTCTTTCAGGTTTTATGTGAGTTGTCGTCAAGACTCTGAAGCTAGGAACTTGACCTTTGCTTCGTTTTTCTGGCATCGCGTCTGCTGTATCAAGACGAATGTCGCGGTTGTCTTTGGGTTGCTGGTGAACCGTCGAGTTTTGGAACTAGGGATTTTGCCGTGGCTCCGTTTGTTTGATTGTCGCGTCCGAACCTTGCTGGAGGAAGAACGCTGCGGTGACATCTCGTCTGCTGTATCGAGACGAATGTCAAGGTGGAACTGGGATTTTGCCGTGGCTCCGTTTTTTTGATTGTCGCGTCTGATCCTTACTGGAGGAAGAACGCTGGGGTGACATCTCGTCTACTGTATCGAGACGGACGTCGCAGTGGCGACCATTCCACACTGGTGTGAGACGATCTCCAGTTGTCTTTCTGGCTTTATATGGGTTGACGTCAAGTATCTGTTGTATTGAGACGGACGTCGAGGTGGTGACCACTCCACGTGGGGCGAGATGACCTCCGATCGTTTTTCTGGTTTTATATGAGTTACCGTCAAGACTTGGCTCCGTTTTCTGATGGAGAATGGGGAGGGAAGACGTGTTTTCTTCTTTGTTTGTGCCCCTGGATTGTATACAGGGATGGATGTGATCCCACCTGTAGGGCAGAAATTTCATCATATTTTTTTTAGTATTATTTTTTTATTATTGTTTTATTTCCGCGATACTCTATCATTTCAGCTTTTATATCGCGAAGGTCGCGATTGCCCAATCATTTCGGCTATTTTTCGCGGTGCCCAATCATTTCGGCTGTTTACTTTATTTTTACTTGATTAGTCAAAAATAGTGCATATTTTAGCCGGTAATTTCCTCATCATTTGCATTCATATAGAAGTGTTCGGCATTCATATTTTACATATTAGCAAAACTGTCGTAAAATATCAGATTACATGTATTAGACTCTAAAACCGACACTATAAAGGAAATTGACTACATTTCATGGCATCGCATCATCCCTACATTTGCGCAACACTTGTTTTGAGATCTGTGCAGGAAAATCCAGCAGAAAGGCCAGAATTTACAGGGTACAGCTAAAACGTTACGCCAACTCAATGATTTCAGTTCTGGTATCAATCCAAAAGGACAAACAAAAATCAACATATCAGATAAAGCCCCAAATGGCATCCCAAGACCACACCAGAAATACCAAAGCCCAAGCCCCACAGACAGCCGCGGATCCGCGGCAGGAGCCTGCTTGCGCCGCGGATCCGCGGTGGGTCCAAGGAGTTAGCTCCTCAATTTTGGTGCAAAATGTTTCTCTCAGGGCCCACACTTCAGAAAGGCACAACAAATTCCAGAAGACTCCAGATACTTCTGCCAGATCAGCAAGCTTTGGGATCAACACTAAACTAGCCTATCATTCTAGAAACTTCTCCCTAAACCCTATCTTAAACCCTAAGCTAAGCCTAACAAACTACTTCTAGAAGTCTTTCAACAAACTTTTGGAGGGAACTCAAAGGCTTAGGGTTTGGGTGCTCTATAAATAAGACCCTAGGCTCACTTGTAATTCAATTTTGGAATCTTGATTCAACTTGATCCTTGACTAGTTCATTTAGCCAATTTAGATCCATTCACTCTCTTTCTTCATCTTCTTCTTCCACAAGTCTAGTGAGAAGGCTTGTGTGAAACCCTAACCCTAATTCCAATCAAAAGCCAAGATCCCGAGTACCCATCAAGCAAGAAGCCTTGCAACCTTTTATGAGCCGAGCCGATCTTCAACAGAGCAAGTGGTCAAAGCCGATCCGCGACTCAAGGAGCCGAGCGACGCCAACTCAACAATTTAGTTCTTCCTCTTGTAGTTCTTGAGCGACTGTAATCAAATTGTTGATATAAATAAAAGGTGATATTCTTTTATCTTGTTTTTTTTTAAATTCTCGCATCATGATATCTTTTCAATTCTTGAATACTTTCTGTGTGATGATGTTTGAGTAATACTCCGCTCGTCGAGGAGTCGAGACGATCAATAGAATGATGATGTAACATATCTTAAGTCAATTCTTGAGTCCTACGAGTTTTGTAAACCCTAGCAAGTTCAAGAATCGACGACCCAATTCGTTGCGATGCTTTCTTGATTGATATCGCTCGAGATTGGGGAGTTACGATCGTTTCTTGAAATTGTTAGAGGCTAGAATGCGAATGATATCAACGAAAGAACAAGGGTTAAAAGATGAAACCCTAGTTTCATCAAGAAAGCCCTAACTCTCGTCGATCATCATCAATCTAGTATCAATCCTTCGAAGGACAAGAACACGAAATCTTGAAATTACATCACGTGTATAGATCCGATCGATTCCTACGAGCCTCATTTAGATTCTTGACATTTTGGTTGGAAATATTATCGAAACCCAATTCTTGATTGTTTATCAGTTTCTTGATTCTTGATTAAACTCGTGACACCTGAATCAATTGATAAATTCTTGAATCATGTTTTCTTTTCTTTTCGATTAACTTTTCGATTCAAACAAATTAAACATAGAAACGAATCGCACAATCCCTGTGGACGATCCGCACTTGCTAACGAAATCTACACGACACCGTTATTGATTGCGGTCAAATCTAATTCTTTGGTTGTGATTTCTTTATACAATTTTCTAAATACCGATACAAGATACTGTTATCAATCAAATGAATCCGTTATCGGGGAACAATTGATTCGATACTTGCTTTTACATCCAATCGAGAGAAATTCATTTTAAATCAAATGGCGCCGTCGCCGGGGACTATTTGATTTACACAACGGGAATTTATATCAATCATTACTCGCTGCTTTTTATTGCGAGTTGCCCAATCATTTCGGCTATTTTGCATGCATATATTTTTGCTTGCTGCTTTTTATTGCAACTTGCCCCATCATTTCGGCTATTTCATATGCATGTGCGGCCTACTGGCTTTTTGCCGTGAATTTGAAATTAGACACCGATTTCGGCATCAGCACTGCTACTACTGGGATATTTCCAGGAGCGAATCATCATCTACCTCTGTCGATGTCGAACAAAGGTGGCTTAGCGAACAGGATTAGGGTCATGTCGACTAAGGCTTTTAACTTCATGAGCCGTAAGGGTCTCACAAAGGTATTTCTCCCTACAAGTCGTGAGGATCTTGTAGGTGTGTTTTCTCCCTAGGAATCGTGAGGATTCCTAAGTGTATGTTCCTCTGTAAGTCGTAAGGATCCTACAAGAGGGTTTTCTCCTTGTAAGTCGAGAGAACTTACAAGGGTTGTTCATCATGCGTACATATCCCCAGTCACGGATGGGACTTGGTTAGGGAAATGTTTATTCGCGCCCGTGGATTGTATACAAGGGTCAGTATTGAGCCACTTGTAGGGCAATATCGAAAGTTGTGGGGTTTACTTAAGCACAGATTTAGGTCTCTGTAACTTAAGATTTTTAAATCTTATGAGCCGGGAGGGTCACATAAGAAAGTTCTCCTTACGAGTCGTGAGGATCTTGCAAGTGTATTTTCTCCTTAGGAATCGTGAGGATCCCTAAGTGTGTTGCTTCCTTGTGAGTCGTAAGGATCTCACGCGGGCGGTTTCTCCTTACAAGGTCGAGAGGACTTTGTAAGTGTCTTTTAACGAGGTTGCGCCCTTTCGGGTTTTCACAAACACTCGCCGGTAGTCCTACTGTTTTTACTCACGGAGCCCTTTCGGATTTTCATCCGTTCCCATTTTGCTTATGGAGTACCGTTTCTTTATCCTTTTTACTATTTTTTTATTCTATTTTTTTTACGAGATCGCGCCCTTTCGGGTTATCACTAACACTCGCCGGTAGCCCTGCTGTTTTTACTCACGGAGCCCTTTCGGGTTTTCATCCGTGCCCATTTTACTTATGGACATACCGTTTTTTTTTCTTTTTTTTATCTCGTCAGCCTGAGGATGCTGCGGTAATAGTTTTAAGGATGTTTCGGTCCGCTTGCAAGTTTTAGGACATTGCGGTCCATCATTAGTTTAAGGACGTTTCGGTCCGCCGTTAGTTTAAGGACGTTTCGGTCCGCCGTCGACGTATTTGAGGCGAATATCTAGTTTATTGACTTTTCGGTCTAAGGGACTTTCTCTATGAATGAGCATGATGCCCCCAGCGTATCCACCTTTTTAGGAGCATGAGGCTGTGGTGGGCTCACCTTACAGTCTTCAAACAGCGCGAAGTTTCCCCGCTGGTGTTGGTCTTCAACCCAGTTTTTGAAGGTGTAGCAGTTTTCGATCAAATGACCCAATACTTGGTGGTAAGGGCAGTAATTAGGATCGTTGACGTCATTCAGTTGTAGCTGGTGTTTCGGTTCCGGTAGAGTGATAAGCCTGTTATGCACTGCCACTTCGAACAGCCTCCTTATTTCACCTTGGGGAAATGAGTAAGGACGTTTCAACCTCTCTTCAAGGGATGGGCGTGGTCGTTGATTGTTTTGGCGAACAACCGGTCTAGGGCCACTCGATTGCTGTTGAATGTTGGCCTCGAGGGCTGTTTTTTCCTTTCCTTTATCTTTTGTGCTCGATCCTTTGTTTACGGGGCCGAGATTTTTTTCGAGTAGCATGCAATTGCACGGCTGAACGTTCTCGCAACTCCTCAATTCTTTCATTTTCGAAATAGATTCCTTGAGGAGAGGGTTGAGGGCAGCTTCTTCCTCAGAGTCGCTTCCAAAGATGATAATTTGCGATCCCTTACAGTCAGCTATATGGCAGTCGGCGGCGGCTCTTTTGCACTCATCTATCGCATTTTTTCGACGTCTACGAGCTTCATATTTTATCCTGTCGAAGTGTTGCTTTTGAGCGACATACCTTTGCCACCAATAGTTAAAGGATTCGCAGTCTTCAGTAGGATGTATAATCTTCTGATGATATAAGCAGAAGTTAGGATGCATCTCTACTCCATCGAAAGTATTTTCTTCAGAGGGCGGTAGCTTCATTCCCGCTGATAGGGCTTTGGTGAACCTTTTCCTCGTCTTGAATTTGTTTTTATCCACGGTGGATGGCTTTTGATTTGACGGGAGTGTCTTGGCTCTTTCCAGTATAGCCATCTCACGCTCTTGATCGGCTTTTGCTTTCAGAAGAATTTCATTTAGGAAGACATCGATCAGCTCGTCTGATGGCTATAAAATTTCCGGTTCGGGGTTCGCCATTGGTTTCTCGGCGCAAGGAGCCTCTTCATCATCCGCCAGTGAATGAGAGATCACATGACAAGTCGCTACGTAGTCTTCGGATTCGTCTAATGAGTTTTCTCCATCGTTTTCGTCCTTGACAAAAGAACAAGCTGCCCCCATGGTGTCCGTCTTCTTTGGAGTGTGTGGCTATGGTGGATTTACCTTCCACTTTTCAGATAGGGCAAACTTGCCTTGTAGGTATTGATCTTCAATCCATCCCTTGAAGACGAAGCAATCCTCAATCGGATGGCTTGCCGTTTGATGATAAGGGCAATAATTGGGGTTATTCGCCTCGTTGGGTTGTGGCGGTTGCCTTGGATTCGACAAGTTGAGAAGCCTGTTGCGCACAGCCAGCTCGAACAGCTTCTTCGTCTTATCCCGCGGGAATGAGTAGGGGCGCCTCATTTTCTCAATATAGAACCGCCGTCTCTCTCCTAATTGATCCGCTAGCTTTGGGGTGCTGGGTTGCTGATGAGCATTCGCAACGAAGGTTGCCTTCCCTTTACCCTTGTCGTTCCGCGGTTCTGGCTTTGGGGGAGAAGGTCTGTGACCCATTTGATCCATCTGGGCCCGCTTGTCGATCAAAGCCTGGAATGTGGTCGGCTTAAAAAACATCATGAACTGTGAGATAGTGGCATGAGGGTCTAGGGTACCCACGAACATGCCCACCGCAGGCGCTTCTTCAATGCGTTGTTCGCATTTCGACCACAAGTTTCGCCAACGTATAGCGTACTGGACCCACGTCTCGTCCGGCCTTATTCTGGCATATATTAGTGCTGTTATCGGGGTGCGTTCACTAGCACTCGCGAATCTTTATGTAAATAGCAGCTCCATCTCTGCAAATGTTTTGACAGAGTCGTTAGGTAGCTCCGAATACCATTCAAAGGCTGTTTCTGCTAAGCTACCGACGAATTGACGTAGCAACAATTTGTCATCGCCTCCAGTATTGCCGCATAAGGCCCTGAATTGAGCGACATGCTGATGCGGATTCCCTGTCCCTTTATATACGTGGAATTTAGGGATCGTATATCCCGGCGGGTAACTGATTTGGTCATACCAGCTCGGATACGGTCGTCCGGTTCTAACAATTTGCCCAGCCGCTTCATTCGCCTGATGAACCCGGATCTGCTGAGCTATATAATCGTCTAGCGCAGCCTTGGAAATGGTTTCATCTTTAGCTGCTGAAAGAGCCGGCGGAGGATTAGATGTCTCCCATCTGTCATCTTCAACAATGATTGGAGGGTCTTCAGCTGGAGGGTCTGGCTGTAACATCATCCCTACCATATCTTGGAAGAGGAGGGCCATTTTCTTTATGCTGGCCGCTTGTTCCGCAACCTCTTTATCCTTCTTTTTCAATATCCGGCGAAGAAACTCAGCGTCAGTTTCTTATTCTTGACGCTCATCCGAGGACGTTTCAGAGCTTTCTTTTGGCCCAGTGAGTGCAGCCATTGCAGTCATCATTTCCTGAAGCTTTTGTTATTGCTCCTGGGCTTTCGTCACGGATCGGGTGAGCGGCCGATGGCCTATAGAAGTGCGACTTTCCTCCTTTCCAGAAGCCATATAAACAGTGTGCACCACCATACCCCCAGATTTGGGGCGTTTGTGTTCAGCGCTTTCATGCTTCGCCATGTTCACATGGGCTTTTTGCGGCCTCCTTTTCTTTTGAGTGATTGGAGTTAAGGGGGCCGTTGTAATGGGCATCCGAGTAGCTATTGGTTTTTGTGGCTTGACGGAGTAATCCTTCTCTTGCCGAACCTTCATCTTTTTCTGTTGGCGGAGATAGTTTTCATCAATCACCGACTCCTGGACCTGTCGCCAGACCCCGTAAATTTTAGAGGACAGCCGCTGAGGGGGCTGCTCTAGCTTTTTCTCTAGAGTACTCTTCGCAGCTGAAGGAGTTCGTTTCAACATTGCAGTCGAAGAGTTTCTGCGCACCGTGTTCAGCAATTCAAAGCTGTTCCCAGTTGGAACAGAAGCATCGATCCCCACCGTTGGAGCTGGTGAAGTAAATCCAGAGGAGGAGTTGCCCCCAGCCTTCCTTACTCGGCGCCAGTGGCGACGTCGAGCATGTCGTGCTGATGGAGTTGTTTCAGCTATAGGGGTGACCTCCTCATGCCCCCTGTGTTGGTCAGAATCTGCTGGTACCAGCCTTTTAAAGACCGACGTCCGTTGAACAGGGACGGCCAACCTTTCAAAAGCGGACTTCCGAGCAGGGGAAGCAACCTTGGTGATTTCACCTGAAACTGGAGTAGGGAAAGCTATCCGCTTCGGGATAACACCTTCTAGTATTGCAGGCTTCTTCATGGGCCTGTTAGAGCTCTGGCCTAGTCCGTTAAAAACTGAAGTAGTGGAGTTGGGCGACCCGTTGAGAGGGGTCGCGGCAGTGGTAAGTCGATCAAAGACCGACTTCTTTGGAGCTTCTTGCGATGTCATTGGGGCATTGAAGCTCATTGGTGGGGGTATGGTCCCAAAAAATAATCCAGTGGTGGCTTGACCTGCTCCACAGGCATTTTGAAAAGGGAGGCCGTTGGGGCCCATAAGTCACTCCTCCAGCAATGACGGAGCGAGAGTTGCAGCTGCAGGCGGTGCAGTTCGAAGCCATCGATCTTCTGTTTTCTGCACGGAGCAAGACACCAAATCTTAGTACCTTGAATCCACAGGCAACCACAGCAAACCGCGATTTGCTCGCGAACACGACACACGAAGTGTGGAGTGGAAAGAGGAAAAGGTCCCACCGGGCGTGCCAGAATCTGTTCCCCTCCGAATGGCGGCGAGGACGACGTGAGGGCCATCTTGCCTAAGATTCGGGGTAGATGCTATTTGGTTTTATCCGTCCATCTCTCCGAAGATGCCAAGTTGATTTATGGTACCGTGTATCGGAGGTTTAGACGGATGTGGCCGATGTAGCAGACTTCGTCAGATTCCCCCTCGCTTGAGGGGTTTTTTATTGTGGGGACGCTCTTCCCTGCAGGCCCAAGCCCCTACAGTTAATTACGCTACCGCATCGCGGTAACAACTTTCTCCTTCTCCAGAATTTCACTTCGTGTCGTGGGTGTTTTTTTTGTTTATGGTTGCCCGTGGATTGTATACGGAGACTATTTATTTCGTCGCCCGTAGGACGTGGATTAGTCCAAATCCGTACTTTCTTAGATTTGAGTTTTGCGTTTTGGTTTAAGGATACGTTAGCCATATTTGAGGCTAAGATCAACTTAAACGTTTGTTAAGGATACGTTAGTCTAATTTCCAGACTAAGATCTACTTAACGGGATCGTCTAGATCCATTTCCAGTTTAGGGACATGGTGGTCCATTTAATATATGGCCGTCGGGACCCGTCACCTCTCTGACGATGTTGAAGGATTACAACGACATGTGTCAGAGGAGTTCGGAGATGTACCCTTGAACCGGATGTAGATTAATTTAAGAGAACCGACGTGCTCAGTCAATTTAATTTGAGGACTTATGGCTATGATTGGGTTTAGTCCAACTGAGAAATGTCCAACGTTTTGTTTGCATTTGGCCTGTTAGACCTGTGTTAGGGCTTTGCCCATGCACAGCATTTTATTCTGGCCTGCTAGGCTTTTTTGATTTGGGCTCTGTCCCTTTATTTTTGATGCAGAGCATCTGTCTTTACTTGGGCTCTGCCCCCTTTTTTAAAATAATCCAAAGCATTTAGTTCAGCCTGTTAGGTCTTTTTAATTGGGCTAGGCCCTTCTGCAAATAATGCGATGCATTAATTATTTGACAGTGGCTTGTCAGGCGCTTTGCGCCAAATAATGAGCGCAAGCGCTCGTGGAAGCGACACGTGTCGCACTCTGGTGAATGCAAGCGCAATAGCGCAGTGCGCTGTGTTAGTGCGCTGCGCTGTTGCGCTGCTGACACGTGGCGCTCTCTGGTGGCTTGCACCAACAAAGGAGCGCAACAGTGCAAATTTTCAAGTGCAAAACACTGTTTTATATTTTGATCGATTTTAAATCAAAAAAAACTTGTTTTTTTGTTTTCAAAGAACCAATGGTTCATAAGAAAGTGCAAAGCACTATTATTATTTATTTTTCTTTTTATTTAAAATTATTGATCTTGTTCTTAGATCAATAATCTGTTCATAAGAGAATTTTCTCTTTTTCCTAAAGGTTTTTACCTTTTCTTCTTTTGAAATTTCTTCAGAGTTCTCTCTGTTTGAAGTTCTTGATTTTTTTTTTACCAAATGTTTTTATGCTTTTGAATTGAGGCCTAGGGTCCTTTTTATAGTGCCTATAAATTAGTTAAATTTGTTAAAAAGATCTTTCTCTGAGTAATTTAGGAAATTTTCCCCACCGTTGGATCTTTAATCCAAGGGCTTCTGTTTTACTAAAAAAAATCTTCTTGTTTTAATTAAAACAGAAAGATTTCTTAGAATTTTAATTCTGTTTGGCGCAAATGCTCCAGAGCGTGACACGTGTCATGCAGCGCACAGCGCAGCGCAGCTGCGCTGACACGTGTCGCGCAGCGCACAGCGCAGTGCAGCGCAGCTGCGCTGACACGTGTCGCGCAGCGCAGCGCTTGCGCAAAAGCGACTGCACTGACACGTGTCGCGCAGCGCAGCGGTTGCGCAACTGAAGGTTTGCTTCTATTTTGTTTCTTAATAGAGCTTTGCTCTAATTGGGCGCGCTGCCTTGGGCGCTGCGCTGCCGTATCAATTTTTGACACGTGGCGCGTTGCGCGCAGCGCAAAGAATTTGAAGCGTTGCTTCGAATTTTGAATTTTGAAATTCAAACTGAGCTTTGCTCTGATTGGGGGAAACAGTAACTAGATCCGCCGAAATTAGCTTCGTATCGATCTTCTTGAGTCGCGGATCGTCATGGATCTCTTGCTCGGATGAAGGTCGGCGTTGCTTCAAAAGATCTCCATTTTCTTACTTGATTCGCTTCTCGATGAATCTTGATTTGGCTTTTGAATTGGTTTGGGGCTAGGGTTTTGAATTGCAAGTTGTGTCACTCAACTTGTGGAATTTTGGCTCAATAGTCAACAATGAACAGCCTTTATAATGAAGCTCTAAGTCCCTTTTTATAGCTTTTCCCTTTAGCTTCCCCTAGAAGCTAGATTTAGCTTCCCTTAGAAGCTTGGTTGTAATGAAGCTTGCATAGGAGGCTAGGTAGTTGTATAGAAGTTTCTAGATTAAGGTAGTTAGCTAGCTTGCATGAAAAGCTTGGTAGTTATGAGGCTTGCATGAGAAACTTGGTAGGTATTAATCTTGCACAAGAAGCTTAGCTGTTTGAGGAGAAGCTTCTGGAGATCTCTAGGAACTGAAGTGTCTTGAAGAAATTTGGCCATTTAAAAGGAGACCTCTTAGAAAATGACCAACCGTCGATGAGTCAACGCGGCCGCGGATCCACGGCGGATCGGCCAGACTCGGCAGCGGATCCGCGGCCGTTTAGTGCGATCTCTGCAAGGAATTTTCGGTGTTGATTTGTGTTGGCTTTATGACACTTTTTTGATGTCTGGAATATTTTTATACTTTCTTGGTTACTGCCAGATCACAAGTCTTGGATTTGAAGTATTTTATCAGCACTTTTAGCAGTTCCGACTCTTTTATCTGGAGAATTTCCTGCACACAATCTCGAGAAAACTGTTTCATATACAAAAGATCACGTATGCAATAATAAACACACAATTTCCCTCATAATGCTGGTTATAATGTATAACACATGTTATTTGGTATTTTTGCAGACAAATTGCTAATATATGCTATATTTATACCAAATACCTTTATATGATTACAAATAGTAGGGAAATTGCTGTGTTAAAAATGCAATATTTTCGACTGATCAAATTCCCCCAAACTTAATTTTTGTCGTCTCGAGCAAACTTGTTTTATTCAAAAGAAGGAGAAAATATAAGAAAAAGAAAAACTAACTAGCACACTTTTATAGGCAACACGATTGCACTGAGCACGTGCAACAAGCCTTTAAACCTCTAGGTGTCCCTAGTAGGAGGAGTGTTTTCTGCTGAGGGTTTTCAGCGGATTGCACCCACAAAATCCCATAATAAAAGGAAGACCGTGAAAGTTAAATGTAAAGATAAGAATTATAAAAGAAAGACTTTGAAAATTAGAGTTTCTAACTACGCTAGATTTTCGGTTGTCATGAGCCCTATTTTAATAGTCATGAAAAGATGTCAGAAATCACATCATCCCTCAATAAAATATCGTCTTTATTCTTCATTCCTATCTTTCTTCCAAACATTGATCATATACCCCTACGTGTATGTAAGAGACATTCCTACACTCGGAGAATTCAATTCAAGCTATCATACTCTTGTCCATCTACCTCAGTACTTTTTAATCGTTGAATATTTCGGTGGATTTGCTCACACATTTTTCATACGACCGTTAATACTTCTTGAGGTACTAACCGACCAATTACTCATGTGCTTGCTGATTAGGTGTATTAGTATTTTTCTCGTCCTGCAACACCTAAGGCTTAGCAGTGATTCCCAAACCAGTTGGTCTAAGGCACTAGGTGATGAAGCACCCTCGCTATATTTTTTATTTCTGCCTTGGTGATAACAAAACCCGTGTTCATTTTTTTACACCATTTTATCTTTTATTCATTTATTATCTTCTTCATACTTTGGCTTTTAGACAAGAGCATTTCAAGATATCATCTACTTTCCCGAGTTTCAGGACGTGTGTAAGTGCGTATAGTAGGGTATCAACATTCAAATGTTTGGCTTCCAGAATATGAACTATTTTTCAGACTTATTTTTATCCTCAGATTAGTGACTTCTTTCATACTAACCCTTGGGACAACAGCTCATAACTACTTATTACTAGTTCGTTTAAGAAAACTTCTAATTTTCTTGGTTTCCTTAAATTTTTCCAATCTTTTGGATATAATTTTTCACTATTTAATCTTTTATTATCAAATTAAATATTAAATATTTTTATCTTTTTTTTTTAATTTTTTTATATGTTTTAAATGTTTTGTGCTTATGCAAAGTATGATGCAAAGCGATACGTAAATAAGCACAAACCTCCCCTAAACTTATTTTCAACAGTGTCCTCACTGTTGTCTTCTGCTAAAACTCCAAAACTTGTAAGCTTGGGATGAAATTTATTAACGGGGGTAATAAATATGATCGTGAAAATCTCCTCCAAACTTATTCTTTTCACTCACCTCCATTCTAAAGATGATACAGTATTTTACAAGACATGGAGGTGAGACAGAGGAATTTTAATCAAGATAAAGCGGCTCCTGTAAAAATAGGAGCTCCTCCGTGGGGTCAGTGGAAAAATACGGTTTTAGTCTATGTCCATTTACTTTGAAAAGTGTACCGTTTTCAACATTTTCAACCTCAACTGCCCCGTGCGGGTATACATACCGCACAACAAAAGGTTCTTTCCACCGAGATTTTAGCTTACCCGCATGAAGATGGAGTCGTGAATCATAAAGAAGGACTTGTTGACCAGGTGTAAAAGTTTTTCTCAAAATGTTTTTATCGTGAAAGACCTTAGTCCGATTCTTTACAATCACAGCATTATCATAAGCTTCATCGCGGAGTTCGCTTAGCTCATTTAATTGCAACTTCCGAAAGTTGCAGGCTTGATTTAAGTCAAAGTTAAGTTCTCTAATGGCCCACATTGCTTTGTGCTCAATCTCGACCGAAAGGTGACAAGCCTTTCCAAACACTAGTCTGTAAGGAGACATACCTAGATTGGTTTTATATGCAGTTCGGAACGCCCAAAGAGCATCCGTCAATTTGGTTGACCAATCTTTTCGATTTTTAGAAACAGTTTTCTCCAAAATTTGTTTGATTTGTCTGTTTGAAACCTCAGCTTGCCTACTCGTTTGGGGATGGTAGGGTGTGGAAAGTTTGTGGTTGATTGCATATTTCTGCATCAAAGTCTCGAAAGACCGATTGCAGAAATGCGTGCCGTTATCGCTAATGATAGCACATGGGTGTCCAAATCGCGAAAAAAAATTTCTTTTAAGAACTTAATGACAACCTTTTTGTCATTAGTGCGACAAGGAATGGCTTCAACCCACTTCGAGACATAATCAACCGTAAGCAATATGTACAGATTCCCAAAGGAGTTGGGAAAAAGACCCATAAAGTCAATACCCCAAATGTCGAAAATTTCAACCACCAAGATGGGTTGAAGTGGCATTTCATTTCTCCGGGAAATCCTACCCATGTGTTGACACTGTGTACAGGTTTTGCAATGATCAAATGCATCTTTGAATAAAGTCGGCCAATAGAAACCGCATGGCAAAACCTTTTCCGCCGTCTTTCGAGGACTGAAATGACCCCCACATGCCTGATCATGACAATCTCAAGACAAGTGTTTGATATACAAAAGATCACGTATGCAATAATAAACACACAATTTCCCTCATAATGCTGGTTATAATGTATAACACATGTTATTTGGTATTTTTGTAGACAAATTGCTAATATGTGTTATATTTATACCAAACACCTTTAGATGATTACAAATAGTAGGGAAATTGCTATGTTAAAAATGCAATATTTTCGATTGATCACCTTTCCTATACCTAAAACTTATCCCATGCAACTTAGGTACAATCTTAGTAGCCTCACTTCTTGCACTAGCACTCTTCGATATTGGAGCATCTCATTACTTTATGTCGCAATGGTTCTTCCGAACTCATACGATTCCAGTCAAACCGCTCATATCCAACTGGAATTTCAGTTCAGAGAACGGTGTTCTAAAGGCAACAATGGGATACGACCTGTGTCCTGTGGTCGTCTGCAGCAGAGAATTCTATGTTGACTTCAAGGTGCTGGACATATCGAATTTCGATGTCGTTTTGGGTATGGATTGGCTAGGAACATTCTACGCTACCATCGACTGTCGTCAAGGGAGGGTAGTGTTCGAGATTCCAGACCATCCGGTCTTTTATTTCAAAAGTGGAGACCGTACCATGGAGCCTAGCACATACAAAGCAAAACCGAAGAAGGCGGTGATTAAAACTCTACAGGCGGAAGAAGACAAGCTAGAGGTAGTTCGAGAGTTCAATGATGTATTTCCTGAAGACATATCAAGTTTGCATCCTGATCGAGCTCTTGAATTTGGAATTGATTTAGTACCTGGAGCACAACCGGTGATCAAAGCACTATACCGATTAAGTCCAGAAGGTTTGAAGGTGGTCCGTACTCAACTGGACGAACTTCTGCAGAAAGGATGGATTCGTCCCAGTACTTCAAGTTGGGGATCTCCAGTTTTGCTTATGAAGAAGAAGGAAGGTTCATACAGAATGTGCATTGATTATAAATATTTTAACGAAGTCACGATAAAGAACAAGTATCTACTACCGTGAATCGACGATCTGTTCGATCAGCTAAGTGGGTATTGCATTTTCTCCAAATTAGATCTTCGTTCGGGTTATCATCAGGTGAAGGTCAAAGAGTCTGATATTCCGAAGACAGCATTCAGGACTCGCTATAGACATTATGAGTTTCTCATGATGCCATTTGGAGTGACCAATGCACCAGCCATATTCATGAATATAATGAATCATGTTTTCCGAGAGTACCTAGACAGGTTCGTTGTCATATTCATCGACGACATCCTGGTATATTCAAAGAATCGGAAAGAGCACGCTGAACATCTACGAATTGTCCTGAAGACTTTGCGACAGCATCAACTTTATGCCAATTACAGCAAGTGTGAGTTTTGGTTAGAACAAGTCGGATTTCTCGGACATATCGTTTCAGGTGAAGGAATATCTGTGGATCCAGCTAAAGTATCAGCAGTAAGAGAATGGCCGACAACAAAGACAGTGAAGGACATTCGAAGTTTCTTGGGAATAGCAGGGTACTGCCAAAGATTTATTGAAGGATTTTTGAAGATTGCAACACCCCTGACCAAGTTTACACGTAAAGATGAAGAATTCGTGTGGTTAGAAGCATGCGAACAAGATTTCATAGAACTCAAGTCAAGATTAACAACAGCGCCTATTCTCGTAATACAGGACCAATCTGGAGGTTTCGTAGTGCATTACGATGCATCCGGTAAGGGATTAGGATGTATTCTACACCAGCACGGTCAAGTTGTAGCTTATGCATCAAGACAGCTGAAAGTTCATAAGCGCAATTATCCGACGCATGATCTGGAATTGGTAGCCGTTATTTTTGCACTCAAGATTTGGCATCATTATCTTCTTGGAGAACGAGTAGATATCTACACAGACCATAAAAGTCTGAAGTATGTGTTTACTCAGAAAGAGTTGAATATGAGGCAGAGAAGATGGTTAGAACTTATGGCGGACTTCGATATCAAGCTACAATATCATCCAGGGAAGATGAATGTAGTACCTGATGTACTTAGTCGTCAACCACTATCAATGAATCTCACTGCACAGTGGAAGCTACAGTAAGATTTGCATCAGATGGAGATAGAAGTGATCATGCCAGGTAACGCTTCAAGTTTGATAAACTTACAAATTCAGTCTACAATTGCCAATCAGATCAAAGCAGCTCAAGCAAGTGATGCCAAATTGCAAAAGATCAGAGAACAAGTAGAAAGTGGACTTAGAACAGATTTCATCATCCACGAAGACGGATCTTTGAGATACGGAAGAAAATTGTGTGTACCACAAGGTCCTGTTCGGGAAAAGTTGATGAAAGAAGCTCACAGCTCCCCATACTCAGTACACCCTGGTGGTAAAAAGATGTACAAAGATCTCCGACAACATGTTCAGTTGATAAAACTGCACTTTTAATATGACATTTTCTTTACTATTTATATATAATAAAAGATGTTTATTATAAATATGACACATATAAGGGTTTATCCGTAAAAATACTATTTTCATGTGTTTATATATTATAATTAATATTATGAAGGGAAATGTAAGCATATAATATTCGTGTAATATTTGGTCTATTTAAATATGCTTACCTTATTAAATATCTTTGACCAATTCTCTTAAAACTAAAATATCATGATAAATGGTTAAGATAATATCTCAATAAAAACAAATTCTACTAATATCATTTATTGAGATAATTGTGCAGGAATTATATCATGACTAAAGTTTCAAGGAAATTCAAGTTGGCGAGATCAAATCTGCCGAAGATATTCAAGTAAATTGAAGAAACCAATTCTGGCAGAAACGTAGAGAAAATTTTCAAAGTCTAGATACTCAAAAAATCACCAAGTACTGCAGAAATGAAGCCCCAGAAAAATGAAGCCCTAAATCTCCTAAACAACCGTGGATCCGCGGCCAAACCTACCTAATGGCCGCAGTTCCGCCGCACTTCTGAGGAGTTGGGATTTTGGATTTTTTGGGTAGGATCTTAACAACTAGTTGCCTTATTAGGAAACTAGAGATTCTGGCTCTGTGACTATAAATAAGGACCGAGAGCCTCTTGGAAAAATCACCTTTTACACAAAGCAAATCACCGTCAAAGAACACGAGATCCACGACAGGTCCAAGATTCGACGTGATAGAGCGAAGTGAGATTCGACAGAGTATCTACTTTCTACAAGGCAGAGATCGAGAGCAACTTCTTCTTTCTCTTGTAATCTAAACTTGAAGGCTTTGTAATTGTGAAGTTAATTAATAAATTTAGATCATTATTTAGTATTTATTTTCTGCATTTAAATTATGAATTCTTTCTCTACCCATTCTTCTTCTATCTCCATCATGCGCGAATAATTCTCCGCTTGATAGGGCTCGTAAGATTAGGGTAGATCTATGGATGAAAAAATGTTTTAACTTCTTTTAAGTCTTATGAAGTTTATAAAGTTTAGCAAAATAAATTTTAACATCCTTATCGGGCGCGCTACCAATTTATTGCTAGTATCGACCGTGATTTGAGATCAGATTAACAATTGTTTTATTAAGGGCCGGACATGAATAGAGATCAATGAAAGGACAAGGGTCAATAGTGGGGAAACCCTAGTTTCTTCCAAGAACCCTAATTCTCATTCATCACTATCTATCTAATATTAAATCTATCAATAGATAAAAGGAGTAATCTTTATTAATCATCCATGACTACTAAATCCGAACGAACTCTAGTAGCATTCTTCCTATAAAATCTATATCCGTATTCAAACTACATCTGTATTCTATATCTGTATTTTGACGTAGATCTAGAAACTATTTCCACTATTCTTTATTTCTCTATTCTTCCTCTTTTTCAACACGTCTAAAGTAAGATTGAAAGTTCCACGAATCCCTAAGGACAACCCGTACTCATCTCGGTCTAGCTACACGCGACACCGTTATTGATTGCAGTTATTGTACAAACACTTCTTTAAATACAGAACCAATCAAATGGCGTCGTTTTCAGGGATATGTGCGTAATTTATTTTTCTTACTATTCGTGTTGAATTCTTATTCGATCTATATCATAAAAAGAAACAAAGTTGCAAATTGTATATTTAACGATTATTGTATGAATTTTGCGAGGGGATTTAGAGTCACAGAATTGAAGAAACAGAGAGCCAGAGACATTCATCAAGATCCAGAGGAGCAAAGGAGGCCACGTAGAAAAAATCTCCACCAGATCTCCCAAGTCGGCGGCGGAAGTGCGGCAATAAGAATACATTGGCGGCGGAACCGCGGCCTTCTAGGGGAATTAGGGTTGCAAACTTCTCTGGTATCTTTTCTATATCCTTCTCTCTCCTCTGAAATCCAATAAAATATCTTTTCTGCAGGATTCTTTGCAAAATATCGCCGCACAAAAATCTTTTTGCAAGTTTTGTTTTGCGGTTTGTTTTTGCATATTTTAATATGGACTTTAAGGGGCAAAGACCAAATTCAGATTAGGTGGGGATTTCATCACCCTTCCTAAACCACACAAATCACAAAACAAGCATCCATATCAACCCTACTTTAATTAAAAAAATATCTAGACAAGACTCTAAGGACCGTTGCGCTCAAATAGGACAGATGAAGATCGTAGGTAATTTATCACTTATCCGCATTACTTTTGTGGTGTCCAGACAAGTGTGTCTAAGGCAAGTGGTTACTTAATTAGGCCCGCTATTTTCGGTGATTCTTATAGCGGATACCTCCCACTTACCTGGCACTTACCTGGCCACAAGAGTAGTAAAGAGGTGGTAGAGGATTGATCCTGCGGCTTGTCCTTTGGAAGTCTAGGAGCTGTTTAGAGACTTGACCTAGGTAACCTTAGTTCTAGGGTTGTTTATGCATTTTTGTGTGATTTGTCTTGAGTCCCACTTTTTCAAAAACAAACCAATTTTTAAATAACATACACGTTGTCACTTGCACTAAAACCGTTTAGTGCATGCTTGGCTGGACACAGGATTCTAGTGCCCGTCTTGTCCGCGTTACTGCTATCGACTCCGAAGTCGGCACTTCTTCATTTTCTTTTTCCCCACCAACCACCACATCGATCGAGATGGACGGTACTCCATCAAATTATAACACCATGCTGCCACCATCCGTAGGTGCGCAGAATCCACCGCGCATTTCTCTCCAAGAGAGATGCTATCCTATACGCGGTCCTCTTCCTACCTGTTTATTTATTCCACCAGCCAACGGGGATAATTTTGAAATTAAACCCCACTACATCAACCTGTTGCCCAAATTTCACCGGCTTGAGTCTGAAGACGCGTACGTTTTCATCACTAAATTCGAAAACGTATGCTTAATGATGGGTACTTCACAACTTTCTGTGGATGCTATGCGCTTACGTCTTCTCCCATTCACTTTGTGCGACTTGCCAGAAAAATGGATTTATAATACTGTCGCACATTCTTTTACCAATTGGGATGAATTCGTGATAGCATTTCTTAAGAAATTTTACCCAAATCATAAGACCGCCCGTGTTCAGAGCGAAATCAACCAGTTTACCCAGCTTCCTAATGAACCATTTTGGAAGTGCTTTGAACGTTTCAAGGATCTGCTTGTCCAATGTCCTCATCATGGAATACATAGATGGGATCTGTGCCGAATTATATATGAGGGCATTAATCCAGCGACAAAGAAGATGCTTGAAACCATGTGTCAATGCAATTTCATGTCCAAACACGATGGTGAAGCCTGAAAATATCTGGAAGATCTCGCTGAAAACACTTTGCAGTGGAAAAGCGTTAGACCACCTTCATCTAGTGGAGGTATTCATCAGCTCGATATTTCCATCGCAGTAAAAGCCGAAATGACAGCGATGCAAAAGAAACTCGACGCTATTGAGAACAAATTCTCATTAGTCTCCCTAAACCAAGTAACATTCCCCAATACCGTGTGTGGTTGCTGTTCCGATCCATCACACATGACGGAAGAATGTCCCATGAATGCACCGTTTCAAGGTCACGAGCAAACTAATGCTACTTTTCAGCAGCGACCTAGAAACGATCCTTATTCTTCCACGTACAATCAGGGATGGAGGAATCATCCTAACTTTGCTTAGAACCAAAACCAAATCCAAAATCAAAACCAGTTCCAAAGCAATTACCAAAGACCTCCTCTACAGCAACAGCAACCACCACAACAGACTCAGCACCCCTTTCAGTCACAAAATTTTCAAAATCCGGTCAACAATTCTGTACCTTCTAATAATTCTTTTCAAACGACCGGTACCGATAACTCCTCCTCACTCGCACAAACTTTGGATTTGTTTATGAAACATTCCATCCAAATGTCGGCTGATATGAGGTCTTCTATTGATACCATAAAGAAAGACTTCGCCTTTCACGGTGAGAGTATTAAATCAATAGGCCCAAATTGCACGATTAAACGCTGAAATGAGTGCTAGAGAGAAAGGGAAACTTCCGTCTCAACCCCTACCAAATCCTGGCCACTCACAAAGTTATAATGTGAGTATCGTTACCACGTTGAGATCAAGAAGAGTGCTAGATAATCAAGTGGGTGAACAGATTGATGACGAGGAATCAATTGAAACCCCGGCTTCTACTTCTTCCCCTAATTCGTCTAGTCTCCCACCTCCTTCCGAGCCTATTCTCCATTTTTCCTAAGGCTCGAACACTCCGCCCACTTCCTCAAATCTATCTAAAACGATCCCCACTCCAATTCTGAGATCCATTACATCCCCATAATCCTCTCCAATGTTGAACCCAACCCTTATTGATAAAGCACCTTATCCAAATAAGTTAAGGGGCAATAGACCAAGTCCACAAATGGAGAAAATTATGGAAATTTTTAAGCAAGTTAACATAAACATTCATCTCCTAGATGTTATTCAACAAGTTCCGTCTTATGAAAAAATCCTAAAGGACTTGTGCACTAGGAAGAGAAAAATTCAAGTACCTAAAAAAGTTTTCCTTGCGAGTAATGTGAGCACTACTTTTACACAACAACTACCCAAGAAACGAAAGGACCTCGAAAGTCCTACAATTTCTATTTCTATTGGGGGTAAAAATATCAATCGTGCTCTACTCGATTTAGGTGCTAGTGTTAACTTGTTTCCGTATTCTGTTTATGAGCAATTAGAAATCGAAGAGTTATAATTGGCGCATTGCGCTCTTCAGATGGCCGATCGATCTATCACCCAACGTAGGGGTAAGCTAGAGGATGTGTTAATCAAATTCGGGGAATTCATATTCCCTGTGGACTCTATCGTTATAGATACACAACCTGTAGTGAACCCACGAAACCAAATTCCGGTGATTTTAGGTCGACCTTTTCTTGCGACTTCCAACGCAATAATCAATTGTCGAAACGGCTCTATGATCCTATCTTTCGGGAAGATGTCAATTGAGCTTAATATTTACAAGTTGGGAAGTGAACCCTCAGAACCCTATGCTCGTGTATTTTCTGTTGAAGCGATAAATTTCGACAGCAGCGAATTTGAATAGTTTTACAATACTGATCTCGACTCCGCTACTACGTTGTTGTCTGGGTCAACATTTAACGCTAAATGTGAACCTTTTATGGAGTACGAGTATCATCCCGTTCTTTCCAATGAGATTATTATTCGGGATATCAATGAAAGTTTTGAAGAAATCTTCGCTGAATAACTCGCATTCTTAGAAAACATGGGTGTTGTGATGAATCAACCCCAACCCAAAGAAGTTAAACCGCTGCATCTTCTTTTTATCAAGAATGAGAATGCAAGTAACCCACCATCCCTGTTTCGTCTCTACAAACTGAGACGTAAACCTTTTCCATTACATCTCTTATCTCCTCCCCAATTTTTCACGTCGATAGGCAACACGTTCTTCCACCAACCTTGGTGCTTCATCAATAAAATTTTTAAATGGTTGGTGTTGACTTTTGGTCTTTATAAGGTTTTATTTTGACAAATAACTTTAACCCCCCACCCAATGATTTTAATTGCTTAATATTATTTTACTTAAGTTTGGGGGGAATATTTTGGCTCTTGAAAGAAAATGATTTTTACAAAATTGTGAGCCAAAAATAAGTTTGGAAGAGAATTTCACTTTCATTATTTTTTCCCCTTTGATAACTTTTCCTCCCAAGTCTACAGATTTTGAGATTTAAAAGATGACATCAGTGAGGACACTGCTGCAAACAGGTTTGGGGGAGATTTGTGCTTATTCACGCGTTACTTTGCATTATACTATATATAAAGCACAGGAAAAAAAATTTATAATAAAAGTTTGAAAGTGAAAATTTACATATGAAAGATAGGAATAATTTGAGAAATGCAAGAAAGTTAGATGTTTTCTTAAACAAAAATAGTAATAAGTAGTTATGAGCCATTGTCCCAAGGGTTAGTAAGATGAAAGAAATTGTTAATCTGAGGATAAAAATAAGTCTGAAAAATAGTCTCTATTCTTGAGGCCAAACTTTTGAATGTTGATACCCTACTATACGCACTTACACACATCTTGAAACTTGGGATAATAGAGGATACATTGAAATGCTCTTGTCTAAAAGCCTTAGTATAAATAAATAAATAAATAAAATAAATAAATAAATATAAGTGCTGAAGAAAAAAATGAACACTGGTTTTGCAATTACCAAGGCAGCATAAAAAAATATAGCGAGGGTGCTTTATCACCCAGTGCTTTAGACCAACTGGTTTGGGAGTCACTGCTAAGCCTTAGGTGTTGCATGACGAGAAATTACGCCTAAATGCGCGAGCACATTTTATAATCGGTCAGTTAGTATCTCAAGAAGTATTAACGGTCGCATGAAGAATGTGTGAGCAATTTTATCGAAAATATTCACCGACTATAAAGTACTTTGGAAGATGGACAAGAGTATGATAACTTGAATTGAATTCTCTAAGTGTAGGGATGTATTTTACATACACGTAGGGGTATATGATCAATGTTTGGATGAAAGATAGGGAGGAAGACTAAAGGCGATATTTTATTGAGGGATGATGTGATTTCTAACAATTTTTTTTACGACCATTAAGATAGGGCTCAGAGCAACTGAAAATCTGGTATAGTTGGAAACTCTTATTTTCAAGTTTTTTCTTTTATAAGTTCTTATCTTTATATGTAACTTCCACCATCTTTCTTTTATTATAGGATTTTGTGGGTGTAATCTTCTGAAAATGCTCCGGAGACAACACTCCTCCTACTAGGGACACCTAGAGGTTTAACGGCTTGTTGCACGTGCTCAGTGCAATCGTGTTGCCTACGAAAGTGTGCTGCTTAGGTTTTTCTTTTTCTTTTTCTCCTTCTCTTGAAAAACTAGTTTGCTCGGGACGATCAAAGTTAAGTTTGGAGGTATTTGTTCAGTTGATAAAACTGCACTTTTAATATGACATTTTCCTTACTATTTATATATAATAAAATATGTTTATTATAAATATGACACATATAAGGGTTTATCCGTAAAAATACTATTTTCATGTGTTTATATATTATAAGTAACATTATGAAGGGAAATGTAAGCATATAATATTCGTGTAATATTTGGTCTATTTAAATATACTTACCTTATTAAATATCTTTGACCAATTCTCTTAAAACTAAAATATCATGATAAATAGTTAAGATAGTATCTCAATAAAAACAAATTCTACTAATATAATTTATTGAGATAATTATGCAGGAATTATATCATGACTAAAGTTTCAAGGAAATTCAAGTTAGCGAGATCAAATCTGCCAAAGATATTCAAGTAAATTGAAGAAACCAATTTTGGCAGAAATGTAGAGAAGATTTTCAAAGTCTAGATACTCAAAAGATCACCAAGTACTACAGAGATGAAGCCCCAGAAAAATGAAGCCCTAAATCCCCTAAACAACCGCGGATCCGCGGCCAAACCTACCTAATGGCCGCGGTTCTGCCGCACTTCTGAGGAGTTGGGATTTTGGATTTTTTGGGTAGGATCTTAACAACTAGTTGCCTTATTAGGAAACTAGAGATTCTGGCTCTGTGACTATAAATAAGGACCGAGAGTCTCTTAGAAAAATCACCTTTTACACAAAGAAAATCACCGTCAAAGAACACAAGATCCATGACAGGTCCAAGATTCGACGTGATAGAGCGAAATGAGATTCGACGGAACATCTACTTCCTACAAGGCAGAGATCGAGAGCAATTTCTTCTTCCTCTTGTAATCTAAACTTGAAGGCTTTGTAATTATGAAGTTGATTAATAAATGTAGATCATTATTTAGCATTTATTTTCTGTATTTAAATTATGAATTCTTTCTCTATCCGTTCTTCTTCTATCTCTATCATGCACGAATAATTCTCCGCTTGATAGGGTTCGTAAGATTAGGGTAGATCTATGGATGAAAAAATGTTTTAATTTCTCTTAAGTCTTATGAACTTTATAAATTTTAGCAAAATAAATGTTAACATCCTTATCGGGCGCGCTACCAATTTATTGCTAGTCTTGACCGCAATTTGAGATCAGATTAACAATTGTTTTGTTAAGGGCCAAACATGAATAGAGATCAATGAAAGGACAAGGGTCAATAGTGGGGAAACCCTAGTTTCTTCCAAGAACCCTAATCCTCATTCATCACTATCTATCTAGTATTAAATCTATCAATAGATAAAGGAGTAATCTTTAATAGTCATCCATGACTACTAAATCCGAACGAACCCTACAAGCGTTCTTCTTATAAAATCTATATCAGTATTAAAACTATATCTGTATTCTACATCTGTATTTTGACGTAAATCTAGAAACTATTTCCACTATTCTTTATTTCTCTATTCTTCCTCTTTTTCAATACGTCTAAAGTTAGATTGAAAATTCCACGAATCCCTGAGGACGGCCCGTACTCATCTCGGTCTAGCTACACGCGACACCGTTATTGATTGCGGTTATTCTACAAACACTTCGTTAAATACAGAACCAATCACAACATTACTGGTGGTATGGAATGAAGCGTGAAGTAGCCAGAAGCGTAGCCAAATGCTTGGTGTGTCAGCAAGTAAAAGCTGAACACCACAGGACTGCAGTAATACCCAATTTCTTTTGTACTACATTATCCGTATTCTAATAATATTTTTTCCTATCTTATTCTATTTAATTTATTCCATCCAAATATTTTTCCCAATATTAATTCTCTCTAGGAAAATTTTATTACCCAAACAACTGCCCAAGGCCCATGCCCACTCATTTTTCCCTCCCCTCTATATTTTTCCCAAGTCCAAGGCCCGGCCCACATCTTTTCCCAAGCCCAAACAATTATCCCTTCTCATTTCTTTTTGAATTCCCACAAATCCAAACCCAAATCTCTACCATAAATTCTCATTAATCACAGTGAATCCCATAATATCCTATTAATTCTAATTAATTCTTATATTCCCGTTTCTCTCTCTTTTCATTAAAATTTCATTAATAAAAAAAATCATCCCGTTTCTCTCTCTCTCTCTCCCCCTCCTTAAAATTTCTTTAATCCCCACGTTACTTCTCTCTCTCTTCTTTAATTTCTATCACGTTTTCTCTCTCCCCCTCACTCACGTTACTTCTCTCTCTCTCTCTATCATCTCACCCATGTTCACTCCCTCTCTCTCTCCTCTCGATCACTCTCTCTCTCCTATTCTTTTTTCCCCGCCCTCTCTCTTGAACCCACGCTCCGCTGCTGCTCCCTCGTCACTACAGGAACCTCGGCCTTCTCCTCCTTTCCCGTGGTCACCTTCGAATCCTTCTCCTCCACGTCCAGCATCCTACCGACTGAACTCACACACCTGCAACCCATCACCTCACCACCTTCAAGCAACGGCAACTTCTCAGCCATCGTCTTCACCATCACCGGCGCCGACTTCAAACTCCCGAGATCCCTCACCACCCTCGAACTCTGGCCACGTCGCTGCATCGATCCTCACCTCCTTGCCTCTCACCACCATGACCACCAGCTCCCTCTCCTCTATCGACAACACTCCACCTTAGCCAACACTTCCCTGCATCTTCTCCAACCTCTATACTTCACCAACCGATCCACTTGCCTCCGCTACACCGGCCATGATCCAACGCCGCCTCCACCGTCGAGGCCATCTCTAGTATTCCGATGAGACCCACTGCAAGCCGAGCACCAAATACCCAAACCGACGCCTACACCAAGTGCGATACCGCCTCCTCCTCTTCACAAACTCAAGCCCCGAGCTCCACCGCCTCCACGACAGCCAACCGACCCCGAGATTCCCTCGACTACAGCCCAAGCCTTAACCAATTGCCCCATTCACCCTCGACCCCAGGAAAAGCAACCTCACCAAGCTCCTCCACACTGAGCTCCCCTCAACGGCGACACTGTGTCCACCGCCACCCCCTTCACTGCACACCAAGCCTAGCCACCTCCGGCCACTACGACCTCCTCCTTCCACCACGAGCTCCTCCCTTCACTACCTTACTCCACCACCAGCTCCCAAGCCACAACCCTGACCAACACCTACTGCCTCCTATCCAAAACCCATCTCCTTATCCACCGTAATCATCACCATCCGACCCAGAACCCTCGCTGCCTGAACCACCATCGAGCCCAAGCCCTTCTCCGCTGACCCGAGCCCTGGTCGCTGCCACAGCGCCACCAAGCTCTGTCTCCATCGCCAAGGCCAAGCCCGAACCCTAGCCGTGTATAGCCACGCTCGAGTCATGATGCGCCGTTGCCGCTGCCGTAGCTGTAGTTCACCACCGTGCCGCGTTGCTGCCGTATCATCATCGATACGTCGTCAGGCAAGTTTTACATACTTGCTTCATGCTATTATATAATCATTTCAATTGCGATTCAATATTATTATAAGTGTTCGATACAAACCATGCTTTGAAAACCGGTCTTTAAATGACGAAACTTATGATCGTTAAACCCTTTTACTGTTCATATAGGTACCACAAAAATTTGGTTGAAAATGTATATCGTTTCACCTAAAAAAATGTTACCCCGATAGCCATTGCAAAATCAGAATTTTCCTGAACACGCTAGACCGTTAAATTCATATCAAATCTTTTACAAATCAGATTTTAGCGTTCCATGGCTTGTATCGAAGCTAACACAATAAACTACTGTAATATATTTTTTTCACTAAATCCTAATGAGTCATGATAAAGAAAACTGAGGATAATTACGATTATGGACTGCAGTCCAGAGCAGTAATCCCAGTTAACCCCTGTTTTTAAATCACTATATATCCTTATTCAAATGCGAGAATGTGCAGAACCCTATATAGTTACGTAGAAAATTGAGTTAGATTTCTTACCTCACTAGTTTCATTAGATTTATGTTCTGCATGATATTTTTAACACATTTTATAATGCCAATGTGTCCAGCTGAATTCTGCAGTAACAGATTTTACACATCGAACTTAACCTGACCATAACTCTCTATTGATATAGGATATTACTGATCCTCCAATTGCGTTGGAAACCAAACTAATAACCCTAAATATTGTTCAACTATAGCGTGGCCTAATTTTGATCCCAACAGGGTGAAAACTGTGTTACAAAATGGAATTTCAGTTCATGAACTGAATTTCCAGCAGAGAACACTTAAATTGAAACGACTGTAGTTTGCGAACCCAAAACCCGTTTGACTTGAAACCAATTTCGTTGAACTTCCTACTGAGTTTATTGATTACTGCTTTTGTATCATTTTACTTAATTCTGAATGTATGATTTAATGTGATATTTATAAGTTCATGAGACGCATAGTGACTTGTACTGCATATAAATTGTTTAGTGGCATAATTCACAGTTTTACCCGACTGTAATAACTCTAGTGATAGTGCGCCATTATTAAGTTTCAGTGTACAATGCATTGTCGAGCGTGAATGATATCGGTTTAGGAGTGTCAAGTATGCCAGTGAAAAGTGAATGGATCGTGATTGTGACAATACAGTGAATAGTGAATACAACCGTGTTATTGATGTGTACTTGTACACAACTAGCCATACTCATAGATAGTGAAACCTGGGGAAAAGGGGAAATCAAAGTGGAAAGGAAATTATATTTAGTGAGGTTAGCGATTTTAGAGGATGATCATTCGAACAGCGACTTTTATATATATTAGGTTGGACCTAGCGGTCCGGCTGACAGGGTTATGTCCCGGGCGTTGTGAGCCGTAGTCTCGGATACGTACGAGACCCTCGTTAAACATGATCACTCTTTTCCACATCTCGATTTCAAAGTGATTTAGAGACCGATAGGGACACAGATCATACATTGCATCAGTTATTGACATATTGATTGCCTGCATTTATCATCTCCACCGTTATTACTTTATTTCCTTGTCTCGTTGTTATTATTATAATATGGCTATTGTATCGCTCTGACGAGCTAAGTATGCATGCTCAGTGATAGAGGTGGATTCGCCTGATCCCGAGAAGACCGTGAAGATCCAAACCAGTGAACCAATTACATTTCTCTATTGATATTCCTGGTTAGTTGCCCTTTTACTCACTTCCATTAAGCTCAGATTTCTTTATATCCGATAGTTTTAGTGACTGCATCCTCTTTACCCATACTGTATTTTATTGATTACCATATAATGCTAGAAGCCGAAATGTGACTACGACAGGAATTTTCCTTAATCGTAGGAGCATGGCTGGCCTTGTCACCCTTGTATTCCGTATTTTAGGAAGCGGGGCGTGACATGGTTTTGTTGGTATCAGAGCCCTGGGTTTAGAATAAGATTGCAGTTCAATTTAGGGATCCATTGAATCATACTTTGTTTCCTTGCTTTCACTTCCATATACTACTTGTGCATCACCACTCAAGTTCATGTTTTGAATCTTATCTACTTTATCCTTTCCTCGTGTTCCGCATCATTAATCGTTATTTTCCTTCGTGTTCCACTATCTGATCATGACCCTTACTTTTCTGGCCATGGCCAACCCTGGGGCAACACCACTTCTCGATGAGGACACTCAATCCTACGTTTCTTTCGACTGTATATTAGTGAGTTCAGATGACGAGGTCGATGGCCCACAGTTCATTTTCGACGATAGCGAATCCGAGGACGAAGGAGTCGATGTCGAAGTTCCGGAGATCAATATAATTAATGATTCTGACGATGAAGAGGAGGACCCTGAAGAAGAGGATTCCGAAGAAGATCCAATAGAAGAGGATCCATAGGAAAATGCAGTAGAGGAGGAACCAGATGAGGATCCTGAAGAGGAGAATCCTGAGGAAGACCCTATGGAGGAGGATCCAGAAAGGGGCCCGGAAGAGGTAGAACATATGGTAGAGGATTCCGATGAGGAAGCTCCCTCCGAAGGGGAAGATCCAGTAGAAGAAAACCCTATAGTGGAGGAATCTGAAGACGAAGCTCCAGTCCAGGAGGAATGGGAAGACGAAACCTCGAGTGAAGAAGAACTCGAGGCTGAAGAACCTCAAGCAGATATTCAGGCAAGACACTATAGGAATGGACTCCTCCATCTTAGCGCGAGAACTTATCGCAACTTGTTTAACTTCCAAAATCGCGACTGACGCGGCTTATTTTCTTTTCTTAGGGCCAAATAAAAACGATGTATAGTTTAGGGCCACGTTTATCTCTCAACTGTACTCTGTCAAGACTTTAGGAATAATAAAGTTCTGGTTCAATCGAATTTTTCCTGAAGTATTGTACCTTTAAGCCCGCTTGATTCATAAATTGATCCTTCTTACAACATTTCTTTCCCTTATTACAAGTAATTATTTTATCTCATTCTTGAACCTTGTAATCACCTGACCCTTAATTTAGCTGACTTGGAAGGAAGTGCCTTACGTATGGACAGAGGAATGTACTCAGGCGTTTGAGATACTGAAACAGAAATTTACTACGACACCTATTCTTACAGTGCCAGACGATTCAGATGGTTTGGTGATACACAACGATGATTCAGGGAAAGATTTAAGCTGCATTCTGATGCAAAATGGTCGGGTAGTTGCTTATGCCTCACGGCAGCTGAAGAATCATGAGAGGAACAACCCAACAAACGACTTGGAGTTAGCCGCAGTGGTTTTAGCATTGAAGATTTAAAGACATTACTTATTAGGCGAAAAAGTGGAAGTGTACATGGATCACAAGAGTCTGAAATACGTGTTCACTCAAAGGGAACTGAATATGAGACAACGCCGATGGCTAGAACTAATGGCGGACTACGACTTGGACTTACAGTATCATCCGGGAAAAGTAAATGTCGTACCCGATGCCCTCAGTCGCAAACCAGCGGTCATGATGTTGACCAAGCAAAGGAGCATCATTGAGGATTTTCGGAAGCTCGAACTAGAGGTTGTTACACCGAGTGCAATCAGGCGGTTTTCCCAGTTACAGGTGCAGTCTTCACTTGTAGATCGCATTAAGGTTGTACAAGATAATGATCCCCAATTACAAAAAAATTCAGAGAGCCGGTGGAAGCCAGACTAAGGACAACTTACTCATACATCGAGACGGTTCTTTGAGATTCAGTAGCAGACTCTGCATTCCCGAGGGGATGTTCAAGAAGAAGTACTAGCTGAGGCTCACAGTTCAGCCTATTCGGTACATCCGGAAGGCACGAAAGTGTATCGAGATCTGAGACAACACTATTGGTGGAAAGGAATGAAGAGAGAGATTGCACGGTTGGTATCCAAGTGCTTAGTATGTCAGCAAGTAAAGGCTGAACACCGGAAAACAGCTGGGCGGTTGCAACCGCTTTCGATACCGATTGGAAATGGGGGCACATCACTGTGGGCCTTGAAACTGCCTTACCACGGAGCCCAAGAGGCAACAACGCTATTTGGGTTATCGTCGACCGTCTTATGAAAGCATCACACTTTATACCCTTCCGGGTAGGACAACCGACCGAGTCGCTTGCGGAAAAATACATGCAAGAGGTAGTACGACTTCATGGAGTTCAGGTAAGTATAGTATCAGATCGGGACACTAGATTCATTTCGCACTTTTGGGAAGAGCTTACAGGAGAGTCTGGGTACACGCCTCAAGTTGACGGTAGACAAGTTCCAGATGATCAGATAGTGCATTAAGACGGCCCAGGGCAAACAGAAGAGTTGGGTGGATGCCAACAGGAGAGCACTAGAATTCGAGATCGGAGATAATGTGTTTCTAAAGATTTCACTTACCCACGGTGTTATCAGGTTTAGAAGTCGCGGTTCCCACAACTTTTCGAGTAGTCGTTGCATCGTTACCTTCTGGTTTTCGTTCTTTTAATTTTGAGGACAAAATTTTTGTAAGGGTGATAAGATATAATACTCAGTTTCTTTTGTACTCCATTATCCGGATTCTAATAATAATTTTTCCTATCTTATTCTATTTAATTTATTCCATCCAAATATTTTTCCCAATATTAATTCTCTCTAGGAAAATTTTAATACCCTAACAACTGCTCAAGGTCCATGCCCACTCATTTTTCCCTCCCCTCTATATTTTTCCCAAGTCTAAGGCACGGCCCACATCTTTTCCCAAACCCAAACAATTATCCCTTCCCATTTCTTTTTGAATTCCCATAAATCCAAACCCAAATCTCCACCATAAATTCTCATTAATCACAGTGAATCCCATCTTAATATCCTATTAATTCTAATTAATTCTTATATTCCCGTTTCTCTCTCTTTTCATTAAAATTTCATTAATAAAAAAAATCATCCCGTTTCTCTCTCTCTCCCTCCTTAAAATTTCTTTAATCCCCACGTTACTTCTCTCTCTCTTCTTTAATTTCTATCACGTTTTCTCTCTCTCCCTCACTCACGTTACTTCTCTCTCTCTCTCATTTCACCCATGTTCACTCCCTCTCTCTCTCCTCTCAATCACTCTCTCTCCCCTATTCTTTTTCCCCCTCCCTCTCTCTCTCGAACCCACGCTCCGCCGCTGCTCCCTTGTTGCTACAGGAACCTCGGCCTTCTCCTCCTTTCCCGTGGTCACCTTCGAAGCCTCCTCCTCCACGTCCAGCATCCTACGGACCGAACTCACACACCTACAACCTATCACCTAACCACCTTCAAGCAACGGCAACTTCTCAGCCATCGTCTTCACCATCACCGGCATCGACTTCAAACTCCCGAGATCCCTCACCACCCTCGCAACTCCGGCCATGTCGCTGCATCGATCCTCACCTCCTTGCCTCTCACCACCATGACCACCAGCTCCCTCTCCTCTATCGACAACATTCCACCTTAGCCAACACTTCCCTGCATCTTCTCCAACCTCCATACTTCACCAACCGATCCACTTGTCTCCGCTACACCGGCCATGATCCAACGCCGCCTCCACCGTCGAGGCCATCTCTTGTATTCCGATGAGACCCACTGCAAGCCGAGCACCAAACACCCAAACTGACGCCTACACCAAGTGCGATACCGCCTCCTCCTCTTCATAAACTCAAGCCCCGAGCTCCACCGCCTCCACGACAGCCAACCGACCCTGAGCTTCCCTCGACTACAGCCCAATCCTTACCCTATTGCCCCATTCACCCTCGACCCCAAGCACAGCAACCTCACCAAGCTCCTCCACACTGAGCTCCCCTCAACGGCGATACCGTGTCCACCGCCACCCCCTTCACTGCACACCAAGCCTAGCCACCTCCGGCCACTATGACCTTTTCCTTCCACCACGAGCTCCTCCCTTCACCACCTCACTCCACCACCAGCTCCTGTTCAGACCATAATATTGCATTATTATATTTCCCATTCTTATATATTTTACAAATAAACAGGTGCTTTTGACGCATGTCTGCTGCATGTTACAGGTTACAGGTTCTTGGACAGAAAACAGTGAAAACGATATAAAAACGATGAAAAAGTGGACTTTTGACCAACAAGTAGAAGGACCCTAGTCAAGCCTAGACAAAGAACAATTCACAAGTGTACAAGGCAACGCATGGTCCGAAATATCAAAGGAAACGGTTAAAAGACCACTACAAGTTTCACTGAAGATTTGGAGAAGAATAAGAAGCCAAAAAGAGAAAAGAACTATGGAAATAAAAAGCCCAAAGTATAAAGAACCAGACCAGGAAATTTCACCAAGAGATCTCCCCAAAGGGCCGCGGAACCGCGGCCCAACCCCCACATTTGCCGCGGTTCCGCGGCCATTAAGTGCCCGTGTCGGTGTATTTTTCTGGTGTCGGTGCGTCGGTGCGAGGGTTGGGATTTTTCTTGGGCATATCTGTAATTGCACATGCGCGAGACTCTGTAACCCTAATTTTCCCTGTTTACTTATAAATTGTAATCATAAATTTGTAAACCACATGCCTCTTTTCATTTCACAAATTCAGATCTGTTCTGCATTATTGTTTGGAGAGAGCCATCAATAAAAATTAGTAAGTTACTTTTAATTCTTTGTTTTAATTCTCTTTTAATTTAGAATGTCTTTTAATCCCCTAATGAACGAGTAATCTCCTCGCTTGTTAGGGTTAGCCTTAGGGAAAGGTTTGAGAGATGAGATCTCTCACCCCTTTCATGCCCTTCACACCTAAGAATTAGAACTCCATGCATACACGCACACACCGCTCCCTACGGCACCCTACCCCTCGAGGTAACGGTGACACCGTGGTATAAAGGACCGGTTGCGCGTGTTTTCCATGGAGGTTAGGGTAAGGATCGATAAAGGAAGGACAAGAATCTAGAGGAAGAAATATCTTCCCAAAAGATTCTAATCCACTTTATTGATAATTACCATAACATCTAATAGATCTAAAATAAGGCATTGAAAGCGGTGAGGAAACCTTTAATCTCCCAACTTCTCCTAAGCCTAACCCTAGCAAGACTTTAATTTAGATTAATTTAGTTTATCTATAGATCTAGGTTTTTTAGATTTAATAAATCAATCCAAATAACATTTGGAATCAACTCGTAAAAACATGTAAGAAAATTACACATCTCTGTGGATCGACCCGTATTCACCGGCTAGCTGCAAAGCGACGCCGTTTCTGATTACGGTTAACATATATTTTTGAACAAATCAAATGGCGCCGTTGCCGGGGATGGCGTAAAATTTCTTTTGTGTAATTTCGGATTGATATAAATTTTTTTTAAAAATCATAAAAATCTGAAAATAGAAAAAAATACAAAAAAAAAATATTTTATCAATTTTTATCTGTTTGAAGGGTTTTGTCGTTTGAATCTTGCAGGAACAGCGAAGACTCTCGAATCTGAAATTTTACAGAGGTCAAATCGAAAAAGTGAACATCAGAACAGAGGAGGAGTGGTACAGGGGTACAGCACAAATTTTTTCAGAGCCTGATCCATCCATAAGACCGCGATTCCGCCGCAAATCTGCTCCCCAGACCGCCGTTCCGCCGCACTCCTGCCACGTCAGCACCTAAAATTTAGTTGGTTTAATCCCTCATTCTCCCCTCTGTAACCTACAATATATCCACTGTGAAAATTTTCTGCAGGAATTCTTTGCGCTAAAAATCTTCTCTCCCCTTCTAAATAACAGATTTTCTGCAGGTTTCTTTGCGCCGCGCTAAAAATTGATTGCAAGTGAAGTTATTGTTTTGTATAATTTAATCGGACTTTAAGGGGCTAATTGACCAAACTCAGAATGGGTGGGGATTTCATCACCCTTCCCAGGACCCCAGAAAACACTTTAAAGCATTTGCATTGACCACAATTAATTAAAAAATACTAGACTCGGCCCTAAGGACATCGAGCTCAATAGGAAAAGGACTAGTATAGGCATCGACCGTTTATCCTAACTGACTTTGCGGTGTCTAGAAAAGTGTGTCAAGGCAAGTGGTTACTCAATTAGGACCGCTACTTGTAGCGGGGAGCCTCCCACTTACCTGGCCGCAATTGACGGTGAGGAGGCGGTTTGAAGTCCTATTTCTAGCCCTAGTTAGGAGCAGTCTAGCAGACCTAGGTGACCCTAGATCTAGGCCTGATTGTGCATGTGTGGTTGATACATTTGTGTCACAAGTCTCTTTTCAAAAATTTCTTTGCAAAACTCTCACATAAAAAAAAAGAAAAATCTTTTCAAAACTTGCAACTTGTCACTAAAGGAAACTTGCACTTCACTTCCACCACTTCCTTTCACTGACGTTTTCTTACCTCCACATTCTGTCCTTCATTTTTTTTTCTGACTACACTACCCCTTTAGTGTATGTCACTTTGGACTAGGGATACTAACGCCCGATTAGTCCGTGTTTCGTTGGTACCGACCAACGAACCCTTCGACACCGAAGTCGGCATTCCGTCCACTTTCTTACCTACACCTTCAAATTCTTCTTTCGAAGGCATGTCGGGATTCAACCCCAACAATACCTTACCGACGGGAATGATTCCACCTCCGTTAGGTGCGAATAACCCGAATCAACCGCCTGTTGAAGCGCCCGCACGAGTTGCGCTCCAGGATCTCTTCTACCCCGTCCGCACGTCTTTACCTACCTGTCTTTCACCCCCACCGGCAAATGGGGACAACTTTGAAATAAAACCACATTTCATCAATATGCTGCCAAAATTTCATGGTTTGGAATCAGAAGATACGTATATTTTTATTAATAAATTCCAAAATGTGTGCGCTATGATGAAAACGACCCAATTAAGTGATGACGCTATAAGGCTAAGGGTCATTCCTTTTACCTTATGTGACCTAGCCGAGAAGTGGCTATACAGCACCGCATCACATTCCATTAGAAATTGGGACGAGTTTGTGAAAGCTTTTCTGAAAAAATTCTATCATCATCACAAAACTGCTAGAATCCGTAATGAAATAATACAATTTTCCCAGCTTCCTTCCGAACCATTTTGGAAGTGTTTTGAAAGATTCAAAGACCTACTCGTTCAATACCCTCATCATGGGATCGAAAGCTGGCAAGTTTGCCAAACATTATACGAGGGATTGAACCCGGCAACGAAGCAGTTGCTAGAAACTATTTGTCAAGGTCACTTTCTAACCAAATCTAGTGAGGAAGCATGGCAGTTTCTCAAGGATCTTAGTGAAAAAACAATTCAGTGGGAGAGCATAAAGACCACCTCATCTTCTTCTATTGGTCAATCTAGGGCAGGCATACATCAAGTAGATATGTCAATTGCTATGAAGGCCGAGATGGCCGCACTTATGAAAAAGCTAGAAGCCATTGAGACCAAAATCTCATCGTCTTCTCCTGCCCCTGCTTTACCCCCACGAACTGTTTGTGCTTGTTGTTCGGATCCATCACACCTTACTGAAGAGTGTCCTTACAATCCACCTATTCAAGGACAAGATCAAGTCAATGCTGCCTTTCAGCAACGACAAAGAAATGATCCTTACTCTTCGACCTACAATCCGGGTTGGAGAAGCCACCCAAATTTTGCTTGGAATCAAAATTAGCAACTCCAAGGAAACAACAACTTTCAAAGGCCTCCTCCACAACAACAAGCACCCCAACAAACTCAAAACCAGCAACCTTTCCAACAACAACCTTATACAAATCAAACGAACAATTTGGTTCAACCAAATGATGATAAGGTTATCTCGCTAGAAAAAAGTCTAGATGCCTTTCTCAAGCAATCTATAGAATCCGCAGCAAGATTTGAAAATTATGTTCAGTCTTTGATGCATAACAATGCTTCACACGATCAAAGTATCAAATCTATTGAGGCACAAATTGCACAATTAACTGCTACGTTGAGCGAGAGAGAAAAGGGAAAGCTTCCATCTCAACCATTGCCAACCCCGGTCACGCACATGCTGCATATAACCAGCAGAATCATAACGTAAATGCTGTGACCACGTTGAGATCCGGAAGAGTGTTGCAGAATAATGTGGGTATTAGTGATGACATCCCCGCCGGTGGTTCTTCTTCTTCTTCTTCTTCTTCTTCTTCTCCATCGTCATCTTCTCCTTCTTCTCCTCCTTCTTCTTCACCCTCATTTCCTCCGCTAGAGCCTATTCTCCATTCTTCAAAAGGCTCTTCTTCTTCTAATCCGAACGGACCCACACTGGGATCCATTCCTACTCCACATTCTACTCCACAGACATTTGACTCAACAAATTTTCAAAATGCTCCATTTCCAAACAGGTTGAGTCCCAATAAACCAACTGCACAAATGGAGAAGATTGTGGAGTTATTTAAGCAGGTTAGCATAAATATACCTCTCTTGGATGCAATCCAACAAGTCCCTTCATACGCGAAAATCTTAAAGGGCTTATGCACCTCGAAGAGAAAGTCATCTCAAATACCTAAGAAAGTGCTAGTGGCTAGTGCAGTGAGCAATACTATTAACCAACCTCAACCCTTACCCCAAAAACGAAAGGACCCCGGCTGTCCTACGATTTCAATCACAATTGGGGATAAGAAAATTAATCGAGCACTTTTAGATCTTAGGTCTAGTGTTAACCTGCTTCCCTCCTCCGTGTACGAACAATTAGGGGTTAGAGAGTTAAAACCCACTCGTTGTACTCTCCAAATGGCTGATCGATCAATCACCCATCCAAGGGGTGAGCTAAAGGATGTATTGATCAAAGTTGGGGAGTTCATATTCCCGGTTGATTTTATTGTTATGGACACACAACCTGTTGCTAACTCACGGAACCAAATTCTGGTGATTCTCGGTCGACCATTTTTGGCCACTTCCAATGCTGTAATAAACTGTCGCAATGGCTCCATGACTCTATCCTTTGGGAAGACGTCTAGTGAGTTCAATATTTATAAGTTAGGAAGTCTGCCTCCCGTGCCTAAAACTAGTACACGAGAAGTTTGCTCTATTCACGAAATCACGCAGGAGGACTGCGAGCTTGAAAGATTTTTGTTTGATGAGAACAGTTTTGATGCCACTAATGCGTCCCTCCTCGAGCCTACCACAGTTAACACAACCGATATTGATTATGGATGTTTCACTTTTTCGGATGACGACGACTCACAGCCCGAATATGAGTCTTTTGAATTTTTGGATGAATTAGTTGAACCATCCAAATCGGTTGTTTGCAGTGATTTCAAACCTGTGTTGGAGTCCTTTGAGTTTGAGGTAGAGTTCCCAATTTTGCCTATGATTGTTTCACCTCCGAAACTCGAACTCACGCCCTTGCCGTCTCACCTTAAATATACTTACATAGATGAGAATGAGACCTTTCCCATTATCATATCGGCTTCTCTAGCCCTTGAGCAAGAGAACGCCCTTTTGATGGTCTTATAAGATAGGCGGCAAGCTTTCGGTTGGACTATGGCTGACATTGAGGAGATTAGTCCTCTCATAATTGAATATCATATGCATATGATGGATGATGCCAAGTCAATAAAGGATCCACAGAATTATCTTAGGGAGATTGTGGTTAGTCAACCTCCTCCTTTAGAAGTTGAACCACCCCCATTTCTTTTAATAAGCTACGAGAATGCCAATATTCCACTTATTGCTGATCATTCACATTCTCGTTTTGATTCATTACCACCTCCTGTCTGTTCACCTCCACACCTTCCATACCACCACTTCTATCTTCCCCAATTCTTTTTGGATCGCTACGACTTATTCTTCCACCAACCGATACTCTTTACTGATAAATTTTTCAACTGGTTGGTGTTGACGTTTAGTCTATGCAAAGTTTGGCAGTAATGTCTAACATAGTTTAAATGAAGTTTGGGGGAGGGCCTTTTTGTATATATTTTTTTTTTCTTAACAATAAAAAATTATAAATAAATAAACAGGGGAGTGCCGACATTTTGACCATCTTGGTTTAGTATGACAGTGAGGACACTGTCAAGTTCAAGTTTGGGGGTATGCTCGGTACGTCTTCTTCCTTCATATTCATTTGTATATATTTTTTGCATTTGCATATTTATTTGAAAAACCTTAAAAATTTGAAAATTTTCAAAAATTATAAAAATTATCGTATTCAATTTTGGCTTATTTCACTAGAGTTTGAAAAATAGGTTAACTGGCTAGGAACAACTAGATCTTAGACGTAGTAAATTACAAACCCTAAAAATAACCTTCCTTAAAGTTTAACGGTAGAAAGTTTATGCCTTTATAGTTTATTTAGAAATAGGCAAATTTTGGGTTCACTTCTTGGGTTAAGTCAAAATGAGGGAAGAATATTGATGTTCTCATTAGAGTATAAGTTTGAAAAATAGTTCCTAACTTAAGTCTAGATTCTGAAAATGTATACCCTACAATTTGCACAATCACACACCTTGAAACTTAGAATAGTAGAAGAGACCTTGAAATGCTCTTGTCTAAAGTCCTTAGTACAATGAAAAAAATACAAGTGTGAATAAAGAATAAAAAAATGGACACTGGTTTTTGTGATTACTTAAGGCTGCAAAAATAGAAAAAATATTTAGCGAGGGTGCTTCATCACCTAGTGCCTTAGACCAACTGGTTTGGGAGTCACTGCTAAAGCCTTGGGTGTTGCAAAACTAGGAAGTACGCTTTAAAGTGCTAACGCATCTTGTAATCGGTTGTTGGTACCTCAAGAAGTATTAACGGTCGCATGAAGGATGTGTAAGCAAATTTCATTTTAAAAAATTCACTAATTAATAAGTGCTTTGGACAATGGACGAGAGTACGATTGCTTGATTTGAATTTCCAAATGTAGGGGTGATCTATACACACACGTGGGGATATGTGATTAGAGTTTAGATAAGAGAAAGGAATGAAAGATAGAACTTGTATCTTGAATAGAGTTGATAGAAATTCCTAAGTAACGATGAAACCCTAGAAGGAAGACTTAAGAGATGCCGAAAGCTATGTAACTCTATAAAACATATATAATCTTAAGTTAAATAATGAGGAAGTGTAAAGAATGTGGGTGGATAATTTGCGAGTCAAAAGATAATAGAATTCCTTGTTAGAAAACCTAATTGGAGAACAAAAGTCAATGGGCCGAGTTGATAGGATTTTGTGGGTGTAATCCGCTGAAAACCCTCAGGAGACAACACTCCTCCTACTAGGGACACCTAGAGGTTTAACGGCTTGTTGCACGTGCTCAATGCAATCGAGTTTCCCTGCGAAAGTGCGGTTAGGATTTTAGTGAATAAAAATAAGTTTGCTCGAGGACGAGCAAGAGATAAGTTTGGGGGTATTTGTTTAGACCATAATATTGCATTATTATACTCCCCATTCTTATATATTTTACAAATAAACGGGTGCTTTTGACGCATGTCTGCTACATGTTACAGGTTACAGGTTCTTGGACAGAAAACAGTGAAAACGATATAAAGACGATAAAAAAGTGGACTTTTGACCAACAAGTAGAAGGACCCTAGTCAAGCCTAGACAAAGAACAATTCACAAGTGTACAAAGCAACGCATGGTCCGAAATATCAAAGGAAATAGTTAAAAGACCACTATAAGTTTCACTGAAGATCTGGAGAAGAATAAGAAGCCAAAAAGAGGAAAGAACTATGGAAATAAAAAGCCCAAAGTATAAAGAACCAGACCAGGAAATTTCACCAAGAGATCTCCCCAAAGGGCCGCGGAACCGCGGCCCAACCCCCACATTTGCCGCGGTTCCGCGGCCATTAAGTGCCCGTGTCGGTGTATTTTTCTGGTGTCGGTGCGTCGGTGCGAGGGTTGGGATTTTTCGTGGGCATATCTGTAATTGCACATGCGCGAGACTCTATAACCCTAATTTTCCTTGTTTACTTATAAATTGTAATCACAAATTTGTAAACCACATGCCTCTTTTCATTTCACAAATTCAGATCTGTTCTGCATTATTGTTTGGAGAGAGCCATCAATAAAAATTAGTAAGTTACTTTTAATTCTTTGTTTTAATTCTCTTTTAATTTAGAATGTCTTTTAATCCCCTCATGAACGAGTAATCTCCTCGCTTGTTAGGGTTAGCCTTAGGGAAAGGTTTGAGAGATGAGATCTCTCACCCCTTTCATGCCCTTCACACCTAAGAATTAGAACTCCATGCATACACGCACACACCGCTCCCTACGGCACCCTACCCCTCGAGGTAACGGTGACACCATGGTATAAAGGACCGGTTGCGCGTGTTTTCCATGGAGGTTAGGGTAAGGATCGATAAAGGAAGGACAAGAATCTAGAGGAAGAAATATCTTCCCAAAAGATTCTAATCCACTTTATTGATAATTACCATAACATCTAATAGATCTAAAATAAGGCATTGAAAGCGGTGAGGAAACCTTTAATCTCCCAACTTCTCCTAAGCCTAACCCTAGCAAGACTTTAATTTAGATTAATTTAGTTTATCTATAAATCTAGGTTTTTTAGATTTAATAAATCAATCCAAACAACATTTGGAATCAACTCGTAAAAACACGTAAGAAAATTACACATCTCTGTGGATCGACCCGTATTCACCGGCTAGCTGCAAAGCGACGCCGTTTCTGATTACGGTTAACATATATTTTTGAACAAATCAGCTCCCAAGCCGCAACCCTGACCAACACCTACTGCCTCCTATCCAAAACCCATCTCCTTAGCCGCCGTAATCATCACCAGCCGACCCAGAACCATCGCTGCCTGAACCACCATTGAGCCCAAGCCCTTCTCCGCTGACCCGAGCCCTGGTCGCTGCCACAGCGCAACCAAGCTCCGTCTCCATCGCCGAGGCCAAGCCCGAACCCTAGCCATGTATAGCCGGGCTCGAGTCGTGATCGCGCTGTTGCCGCTGCCATAGCCGTAGTTCACCACCATGCCGCGTCGCTGCCGTATCGTCATCGATACGTCGTCAGGCGGGTTTTACATACTTGCTTCATGCTATTATATAATCATTTCAATTGCGATTCAATATTATTATAAGTGTTCGATGCAAACCATGCTTTGAAAACCGGTTTTTAAATGACGGAACATATGATCGTTAAACTTTTTTACTGTTCATAGAGGTACCACAGAAATCTGGTTGAAAATGTATATCGTTTCACCCAAAAAAATGTTGCCCCGATAACCATTGCGAAATCAGAATTTTCCTGAACATGCTAGACCGTTAAATTCATATCAAACTTTTTACAAATCGGATTTTAGCGTTCCATGGCTTGTATAGAAGCTAACTTAATTAACTACTGTAATATATTTTTGTTCACTAAATCCTAATGAGTCATGATAATGAAAACTGAGGAGAATTATGATTCTGGACTGCAGTCCAGAGCAGTAATCCCATTTAACGCCTGTTTTTAAATCACTGTATATCCCTATTAAAATGCGAGAATGTGCGGAACCCTATATCGTTACGTATAAAATTGAGTTAGATTTCTTACTCCACTAGTTTCATTGGATTCCTATTCTGTATGATATTTTTAACACATTTTATAATGCCGATGTGTCCAGCTGAATTCTGCAGTGACAGATTTTACACATCGAACTTAACCTGACCATAACTCCCTGTTCATATAGGATATTACTGATTCTCCAATTGCTTTGGAAACCTAACTGATAACCCTAAATATTGTTTAACTATAGTGTCGCCTAATTTTGAACCCAACAGGATAAAAACTGTGTTACGAAATGAACTTTCAGTTCATGAACTGAATTTCCAGCAGAGAACACTTAAATTGAAACGACTGTAATTTGCGAATCCGAAACCCGTTTGATTTGAAACCAATTTCGTTGAACTTCCTATTGAGTTTACTGATTACTGCTTTTGTATCATTTTACTTAATTCTGAATGTATGATTTAATGTGATATTTATAAGTTCATGAGACGCATAGTGACTTATACTGCATATAAATTGTTTAGTGGCATAATTCACAGTTTTACCCGACTGTAATAATTCTAGTGATAGTGCGCCATTATTAAGTTTCAGTGTACAATATATTGTCGAGCGTGAATGGTATCGGTTTAGGAGTGTCAAGTACGCCAGTGAAAAGTGAATGGATCGTGATAGTGACAATACAGTGAATAGTGAATACAACCGTGTTATTGATGCGTACTTGTACACAACTAGCCCATACTCATAGATGGTGAAACCTGGGGAAAATGGGGAAATCAAAGTGGAAAAGAAATTGTATTTAGCGAGATTAGCGATTTTAGAGGATGATCATTCGAACAGCGACTCTTATATATATTAGGTTGGACCTAGCGATCCGGCTGACAGGGTTATGTCTCGGGCGTCGTGGGTTGTAGTCTCGGGTACGTACGAGACCCTCGTTAAACATGATTACTCTTTTCCACAACTCGATTTCAAAGTGACTTAGAGACCGATAGGGACACAGATCATACATTGCATCAGTTATTGACATATTGATTGCCTGCATTTTTCATCTCCACCGTTATTACTTGATTTCCTTGTCTTGTTGTTATTATTATAATATGGATATTGTGTCGCTCTGACGACCTGAGCATGCATGCTCAGTGATAGAGGTGGATTCGCCTGATCCCGAGAAGACCGTGAAGATCAAGACCAGTGAACCAGTTACATTTCTCTATTGATATTCCTAGTTAGTTGTCCTTTTACTCACTTCCATTGAGCTCAGATTTCTTTATATCCGATACTTTTAGTGACTGCATTCTCTTTACCCGTACTGTATTTTACTGATTACCATATAATGCTAAAAGCCGAAATGTGACTACGACAGGATTTTTCCTTGAACTTAGGAGCATGGCTGGTCTTGTCATCCTTGTATTCCGTATTTTGGGAAGCGGGGCGTGACAACTGCTGGTTTACTTCAACCGTTACCTATCCCGGAATGAAAATGGCAACACATCACCATGGATTTCGTGACTGCTCTTTCTTGCAGCACGAAAGGTAACGATGTTGTATGGGTTATTGTGGATAGACTCATAAAGTCGGCTCATTTCATCCCATTTCGAGTTGGTCAATCTACTGAGATACTAGTAAAGAAGTACATAGAAGTAAGTATGAATCTAAGTAAGATTTAACTCTTCATAGTGTACTATCTCAGTTACCCATGAACTCATGCAGGAGATCGTGAGATTATATGGAGTACCGGTTTGCATTGTCTCCGATCGTGACACCAGATTCCGATCGCAATTTTGGCAGAGTCTGCAAGCTAACTTGGGAACGAGTCTGAATTTTAGCACAGCTTATCATCCACAAACAGATGGTCAGTTTGAGCGAACGATTTAGATATTTGAAGATATGCTAAAAGCGTGTATCTTAGACTTCGGAGGATCGTGGGATGATCACCTACACCTTGTGGAGTTTTCATACAACAACAGCTACTGAGCGAGTATTGGAATGGCACCCTTTGCAGCTCTATATGGAAGGAAGTGTCGTTCACCATTAAGTTGGAACGACATCGGAGATAGAGAACTCCTTGGACCTGAGATGATAGTGGCGACTGTAGATGCAGTTCGCACTATCAGAGAACGAATTTGCATAGCCCAAGACAGACAGAAGCACTGGGCTGATGCAAAGCGCCGACACTTGGAGTTCTAACCAGGAGATCGTGTCTTTCTAAATATCTCTCCAAACCGTAAAGTGGTTCGCTTTGGAAAGAGGGGTAAGTTATGTCCGAGGTACATTGGACCGTTCGACATACTCGAACGAGTCGGAGAAGTGGCATATCGCTTGGCACTTCCACCCTCATTGGAAAGAGTGCACAATGTGTTCCACATATCCCAGTTTTGAAGATATGTAAGCGACCCCAGCCATATCCTTGATCACTCCGAGCTCACTGTACAGACAGACTTATCTTGTGAGCAACAACCTGTTGAAATTCTGGACAGAAATGTAAACTCACTTAGGAACAAAGAAATAAACTTGGTTCGAGTGATGTGGAGGAAAGACTCACCAGGAGAATCAACGTAGGAAAGAGAAGATGACATGCGTGCAAAATACCCTTTCTTATTTGTAAATTAGTCCTTAAATATTAGTAAATTTCGAGGGACGAGGGTAGAATATAACGACTCTGTTTATAATGTACAAAATTTGTTTAAAGTTAAAATATTAAATGGAGTATTTGCAATCTTGAGTATGCTATAAGTATTTAATTTGTTTTAGAACAGCAAGAAACAGCTTATAGCTTATTGGTAAAGTCTTGCACTGCTGTGACGTAGCCCCTGTGTTCAAATCCTCTCAGCCACATATTATATTTGCTGATTTTTCTTTTAAACTTTTTGGAAGCCCAAAATTTTACACGTGCAACACACGTAAAAATGAAAAGTCACTAAAATCAAACATGTGCTGAATAATATATGAACAGCCTAGGACACGTGACCCCAATCCAAGACCCCACCTCCTTAGAACGACCGGCAAAGATGAGCTTATGGCCGGCGCCGCTGGACCTCCAGTACCAAATGCCTCCAAAATTTTACCCTAACACTACTCCTCTTCTGTTTGCTTTTCCTGCACATTAACAGAGAATTAAAATGAGCTTTTAATCCAATATTTAATGCATTTTTAATTCTCATTTTAATTCCCTAAACCCTAATTCAATCCTATAAATACCACCCCACACCCTAGCCCTCTCTATTCTGAAATCTATCATCAAAATTCCCAAAATTTTCCAAGTCAAATAAGGTGTACAGGTGGAGTTAGCCCAAGGTCATCTTCCGGCGATAATTCGAGACAAATCCGGCGACGATTCGGGACAAATCCGGCGACACCGCGACTCCACGACGCTTTCAAACTATTTCTACACTTCCCCTCTCTCTTCTCAACAAGTAAGTCTTTTCTTTTCTCCACTCTTCTCTATTAAACAGGTTCTCTTTTCAAAAGACGTCGGTAAATGGAGTTAACCGGATTTTAAATTCTATTCTCTTTAAAATAACAATTTTTCTTAGGAAACTCATATTCAAATTATTAAACCTTTCTTATTAAACATTAATTAAAATTTAGAAACCAATTTCACCATAAAACTCTATGTAAAACCATGTTTACTAAATTTTTTCAGTTTAATACCACAAAGTTTACCTGCGACATTATTTCTTATATTTTGCTCATATTACCTTTAGAAAACTCACGAGCTAATGACCTACCTCATCACAAAACTCATCATGATATAGCACGATAGCTTTTGGAACAGCGTTTTATGGCATAAATACAATTTTACAATAAAATACTTTAAACTAATAAAACCGTATTCTTTAAGATTGTTTTAAATTAAATTCCTTTAAATTAAGCCTCTACAACCCATTTTGGAAAACCCGATTTAGATGGTGCGGGTTATCGCACATCCTCGGTACTAGTATAGCGAGATGCAGACCTCCTCACGGAGCATCCGATCTCGATGGAATTTTTTATTACAATTTTTAAGAAAACGAGATTTCTATTTAATAAATAAATTTATTTTTTTATATAATTATTTATAATATTATCAAATTATCTATTTTAAATACATATAATAAATTCCATGTTTTCTAAACAAAGGAATTCCAAATTTTCATGAATATACCCTCACAAATCCATACAAATTTCAATTTACACTAAAACGCCATATACTATTCAATCTAGGTTTATAACCATTAGAATACCTCACTTTTAAAAGTTACATCCATGAAAACCCTAAATACGATAATTAAATACTTGAGGATTATTTTGAAAACATATCAAAACTATTTTTCATAAAACCCCCTCAAGTTATATTAATTTATAACAAGGACCCTAGTAATATAGGTTTAAGCGGGACCAATTCTCTTGAGCCTCAGGGAGCCGGAGAAAGTAGGTGCTTACCTATTTTAGGTAGACAACTAAAACGGGTTATCAATACGGTAATTTTCTTGGAAAAAGACACAAATCCTGCTGTCCATATGCAGCAGTTACCGATAACTTCAAAATTAATTCATGACTTCAATTTTGTTTAAAGAGTCTGACTCAATATAAGTCTCAGTCAAATCTGAAAACAATCCATACTTGAAAACAATTCAAATATAACTCCAATACAACTTGAATCTATATACTGGAACTTGAAACATGAATACCAGAATACAATCTATATCAACAAAATTTGATTTGACCGAACCATGGACATATATTGACTTGTCTACATAACTATTCGTTATATATCCTTATCCGTTTACATGAACAATTGATATCATGGTTTCGACAAGTCTTATATTTACAAATCACTACAAAATAATACAATATGCATTACGGGGTTTTTAAGGGATAAATTGGTATGGAATGTGTTAAAAGTGGCACGAGACGGTCACTTTAATACACCTAACCTGAATATCGTTGCCGTTGTCCCGTGGGTTTTGACGGGGCCTTGTGCTCCATATACCATAGTCCACAGGGTAAGTTGGACTCCTCTCGTATACACTGGCATATTCTGTACCAAACTACAAACAACTGCATTAATATAACTATCATACAATATACTAGATATATTCTCTTTACCTGTTCAGTCTATTTCTATCTCACTTTGGGACTTACCTAGCGATTGTTCGCTGACGACATTCTTTTTCTATTCTTTCTTTGGAATGTTTTCAGGAGGAACCGACTCTCTGGAGATCGAGCCCAGCTCAGACGACTTGGAGCAGTTCATAGAAGACCCCGAACTTTAGTCACTTGTATATACTTTTATTTTTCACTTCACGCCATTGGTTAGGCTTTGCTTTTCCAGTCTTGTATTTACTTTTCAGCTGCATTGTAAAGAATGTTTAATAAATAAAAGATTGTTGTTCATTTACATCTCATGTCTCTCTTGTGTACATTTACATTATATTGCTTATTTATGCTTAGCATGTTTACTTCTGAATAAATACGTAGCAGACTGTGTCACGTCTCCTTACCATATACCAGGAAGCGAGGTGTAACAAGCGGTATCCGTAGAAGTAGATGCAATAAGGAGCACTACCACGACTACATTGATGGTCAAGCCTGCAAAACACTATGGCACAACGGGGGTGAGTTGCCAACTCATGAATAGTAAATAACATCGTACAAAAAATCGCAAGCATGTGCGAAAAGCGATAATCCAAAATATGCAATCTAATGGCATAAGTATAGCAGTATGGATATGCAGCAAATCATGATCAAGGTACAACACCAGGGTACAACAACTACATAAAACAGTGCATGTCATAATAAATCCTGAGTGTAGGATAAAACATAATCCTCATCAATGAATCGTCATTATAAAATCCGGTGTCCATCAACGACACCCTAAATCCCAATATCTCAGACGTCGTCACTCTGATCGGCCCTCATATCCATCACATCATGGAACCTGAGTGTCCAACATCGACACTCAAAATATCATGAAACCTGTGTCCAGCATCGACACATAAATGCTCATATCTCAGGCACCGCATGCTCCGATCGGCTCTCATATCTATCTCATCTCATAACTCCAAAAAAGTATTCTCCAGATATCCGTCGAGTTTCCATACAATCACCGGTAGGTAGTATTCCTTCCTGCCAGGCTCATCGTCTACATCTCGAGCTTCTTACCCCGAGGTACCTTACCGAATCCACCATGTACCCGCAGACGGTTCATCCAACTTCTTGAATCAGATCTCAAAAACAAGCTTAGAACTGAGAAAACTCATGATGGACGCCTCGAAATCATATCATGAGAAAACGTGTTTTTAAAACAATTTATAATTGCCTTTGAAATATATCCGTGGTTCTCAAATCCAGAAATCGTATGAAAACGGTATCTCAATGCATATATCCATGAAGTACGATGTATGCAAATATAGAACAGTAATGTGAACATATCAAGGGAAAACCGCACTTTTTAAATATATCAAGTTTCAAAAGGTATCTTGCGGTATATCAAATTTCCCAATCCATGAAATCGAAATAAAACATCATATGAGAATATGTGTGTGTGTGTGTGTGTGTAACTATAGTAATGTATGTATGCATGCATGTATGTATGTACATATAATGCAATTCATAATGCGCAATAGAACAAGAATCAATATCTAACTGTTAATAATAATGAAAGCAGTACAATATATTTATCCCTGGCAATTTCTACAGTGAGCGGTTCATGGCAATTACCAACGGTGTGTGTGTGGTATACAATTCGATACTCGTGCAACATGAACCGTCAGTAATGGTGCAGTGTCCAATAATACTATGTCAATGTACAACAGGTAATAGGATGTGCAAAATGGTACTTATGCACGATCAATATATATACATATAAGCATATGGTTATATCACTGAATCTAGCCCTTGGCGCATAACGCCATACAGGAGATTCCCCGTAGATGTTAAATCTACTCATCGGACGATCTCGAGTTAGGTGAATCCGATCACCTCTTTCCCCTTCCTAGCGGCGTCCGAAGTCCCTGCAATCGATCTTAATATAACACAAAATCATAACAAGTGAAATTAGCAAACTTTCCGATAACACACGGAAACAATACCAAACCAACGAATCAACTCTCACAAGCTACCAAGTGTTAGCTTAGTGGGCTAACGTGTGCAGCAACACCCTAAACCAAACCTATGGCTGCAAGCTACACAAAACACTTAATAGAAGTCGGAAAATCCGTATCGCACGATATCAAAACGCTAGAATTAGCTAAACGGCCTCAGATTTCTCCTAGTGATAATATAGGAAAAACAAAGTGTGCTAAATACTATATATACCCTACAGAGAGCTACCCACCAAAATCCAACACCCAACTATGCAGGAAAACCGGCGGCGTCGGCCATAAAAGGAATCTCGCCGGGCTTAAGGTGAGGAGTAGGGTCCGGGTTTTAGGTGTGTACTCAAGACTCTATTATCAATCTACTGTATTGTTAGATTAAATTATGGATCAACATAACAACAGCAGATTCAACAGAGACACTAAACTAGTAAAAATATGATATTTAGCACAAAACTATAACTTTAAGGTATTTAACTGAAACTATTTAACAAAACAAACTTCCCTAGAGCCTAACAAAGAGTTTAACATCAATACCTCACCAAGACTTAGGAAAAACCCTAGCTTTCTAAGCTCCAAGTCACCACAAGAGGGTTAAATATGGTTTGTGAAGTGTTTAGTGAGGTTTGATGAATGTTTATGCTAGAAGTTAGTAGGAAAATATAGATCAAGTGAAGAACTTGGTGAAGGAGAAGAACAAGTAAATGAGAAAGTGTGAGGTCGAGAATTGAGAGAGTGAGGTGAAGAAATGACAGAGTGAGAGGGTGAGAATGAGCCATGCCCTCTCTCTCTCTCTCTCTCTCTCTCTCTCTCTTCATTAAATATCTCCTATGCTATGTCCCATGCCATCCCCATTCCTTCAATAATTCAATTCTTCTCTCTTTCTTTTATTTTTGAAAACAAAACCTTTTAATAATCAAAATAGATATAAATATATAGGCATGAAAATGGTTAAGTGTGTCATGGCTAGTAAAGCATGGTTAACACCTCTTTAACCTAAGATTAACATGCACATGTGTGTGCAAGTACTAAAATAATTAAATAAAATATTAATTAATTATAATAAAATATGTGAAAATAATTATTGGTTAAATTTTATTAAAAACCCGCATTAAAACGCTTAATTAACTCTAATCGCATTCTAAGGTGTTACAGAAGATGTACAAGGATTTACGACAACATTACTGGTGGCATGAAATGAAGCATGAAGTAGCTAGAAGCGTAGCTAAGTGTTTGGTGTGTGAGCAAATAAAAACTGAACATCACAGAACTGCTGGTCTACTTCAACCGTCACCAATCCCAGAATGGAAATGGCAAAACATTACCATGGATTTCGTGACTGCCCTTCCTCGTAGCACGAAAGGTAATAACGCGGTATAGGTTATTGTGGATCGACTCAGCAAATCGGCTCACTTTATTCCATTTCAAGTTGACCAATCTACAGAGACGTTAGCAAAGAAGTACATGGAGGTAAACATGAATCTAAAGTAAGATTTAACCTCAAAGTGTACTATATTTGATACCCATGAACGCATGCAGGACATCATGAGATTACATGGAGTACCTGTTTGTATCGTCTCCGATCGTGATACCAGATTCCGATCATAATTTTGGCAGAGTCTGCAAACTATCCTGGGAACGAGTCTGAATTTCAGCATGGCTTACCATCCATAAACGGACGGACAGTCCGAGCAAACAATTCAAATTCTGGAGGACATGCTAAGAACTTGTATGTTAGACTTTGGAGGTTCGTGGGAAGATCACCTACAACTTGTGGAGTCTTCATACAACAACAGCTATTAAGCAAGTATTGGAATGGCACCATTCCAGCACTCTACGGACGGAAGTGTCGTTCACCTCTAAATTGGGACGACGTTGGAGATCGTGAACTTTTAAGACCAGAGATGATCGTGGCAACTGTGCACATAGTTCGCACGATCAGGGAAAGAATGCGCATAGCTTAAGACCGACAGAAATATTGGGCAGATGCAAAGCGTCGACATCTGGAGTTCCAGTCTGGAGACTATGTTTTCTTAAAGATTTCTCCAAACAGAGAAGTGATCCATTTTGGCAAGAGGGATAAGCTCAGTCCGAGATATATAGGACCGTTCGATATTCTTATTCTTGAACGAGTCGGAGAAGTAGCATACCGTTTGACACTACCACCCTCATTGGAAGGAGTGCACAACGTGTTCCATATATCCCAGCTACGAAGATATGTGAGCGACCCCAGCCACATCCTTGATTACTCAAAGCTCACAGTCCAGACTGACCTGACTTGCGAGCAACAACCCATTAAGATCCTGGATCGAAAGGTGAAGACAATATGAAATAAGGAAGTAAACTTGGTCCGAGTGATGTGGAGAAAAGATTCGCCAGGAGAATCAATGTGGGAACGAGAAGAAGACATGCATGCAAGATACTCTCTCTTATTTGTAAATTATTCCCTATATAAATGTAAATTTCGATGACGAAATTTTTATAAGGAGGGTAGAATGTAACGACTCTGAATTTACTGTACGGAATTTTCCAGTTTAATGTATAGAAAATGAGTTATACAGCCTGAATTTGAGTTATAAGTAAATTTTGTTAAATAACAGTAAGAAGCCACTTGTAGCTCATTGGTAAATCCCTTGCACTGCTATGATGTAGCTCCTGTGTTCGATCCCCATTAGATACGTAATTTTTTCTGATTTTTCTTTTTAACTTTTTGGAAGCCCAAAAGTTTACACGTGCAATACACAGAAAAATGAAAAGTCAAAAAAAATCAAACATGTAGAAAATGGAGTAAACACTGAGATGTACGCGTGGCACAAATCTAGAGCCCCTATGCCCTATATTGACCGGCGGAATGTGCATATCGGCCGGCACCGACGGTTGAACCGAGCCCAATGAGGCCCAGGCTCTGCACACTTAACTCTTCCCCTATCCCTAACTCCTCTGCACTGTTTGATTTCCCTGCAATCAAACAGAGACCCTTCATTTCACAATTTATCACAATTTTAATGCATTTTAATTCACCATTTTAATTCTCAAATCCTAATTCTCCACTATAAATACACCCCACAGTTTGGCTCAGCATCATTCTGAAATTTCTAGCCAAGACTCTCAAAAAATTTCTAAGTACAAGTGGAGTAAAGAGGAGTTAGCAATCAGTCAACTTCCGGCGAAGAATCGAAGCTATTCCGAAGCTCCCGCGATACCACGAAGATCAACTCTCCTTCTTCTATCTCTTCTTAACATAACCAAGTAGTAAGTCCCTCTCAATCTCTTTATTCCATCATTGAAATCCCATTTCAAAACTTATATCGGTAAGTGGAGTTAATACCGATATCTATTTCTAAACCCTTGAAATTTACCTTTTTCCTATATATTGTTCATCCAAATTCTTACACAATACTTGTAATCTTAATTATAAATGTTTTGAATAAATTTTAACCTGGAATTCCATGCAAAATAACTTTAATTTAAGTTTTTCATTTAAATACCATGAACTTTAAATATCATTTTTTTGTTTTGTTAAAACAATACCTTTTGGAAAACTTCACGGGATAATGACCTACCCCACATGCACACATAGTTCGATAGCACGATACCTTTTTTACGTGAATTTTTGTAACAAAGATATTATTACAAGAAAATACCACTTACTATAAAAACCGGATTTCTTTTAAACGGTGTTTTAAATTCCTTTGCGATTATACCTCTACAACCCTTTTTAGAAGACCTGCTAATGGATGGTGTGGATTATCGCACATCCTTGGGCTAATAGAGCGAGATGCAGATCTCCTCACGGAGCATTCGGTCTCGAAAGGTTTTAAATACGGTTTTTAAGAAAAACGCATTTTTCCAATTAAATAAAATTTAATTTTTAATAATTATATAAAAATTATAAATCCATATATTTTCAAAATATAATAAACTTACATTTTTTTAAATGAAAGAATTACAAGTTTTATTAAAATACAATCAAGATACCAACAAAATACAAGTTTTACAATAAAATACCATGAATTTTCCAAACTAAGCAATTATCACTAAAATACCTCAAATTCTTAAAATCCATATCCATGAAAACCCTAAATAATATAAATAAATTCTCGAGGTTTATTTTAAAATTTTATTAAAAATATTTTTCATAAAACCCCCTCGAGTTATATAAAACAATATTTAAAGACTTTAGTAAATATAGATTTAAGTGGGATCAATTCTCTTGAGCCTCAGGTAGCCGGAGAAAGTGAATGCTTGCCTATTTAAGGTCGACAACATAACGGATATCAATGATAATTGTCTTGAAAAAAGACACAAATCCTGTCGTCCATGTGCAGCAGTTACCGATGACTCCCGAAGTTAATTCAAGACCTAAATTAGTTTACAAGTGTCTGACTCAAGTCTGAGTCTATCTCAAACCTGAATCTAAACTCAAGTCTGAGTCTATCTAGACCTGAATTTAAAATCAAACCTGAATACTTGAACATGAACATGAATACTTGAATTCAAATATCAATACCAAATATGAATACTTGACTTGACTGAACCATGGTTATGACTTGACATTACTTGAATACATAATTATATCCCGAACCTGATTACTTGAACAATTTGTATCTATGGTCTTGGCAAGACTTGTAAACATAACCTATACAATAGATTGGTATGGAACGTATTAACGTGGCACGAGATTGTCACTTAAAAGACATCTACATGAACTCTCGTGCCGTTGTCCCATAGGTTTTGACGATGCCTTGTCCTACATGTTATCGTAGTCCACGGGGTAAGGTGGACTCCTTTCGTATACACAAATACCTTCTTTACCAAGCTACAAAGAACCATGTTAGAACAACAATCATATACCTGTACAATTTACCAGTTCAATTCTCATTACTTGTTATATTCCATTCATTCTTTTGGGACATACCGAGCGTTAGTTCACTGACAACATTCCTGTCTTTTCTTTCTTTGGAATGTTCGTCAGGAAGACCAGACTCTCAGGAGATCGAGCCTAACTAGGAGGACTTGGACCAACTCACTGCCTAGCCGGACTTCTAGCTCTCCTTATTTTTATTTTCAGTTTGTATGCCACTGTTTAAGCATTATTTATATTATTGTATCTATTCATTTTCAAACAGTTGTATATAAAGTGAATGTAAATAAAAGTTATTGTTTATATTTTTATATCACTTGTCATTCTTATGCATTTTATATATATTGCTTAATTACGCTTAACGTATTTATTTCTTAATAAATACGTTGGGGCCCGTCATGTCACCGATTCCGTACACTGGGAAGCGGGGCGTGACATCATCTCTCCCGGAATAAGGGGTTGATATCGCGTTGTGTTCGGTTGGCCATCACCATAAATTCCTGGTCAGGGTGGATGAGATTTGTCGATAGGAGATCAGTAGTTTCTCTGTGGGTGATGAACTTGACACCGACATGACTTATCGGGTTATTAGGGGTCTGACGTTATCCATGCCGTAGACCCGGTATGCGACACTCTGAAACGAAGAGACCGGATTGTATAATGACTGTCACTTATAAGCTCAGTAGGGGTTCGGATGAGCTTGCTTGTCGATTTTCCTTTTGTAACACCCTAGTACTTTTATACTATATATTTGGGTATTTCAAATCTTGCGGTAAAATTCTTTACTGTTGTTGTTATTGGGTTGCGAATGATGCAATTAGTAGCTGTGATTATTATCCGATCCGACCCGCATATTTGAAACCCAATATGGTTCGAGATTATATCAAATATTTACTAATACAGTGTATCCTTGAGAATTGGTATTACATATATAATATATTTTAGACTCTACATATCTTTTTATAATAATATAATATTCTTTTCTTATTTAGTCTTGCATGGCAAAGTACCCCATATGTGGTGGTTGCACCCATATATCATGTTCATATCCTAAGAGTTAGACAGACAGATAATTGGATCGCTACATATATTTACGTAGATTTTATTTGGGGGTATACGTTTTTAATTATAGACATTTGCATCATGGTTTAAATCTTTACATATATTCTATATATTTAAAAACTAGATTATTTAAAGGGATACGGGTAATATTTAGAGAGATCCGGTATTATCTATAAAATTATAATTATAATTATATATATATATATTATATTTTTTTATAACTAATATATAAAATAGTTATATATATAATATATATTTAATTTTTTATAAAAACTCTCGACTCTGTCTCTGTCTTTCTCTCACTCACTCACTCTCTCGATCGATCGATATATATATATATATATATATATATATATATATAGAGAGAGAGAGAGAGAGAGAGAGAGTAATGGAGGAAAAATGCCATAGGAGGGAATTTCCTCCTATGGCGTCGAAAAAATACAATCTCTATCTTGTTTTTCGACGATCGGCACTCATCATCTTCATCGTTATCATCTAAGATATGGGTACACCAAATTTCATTTGATTCTACAACCTTTTTACCTTTGAATTAGTGGGTTCAAAATTAACGGTTTACCGACAATAAAACTTTTTACATTGCTAAATCAACGGTGAAAAAGTTATAGAATCACATGAAATTTGGCGTACCCACATTTTAGATGATAACGATGAAGATAATGGATTCCGATCGTCGGAAAACACGATGGAGGGCATATTTTTTCGACGTCATAGGAGGAAATTCCCTCCTATGGCCTCTTTCCTCCATTATTCTCTCTCTCTCTCTCTCTCTCTCTCTCTCTCTCTCTATATATATATATATATATATATAATGAGAGAGAGAGGGTGGTAGGGACGGAGTGAGAGAAAGACAGAGACAGAGTCGAGAGTTTTTATAAAAAAATTAAATATTATATACATACATACATACATATATATATAACCCTCTCCCTCTCTCTCCTCCCTCGTTTTCTTTCTTGTCTTCTCGCCAACCCCAAACCCTAACCCACGCCTCGTCATCCCCTCTTGTCATCGTCCCCCCTCTCATCGTCATCCCCACTTCCTTGTCCTCCCCCTGCTTCGCCATCACCTTCTCCTCCTCCTCTCCTGAACACCACCCAAGCCCAATACCCCAAGCCAAAACCCACCTTCAACCCCTTCGTCTCCGACCTCTTCGCCGGAACCCGATCACCACCCTCACCCTCCATCACCTCCTCGTCTCGTCGGCAACCCCAGAGCACTCACACACCACCACGACCGTACCTTCTTCTCATCCCCGATCACTTTCAACCCTCACGGCCATGACACCTCGTCGCCATCGGCCTCCCCGTCACTTCGCCGCCACCATCTCTTATGTCCTCGCCTACCTCCAGAACACCAGCAACCCCGCCATCACCTACTTCTTCTTTTCTTCTTCTTCTTTCTTTCCTTCTCTTTTCCGATCGACTTCGCCGGAGTTGCGCACGTCACCGACGATCCTTACGACCCAATCACCGTCTTCGTCTAGCCCAGTTACCACGTCACGCAGTTGCTCAGCCAGGTCAAGTCCTGCGTACGTGAGTTTTGCATCGTGGCGTTATTCAACGTCGGAACGTGATATCCGTATCTCGTCGTGAGATTCGATCGGGCAAGTTTTAAAATTGCAACATGCTACTTTATTTATATTTATATGATTAATGATAGTATGCGTGTTTTATTATTCAGCAAATAGTATCGATTTACGGTTTTAGATTATCAGAATGTGTCCGTATCGATAAGGGTTTATCTAATTGCATGCCGGATCATCACAATATTATTATAATACTATACCAGTTCAGTATTTGATCTAGATTGTCATATACTTGAAAACAGACGTAAAATGGTTATTACAGATAGATACATATGCATCCTGACGTTAGTTGTGTTTACCGTATTTTAGATATTGGTTACAGTTTTACGTTTGGTATCTATTCTGATTAAAATATATTGCATGACATGTTCACGAACCATTACCAGACTTGTTACTTGGATCTTTTACTAATACCGACAATCCTAATTTATTGTATTGTCTACATAGACAAGACTTGTATCTGCTTGATCCTGTGTTGGCATTATGTAACAACCCTAAACTTAATGTACATTTTTTTCAAAAATACAGAAAGGGGTATTTTTCCCTGAGCACAAGTTATAAGTTTGTTTTGCTTTTTAATAATAAGAAAGAGCTTGTAGTTTACTGGTAAGATCTTACACTGCTGAACCAAAGCACCAGAGTTTAAATCCCATTAGCCACATTATTTTTTAATTAGTTTTCTTTTAAATTTTTAGAAGCCCAAGAGTTTACACGTGCATAACTCGTAAAAACCAAAAGCCACATATAAAACAAACGAGTTCAGGGGGTAGACCAACAGACAAGGGACACGTGGCATGTGAAACTTGGCATGGCTCGGTTGACTCGGGCTGGCGGCGCAGCTGACTCGGCCGGCGGCGCCGGGTCAACCCGGCCAAAACCGATTCTTCCCTTCTTGAAAACTGTGCCTTTTTGCCTTCCCATAACCCCTGTACAGTTTATTTTACTTGTACATTTACAGAGTCAATAAAAACATCTATTTACTCTATTTTTAATATATCTTTTCACACCCTTTCATCTACCCTAAACCCTAAATTTTCCTATAAATACCACTCCAATTCACACTCCCCTCACTCACAAACTCTATCTAAACACTCAAGAAAATTCTCTAGAACTTTTGTGTACAAGTGGAGTTAGCGAAGGGCGAAACTCCGACGGATTTCCGACGACGACCTTAGGAGCTTCCGGCGACGAAACGACGCACCGGCACCTCCTAACACTCCCTCTTCCTCTTCTCTAATCTAGAATACAGTAATTCTCTCCTCCATCTTCTCTTTTCTATTCTGAAAACTCGTATTTCTAAAACCCAACGGAAGCGGAGTTAATCTGACTTCCAATTCGGTTTTTTTTAAGAAGTTCCAATTTTCTTAAATACAACAATACCAAACTTGCACATCATGACCATTAAAAATTAACAAAACGTATTGAATAAGTTTCATAGCAAAAGAATTCATATTGTAATTTTTATCGCACTTTTTCAGAAAAATACCATATAGTTTAGTTTTGACATAAAATATCATCACCCTTACTATACCTTTAGATAGTTCACGAGATAATGACCTATCTTTTCACAACACTCATATGTAATATAGTACGATGATATTGGGAAATATAGATTTGGGAAAATATAATATTACACAAAACTACCTCTGACTTATAAAAACCGTTTTCTACAAGATTATGTATTTTTTAACAAATCTTTGCAAAGCGCCGCTACAACCCATTTTAGGAAATCCGTTCAGGATGGTACGGATTATCGCACATTCTTAGGCTTAGTAGTGCGAGATGCAAACCTCCGCAAGAAGCATACGGTCTCGAAAGATTTAAAAATACAAATATCTTTAAAAAAATGAGATTTCTAGAAAAAAATAATAAATTTAATTATTTTATAAATATATATATATATATATATGTATTATCAAAATATCTATTTTTGATATAGTATAAATATTCCAACTTTTCTAAATAAAAAAGAATCATTTTATATGAAAATACCGTGCAATTCCATACAAATTCAATACATTACAAATAAATACCATATATTATGAAAAATAGGTTTTATTCACTAGAAATGTCACAATGATAAAATATACATCAATGAAAACTCTAAAGATGATAATAAAATACTTGAGGTGTATTTTGAAAATTATACAAAATTATTTTTACATAAAACCCCCTCAAGTTATACTAAATTACAATAAGAACCCTAGTAAATATAAGTTTAAGCGGGACCAGTCTCTTGAGCCTCAGGGAGTCGGAGATATGGGTGCTTACCTATTTAAGGTAGACAACTTAACAAACGGTATTATCAATACAGTAACCGTCTTTGAAAAAGACATAAATCCTGCCGTCCATGTGCAGCGGTTACCGATAACACCAAAACCTAATTCAGGACTTCAATTTCTTTTCTAATTGTTCTGACTTAGACTGCGTCTCATTATAAATAATCTGACTTGAATATGATTCAAGTACAAACTACAATTCAATATGAATCCATGAATCTATATAATCAATATATTCAATCTATTCAATCTGTATTGACTGAACCGAACCATGGATATACTTCCATCTACATGATTCTCCAATTATATCCATTTATTGATATCATGGTTTCGGCAATTCATCCATCTATATAATTCAATTATAAGACAATACAATACAAACAATACAATTAAGACATCGTGGGGTTTATAAGGGGTAGATTGGTACGGAAAGTCTTAGAAGTAGCATAAGACTGCAACCATTAAGACACCTAACCTGTATTCCATTGCCTTTGTACCGTGGCTAAACGGTTCCTTGTACTTTCCGTCCACCTTAGTCTCTGGACTACTGAGACTCCTCTCGTATACACTGGCCTCTTCTGTACCAAGCTATAAATATCAGCATTAACAATATAATACAATTTTAAAAGTTACATTCTCTCTCTGTCTATTCTACTTCTCCCTTATGTTTGGGACTTACCGAACGATTGTTCGTTGACGAAATTCCTTCTCTTTCTTCTTTGGAATGTTGTTAGGTGATTCGGACCTTCAGGAGATCGAGCCCACCAGTGAGGACTTGGATCAGCTAGCTTTCGACCCGGAACTCTAGATATTTGTACATTTCATTTCAGTATTTTCCATTTCTGTTATGCCACTGTTTAGGTATTGCTTTCCATTCCATGTATTTACTTTTCAGATGCATTGTACAAAAAAATGTTAATAAATAGGGTTGTTGTTCATTACATTTGTCTCTTGTGTATATTTCTTTTATATTGCTTAGTTACGCTTAACGTATTTACTCATAAGTAAATACGTAGCGGCCAGTCCCGTCCTCTGCCCGTATACTGGGAAGCAGGGCGTGACACATTACATTCATATCATCAGTACTCGACTTGAACACAGAACCTGGGGGTAAGGGAAAATCAATAATGAAACCCGACTTGTAACTCAACAATTCGATACTTACAGATACTGATCAGTCTATACGGGTTTGGCCAGCCCCTGAATGATACTGCTGACATCATTCGTCTGTACATGATACATGTTTTTACTGCTTAGCTGCACGTCTCGGATTCAGCCCCGAAAGTCTTGACTGTGGTCCCAGGCACGCACGGGATATTATTGAGTTACATCGATAATTCTATTAAATTGATTGTAAAGACTTGTAGAATAGATAACCTATAAGCAGAGACTTTAGGATATACATTATATACATATAGCTCACTGTTTTATACCTGTGTTTATTATTTATACTCATATTTAATCATATAATCCTATCCTGATTATTACTATTATTTTGATATTATGACGCGCCGACGTCTGGATTTTGCATGACCCAGTTCCTCTGACATTATTGCAGGCAGATCATGAGTATTTTAGCAAGCAAGCCGAACAATGAGAAGCTAGATGTTTAGTTTTAGAGATGCTTGATTTATTTTATTTCCGTAGTTTCATTTTATCTTTGTGAGCCCATAAAGGACGTGTTTCAGATATTATTTATTGGATCTTAATTCGTTTCCGCTATATGCATTTCTTGATCTTATCTACTATGGCAGATGGACATGTGTTAGCTAGATTTTATTTTACCGTTCTTGATATCTGATTGACAGCCGTAATGTGACTATGGAAGAATTATTCCTAACTATAGGTAGTATGGTTAGCTCTGTCACGTGCCATATTTTCGTATCTTGGGAAGCAAGACGTGGCACTTTTCGACAGATATCTGGATAACCGTTATGTACAGCTAGTGCCACTGACGTGCTTGTGGGTTATGGATTGGATCCAGTAACTCACTGTCAGCGTATTGTCGAGTCTTTAAAGTCCCAAACAGAGGTTTTTCCGACTCTAGCAATATGATGTAGATGTGCGTATTGGATACATACCAGAATTCGATTAAACAAGTGTATTGGATGCACGTATATTAATCGAACATTTAATAATACTAGCCAGTCTTTTGGAAAGAAGGATATTAAATCAAGTATTGATTTAATATATTAATACATATATTAGATATATGTATTTACTAGTATTACGTCACTTAGTACTTTTTATCTCATTTTTTGCATAATTATACAAATGGAAATATATAGAAATATATATATATATATATATATATATATATATATATCATTTTTTTTCCTTTCTCTTTTGTAACCATCATGTTGACTTGATGGGTAAGGATACACACCCATCCATTTTGGATGGACAAGTAGAGGAAAAAGATGAGAGGGGTTATATAAGAGTGTACTCTCATATTATTTTCATAAGACTCTCATTTTTTTCCCTCTCATCTTCTTCCTCATTTTTGTTCTCTAAGTTTCTCTCCTGAATAAAGAGATTGGAAAAGGAATTAGGGCGAGAAAAAGAAAGATTGATAGATATCTACATCTCTTCGTTCATTAGCTTGACAAACTAGTAAACCAAGTTACCTCACCAAAGGATTGACCTTAAAGTGAAGTTGGAACTAAAGTTGGGTTTTCTCAAGTGGATCCGTTTTTGACAAGGAAGGTCTTCACCAAGCTTTATTCTCTATAACCTAGAAGACTAGCTAGAGTTCAATTTCATCCTAAAAGTATAGGAAGATACTTCAAGGTTGTAATTGCTAAACTCTATTTGTTGTGCTCTCTTTTCTTTTCAAGTTCACCTCTTTAGTTGATCACTTGGTGTTTGAAAGTCCATGCTCTCTTGAAATTTTGAAAATGAGATTCCACCATGTTTTAAAAGATTTGCTAAGGTGCATGAACTCTATCACTTCCGACTGGTGAACGGCTGGCGACTAACATCCGATCGGCGGACAACCGATGGCGGCTGGTGAGGGAGGTCGTCAAGCGACGAGGGAGGCCGACGGCGGATGACGAATGGTCATGGCGTGTATCGTGTTGGCTGAGCATATTTCATGGTAATTTAGGATAGACATATATTTTTGAGGAAATGGAGTCATTTGATTAACACGGTAATCCAATATTCCCGGGAATATTTGTCACACCTAAACAAGTAAGGTAATATTTTATGGGAATTTAGGATTACTCCCTAAATTACCCCCTACCAAGCGCACCCTAAGAAACAACATCTATGTTCTTAGTTATAATAGTTTAGTGCAATCCTAAGCAGAAAGTTACGTGGATGGCCCCAAGGATTTTTTAGGTTTTAACCAATTGAATTTTTTCGGACACTGGCCCGTAAGCCCTAACCTATGTAAACAACACACACAAGACACCCACACCCACGCACACGGGAGACCCACAAATTTGCCCCGAAAATTTGTGGCCACTTGACCTTCTGAGATTTCTATTATTCGAATCCCGCATTCTCACACCCACGCACACATCACACACGCGGATCCAGAGGACTCATGAATTTACTCCAAAATTTTTTGGCCGTTTCTCCTCCTCCTGTGGTTTCAATTCCGCACTATCTTCAACATAGGGCGTACACAAACCAACTAAACTATTGATCACTGGTTAAACCAATTGATTTGTCTGCCCTAATCATGCATATCACAATCACTTGCTTCTCAAACATACAATTTCCCAGGCAAATCTTATTTGACAACCAACGAGCCAATGTCTATAATGCCCGCATTATGCTGTCAATCTAAATTAAGTTTGATGCCCCAAATCTAGCATTAGGCAATTTGGTGTAATTCTATAATTTCTGAATTAGTGCTCCAATTGATAAATTTTGCTGTATTCCTTAGAATATTGGCTGAAATATGAAAACACAAATTTCCAGTCTCCATATTTCTTTTTAAAATCATAGAAATTATAATAAAATGGAAATCTTACAAATCAACAACCATATGGAAGAGATAGCCAGACATATTTTGTTCTGGGGTAAATTGTCAAAAAGCTCATGACCCAATCCGGAGTTGTCTAAAAACCCTTGGTATTTTCAAAATGGTTTGGAAGGGACTACTGTTCAAAATCTTTGTGAAAAACCCGTGAGCCATATTTCATTTAGGTTTTCTATTTAGTCTTAAATACACCAACAAAATACCTTGTATTCACTTTTAAATGAAATTACAAAAATATCCCTCCTCTCTACCTAAAGCTCCGATCCTTCTTCTTCATCCGCCGCTCCTCCTCTACTCATCCATCGTTGCTCCTTCCTTCCTCTCTCTTCTTTGCCATTACTTCGCCACACATTCTCTCGTTCCTTCGCTTATCCTCCATTTCTTTTTTTCCTCCGCCGCACTAAGGTGGTTTTGATGGAGAAAAAGATGACAGTGCTTAGATATAGACAACATTTTAGATATAACATGCAACTGCTTAGATATTACATACAGTATTTAGATATTACCGGAAGATGCTTAAGTATTGCAGGATGTTACATGAAAAAATCCTTAGGCTTTTAGTGGGAAATGAGTATATTTGGCAAAATTAGTTTTTTTAGATAATATATATATATATATATATATATATATATATATATATGAGATTAATGGAGGAAAGAGGCCATAGGATGGGATTTCCTCCTATGGCGTGGAAAAAATACAACCTCCATCATTTTTTCCGACGATCGGCACCCATCATCATCATCGTTATCATCTAAGATGTGCGTACACCAAATTTCATGTGATTCCACTACTTTTTCACCGTTGATTTAGTGGGTTCAAAATTAACGGTTTACCGACAATAGAACTTTTTACATTGCTAAGTCAACGGTAAAAAAGTTGTAGAATCACATGAAATTTGGTGTACCCACATCTTAGATGATCACAATGAAGATGATGGGAGCCGATCGTCGAAAAAATTGGTGGAGATAGTATTTTTTCCACGCCATAGGAGGAAATTTCCTCCTATGGCCTCTTTTCTCCATTATTCTCTCTCTCTCTCTCTCTCTCTCTCTATATATATATATATATATATATATATATAGAAAGAGAGAGAGATTGAGAGAGAGAGAGAGAGGCGGCGGCCCCTTTTTTAGAAAGGGTCTCTCGTCTCAAACACACATATCTTCAATATTTTTCACCGATCCAAACCAGCCATCTTAATCTACATATTATAAAACCCATATATAAAAGAAATATCGAAATTTAAAGATCTCTAACGCATTCATCAAATGAATAGAAAAATTAACAGCTTATCGGTATATGAAAAATTACAATCACTTGATGGACATGCTAAAGACCCTGAAATCTCAAGATTTTTTGTAAATAAGGATGTCATAATACGTAAATTAAATTGAACGGTCTGGATCGGTGAAATACATAGGGCAGGTGGGTGTTGAGGCTCAAAAAGGGGCCTCCACCTCATACCCCTTTTTCTCTGTGTGTGGAAGTAAAAATGAAAACAGTATAGATATTACAGACAAATTTGTAAATATTACATGCAAGTCTTTAGATATTACATGCAAATCTTCATATATTACAAGCAAGTCGTTTGTACAGTAGCTACCATGTATAGCCTGTCAAAGCACATGGACAAAATCATTATTGGGATATACAAAATTATAAATGATCAAAGATATAGCAGGAGGTTTAATTGGGCGCAGTTTTTCTTTAACAAGAGCACAAGGCCCAGGGATTTTTTGACGCGCTGATGTTGGCCGAGGGCTTTTTAATAATTTACCTTTTTTCTTTCTCAGTTGACAACACACGTGGACTCGGGAACTTGCCCCGCAAGCTTTCAAAGTATAGCCACTTTCTTTCATAAGGATCAAATTCTCCCTAGAAAAAATGGCTTACCAACCGAGCTATTTCTCTAGGAACGAAAATGGCATACCTATTGAGCTATGCTCACCGGTTGGCAGAAATCATTTTGATGTCAAAGAAACCAGTATCGAAATTTTGATACACCTAACTCAAATAAAATTTCATCTTTAAGAAAAATGGTTTTTCCTCAACGCAAAGTAAGAAGAATAGATTTCAATTGGCAAGACTTGAAAACTCTTTAACATGTATTTCACTCTTCGTTTTTCCTTTCTATTTTTGTGTTGAAAACGCCTCAAAGAGCATGAACTTCTTTTTACGTTTTCATCCTCAGTAGCAGGGGGGGGGAAACAAAAGCTTTGGACTTTCTATATGAACTTCTTTTCATTAACATAAGTGAATGTTGACACCAGTGACAAACGTGGTGAAACCACAATAGCAATGTTAACGGCGGCATGCACGAAATACTAGCAGTGATGAGGGTAATGATCACGGTCGCGACAACAATTGCAATAGCAAAGCGTTGTGCTGTCCTAAAGTTGATGTTGATCCCCGGATAGTTGTGGTAGGCCATCCCAAAGTTGATGTTGATGCAGGGCTAGGCCAACAGCAAGACCCATTGATCGCCTTTTTAACACCCAAAACCAGATTATTAAATGAAATTACATGCCGCTGATACATTCTTCTATAAAATCCTAGTTTTCACTGGCAAGTAATATAAACAAACAGTAAATCTTTACTCGTAAATTTCGCTCCATTTTTAATGTAACTAGTCAGATGAAGCATTTCAATTCTTTCGCCTTACACCGTGCTTATTTGTTCAGCTAGGATCCCTTTGAATACCGTCTGGCTCTAACTCGGTGATCATATTTAACTGCGATCATAACAGTTCATGCAAATGTTAAGTTAGATGAAGGATGAAAGAAAATGGGTCATTGAATTACATGATGGAAACAAAATGGGCCAAATTCAGATGAGCACTGATATTCATGACATAGAAATACAGTAGAAAATGCCCAAACTCAATACCTATTATCCAATCTACATCACAACATGAAAAATACATTGAAAAAGTTTTTGATGGTGACGATTAAAGATTAGCAAGTAATTGGGGCTAAATCATGGAAATGAGAAATTGCATGGGATCTAACATGATATAAAAAAACAAATGCATCAGATTCCAGTAATTTGTTATGTTCGATTTAATCCAAGAATTGATGGATATCCAATAAAAATATTATTTTACGAATATCCCCAAGAGGTAAAAAAGGAAGGGGGTGGGGGAGGTCCTTGTATGGTTACTTCATGGTACATACAATGTGTCAGAACAATAAAGAACCTAAAATCTCACCTGCAAACACAGGCGAGGAAAAACTCAACCATGCACGAGGCATGAACATAGCTGTTGAGGCATCAGACTTTCATGCACATTCATACAATAAAGGTCCGATGATTAAACAAATGCATGAAAAATCAATCAAAAGAAGTAAAGCCTAAAGCAATGGCTGCATACCTCATCTCCTTCCTCTTGACAAGTCTCATTCTCTCCACATCAGCGACCCATGAAACCCCGCCAACAGAAGAAATCATCACCATGATGCAAGAGATGCAACGGGCAAGCTATTTCACCTTCGTTACTCTCCTCAACATGGTTCAAGGTAAAATACCGAGAAATACCACTACTTTCTTAATGCCAAGCGACCGAGCTCTATCAAAAACCTCAATCCCGGAGAACAAAACCATAGCTTTCATTTTAAGGCACTCGATCCCGTCCACACTTCTATTTGACGACCTGTTGCGTCTGCCAACAGGAACTTCAATTCCAACTCACGAACAAAATTTTTTGCTCAAAATAGTAAATGCGGGTAAGAAAGGATTTTACCTCAATAATGTTAAGGTTGTGAGCGCGAATATTTGTACTGCTGGCTCTTTGTTTAGGTGCCATGGAATTTATGGAGTTTTGAATATGACTGAGGAAAATGACAATAGTGAGACAAAATGTACGGCTGCAGTCGAGCCAGCTCCAGCTCCATCTCAGCCAGACCCACCGCCATCAGGTTTGGTTCCGGTGGCGAGCCCGGGTCCCGCACCGGATGAAACAAAAGATGGGTCAAGGAAAGCCAGCTCTTCAGATAGGATTTGTCACAGATTGTTTACCACAATAGTTCTGTGTGCGGTAGTGTTAGTGATGAGGTTTCATTTCTAGAATTTTAGGAGATTTATCATGATTCGGATATATGTTTTTTTAGTGATTATTTTATTTCAAAGCATAATCAAAGACAGCGACCAGCATGAAGATTTCGATTTTAGAAAAGGATTTCTGTGAATGTTGTCGGGCAATTAATATTATTTTATAAATATTGAGATTTACATACCTCTGATTGTCTTCAATTACCTAATCGACAATCTTGGGCTCGGCACCTGATCCTGTGTAACAAAATATGAAAGTTGGAATGGGATTAATTAACAGAACTGCATGACAACCCTCCTATTGAATTAATACACTTGTTCAGATTCAAGAAACTTAGAATAACAATGTTAAATTAAAAAGAAAATTATAATGAGAAAAAAAGAAAATAATAATTGTGGGAAGAGCTCGTGTATACCTGAAAGGGCAATCGGAAACACTCATAGCATGAATGCGCCAAATAACCAACATCTTTTGCATTCACGGCCCTTTAACATTTGATATAAATTTAATACAAACCTTGGCACCCATAATCTTACAGAAATGATTTATACTTAAATTTCATTATGGAAGGACTTGTATAAAGTGAGCGACAGCATTCCAATAAATTGACTATGATACGTAAGAGTACAGCATTGCATATTCTCCTAAGCATGCAAAAACTCGATCTTTTATTGTGCAAAGCATGTACGATTAAAAAATGTACCTTCAACTATATCATAGACAAATCAGCCACTAATTGTAAATTACATTACTTGTATCACAAAGAGATACAAATTACATCAAACACACAGACAACAAGAAACTAGCATTATTTCTAGCAAGCAATAAGCATGTCCTGCTTGGACTTACTGTTAAAAGACCAGTCAAGGCAGTAACTGAACCTGGAATTAACTTTTGTAAAGACATTATACTACCTAGTGACAATTAACTTTAGTAAACTATAATCCATAACATACTATGCAATGTGAGTGGGCCTATATATAGCCAGGTTTTAATGACCACCACCCCCTGCTGTATTAATTTGTGTTGCTTGCCCATCAAAGGAATGTCGGCCATTTCAGTCGACTTTCGAATCTTCATCGCTCCTAGGCTTATCTCCAAGTTTCTCCTGCAAAAGTAGCATAAATCATTAATATTCATGAGTAATGGCCATAGAAACATATCAATTAAAGGGGGGTTTCCCTTATATATCACCCCCAAAACTCGACTATTTCCATATATCATCCCATAAACTTCATATTTGCATATATCAACTCCAAAACCAATTAGTTATTCAAAAATCAAGAATAACTGAGAATATTATGGAACAGTTGCATTGTAACTGTTTGATATTCGGATAGAGTAATAGCAAATGAGCATTTTCGCTTTCCAATGGTAAAAATTAGCATGAATAATTTGCTCTACAAGAAGAAACAAGTAGTTTTGTTTTCAAAGCGTTGCAGATTAAGAATTTAAAACTAGATGTGAATAATGTAGTCATAAAATCAGGTTAAATTAATAACATACGAACGATAATGTGGCTTATTTGAATAATGGTATGGTATGGGAGGTGGCATATGGACATAGCAACTTTGAGGGGTGCTATAAGGAACAAATAAGTTGTGGGACAATATATAAAAAAAGCCCCAAAAAGTAATGGGCAGGAGGGGAAAACAATTAACCTTTAGAGATATGTTCTGTGAAAGAAGTTGATCATACTCCTCCTTGATCTGGTTTAACTCTGCTCTTAGAGAAGCATTTTCCTCTTTCAACATGTCGACACGCTGAGCAAGCTCTTCACACTCGGCCTGAAACTTGCAACCAATTAATAAATTGTGGTGTACTATGGCCTTAACAGTTTAGGGATGGCTTTGAACATCTCCAATCAATCTCCAATCAGAAATAACTTATGAGATTTCTTGAATAATTTATAGGTCAATTGAACAAAACCCTATGTAATTTCCCCATACAATTATAACCCCTCAAGGGATTTATTACAGCAATAACCTCCTCTGTTAATCGACTGGAACCACAAAATACACTCAAATTTCGCCTTAAACAACAGAAGAAGAAAATCTGGAGTTAAATTAGACAATTGTTTGATTTTGATTTGATTTTTTTTTTTTGGAAATCAACCTCCTATGGGGATCAAACTTGCGTCCTCTCACATTGGAGAGGAAATTGGTACTAACTGAGCTAAAAGCCCAGTTGGTGACAATCGTTTGAGTTGTTTAGATTTGAATTTGAGTGTTTGTCATGAGCAAAGAGAGTGTTTACACTTGAACTAATAAATTATTTGAGGGGGTATAAGTGCTATATGGAATAAACTACAGGGGTTTTTGTGCAATTAACCCTAAATTATATACTCCATACCTGCTTGCGTAACCTGGATCGGCGAGCAGATTCCCTGTTAGACTGCTTTCTTTTCTGCCGTTTAAGCTCTCGCTCGTCCTGAATTACAAAACATGCATTGACAAGACCAAAAGTTAAGAGGGAACATCATCCAACTTAAATAGAGTCATAAATCAAGTGCAACATGCCTATTTGCAATATATTCAAGTTGCCATTTTCATAGTTTTGTTGGTACATTATGCAGGTACCTTAGATCCTACAAGAAAAGAGCTTGAAACTATGTGCAGGCCTTGTAGCATTAGGCCCTCATCACTTTTATTGATTGATCCTTACAAGGAAACGTTGTATGAAATTACTGATGTGACTGATAAACAATTTACTGTTACTAAATAAGTAAATATTAAATAATTTTAGTTTTAAATTTTAAAAATTCAGTTTTTCCACAGTAAATCAGGGTCCACAAATTGAATTCCACCAGGTGTAGAATTCCAAGAGTTACTGTATGTCAACATTTTTCAAATAAAAATATTCGCATACTTTACAAATTACAGCTTCGAACTAACTGATTTCAAATAAATATAATGACCTTACAAGTTATAACATTCTTCAATTTAGTACCATACATTGCTTTCAGCCTCAGTGAGGGCCCTTTTGGCTTTGTACACCTCTTCAGTGTATCACATAAAACAAAATATGACATTAAATTGAAAAACGCTGAGATGTCATGGTACTTTAAATAAACCCACAAAGTTCATGGTATCAACCTGCAAGTTATAAGCTATATGGTATATATCTGAAAAGCACCACAAGCAAAGGGTATTTTAGTGAAGTTTAGCCTAAATATACTAAGGCAAAACCTGCATCCATGGTTCTGATGAAGCGCCGGGAACCATAGCCACTCCAACGGCAGGTGCCGGCATGTTGGCATGTATGGGAGATACCGTCGACGGGGCTGTGGCGCCCGGGCCCCAGCAGTCCATCCCTATATTCAAGTTTGTGGCGGGGCCTGTAATGGAGGTCCCAGGCACACCAGCTGGCATAGGCATGATTGGCATGATTTGGTTCAATGGAAACCGAGATGGAGTACAGGCTACTCCGTTTTGCGCACCACGCGCATGAGTACCGTTTTGGGGTGCTTCTGCTTCAATAAAATGATAGGTTTAATGGTTAATATAAAAGGGACCAAGAATTACGATGCACATTTTCTTATCTTACCATCATAGGACTCTTGCCCATTAGATGTCTTTGGTTGAGAATCCTGAGCAACAACAAAAACGAATAATCTAGGCATAAGTTCGTCCTAGCAACTTAACTTGGAAAAGTTAATGGTCAAACAAGAGAAAATACTCAAATAGGCTGATTAGTTGGCATCCAGTCATCAGTTTGAAATTTTGGGTCTAAAAGTCATGTGCAACTTATGTATAAAAGAAATTGATATAGATCAGAAGAACCAATGTAACTTAAAAAGTCATCTACTACAATCATAGGCGATGGAACTAGAACGATGGTATTTGCCACTGAACATTAATTGCTTTCAAGTATAAACCATGTTTAGTATTTAATTGGCAAATGTGGAAAGACATGGAATAGTGCAAGAAAATTGAATATCTGTTGCTAGAAAGTTCTGTGAATAGCAAAATGCAACTCTATAGTATGGAATAGCGCTAGAAGATGGAATGCTTCTGGAGTTCTGGTTACAAAGTTTGGTCACCCTATGGGTGTTTTCTGTCAGAGTAGTGCTGAGTATGAAGCACAGCTCTACGAAATATTTGACAAATTTTTATACACAGCTCTCAATCTGAATATAAAGTAAAGTAGACCGGGGAGAGTCTATAAGAATGGGAGATTCTGTGGTTTAACCAAATGTTAATCTACACAGCAAAATAATCAAGTATAGTGGACCTCACATTTTGCGAATTGGCATCACTTCCTTCACTTGAATCTTCGCTTCCGCTTTCGCCGCTACAAAAATCACATTTATGGTATAAGCAGTAATACAAGTTGCATATATGGTTACCAACAGGAAAAGTCAAAAAGGCTCATATAAGCATGACATCGTACCTATGAGAAAAGCCCCCATTCGCTGATGCCCCTGATGTTTTGCCAGGATCATTGTTGTTCTTGCCCGTGATCATATTCAAACTGCCCAAACTTCCTTTTGAGCTCTTGAGGGGGTTTCTTTCTTTGCCGTCAGGTGATTTTCCATCCCCTTCAACACCAGTTGGGGTTGTTCCCTATGAAAAAGAGTAAATATTAAACTCATTTTATCCATGAATAGGCTGGTAATGAACAAACCATTCTATACAAGAAAACTCACATAGGCCTCAGGATTGCTAATTGGGGAAGGCATTGCATAAGGACTAAATGAGTGTGAACCCTGTTCAAAGTAACATATAATATATCAAATGCTAGTGTTATTGTGAGGAAATAGAGCATAAACTGTCACTGTAGTTGCACACTACAATGACGTTGACGTAGCAATGTTCTATTGGATGATAGCTATTATTTTAAGTGATATGACATCTTGATCATATTAAATATTAGATTCACTTTATGCCGCATCACACTATTTCAAAAGCAACACCAAATGAGGTATTGTCATGCCAGCTCGATTGTAGGGTGCACCCTACAGCGACACTTTAGGCCCCAACAACGAAAAAAGAACAAACATCTCGGGCACATAAGATTTGAGGTTTGGCTTGGTATAAGGATATACAGGCGGCATAGACGGATGAGCATAAACGCCATGAGGATACATGACATATGGAGGTGGAGGTGTCCCATATGGAGGCATGATGGGCTGCAAACAAAAGAAATACTCATGAATAACAACAGAAATTAAATGCTACAATTTTGATGGTCCAACATTAAAAAATCAACTTTGCATCTAAAGCCGAATTAACTCCCTTTTCTGAATATTCCATTTTTTGCCTCTCCATTGTCCGTTACGTTGAAGTTGTATGTCACCTCAAGATAACAACATGAAAAATACCCGCCAAACACAGTACTACATCGATCATAAACCCTAAGAATAAACACTTTAGTTTTTTCGATGACAGTTACATATTATTTCTTCTAACAGCCGTAAAAATTCTCTAACAAGAAAAGAAATAGCAAAAGGTAAATCTAATTGGGGGCTCATTTTTTCAGTTCTAAATAAGGGGCAACCAAGCAACTAGAAATAAGCCACTAAAATCGTTAACCTGCATCTAAGCATATCATTTCACAATTAATCCAGTCATCGCTTCAAAGAAACAACTAGACCAACTAGGCAACAATTTCTCCAAAATCAAGTCCTGTCCATTTTCAGTCGAGCTATCACCAACCAAATCAACCATGAACACGAATATAAATCAATTACTGTTGCAGATAAAATGCACCTGAGTTCCCCACATGTAAGGATGAGCCGGGGAACCTGATGCCACGGGCGAAGGAAAGAACCCATGTGGTGGAATTGGCGAATACGCCTATATCCAATTCAATTTCACACAAATTTATCAGTTTCCTCTACTAAAATAAGCCTAAACCTAATAAATTCAACAACATCTTTTGATAATAAGAACAAAGTACCTGAAAACTAGACCAATCAGGGTAGGCCGGGGCAGCCGGCGCTGAACTAGTCGCCGGAGGTTGCTCCTAAATAAACGAAACACGGTAAAGATCCAAACTTTTCTGTCAAAAATCGAAATTGAACAGCTCAAATTTACGAAACTGCCATCACGGGAACAAGATCCTATCATACCTGAGCTGCAGCTGATGCTTTCGGAGCTTTCGGAGCTGCTTCGTTATCGCTGCTTCCCATTATCAGACCCTAATTCTCCTCTCAATTCATAATCCGATCCAAAAACCTAAAATTAAGCACTGAACTCAAAACGCTAACCCTAATCAACACGAAAAAAGAGGGGAAAGGGAAAGATTACGTGAAATGAAGGGAGGAACGTTGCGAATTCAATTTGATTTTTTGGAAGATCTAAGTGAAACTTACATGAGAAAGGCACAAACTCTTTGCTGAGTGATGGAACCCTAGATGGAGAGCGAAAGCGAAATCGAAATTAATGGAGGGGGGAAATGGAAAAATGTTAGTGGGTTTTGGGAAACGGAAACAAAAGCTCTCGAGTCGGCAAAGAGAACGGAATCGTGAGCGAATCGTTTCCCCTTTCGTTAGGGCGTTGCACGTGGTATGACATTGTTTCTAGTGTCCTGCACGTGCAATGCACGGGATATGGAATAAAAAGATAATTTGATATACATTAAGGATTCTATTCAAAACGGTCGAAGGAAACATATGAAAGTAAAAGTTGTGACATCTAACTTTTATTTGTAGAGTCGGATTTGGAGACACTGCTATTATTTCCTTCAGATCAAAAAATACCAAACATGCGGGTCTCTCCGTTTTGCCCATACTTTCATCCTTGAAGTCCCTAGAGTCTATCTTAATTCTTAGATTATTAATTATGGCTCGGCTTTTGAACAAGCGATGATGGCAAGGACGGCTTACCATCCGGTCTTCATGACTTAAAATTTACAATCTTTGTTTTCGATCATCACACTTGAAACACTAAATCATTCAAACAAAACATTTTTATTACATGAAGCCAAAGTTTAATCATGCAATTCCAGGCTATACAGTAAGGGCATCAATACTTTTCTATTTGCCAATTTGTCATAGAAATGTTCAGACAAACTCCCACCATCTCTATAATTACATCATACAGAAGAGCCCAGTTCACTAAAGAATATCGCTTTTATTCATGGACCTAAAACTTCTGCTATGGTTGTAGCGTCGTCTAAAACCCGAAAAATCAATCCGAGGAAATTCATGATCATGAGATGAAGAATCAAGCCACAGAGGACAAAATCAGCAAATGCTCGCTTCGATGATAAGTCCCGTAAATTGATGTTGGTTTTAGAAATCGACATGCAATATGGAAATTCTCTACGGATCGACATCGTGTTTACCATGAATTCCTTGTTCTCTTTGTTTGCTTTAATTCTGAGGCAAACTGCATTCAAGATGCATAGTCAATGTAATTTTTGGAGCCTGGAATCATCCAAAATATAAAGAATAAAAAGAAAAGGAAATATAAAAAAAAAAAAAAAAAATGCTCTTTGCCAGCAAGAACTGCAGTGGCGATACAGGGTAGGATGCGGGGGAGAAAATAATTGAACATAGAGATTACATGGACACATTAGGTATAAACCTTTAAACACATCGGACTATTGACAAATTTTTCGGTCAGCTGTTAATATGCTGTCGAGCCTCTTGTACAACACCCTAACTCATCATACCAATTCTCACCAAGTCATCCAGCGCTTCATATACAGCAATTACAACATCTCTTCGACACTTGAGAAATAAAAGCTTTAACACACCCGCATCCACATCATTCTATGATAATTCAAGTGTTGTTTGAGTTTAGACTGTTTCTGAGGGACCAGTTTGGATTGAGTTCGGTTGTTTCGGGTGACGGACAATCCAGTAAGTAAGAATCTGGATGTAGCATGCCAAAGAGAAACAACAGTCGTCCATGTTGAAAATTGATGCAAATTAAAGTCTAAGGTTAGGTGTCACCTTTTGACATACATGACATTGTTAGGTGGTGATAATGTTAAGTGATGACTTTGTTAGGTACTACTTTGACATGATATTGTTAGGTGGTGATAATGATAGGTGGTGACTTTGTTAGGTGCTACTTTTGACATGCATGATATTATTAGGTGATGACAATGTTAGGTAGTGACTTTTTTAGGTGCTACTTTTGACATGCGTGATATTGTTAGGCGGTGACAATGATAGGTGGTGATTTTGTTAGATGATGGCATTGTCCTAGGTGCTATAAAAGCATATCTTATGAGTGAGACATTTTGTATCCATCACAAGCATCATCACAAGAGACAAAGGCCAAGAGAAATTTGTATAGAGATGTTTGAGAGAAATCTCCTAGGATTGTTCTTGTTTGCAAACTTGATTCAAGTATAGTAACGTTTGCAGATTCTGCTCTGCCGGATACTAGCCATACGGTGGGTGAATCTCGTTAACAAATCTATTTTGTTTGTGAATGATTACTTTCTTATTCCTGCATTTTTAATTTATATTGTCTTTCGTCGTTTAATTGCGTGATTGTATTTTTGCGTGATTTGGGTTTTGTCGCGAGCACTGTTCCGTGGATCGACTCTCCCTCCCAACAACAGGTATCAAAGCAAGGCTAAGAGAACCTAGGGTTCTTCGATTCTATAATCTAGGTAACGGTGGGTAACGACGCTTGTGTTCTCTTCCCCACTTTCTTAGATTGTAGTTTTGAAGGCGTTGGTTCAGATCTAGGGGGAAGTCGAGTTTGCTGCGATACAGACGAAAGATGGTAGAGAATAAGATAAGAATCGAAAAATTCAATGGTCACAATTTTGGTTGGTGGCGCATGCAGTTGGAAGGTTGTCTATACCAAAAAGATCTATATCTTCCGTTGCTAGGAGAAAAGCCCGAGAAGATGACCGATGAGGAATGGAACCTTTTGGATAGGAAAGCCCTGACGACGATCGGATTGTCGTTGACTCCGCAGGTGGCCTTTAATATCTCATAGGAGAAAACAACTAAGATGTTAATGACGACGTTAGCGAAGTTATATGAGAAGCCATCGATATCAAATAAAATATTTTTGATGAAGAAACTTTTCAACATGAAGATGATAGAGAATAGTTCGGTGATAGAGCACCTGAATGAGTTCAACAGCGTGACAAGCCAACTTGAGTCCGTTTCAATCATCTTTGAAGACGAGATTCGAGCCCTACCGTTTCTATGTTCATTGCCAGAGAGTTGGAAGAACCCAGTGATGGCGGTTAGCAACTCTATCTCGGGGATTCTCACGTTTAATGATGCGGTAAGCTGCATATTAAACGATGAGATGCGGAGAAAGCCCGTGAGTGGGAGTTCTGGAACTTATGCACTTTCGGTGGAGAATCGTGGCAGAACAATGGAAAGGGGAAAGTGGAAAAAGAGCAAGCCTAAAAGCCGGGGTAAATCTCAAGGAAAAATCCAAGACGCCTGTTGGAATTGCGGAAAGAAGGGCCACAGAAGAAGTGAATGTAAGCTTCCGAAGAAAGGCTCAGATGAGAAGACGGATGAAAAGGAAGCGAATGTGGTGTCTACACAAGAACAAGGGGAACAAGGTCTTTGTCTATCAGCGAGCGAGAACACAAAGACGGATATTTGGTTCCTAAATTCTGGGGCTTCTTTTCATTGCACTTCGGGCAAACATCACTTTAGCGAGTATGTTCAGGGAGACCTTGGACATGTGACGGTGGGAAACGGTCAATCGTGTAAGATCGTTGGAAAAGAGACGATCATCTTGCAACCGTCAGGAGGTGGTCAAATCAAATTGAAGAATGCTCGTCATATTCCAGATTTGGAGAAAAGCTTGATTTCCACAAGTCAGCCAGACAACGAAGGGTTTATTACAACGTTTGGGAATTCTCAATGGAAGATTTCTAAAGGGTCGTTGGTGGTCACAAGGGACAAGCTGAGCGGTTCGTTGTACTTATTCAATGGGAGCAGCGGAGGCTAGCTGCATTGACGGCCAGTTCGGAGAAAGATTCGGAGACTTCGTTGTGGCATAAAAGATTGGGGCACCTCATGGAGAAGAACATGAAAATTCTTCAAGCTAAGGGGGTTCTTTCGGGGCTGAAAAAGGTAGAGTTGGGACTTTGCGAGAGCTGCATTTGTGAGAGGCAAAGCGCGCTCAGTTTTCAAATTGGAGGCGTACCGAAAAAGACCAAGAAACTGGAGATGGTGCATACGGACGTGTGGGGTCCGGCCTCGGTGGAGTCTTATGGAGGAAATCGGTACTTCGTGACGTTCATCGATGATACAAGTCGGAAGACATGGGTGTACGCAATGAAGAAAAAGTCCGATGTGTTTGGCATCTTCAAACACTGGATTGATCAGGTGGAGAACCAAACGGGGATGAAGGTTAAATGCCTAAAGTCCAATAATGGCGGGGAATACCGCACCCAAGAGTTCGAGAAGTTTTGCTCGCAAAAGGGTATTCGTTGGTTGAAGACGGTACCTGGGACGCCACAGTAAAATGGTATCGCTGAAAGGATGAACAGAACGATTCTAGAGCGAGTGCGAAGGATGACCTTGGATGCGAATCTGCCAAAATTCTTATGGGCTGCGTGGTCGATGCTGCTATGTATCTGATCAACAGAAACCCGACGAGTGCGCTTGATGGAGGCATTCCAGAAGAAATTTGGTCGGGTAAACCGGTCAACTATTCGCCCCTTAAAGTTTTTAGCTGTATTGCATATTCTTTGATTGATAAGGCAGAAAGGAGTAAGCTTGACTCCAAATCTAAGAAATATGCTTTCATCGGGTATGGTGGAGACGAGTTCGGATATCGGCTTTGGGATTTCATAAGTAAGAAAGTAATACGAAGCCGGAACGTTGTCTTTGATGAGCAGCACTTATATAGAGAAGAAAAGTAAGACAAAGATGGTGCTGTATCTGAGTTCGTGGAGTTAGACGGAACTCAAGAGAACAATCAGGTGCCCACAAGTGGGGATCAAAACATGAAAGAAGCTGCAGTGCAGGATCAGACTCAAGAACATGATGGTGACCATGTTCAGCAACCAGATGTGCCAGTTCTGAGGAGATATGCGAGAGAAAGGAGGCTACCTGAAAGACTTGTGACCGACTTCATTTTGCATACGGATTCGGGAGAGCCTGAATCCCTTGAAGAGGCGACACAAGATGGTACTAGTAAGCAGTGGGAACGAGCTATGGACGAGGAGATGGATTTTTTGAAGAAGAACCGCACGTGGGACCTAGTGAAGCTATCAAGGGTCGAAAAGTGTTGCTGAATAGATGGGTGTACAGGATAAAAGATGAGGCCGATGGTGTGAAGCAGTACAAGGCTCGCTTGGTAGTCAAGAGATATGCACAAAAGTAAGGAATTGACTATCAAGAGATATTTTCCCCTTTAGTGAAAATGATATCAATTCGGGTGATCCTTAGTATTGTGGCGGTAGAGGATCTGCACTTGGAGCAGCTTGATGTGAAGACCGCGTTCCTTTATGGAGATTTGGTGGAGGAGATCTATATGATACAGCCACCGGGATACGAGGTGAAGGGAAAAGAAACTATGGTGTGTAGACTGCGAAAGAGTTTGTACGGCCTTAAGTAAGCTCCAAGACAGTGGTATCTCAAATTCGATCAGTTCATGCTAGAGACGGGATTTGTGCGTGGTGAGTCAGATCACTGTGTCTATATTCAGACTTTTGGGGATGGAGACTATATCATTCTATCACTCTATGTAGATGATATGTTGGTAGCGGGTCCGAATTTCGAGAAAATTCAAAGTCTGAAGAAGATGATGGCTGAAAAGTTTTCCATGAAAGATTTGGGAGCGGCCAAACAAATTTTGGGCATGAAGATCATTCGAGATAAGAAGCAACGGAAGCTGTGGTTATCGCAAAGCGACTATATTGAGAAGGTTTTGAAGCGGTTCAACATGGACAAGTCAAAACCGGTGAGTACGCCTTTAGCAAAACATTTCAAATTCATGAAGAAGTTTTGCCCGACAACTTAAGAGCAGAAAGACGAGATGGCAAGAGTGCCTTATGCTTCTGCGGTGGGGAGTTTAATGTATGCAATGGTGAGTACGAGACCAGATATTGCACATGCAGTGGGAGTTGCGAGCCGGTATATGCAAAACCCGGTGAAGGAGCATTGGAATGCGGTGAAGTGGATTTTGAGGTATCTTAAGGGTACGTCTAGTCACTGCTTATGTTTCGGGGGTGACTCTCTAAAAGTGTAAGGTTACGTTGATGCAGACTACTAGGGTGATCGAGATAGTGGGAAGAGCACAACATGATACGTATTTACAGTTGGAGGAACAGTGGTGAGTTGGGTATCTCAACTGCAAAAAATGGTAGTATTGTCCACTACGGAGGCTGAGTACGTGGTGATCACGGAAGCCAGCAAAGAGATGATATGGTTATAAGGGTTACTCGAAGAGTTAAGTAAGAAGCAAGACTTCAATACCTTGTGGAGCGACAGGCAAAGTGCAATACATTTGACGAAGAATGCAGCATATCATTCTCGGACGAAGCATATCAAAGTGCGATACCATTTCATACGCATAGCGTTGGAAGATGGTGAGTTGACACTGCAAAGGATCGCGGGAGAAAAGAATCCGGCGGATATGTTCACCAAAATAGCAGACAGAGATAAGCTGGATCTCTGTTGCAGGTTGGTGAATCTCTCCATGAAAATTTGATGAGAAGAGAGCAGCAGCAGAATCGTGTGAAATTTACCAGTGCTGAGAATCAAGCCAAAAAAATTACTCCAAGCGGGACAATGTCGAGATTGTGATGAATTTGCATCAAGGTGGAGCTTGTTGAAAATTGATGCAAATTAAAGTCTAAGGTTAGGTGCCACCTTTTGAAATGCATGACATTGTTAGGTGGTGATAATGTTAGGTGATGACTTTGTTAGGTACTACTTTGACATGATATTGTTAGGTGGTGACAATGATAGGTGGCGATTTTGTTAGGTGCTATTTTTGACATGCATGATATTGTTAGGTGATGACAATGTTAGGTGGTGACTTTGTTAGGTGCTACTTTTGACATGCATGACATTGTTAGGTAGTGACAATAATAGGTGGTGATATTGTTAGATGGTGACATTGTCCTAGATGCTATAAAAGCACATCTTATGAGTGAGGCATTTTGTATCCATCACAAGCATCATCACAAGAGGCAAAGATCGAGAGAGATTTGAGAGAAATCTCCTAGGGTTGTTCTTGTTTGCAAACTTGATTGAAGTATAGTAGACGTTTGCAGATTCCGCTCTACCGGGAACTAGCCATACGGTGGGTGAACCTCGTTAACAAATCTATCTTGTTTGTGATTGATTACTACTTCTTATTCCTGCATTTTTAATAGGTGGTGACTTTGTTAGGTGCTACTTTTGACATGCATGATATTGTTAGGTGATGACAATGTTAGGTGGTGACTTTGTTAGATGCTACTTCTGACATGCATGACATTGTTAAGTAGTGACAATAATAGGTAGTGATTTTGTTAGATGGTGACATTGTCCTAGATGCTATAAAAGCACATCTTATGAGTGAGGTGTAGGGTGTTTTCGTCACCCCATTGAGATGGGAATACGCGCGCGCTTGTCAGGCGTACTACAGATTCCCCCTGTCTAGGGTAGGCCGGGGTTTATTGATTGTGGGGATCCGAATCTCCGGCAGCCGCGGACTAAGCTGCCGTTAATTACCCCTCGCCTTTGGGACGAGGGAACCTCCGATTAACGGGTTAAACTGGTCATGCGAACTCAATGTGCAGTGTACGTGTGTTGTGTTTTGAAAGGATGGTTTGGATATATTGGGAGCCACGCAGAGTTTTTACGGGGGTCCCGCTACCCGGATAGCGGGCTGGGGGTCAAGGGGGCTAGCAGCCCCCTTGCGGGGTGCCCCATTAGAAATTTTTTTCTAACAGGGACAGTGTCGTGGAGCATGTGTATGTGTGAATATGTATACATATATATATATATATATGTATATATGTATATATATAAAAGAAAGAAAGGGGGAAAAGGCATCCAAAGGATGTGGGGGGACAGCACCTTGGGCGCTGTGCGCCTAGGTGCTGTGCGCTCAGGCGCTAGAGTGCCACGTGTCGACACGTGGGCGCTCTGCACTGGGCGCTTGAGCGCAAGCGCGCCACGTGTCGGCACGTAGGCGCTTTGCGCTTGAGCGCCTGCGCTGGAGCGCAAGCGCACCACGTGTCGGCACAGGGGAGACTTGCGCTCGAACGCTTGCGCTTGGGCGCAAGCGCGCCACGTGTCGGCACCAGGAGGACTTGCGCTCGAGCGCTTGCGCTTGAACGCAAGCGCGCCACGTGTCGGCACCGGGACGACTTGCGCTCGGGCACTTGCTCTTGAGCGCAAGCGCGCCACGTGCCGGCACGTGGGCGACTTGCCACGTGTCGGCACGTGGGCGACTTGCGCTCGGGCGCTCTGCGCTTGAGCGCAAGCGCGCCACGTGTCGGCACGTGGGCGCTCTGCGCTTGAGCGCCGGCGAGAAAAAGTGGCTTTTAGCCTAAGAAACAGAAGCTATGCTTCAGAAAGGAAATATTTGTTATGTATATATGTATGGAGTTAAACTCCTGGGATGTTTTGAAGCTGATGAAGGGGGTTCTTCTTCTTCCTTCTGTTGTTTGGCCGGATCTTGAAGATCAAGAAATAGGAGATTTTAAAAATCACTCCTTTTTGAGATCTGATGGGAGATCTGAGTTCCCCTTTGTGGGTTTTGTGGTGGAAAACTACTTAGTTTTGGAAAATAAAGAGTAAAACTCTTGATTTAATTCAAAAGAATTGAGAAGGTTTAGAACCTTGGAGAAGGAGCAGGAGGCACAAAGAACCCTAGTTTTTGGGGGAATGAAAAAGTATATGTCTTTTTATTCATCATGTTGCCTTATATAGGTTTACATATTTACATATAGCCCCTTGGGCTTTACAAAAATGGCATTTTAGCCATCCCATGGCTCATGTGCTATTTCATTTTTGCACATAAGCCATGGGCTTACAAAATATTGGCTTTATGCCCATTTTGTTTTCATTCATGCATAAACAATTACATAAAAATTATTTATTACATGATTTTGTTGTTGGCATGGGGAGGCTGGCCGCGGGCTCGACTTGGGCATGTGCCCGCTTGACCTATGCTTGGACCCACCTAGCTTGGGGGTTGACCTTGACTATGACTCGGTCAACAGGGATGTAAATTTTAACCCCAACAAATTGCCCCCCATCAATAAATGCACACAGCATATATGGGTCGTGTGCATGAAATTGATGGATCTTCTTTTGCATGGAGGCGACTTGCTTTGGTTCCCACTTTTTGGGATGCACTGCCTTTTTTACGACATGGACGGTCGACGCTTGACGTGTCTCCGAGACAGAGTGTCCGTGGTAGACGTTTCCCTTTCCCGGAGCGATCCGGTTCCTGCTTTGTAGGAAGCCTGCACTGCCCTTTTTGCGATATGGACGGTCGACGCTTGACGCGTCTCCGAGACGGAGTGTCCGTGGTAGACGTTTCCCTGACCCGGAGTGATTTGGTTCCCGATTTGTGGGGAGCCTGCACTGCCCGTTTTACGACGTGGACGGTCGACGCTTGACGCGTCTCCGAGACGGAGTGTCTGCTTGACGTTTCCCCGTTACAGAGTGTCTGTTGTCGATGTGCCCCCGGCACGGAGTGTCTGGTTGACGTTTCCCCGAGGCAGAGTATCGGCTGGTTGACGTATCCCCGAGACGGAGTGTCTGTTTGACGTTTCCCCGGCACGGGGTGTCGCTGTTGGACGTTTCCCTGATGCGGAGTGTCTGTGTTGGACGTTTCCCCGATACAGAGTGTCGCTGGTTGACGTGTCCCCGGCACGGAGTGTCGCTGATCGACTTTTCTACTTTTCCCTGATGCGGAGTGTCCGTGTTGGACGTTTCCCCGATGCAGAGTGTCGCTGGTTGACTTTTCCCCGACACGGAGTGTCGCTGATGGACTTTTCCCCGGCGCGGAGTGTCGGGTTGACTTTTCCCTGGCACGGAGTGTCGCTGGTTGACTTTTTCCCGGCACGGAGTGTCGCTGATGGAATTTTCCCCGGCGCGGAGTGTCGCTGATGGACTTTTCCCCGGCGCGGAGTGTCGGGTTGACTTTTCCCCGGCACGGAGTGTCGCTGATGGACTTTTCCCCGGCGCGGAGTGTCGGGTTGACTTTTCCCCGGCACGGAGTGTCGCTGATGGACTTTTCCCCGGCGCGGAGTGTCGCGGGTTGACTTTTCCCCGGCACGGAGTGTCGCTGATCGACTTTTCCCCGGCGCGGAGTGTCGGGTTGACTTTTCCCCGGCACGGAGTGTCGCTGATGGACTTTTCCCCGGCGCGGAGTGTCGCTGGTTGACTTTTACCCGGCACGGAGTGTCGCTGATGGACTTTTCCCCGGTGCGGAGTGTCGCTGGTTGACTTTTCCCCGGCACGGAGTGTCGCTGATCGACTTTTCCCCGGCGCGGAGTGTCGGGTTGACTTTTCCCCGGCACAGAGTGTCGCTGATGGACTTTTCCCCGGCGCAGAGTATCTGGTTGACTTTTACCCGGCACGGAGTGTCGCTGATGGACTTTTCCCCGGCGCGGAGTGTCGGGTCGACTTTTCCCCGGCACGGAGTGTCGCTGATCGACTTTTTCCCGGAGCGGAGTGTCGGGTCGACTTTTCCCCGGCACGGAGTGTCGCTGATCGACTTTTCCCCGGAGCGGAGTGTCGGGTCGACTTTTCCCCGGCACGGAGTGTCGCTGATGGACTTTTCCCCGGCGCGGAGTGTCGGGTTGACTTGATTCCGAGGCGGAGCATGATTCCGGCAGGGAAGGTAGATATCCCGAGGTAAAGCATGATTTCGGCACGGGGTAAATTCTGGGACGGAGCATGATTCCGCCATAGAGGTTGGTTTGATTTGATTTGGGTTGACATCAGTATCGCTACACTGGAATATGGTACCAGGAGTGAATCATCATCTGTCTTGAGAGGATTTGGGAATTGGTTTTCTGTCGGCATCTGAATTGCTGCACTGGAATAATGCCAGGAGCAACTCATCATTTGCCCCGGGAGGATTTGGGGATTTTTTTTTGTCGGCATCTGCATTGCTGCACTGGAATGATGCCAGGAGCAACTCATCATTTGCCACGGGAGGATTTGGATTTGGTTAGTTTGGCATCTGCATTGCTGCACTGGAATAATGCCAGGAGCAACTCATCATTTGCCCCGAGAGGATTTGGGAATTGGTTTTCTGTCGGCATCTGAATTGCAGCACTGGAATAATGCCAGGAGCAACTCATCATTTGCCCCGGAAGGATTTGGGGATTTTTTTTGTCGGCATCTGCATTGCTGCACTGGAATGATGCCAGGAGCAACTCATCATTTGCCACGGGAGGATTTGGATTTGGTTGGTTTGGCATCTGCATTGCTGCACTGGAATAATGCCAGGAGCAACTCATCATTTGCCCCGAGAGGATTTGGGATTTGGTTGGTTTGGCATCTGCATTGCTGCACTGGAATAATGCCAGGAGCAACTCATCATTTGCCCCGAGAGGATTTGGGAATTGGTGGCTTAGAAGACAGGTTTAGATCCCTATCACCTAAGGCTTTTCCATTTTGTGAGCCATAAGGGTCTCACAAAGCATTTTCTCTCTACGGGTCATGAGGATCCCGCAGGTGTATTTTCTCCTTAGGAGTCGTGGGGACTCCTAAGTGTGTTGCTCCTTTGTGAGTCGTAGGGATCTCACGCGGGAATTTTCTCCTCACAAAGTCGAGAGGACTTTGCGAGTGCATTTCATTTCTTTTTTTTTTTACGAGTTTGCGCCCTTTCGGGTTTTCACAAACTTGCCGGCAGTCCTGCTGTTTTTACTCACGGAGCCCTTTCGGGTTTTCATCCGTGCCCGTTTTTCTTGTGGACATACCGTTCTTCTTTTTTTTTCTTTTTTTTTCTTTTTTTTTTGGAGAGATCGGGATTGTTTTACGCCCGTGGATTGTATACGGTTTTGCAGGATACATGATCCAGACCGTAGGGCCAGAAAAATTTCAGGACTTTGTTGGCGTCTGCATTGCTGCACTGGAATGTGGTACCAGGAGCGACTCATCATTCGCTGTTGGGGTATGGGATTTATAATTTGGTTGGCGTCTGCATCGCTGCACTGGAATGTGGTACCAGGAGCGACTCATCATTCGCCATTGGGGGTTGGGGAGCGATGGCGTAGGAGACAGGTTTAGATCCCTGTCACCTAAGACTTTTCAATTTTATGGGCCGTGAGGGTCCCATAAAAGCATTTTCTCCCTGCGAGTCGTAAGGATCCCGCGGGTGTATTTTCTCCTTAGGAGTCGTGAGGACTCCTAAGTGTGTTTTTCCTTTGTGACTCGTAAGGATCCCACAAAGGTTTGTTCTCCTCATGTATCGTGAGGACACATGAGTGGATTTCCCTCGTTCCCAGTTTAATGACTTAGAGGTCGACTGTTTCCAGTTTAACGACGTGGTGGTCATCTGTTTCCAGTTTAAAGACGTAGAGGTCATCTGTCTCCAGTTTAACGACGTAGAGGTCATCCGTTTCCAGTTTAACGACTTAGGGGTCTATTGTGCCCAGTTTAACGACTTAGCGGTCATCTGTTTCCAGTTTAAAGACTTGGAGGTCTGCTGTTTCCAGTTTAAAGACTTAGAGGTCGTCTGTTTCCAGTTTAAAGACTTAGGGGTCGTCTGTTTCCAGTTTAAAGACTTAGGGGTCGTCTGCTTCCAGTTTTAAAGACGTGGAGGTCTATCTATTTCTAGTTTAACGACGTAGAGGTCGTCTGTCTCCAGTTTAACGACGTAGAGGTCGTCTGTTTCCAGTTTAAAGACTTAGAGGTCTATTTCCAGTTTAACGACGTAGAGGTCATCTGTTTCCAGTTTAACGACGTAGAGGTCGTCTGTCTCCAGTTTAACGACGTAGAGGTCATCTGTTTCCAGTTTAACGACTTAGGGGTCTATTGTGCCCAGTTTAACGACTTAGCGGTCATCTGTTTCCAGTTTAAAGACTTAGAGGTCTGCTGTTTCCAGTTTAAAGACTTAGAGGTCGTCTGTTTCCAGTTTAAAGACTTAGGGGTCGTCTGCTTCCAGTTTTAAAGACGTGGAGGTCTATCTATTTCCAGTTTAACGACGTAGAGGTCGTCTGTTTCCAGTTTAACGACGTAGAGGTCGTCTGTTTCCAGTTTAAAGACTTAGAGGTCTATTTCCAGTTTAACGACGTAGAGGTCGTTTGTCTCCAGTTTAACGACGTAGAGGTCATCTGTTTCCAGTTTAACGACTTAGAGGTCTTCTGTTTCCAGTTTAACGACTTAGAGGTCTTCTGTTTCCAGTTTAAAGACGTAGAGGTCATCTGTTTCCAGTTTAACGACATAGAGGTCATCTGTTTCCAGTTTAACGACTTGGAGGTCATCTGTTTCCAGTTTAAAGACTTAGAGGTCTATTGTGCCCAGTTTAACGACTTAGCGGTCATCTGTTTCCAGTTTAAAGACGTAGAGGTCATCTGTTTCCAGTTTAACGACGTAGAGGTCGTCTGTTTCCAGTTTAATGACTTGGTGGTCATCTGTTTCCAGTTTAACGACGTAGAGGTCGTCTGTTTCGAGTTTAACGACTTGGTGGTCATCTGTTTCCAGTTTAACGACGTAGAGGTCATCTGTCTCCAGTTTAACGACGTAGAGGTCATCTGTTTCCAGTTTAACGACTTGGAGGTCTGTTGATGGCGAGCTTGGAATTTTGGGGTGGGGACCGGCATCAGCGTTGTTAACACTGAAGCACATGTTCCAGGATACATGAGTGGGTCTTCCCAATGGAGCATAATCCCAAAGGCGGAGGCCAGACGCGTAACTGATGGTTGCGGTAGGGCATGGGTATGCTGAGGATTATTTGAGCCTGTGGATTGTATACAGCAGTCAATTTGGGGACTAGCCGTAGGGCCAAAAGAATTTTGAAAAATTGGATTTTTGTTGGCGTCTGCATCGCTGTACTGGAATATGGTACCAGGAGCAACTCGTCATTCGCCAGTTGTTTTGTTTTTCTTTTGTTGTTTTTTTTGTTTTGTTTTTTTTTGTTTTACCGCGATTGCTCTATCATTTCAGCTTTTCTTATCGCGAAGGTCGCGATTGCCCTATCATTTCGGCTTTTATTCGCGGTTGCCCCTCATTTCGGCTTTTATTTCATCATTATTTTACTCGCTGATTTTTATTGCGAGTTGCCCCATCATTTCAGCTTTTATTTTATTTCTTTTATTTACACATTTTTTGTTTATTTACATATATATATATATATATATATATATATATATATATATTTTTCATTCCCAGTTTAACGACTTAGAGGTCGATTGTTTCCAGTTTAATGACGTGGTGGTCAGCAGGTGTTCCCAGTTTAACGACGTGGTGGTCCTTTTTGCTTATCCCAGCTCCTTGAACTTTGATCTTGGCGGAGCTGTGTTGATGACCTAGCTCTGTGGCTTGCCGATACATCCGAGAATTGTGAGGTTTTTCCAAGCTTATATTGGTCCTCTGCCCAATCTTTGAAAATATAGCAGTCTTCGATGGTATGACCTACCACTCTATGATATGGGCAGTATATGGGATTGCCGGTCATGTTCATTTCCTGTGGCCTCTTTGGAACAGGCAATTGCAGACCGCTGTTCAGGGCGTCCATGAATATTTTGCGGACTTCATCCCTCCTGAAGGAGTATACCTTCTTCTTTCCCTCCATTGGAGTAGGTGCCTTTACTAATGCTGGTCCTTGAGGCACATGTCTGGGAGGATTAGGTTCCCGAAAGGTTTCGGTCTCCATTTGCATGAAATCGGCGATCGTAGCTTGACTGTTTGCTAACACGCCTTTAGACAGTTCTATCTCTCCCATCCTGTATTGCCTTTCGACTCAATCTTTGAAGACAAAGCAGTCCTCAGTGGCATGACCTATCACCCTGTGATAGGGGCAATATTCTGGGTCGTCGGTCATATTCGCTTCTTGCGGTCTCTTTGATTCTGGCAGTTGTAGACCGTTTCTTAGGGCGTCCCTGAATATCTTGTGGACCTTTTCCCTCTTGAAGGAATAGACCTTTTCCAGCTTCTCTTTCAGAGGCGATTCCCCCCCGGCGTATGTATCGTAGGGACTGGAGGCTGATTGCGGCCGTTTTTCGCGAAGGCGCTCCGCTTTTAGCTCGAAAGGGATATCAGTTGGCTGCCCTCGGGTATCAATCCCTGGCTCATGAGCCAAAATTTGATTTTGCTGTAATTGCAATCGGGCGACTTGGGTCGCGAGATCTGCCACGACGTTTGCCAGCTCGTCAACTTTGGAATAGACCTCGGCTATCTTCTCATCCCTGTCCTGAAATTGCCTTTGAAGCCATTGGAATAATGCTTGTTCTGTAGTTCCGGCTATGACAACCGGGTAATCTTTATTGCCTGAGCTCAATTCCGTAGGAACCACGGGCTCCTCTGGCTTATCGGTCTGAGCGGGCTCTTCGTCATTTAGATCGAGCCGATGCTGGGTAGCGTCAACCATATCATCACCATGGCTGTGAAGAAGAGGAGGGTTCGTTTCTTCATGTCCGGCCATGTAGACAGTGTGGATAACACACTCAGCCATTCGTTCATCACTGGCAGCTGGTTTTGCGGAGCGGTCCGGGCTTTGGAAATTCATAAATTTTAACATGGCCATAGCCCTAGCCCCTTTGTTGGCTCTATATCTAAGCCGCTTCTGCCTCAGCTTCTCTGCCTTGAGCGTCTGACAGGTTTCTGCTCTTCGGGAAGCCGCCACAGGCCGAGTGATGGGGAGCCTTGAGAAGACACCCAATTGAGCAGTGGTCAAGGGCACCGCTGGAGCTTGCTCGGGATGCCTTGTTTCTTTGCTGGTGTTGATGGCCTTGCCCCCAGCTGGGGCCGAGGAAAGTTGTTCAAACACCGACTTGCGTTTGTGTTGGGGCGCCCTCGCGACCACGACATTCGGCCTTTTCCCCTTTGAGACCGGTTTGTCTGTTACCGGAGCTTGAGGAGCTGGGACGGCGTTAGCTGACACGAACATAATAGAGCCAAATGGTAGCGGCTCCTCCTCCCATTGTCGCCCAAGACTGGCCGGAAGGACCGTCCTGAAGTCTATCTTCATTGTGTAGGAGACAGGAACTGTGCTGAGAGCTGAGTTCATCATCGGAGACATTGTTGGAAAGTGATTGCTTGAAAACTCCTGCATGAAAAAGCATTATTTTAGTATAAATATAGACATGCATAAAGATTGAGTTCGCACGAACGCTTAACCCGAAATATGGGAGGAGAGATTGGTCCCACCGGGCGTGCCAGAATCTGTAGGGTGTTTTTCGTCACCCCATTGAGATGGGAATACGCGCGCGCTTGTCAGGCGTACTACAGATTCCCCCTGCCTAGGGTAGGCCGGGGTTTATTGATTGTGGGGATCCGAATCTCCGGCAGCCGCGGACTAAGCTGCCGTTAATTACCCCTAGCCTTTGGGACGAGGGAACCTCCGATTAACGGGTTAAACTGGTCATGCGAACTCAATGTGCAGTGTACGTGTGTTGTGTTTTGAAAGGGTGGTTTGGATATATTGGGAGCCACGCAGAGTTTTTACGGGGGTCCCGCTACCCGGATAGCGGGCTGGGGGTCAAGGGGGCTAGCAGCCCCCTTGCGGGGTGCCCCGTTAGAAATTTTTTTCTAACAGGGACAGTGTCGTGGAGCACGTGTGTGTGTGAATATGTATACATATATATATATATATATGTATATATGTATATATATAAAAGAAAGAAAGGGGGAAAAGGCATCCAAAGGATGTGTGGGGGCAGCACCTTGGGCGCTGTGCGCCTAGGTGCTGTGCGCTCAGGCGCTAGAGTGCCACGTGTCGGCACGTGGGCGCTCTGCGCTTGAGCACTGGGCGCTTGAGCGCAAGCGCGCCACGTGTCGGCACGTAGGCGCTTTGCGCTTGAGCGCCTGCGCTGGAGCGCAAGCGCGCCACGTGTCGGCACAGGGGAGACTTGCGCTCGAGCGCTTGCGCTTGGACGCAAGCGCGCCACGTGTCGGCACCAGGGGGACTTGCGCTCGAGCGCTTGCGCTTGAACGCAAGCGCGCCACGTGTCGGCACCGGGACGACTTGCGCTCGGGCACTTGCGCTTGAGCGCAAGCGCGCCACGTGTCGGCACGTGGGCGACTTGCGCTCGGGCACTTGCGCTTGAGCGCAAGCACGCCACGTGTCGGCACGTGGGCGACTTGCGCTCGCAAGCACGCCACGTGTCGGCACGTGGGCGACTTGCGCTCGAGCGCTTGCGCCTGAGCGCAAGCGCGCCACGTGTCGGCACGGGGGCGACTTGCGCTCGGGCGCTTGCGCCTGAGCGCAAGCGCGCCACTTGTCGGCACGTGGGCTCTCTGCGCTTGAGCGCCGGCGAGAAAAAGTGGCTTTTAGCCTAAGAAACAGAAGCTATGCTTCAGAAAGGAAATATTTGTTATGTATATATGTATGGAGTTAAACTCCTGGGATGTTTTGAAGCTGATGAAGGGGGTTCTTCTTCTTCCTTCTGTTGTTTGGCCGGATCTTGAAGATCAAGAAATAGGAGATTTTAAAAATCACTCCTTTTTGAGATCTGATGGGAGATCTGAGTTCCCCTTTGTGGGTTTTGTGGTGGAAAACTACTTAGTTTTGGAAAATAAAGAGTAAAACTCTTGATTTAATTCAAAAGAATTGAGAAGGTTTAGAACCTTGGAGAAGGAGCAGGAGGCACAAAGAACCCTAGTTTTTGGGGGAATGAAAAAGTATATGTCTTTTTATTCATCATGTTGCCTTATATAGGTTTACATATTTACATATAGCCCCTTGGGCTTTACAAAAATGGCATTTTAGCCATCCCATGGCTCATGTGCTATTTTATTTTTGCACATAAGCCATGGGCTTACAAAATATTGGCTTTATGCCCATTTTGTTTTCATTCATGCATAAACAATTACATAAAAATTATTTATTACATGATTTTGTTGTTGGCATGGGGAGGCTGGCCGCGGGCTCGACTTGGGCATGGGCCCGCTTGACCTAGGCTTGGGCCCACCTAGCTTGGGGGTTGACCTTGACTTTGACTCGGTCAACAGGGGTGTAAATTTTTACCCCAACATAAGGAATTTTGTATCCATCACAAGCATCATCACAAGAGGCAAAGGTCGAGAGAGATTTGTATAGAGAGATTTGAGAGAAATCTCCTAGGGTTGTTCTTGTTTGCAAACTTGATTCAAGTATAGTAGACGTTTGCAGATTCCGCTCTGCCGGGAACTAGCCATACGGTGGGTGAATCTCGTTAACAAATCTATCTTGTTTGTGATTGATTACTTTCTTATTCCTGCATTTTTAATTTATATTGTCTTTCGTCGTTTAATTGCGTGATTGTATTTTTGCGTGATTTGGGTTTTGTCGCGAGCACTGTTCCGTGGATCGACTCTCCCTCCCAACAGTCCATAAACACTGTTTCCGCTGTGATGGGCAAGATTGCAAACAACAAGAAAACTCCAACGAATGGTTATGCTCCAATATTTCCCACAGCCCTCCAAACAAAGCAGGAAACTACGGTGCGCGTGGGATTGGAGTTATCCTCTTAACGAGAATCTGAAAGACAAAGGCACACGTGCATGTGCACTTTGGCTTTTCTACTCTGATCCTGCAACAACAATTTATTAGGCTTCAACAGCTTACTTGGGAGATTTAGTCGGATTTTTTCTGAGACGGGTTGGGGTGATAAAGTTCTCCATGTCTCGCATGAAACGAGCTAGGCAACGGATATAGTCAGGATGAAACTCGAGATTGCAGTATCCCCCAACTTTAACCTATACACCATTTCCATGATGCTAGCTCACCACGCCTGTCATCTGTGCTCTGCATGACTAAAACACAGCTACTTATCATTGATAGTCAAAGTTGTCAAATCGTGATATGCCTATATTGTTTTTCTTATATACCATATCGTGTATCGTAAATCGTATCATATATCGTAAGATATATTGTACGTTTGTGCAATGGCTAAGTAATTAAGCATATAACAGTCTATATTTCATAAAATATGATTAAATTAACAATATACTTCAACCACAGCTAATTATTGGGTATGTGATACCACAACAGATGGCCCTAGTGCAAGTGGGAGATTGTTAGTTATATGTATGCGCTAGAGGCCATTACTGTACATACGATGCATATTGTAATGGATGCTTGGACATATATAGGGAGGACTTTCTTGCTCGACATGATAGTATGCTATCTGGTTGTACTTTATCTTAACATGTACTCCGATTGTCTCTATGTTACATGTTGATAAAGCCCTTAGGATATGTACTCGACTACTGGGACTATGATGAGATCATACTAGTGGGGCCACGGTAGTCGACGAGTACATCCTATAACTGTTCCTAGTCGAGGGTGTATCGAGACAGGGCATCGATGCACCAGAGCAGACTAGCGTATACGCATCTTGACCCATATGATGGGCGATGGATGATCCCATATCCATCGGTGTTTGACATCAAGGATGATATACGGGTGCTCAGTAGAGACTGGGTATACTGGACGAACTCGCCGAGAACTCCCGGATGGTATTATACCTCACGTCAGATGGCAGTTCTCCGGTGACACTGGTACAGAGTAGTCTGTTGACCCGAGATCGTCATAGAGTCTTGTGTGATTCCCACTGTGCTTTGATTTCCATCATACCACGTCCAAGAGAGCGTGCAAAAAGGTGGCTTTTGGATACAGTCCCGAATCGTATGAAGGCAATGAGCGATAGGAGGGGATTCGTCTCTCCCGGTATAGGGAGTTGATGTTGTGCTGTGTTCGATTGGCTATAACTGGAAATCCCTGGCCAGGGTTGCTGAGATTTACTGGTAAGTGTTATCAGTAGTTTCTCGAACTGTTATAGACTTCATATCGACACGACTTATCAAACCACTGGGGTCTGACGTTTACCCCCCTAGGCGAGATATGCGACATATCAGACGACGAGACCGAACTGTACGGGAGTATTACTGATTGGATTCACAGGAGAATGTACAGGCTTGCTTGTTGATCTTCTGAGCGCTCAATACCTGGGTGGCTGTTACGTTTAGCTGACCGCTTGCAGCTTGTGAGTGTTTGATATGATCATCACCTACTGCCGGCGTATTGACGATTCTTTAGAGTCCTACACAGAGATTTCTTGGCTCAGACAAAACGGAGTAGGAGCACATATGTGATATGTGCAGGACCGAGGATAATGCGATATGTGATACCGTATTCTATTCTTACGATATTTGATATCAGCCGGGTCATCGGATCAAGTGTTGATTCGATGAATCGGTAAATGAGATATTAGTCGGTTATATGCGATATAGCCGGATTGTCGGATCAAGTGTTGATTCGATAATTTAATGTATAATAATATATATATGATATATTAAATTACATTAACTAATATTAGCTCACTAAAAGATTCTTTTTCTCACTCGGGTAATACATTGATATATATGCGATATATGTTAATTGTATTATTTTATTTTGTTACAATAAATATTATATATGTGATATATAATATTGTAACATGATATGGTTATTAATGCAACATATTTAGTGGAGATTAAATATGGTTAGTGTTTGATTTGGGTTAATCATTTCTAGATATTTCTAGAAGGTTTTCATTTTTGTTTTGGAAAAGATATTTTGCAAGATATTTCTTTAACTAAACCCTAACCCTTAACCCTAGTAAAATCTCTACAATGGTTACTTCTACAATGGTTGCATTTCTAACCTTATCAAGTCTATCATTATTCATCACAAAAGGATTAAGGCTTCTTCTTCTTCCTTCTTTTTTTCATGGAAAAAACTTTCTAGCTTTTTCTAAGCGATGATTATGTGTGAGAAAAAGATTATAAATGAGAGCAAAAATCCTACTTCATTATCCTTATCTATCCTTGCCCTTTAGATGAGAGTGTTCACTTCATTTAGTGGGTGTTAGCCTGTGTTAATGAAACTTCAAGGTAGATCATCTTTGTTATCGAAGATCGAAAGCAAGACTGCATCTTTCTCTTCGTGAAGTCTCTCGAGAGTCCGGAACACGATGATCGCAGCGAAGGGACCTCAATACGGAGCTTAAGAAGTGAAGGACCGGATCTATAAAGGTTGTAATCCCTCTTACTTAGTGTTAAAGAGTTTAACATGCTTGTTTTCGCCTAATCTCTAGTTTAAAGATCTCGTATCGGGTTGTTCGGCATGGCTAATTTTTAAATCGGGTATGGTTGATGCCTCGTAGACCCTTGTGCGTGTGCCTAGCAACCCTACACTAATAACTTAATATGATCCTCTACTATGTATCAAATCCTTTCATATCATATCGAATTGTAGGATTGAATTGTAAATCGTAGGATTAACAACTTGGGCTTTGATTTGTCTGTAATGATATCAAATATGATATTCTAGAGCCGATGAATACTAATATAAGGGGGATGAGTAACATGCACCAATATACGGATTTCAATTGCTAGAGGAGGTAGAGATGAAGGCTATGTTATATGTAATTAACTCATACTAAAAATAAGAAGGGTTACTTTCATATAACACCCTTCATGTATAGCTCATCAGCACTTGTCATTCCTCAATTGGTTTGATAGCGCATAGCACCTACGAAATCGGACTAGATATGACTTAGAGGAGAATTCGGTATGATTGCCGACTAGCTTGAAGGTGTAAATGTGCTAATGAAATTAAGGGGCGCTATATCTAAGAATGATGTCCTAAGCATTTGGTTCTCTTAACTGATTATTATTGGAATTTTACAACATATAGGCATTTGGATTTTACAATTGACGAGGTCACTATGGTCTTGGAATAATATATCTTGCGGGAAACTGAATATGAAATCAGCAATACGGAAAGATATATGTGCACAAGAGTAGGAAATGAGGATACATATGTAAAGCTATTTGATACTAGAGAAAAAGAATGGAAAAAGTCAAAATTATAAGAAACAATGCACCATTCAAAAACAAATTACCCCAAAATTCCTAAATGTCTTGAAGAAGTAGTGGGAATTTACAAGGCTTTAACATGGGGCTTTAGATTGGAGGCTGCTTAATTAGGTTTTTCTAAACATATGTTTACGTGATTTTCTGGGCAAAATACTAAATGATCTAGATTTTTATTCACTAACTGCAACGTACAATAGCTACACATCGATTGGAAAACTTTATTTTTATTCCGACATACAGTATAAATTTCTACAAGTTGAAATTTAGAACTAACAAGGATCACAAGAACCTGGCACTTCGCCTTTTTTATTTTGTTAATGTTCTGCATTGCAAAATCAATTAATCAGTATCTCAAGTACAAATATAAAAAATCCCATAGTTTATATATAAAAAAAAGCATGACATACATATAGATGTTGAAGTAGAAATGTCGAAGTAGAAAGTAGTATTCACATGGCAGAGCAAAAGAAGGCCCGACCAAATCACACTGTGAAGGACTGGTACCCTCAATCTAGACAACCATGATGCCAAATGCAACCATACAAGATAAGATCATCTCGACTAACTCCGTATTCGGATGGCAAGGATTAGTATACTGCTTCGATTTCCACGTTAAGTGTCTGATTTGCTTGGCTACATGAAACAAATTGGAAATATGTATATTAGAGTAAGTACTGTTAAGGGATAATTGCATAAAACACCCTTCATGTATATCTCATCAGGTACTTATCATCACTCAACTGGTTTATTCACACATAGCAGCTTGCCAGCTTTAGGGTCAGACCCGATATGACATAGATGAGGAAATTTGACCTAGTAGCTGACTCACATGCTAATAAATTAACTAAGCTGTTGAGGGGCGATAAGTGTTGGATGTGATATCGATGAGGAGTGTTATCTGTAATTAACCCAAGTATCAATGCAACCAACCAATAAGTAATATGAATGGTCAATTGTGTGAAACATCCGACATTTATCATCACTTAGCTGGTTTATTAGCACACAAGGCGGAAGTTAAACATACTAATTATAGAAAAATGAGTACAAGGACAGTAAAGGAACCTACCTTACGACTAGAAACCCCATAACAAGAATAGTCGTATCTGCAGATTGAAGAAATAGGCTAGTCAAATGTAAGGCCTGTATATACATACTGATATTAAAATGAAGTCTAGTTTTTTTTAATACACACACACACACACACACACACACACACACACCTTATCATTTTCAATCCTGCAACAATAAATCGGGAAAAATCTAATAGTGTCTTTCTTTGCCAATTCAAAAGGTACGTCACACCATACAATTTGAATTACGTTTCATGGCAACAATTAAATGAATTTAATTAGGTTCATGAATTGCTATTGCACACACCAATATCATATAGCAGGCAGGTTACGAGCCAATCTTGGATCTAAAATTTTAGAAATCAATCGATTGATTGGAAAATATATACAGAGCAGGATTCTATCTTCAGTGCAATGAACAAACACGTAAATGAATAGCTGGGTTACATGAACACTATAACAGCTTCATGAAGGAGAAGATGCTTCGATGTCAGTGATGGAATTTAAGGAGGGACTTTAAATGAAAAAGATAACTGTGTTGGATTTACCTGGTAATCCCTTTGCGACCGTGCAATGTATTTGACAATGTCCTTGGCTATAAATTGAAACGGAAAGAAAAATGCAAGCAATACGAAACAACTGTTTGAATGGCTTTCTCCATTATCAGCGTGCAAAATGTGAGGCTCTGAGTTCAATCCTATACCCGACAAATGTCAAGGTAAGATTTCTTGATATAAACAAGATCTTTTCAAATTTATTTTTATAAAAACGCAAGGTTGTGATCATTCCAATCCAAAAATTCAATGCTAAACAACCATTACTTTTTCTTTCTTTCAAGAAAGGGAAGCCTTTGTTAAATTGCCTCCATAATTTTTCTCACCCACCTCTACTTCTCTCTTATCAGGTCATAAATTTTTCAAGGGCTACTCGCTAGCGAACGTTTGGAAAGTGTACCGTAGGTGTTTATTTTTTATAGCATTGGCAAGCGAGGGAAATGATGTTATGGCCTTTTTTTTGGCTCGCTTTGGTTAATCAGAGCAGGAAGGGAAATAAATTAGTAATGGGAACAAAAGGCTGAAAGTTCATGGTATTTATTTGTAATTTGTAAAGATTGTTGTATTTATATATGGAAAAAAATATATGAAAATTCATGCCATCCAATACGAATGAGCCTAGTTTGTTGTTTCATATCTATCGGTCACAAAAACCAAATAGAAAATGTGGTAGATAACTATTGATAGACTTTCGTACATTGAAATCTATGTGCTGGGGCAGCAATAAAAAGAATATATTTTAGCAATAACTTTGGAAATTTGGTGCAGGTTTCTGAAATGAACTAAAGTTGGACTCGTGAAACCAATTCAGTTTAAATATTGATAAAGCCAAAATATCCTTCAGCTAGGCCGACGAATGGAGACAGGTCGATATAAGACGTCAACTATCACGAGGAACTAAAAATCTTTCATCTATTATTTATCCCTCATTCATTTTCAATTTTAATTACCAATCTTTCATCTACAATAGTTACAAAAATCATAAATTTATCAAAGCAAGAAGCAAATCCAGAGGGATACGATCCCGTGAATGTGTTTTTGAAAACACATAGCGCCAAGGATCCATCGACTCAAGAGTTCAATGTAAGTTATGCGAATTAATCAAGTTTTAAGTTATCATGGATATGGTTCGATTCAGATATTGTTTACCGAATATCCTTCTAAACTATTTGCAGGAACAACTTAAGGAGAAGTCGGCGGGTATGCAGTTCAGGCCTGGTAGCTCGATGAAGGAACTCACCTCCATCTTCGATACCATAAAGTCGCATCACGGAGGGTATCATCGTGGCTATGGGTCCGGGGACTATCAACATCGGGATCCGGCTACTCAAGAGTTCGGGTGGCGCGAGGGGATGGGAGAGATTAAAGCGGATGTGGAGGACTTTCAAGGAATGGTGGATGAACTGAAGGAATCAACCGACAAGAAGTTTCAAGTGCACGACGAATTTATTTCAAGGAATGGTGGATGAACTGAAGGAATCAACGAATTTATCGTGGATGAACTGAAGGAATCAACGGACAAGAATCAACGGCTCCCCGATTTAATTTGGGGGACGGCTTCAACCGTTCCAAAATGCCAACCATGCAGTAGTGATTTACGAGGATTTAACATGGCTTTAGCTTGGAAGCTCCTTAGGTTTGTTTCGGTAACATACAAAAGAAAGATATTTACGTAATTTTCTGGGCCGAAATACTCAATGAATTAGATTTTGTATTCACCAACTACAACCTACTAGTAGCTACACATTTACTTGCAAACTTTATTTTACACTGATGTATAGTGTCAACTTTCTGCAAGAAGTTGAAATTTAGAGCTGACATGGATCTCAAGAACCAGTCACTTCACCTGTTTTATTATGTTAACGTTCTGCATTGCCATATCAATGAATCAGTAAATCAAGTAAAAAGATATTTTAAAATTTGCAGTACATTGCATGGGCACAGTCAAATAAATTTAATTAGGTCCACGAGTTAGGATAACCACTTACAGTTAGGGTAGTAAAGTGTAATTTAGCCTAATTTTAGACCAAATCAGAAAACATTGGGAACAAGAAAGTAATAAAAATAAAGTTAGAAATTACAATATGAACATCAATCATAACCTAAATAGATTGATTTCTAACTAATGCCCATTTCTCCTTTCATCTACTTGGGTGAAAATTTCAAGTATTAGAAACCCTAGCTGGCTCCTATAATTAAACCCAAGAAAGATGCAATCTTTATCATCCAGAACGCAAGAATTCATTCATACATACAAAATATAGTTAAAAATCAGATAAAAAGAAGTGTTAAAGATAAAATTTAAGAGAGAGAAAAATGAGAACACTGTTTGGTTGCAAGATTATGAAATTTGGATTCCAAAATAGTACAGTTAAAAATTTCTGGATTTGGTAATTTATCGTTTGGTTGGTATTGGATTCCTGGTATTGGATTCCTAGTATTGAATTTATAAATCCTTATAATTCTTATTTGGTTGGTGAAAAGAAGTTAAGATTTGGATACGAGAATTTTAGAAGGAGATAAATAGAGAGGGGGGATTATTAAATAAATAAAGTATCCGGGCACAATCTAAAATTACAATGAATAGTGTCAAATCCTTGCAAATTCTCCAAATTTTTAAGAATTCAAAGATTCTTGTTTTGTGATGGCCCCCCATAAAAAACAAAGGAATTCTACATATCCAAATCTCACAACCAAGCATAAAATTGTGGAATCCTCTCTTTTTTTTTGGATTCCATAATCCGATTCTCTCAAAATCCTCTAACCAAACAGGCCCTTAGGAAGAGAAAAGGGATTCAATCTCGTCTCTTTGTCGAATTGAGAAGAAAAAAATAATTATGAGATTTGGGTTTTGCTGGAAGAAGCACGAACGGGCCGGGTCTTCTATGTCACAACGAATATCGCACGTATGCTAACCGATAGACGGGGACCAAGTGACGCTTTTAGTTTCATATATGAGTATCGATGAGAATATGAAGGTTTCATATTATCATCGAGTATCATATATTGGTTTTAATTTGAAAATCTTGAATCACTCTCTAATTATGCGTTTGTTGTGCATTCGTGTTGTATGTGTAACATGATTTTAAACCATTGAGATCAAGATTGATAGAACTGATCATCCTACATTGCAATGGCATTCATCTACCAAAAACTATTATTGCAATGGCATTCATCTATAACAATCAACAATTAAAACTACAAATGTAGGATACTGATATCATAAAGCGTTATACGCAACATATGAATTCACATGACTGAAACATGTATCAAAAAAATATGTTCATCCAAAAGAAAGGCCACTGTCAACAAATATAGACAAATACGTCATAAAAACAGTAACTAATTAACAAGTTGATTAGCATCTGGATCAAGAAAATGATAGGAAAAACAATTGAGTATGATCTATAATGACAAATCTATTACCATGACTCTCGACTAACAAAGGTGGCTTTTCGTTCTCGGTAGCTTGATAATTGGGATTTCATGGCGAATAAAAATATGCATATGCCGTTTGACCGGGAACTTCAATAGGAAACTCAATGAGGTCGGGTGTACTGAAGTACGCTTTGTATTTCGCTATATCAGGTGATGAAGCCTAAGCCCTAGCTAGCCCAAGCCCCACCCCAACCGAACCCTATCGAAGGTAAAGAACGTCCTTACACTTTCAATGTTCATGAAAACCTATCGGCTTTCTAAGAAATTTTTTCGAATTTCGTTTCATTGTTTTCAAATTTGACAATTCCTACAGGTTTCGATTTGGTTTGAGTTGGGGTTGAGATTTCGGGTTAAATTATTGCAAAAATTTAGAATTTATAGATTCAATTGAGAATTCAATTACTAGAAGATAGTTACTCCTGTTGATTGATGGCACTATAGTTGCAGCAACTTATCTACAAAGAGATATAAGGGATTATATTGAGCTATTTTTTATTGTACAACTAAAATTTGTGCTGAATTTATGAGAAGAGATAATTATGACTCAATGTGTCAACTTGCTGACTTCATGCATGAGGGATACAAAAGAGTTATTACAGTATCCTACATTACAATATAATTTTCATAATTAATATAATAGCTCTGCGGTCTGAAGATAATATCTGTATGTAGTAATTGTTGAGCAGTAGTTTTTGATTATCATTATTTATTTTTGGTTAAAGACACCAAAAACTACAACACGAAAGACATGAATTCTTCCCATGTCTCCTCATGTCTCCATGGAAATTGGGGCAACATCGTCATAGACTACATGCATGAAGATCGGCCCCGGCTCCTCCACCATCTACCGCGGCTGCGATCCCCCAGTCCCAGCCTAGCCCCAACCCCAACCGAACCCTAGCCCCAGCCCCAGCCCAGCCCCAGCCCCAACCGAACCCCAGCCCCAGCCCCACCGAACCCTAGCCCCAGCCGCAGCCCAGCCCCAACCCCAACCGAACCCTAGACCCAGCCCCAGCCCCAGCCCCAGCCCAGTCCCAACCGAACCCCACAACCGACCCTAACCCTAACCCTAACCGAACCCGATGCCGACGCCGACGCCGATGCCAAACCCTCACCCCTACCCGAACCTGGCCCGAACCTGGCCCGAACCTTAGACTACATCATCAAAATTAAAAATAATTTGAGATTTAATTACTTACCGTGCGCGCGGTGGAGGAGACAACAGAAATCGGTGGTCGACGACGATCGGCGAAGGTAGCGACGAGACGCGGGAAGTCAACGAAGGTGTGGGAACGACCGACGAAGGTGGCGACGAGGCGCGGTGGCGACGAGGCGCGGAGCGCGGTGGCGACGAGGTGCGGGAACAGGCGATGAGAGGCGCGGGAGTGAGAGAGAGAAATTTTGGGAACGATGAATAATTTTTCTGTGCTTTTTTTTTTATTAATAATCTATTTAGATGCCCCTACGGACATAACCGTAGATCCACAATTTGCGGCTCCGTAGGGCCAAACAAAAACTTAGAACGTAAGGCACCGTAGGGACAACGATGTGGCCCTACGGATAAATCCGTAGGGGCAAGAAATATTTGCCCCTACAGATTCCTAAGTCCGTAGGGGCAACCCTATATTGTAGTAGTGAACAACCACTTACAGGTAGGGTAGTAAAGCGTAATTTAGCCTAATTTTAGAGCAAATCAGAAAACATTGGGAACAAGAAAGTAATAAAAATAAAGTTAGAAATTACAATATGAACATCAATCATAACCTAAATAGATTGATTTCTAACTAATGCCCATTTCTCCTTTCATCTACTTGGGTGAAAATTTCAAGTATTAGAAACCCTGGCTGGCTCCTATAATTAAACCCAAGAAAGATGCAATCTTTATCATCCAGAACGCAAGAATTCATTCATACATACAAAAATATAGTTAAAAATCAGATAAAAAGAAGTGTTAAAGATAAAATTTAAGAGAGAGAAAAACGAGGACGCCTGTTTGGTTGCAAGATTATGAAATTTGGATTCCAAAATAGTACGGTTAAAAATTTCTGGATTTGGTAATTTATTGTTTGGTTGGTATTGGATTCCTAGTATTGAATTTATAAATCCTTGTAATTCTTATTTGGTTGGTGAAAAGAAGTTAAGATTTGGATACAAGGATTTTAGAAGGAGATAAATAGAGAGAGGGGATTATTAAATAAATAAAGTATCCGGGCCCAATCTAAAAGTACAATGAATATTGTCAAATCCTTGCAAATTCTCCAAATTTTTAAGGATTAAGGATTCTTGTTTTGTGGTGGTCCCCCATAAAAAACAAAGGAATCCTACAAATCAAAATCTCACAACCAAGCACAAAATTGTGGAATCATCTCATTTTTTCTTGGATTTCACAATCCAATTCTCTCAAAATCCTCTAACCAAACATGCCCTTAGGGAGAGAAAAGGGATTCCATCTCGTCTCTTTGTCGAAATTGCCAAGAAAAAAATAATTATGAGATTTGGGTTTTGCCGGAAGAAACACGAACGGGCCGGGTCTTCTACAGGTTAGTAATGCAATGTATGTTTGACATTTTGGACCTCTTTTTTCATTTTAGGGTTTTCTTTTTGTATACCCCTGTAATTTTTTGTATTCTAAATTGCACTAAAATCACCCAATGTTTCGGGACATTGTATATCTTAGGGTGCGCTTGATAGGAGGTAATATTAAATTACCATGAAATATTACCATGCTTGATAGGAGGTAATCAAATGATCTCATTGTATGGCAATGCTATTCTTCCAAAACATGTGTCTATTCTATATTACCACAAAATATTCCCGTCTAACATGAAATGAGCCATGATCATCCGTCGGACCGCCACCGCCGACCGATCTGACGTTCACCGCCGACCGATCTGACGTTCGCCATCGGCCAGCCCCGCCGATCGTTGCAGGCCGCTCGTCAGCCGCCCCGGCCGGACGGCAGTTCATCGCCGTCCTTGCCGCCATCCATCGGCCCTCCTCCGGCCTTGCCGCTGATTGTCGGTTGCACATACATATATTGCCGGGAATGATTAAACCATATCAAGCACGTTAATGCAAGCTTCCTTAGAATTAGATGTCCAGTCCTTGCATTTCCGGGAATGCAAGGATTCCCAGTAACCTTCCATTCCATGTACCAAGCGTAACCTTAGATCTTGATTGGATACTATATATCCCATGGAGAGAAAAAACCTAGATGCCATTTTTCCACCGGATTGGTCCAATCTTACAAAAGGGGCTGTTTGGATGGGTTTTTTGTTCTTTGATCCAGAGAGAAAAACCCTCTGCTTTGGCCTTATCCACCGAATAGAAAAAATTGATTCAGAACCAATTTTTTAAACCCTCTGTTTTGGCCCTATCCACTGAATACAATGAATACAAAAAGGGTTGTTTGGATGGGTGGGTCCAATGTAAAATTGCAGCTGTGAAATCACTCATCAAGTGTGTAAAGATAAACACTTGCTGATTTTCTTTCCTATGCTGATCTCTTATAAAATTAATTTTGTTCTTGATTTGCCTACAAGTTGAAGCAGTTAAAGCCTTTCCTTCGACAGTTTTCTTCCTTTCTTCTTGAAGATCTTGAAACCATAGATACTTAAGAAGAGGACATGATTGTAGTAGGAAGAAGAGAGAGGAGAGCTAGCTGGGGATTTGGCATTAAATCCTTAAAATAGATTCAAATAGGTAGATCTTCCCTCAAAATGTTTATTTCTTTCCTGTGAATAATGAAATCTATAGCTATAAACCTAAAAAAAATTGAAGATGGATAATAGCAGAAGTAATTGCATTACCATCCATCAATCTAGTCTTCTTTATTATAATAAACACCCGTGGTGGAGGAAAACTCGTATGTATGACACAAATATCAAAATGAATAAAAAACAACTTACTTATCTCTTATACAGGGGAAGAGGAAAAATGATGTACTCGAAGTAATAAACTCTCCAACAATATCTAATTTCTGCCTCAAACGTAATCATAAAGCAAACGCCATCAATCGAAAATCATCACAATTAGACTAACTAATCCCAACGATTACCCAATACCAATTAAATAACATTTCATAAAGATTACATGAACTCGATAACTACATACCTTCAAAGATCTGACAAATTATACTATCAGCTATCTCTACCTGCCGTCAATCCTCTTATACAACTTCCTAACTCTGCCATGGCAAAACCTTACGAAGTCAGCCGTCGCTTCCTATACAACAATTGCAACATCTCTTCGACGCTCTAGAAATCAAACCCTTAACACACCCACATCCACATCCACAACGACATGTGCATGCGCACGGGCACGTGCACTTTGGCTTTTGAACTCTAATCCTACAACAACAATTAGTAGTAAACGTGGTGGTGGTGGTCGTGGTGGCGCTGGCAGTAGAAGGCTTTGGCAGCTTATTCTTTAGGTTTAGTTTGATTTTTTTGAGACGGGTCGCTGTGGTGACATTCTCCATATCTCGTCTGAATCGAGCCAAGTGGCGGATGTAGTCAGGGTATAGCTCGAGATTGCAGTGTCCGCCGCCTTTGATCCATAACGGCTCATAGGGGTCTTTCGATAGTTTATATAGCCCGTTTCCGTGATGCCAGTTCACAACGTCGTCGTCTGTGCCCTGCACGGGTAGAGTTTGCAATATAAACTAGTTAACAACATAATTGTTAAAGGACATCAATTAAAGTCATGGATGATTATATTTCTTGTTATGAGACGGCTAATTAAACTGTCTTGTTTAGAGAGTTTTAAGGTTTTATACACATGGAAAATATATGTTATTAAGACCGTCCTATTTTGTATAGAATATTTCAAGGATTGCTACCTGACAAAAGTGTATACATTATATTACATAAAATATCAATACAATCAATCAAGCTATTGCTTTTAATAATAACATCTACTCTTTTGGGATTCATTTTATAGATAACCAACCATGTTTTATGATCGTTGTCAACTATCTAAGGGAAACCACTCCTTCCATCCTGGCTTTAAATGGACTGGAATAGGAAAAAGATATGATGTTGAAGCATAAAAATGGCGGAGTTTAATTTAACAATATTAACTTGAATACTACTAGGATTTTACTTGGGTGAAAAAGTACATGCTTTTACAACCCTTTTTTTATGGACAACAAAATATACGCATCGATGGTGTAATTTATAGCTTCATAGCACAATATATGCCGTGAAGACCTGATAATCTAAAGATAGATATAAAATACATATTTTCGCACAGTAGATTAAAGATACATATTTTTATTACTTATTTTGTAATGAAAATTTTGCAGTTATATGATATTGGTGAAACAAAAAGGGTGAGGTCAAAAGAAGAAGAAACGATGACAATATCAATAACAAATTATCGCTAAATCCTAAATCCCTTTAAGTAACAAAAATTTACAAAACCTTTAACCGGGCCTATGGCTTGGTAGCTCCTCAGGGTTTTCTTAATGATATATAATAAGAAAAGTTCTTTAAGTAACTTTCTGGGACAAAAGTCTTCTCTACATTTTTCATTCACAAGCTACAACCGACAAGGGCATGTTTCAATTCTACACATTTTAAGTATGGATTGAGCCTACAGCTATATACCGACATCAAGTATAACTTTCAAAAGAACTTACATGGATCACAAGGACCGGGCACTTCACCTTTTTTATTTTGTTAATGTTCTGCATGGACAAATTACTAAATCAGTAACTAAAGTTTAAAAATTGATCATTTTACCACAAACTATAAATAAACAACAGATACAATTGGTGAAGAAAAAACTCTGTAGTTTAACCCGTATAGCTCCTATACCGCCTCTGCCCGTCAGTCAAAACCCTTGAGGCGCTCAAGTTCAACTTTAAACAACTCAGACGGTTGTCTAATCCAACTATTGAACTTGTCTTGTGTTTTGAGGGTTTTGATTAATGAAATCACTCGAGCGGTATAAGTTTCATGGCATAATCTTTATTTTCTATTTTATTTTATTTAACCCATGTAAAATAACATACTTTATAAATGTCGAAGCAGAAAGTAGTATTCACATGGCAGAGCACACGAAGCCCCGACAATATAGCACTATGAAGGACGACGCCCCTCAATCTGGGTAGCCGTGACGCCAAATGCAATGTGGGCCCACTACCCACAGACTGCCCGTACAAAATGAGATCTTCTTGACTAATTCCATATTCAGTTTGCAAACAGTCGTATACTGCTTCGATGTCTGCATAAGTATTGGATTCGCTTGGCTACATGACATAAATTTGGAAATAGTTATGTTAGACTAAGTAATATCAAGGATTAGCGCGCGCGCGCACATGCACACGCATAGCCCGCTCTGGGGACAGGCCCGAAATGACAGAAGAGGAAATCTGATCTGATCGTTGAATGACTGACGGTGCATGTGCTAATAAATCAGTTCAGAGGCGATGAGTGATACAGACACGATCAATAAGGGGTGTTATATACAACCAACCCAAATATCGGCCCAGATGCATGACGCAAATTGGATATATTTATGTTAGACCACGCACCATCGGAGGTTAATTGCATAAAACACCCTTCACGTATAGTATAGTTCATCTGGTTTATTAGCACATGACACCTCTGGGGTCAGGCCGCGTAGAAGAGGAACTTTGATCTCATGTGCGAATAAATCATTTGAGGGATGACACGTGCTAGATGAGGTATACATGAGGGGTTTTATTTGTAACCCGAGTATCATTGCAACCAAATTTGAGGTTAAAGCGTATGTAAGGACAGTCGAGGAACCTACCTTACCACTAGAAGCCCCATAACCAGAGTAGTCATATCTGCAGATTGAAGAAATAGGTGAGTTGCATATGAAAGGCATTTATAAACTGAAATGAGAATGTCTAATTTATTATTTCTATAGCTTTTCATTTGCAAGCCTTCATCGATAAATAGGGCAAGTGCTAGTACTAGTAATGTGAATGAACATCATATAGCTGCAGGTTTACTAACCGTTATTCGAACAATAATTTTAAGGATCGGTTGATTAAATGAAAAACATATACTGAGCTGGATTCTATCTTCAATGCAATGAATTAAAATGCAAATCCATATGTGGGTGACATGAACATTATATACAATTTACGAAAGAGAAGATATTTCAATCTTTAGTCAAGGTTGCAAAAAGCGCTGGGCGGAACTGAATCATGGCAACAAAAAAGCAACTAATAACAATCTAAAAAAGAAGAACATGGCAATGAATCATCATAAAGTAATTTAAATGGGTGTAGATGACACAAACCCCATCAAATTAACCCTGAGATTGGCCTTGAGCTGCACAAAGAGATCATACAGCTGCCCCAAATCTGCTGCATTGCCATGAGAATACAGCACGGTGAGCCGCGCATAGGGGTTCTTCAGATAAAAAGCCACAATCTTGTTCCCATTCTTGGTTTCCACAAGGTGCACATCCATCGAATGATCTCGGGGGATCCCCGAGGCGAAAAGCCTCCCGTTTTCGACCCCCGGCTCCTTCTTCACGCTGTATGTTGGAGGATTTGGAGGGAAAAAGGCGAACTTCGCGGCCAAATTCGACACCGAACACCCCGATAACATCGAGATCGATCCAACTCATTGACAGAGTGAAATTGTTAGAGTTGCATATGAGAAACCCTCGCTTCCCTCAAACTCTTTCTTTCTTTCTTTTTTAAATTTAGATGAAGCGAAAGTTTTGATGAATTTGAGAGGTTTTTGAGGTGGGTTTAACACTAGTAGACCCTTTCCCCTCGATCTCTTCTTGGGTGAGAAAATGAAGAAAATTTGTTGAGATTGGGATGTTTTTTGAGGTGGGTTTCTCTCTAACTACAAGAAATGAAGCTCCTTTTTCCTCTCCTTCAACTTGACCTTGAGAAATAACCTCAAAAAATTGAAGCAAACAGATTTTTTTAAGTGGGGTTTTAGACAGGAATCAGGCAGTAAATGAAAGGAGACACCTTTCACAACAAAAAGATGGATGGGTTTCTAATTTGAGCAGAGAATCTGAAGCAGCAAATCAAAAGGGTTTATTTTGGAATTGAATGAAGCTTCTTCTTCTTCTTCTTCTTCTTCTTCTTCTTTTTGATTTTTTTGAGAAAACAGAAAGAAAGAAAGAAAGAAATTAATTAAAGCAGGCGGGGTTGGTAGGGGATTAGGTTCCTATGGTGATCTTGTTGACTTGACATCAATCAAACTCACTTTTGTTTTCGCATTCAAATAATAATATGAAGAAGAAATGAAAGTGACAGGAGCTATGAAGAGCGCAATGGTTCTAGGACTTTGCGATTCTTTAGTTTTAACTTTTAATTTTGGATAAATTGATCCACCTCCCTGCCATCGGCTATATCTAAATAGGATATAAATAATGCAAACAGTTCCATGGATATTGCATAATAACCAGATATTAGCAAGCAACTGAAAAATTGCCTGCGTTTTTTTTTGTTGACACTCTTTTATTTTTTTAAATTATCTCTCTCTGTGTATACACATTTATTAATGATAGTGCACTGTTTTGGTGTGTAGTTGAGTGAGAGAGAAGGGAAGAGAGTGTGTACAGTTGTGGAAAAAGTGAGTTTTTTGTTTGTTTATTTTTTTTCCTTCAATTTGCGGAGAGAATGGAACGAGGGAGGTGTGAGAGAGTGCAGTGTCATGTGGGCACCAGCTTTACTCCTCATGCAAGTGAATCAGAGCAGATAATGAGACAACTCCTTTAACATGCAGCAGGGCAATGCTATAATAATTGAGCTTCCTTCATCTGCTCCTCTCTTCGCTTCAACAAACAGCCTTCTGTCTTTAACAACATTCCTCGTTTTGTTTTCTCCTTCAATAACTTAGGTTTTATCTCAAGTGCTGTCATTGTTTTTTTTACTAAAATACCAAAAAGCAATTATATACATAAACATATAAAATTAAGTGACTGGACGAAAGTTTTCTGTCCTCAAACTTGAGACAATTTTTGGGAATTAAAGCTTTTTTTAAAAAAAATATTAACTAAATGGTGTTGGAATAAAAGTATTTAGCAATATGGTGTTGCGGGCGTGATTAGCGAGTTTTAGCAAAATTTTAAACTTCAATTGCAAGTTTTGAGCACTTGTAAGTGCAGCGTACAAGTATCTAAAACCGCACTTTTAAAGTGCGGTTTTAAGCTACATTTACAAGTTGTGAGCACTTGTAGTTGCTGCTTAAAACCTGCAAGTATTTAAAACCGCACTTTTAAAGGGCGGTTGTAGTTAATTTCTGCTAAATCGGTTTATTCAAGTCCCCAGCACCATATTGCTAAATACTTTTTTTTCCAACCCCATTTTGCCAATTTTTCTAAAAACCTCCAATTAATTCCCAAAAAATGCCCTCAAACTTAAAGTTGTACGTGTAAGTGTGTTCTTGCATGCCATGCTATGATCAAATATTTGACTCCTCATCAAATTTGTGCTTTAAATGTTTTTGTTTTCTATGAACAGGATCCAGCCATTAGAAAACTCAGCAATTAAGTAAAGATTATTTGCTACCTAAAAACTTGCTCTGCATTGACAAAATATGTCAACCTCAGTCCGGAAGGGACCTGACCCATTGTGTTCTCTTGCTTTTGTCCACGATTTTTAAACTTTTGTTCTTTCTTAAACCTGAGTGGTGCTTTGTTTTATTGTTTGCTCACGTGCTACTATAAATTTCCGATCCATTAACCGTTTTGCGATTTAGAATGATCATATCTAATTTAATACCAGAACATTAACATTCCGGACAGGAATAATAACCATTCCAATTAATCAAGATGGGAATTTTAGTTAAATGGGGTTACGTCCCGCTTCCCGGTGTACGGTAAGAAGACATATATACTCAGAAATAAACACACTAAGCGTAACTAAGCAATATAAAGTAAAATATATATAAGAAATATGAATATAAATGAACAACAACTTTTATTTATTTAACAATTCTTTACAAGTACAACCGGAAATGTAAATACACGAATAAAAAGTAATGCCTAAACAATGACATAACTGAAAGGTATATACAAGTAAGGTCAATGCTCAGGGTTTTCTGTGAACTGCTCCAAGTGCTCCTGACTGGTCTCGAACTTCTCAGAGTCAGATACACCTGACAACATTCCAAAAAAAGAAGAAAAGGAATGTCGTCAACGAACCATCGCTCGGTAAGTTCCAAAGAAAGAAGGAGAAGAATAAACAGAGAATAGAACAGGTGAAGTGGATATGTTATATTTGTTATACTAACATAGTTGTTGTAGCTTGGTACAGAATATACCAGTGTATACGAGAGGAGTCCAACTTACACCGTGGACTTTGGTAACCCGTAGTACACGGTTCCGGCGATAATACCACGGAATAATGGCATGAATGTGTTCTCTGCTAAAAAGACGGGACCGGGACGTTGGGACGTCCGGTCTGAATTTTTGGGGGCAAATACTATTTGGTTTTATCCGTCCACCTCTCCGAAGAAGCCAAGTTAATTTATGGCACCGTGTATCGAAGTTTTAGACGGATGCGGCCGATATAGCAGACTTCGTCAGATTCCCCCTCATTGTGAGGTGTTTTTGATTGTGGGGATGCTCTTCCCTGCAGGCGCAAGCCCCTGCAGTTAATTACGTTACCGCATCGCGGTAACCACTTTCTCCTTCTCCAGATGGTCACTTCGTGTCGTGTATGTCTGTTTTGTTTTTGGTTGCCCGTGGATTATATACGGAGACTAATTTATGTTGTCGTCCGTAGGGCGTGGATTAGTCCAAATCCGTATTTTCTTAGATTTGGTTTTGGGTTGGGTTTAAGGATCATTAGTCTCATTTGAGACTAAGATCAAGTTAAACGTTTGTTAAGGATACGTTAGTCTAATTTTAGACTAAGATCTACTTAACAGGATCATTTATATCCAACAAAAGAGCATTTGGACTCTATTGTTTTAGTTTAGGGACGTTGCGGTCCATAAGTTTAAAGACATCTAGTCCGTGGAGTTTAAGGACATCATAGTCCATGGAATGTCTGGTTGTCAGGACCCGTCACCTCTCTGAAGACGTTGAAAGATTACAACGACAAATATCAGAGGAGTGAAAAGATGTACCTTTGAACCAATATTGGTTGGGAGATTTGTAGTCCAATTTTGGACTAAGATCAAAGATTTATGAGTATACGGGCTCAATTAATCTGAATGAGGGATCTGTCGCCAACTTGGGCTCGGCCCACTCAGTTAAAATGTTGAACATTTAGCAATACTGAGCATTGGTTTGGGTTATGACAAACTTTTTGTCTTTTATTGAGTGTTGAGCACTCATTATAGCACTGGGGCTTTATTTAAAGAACAATTTATATTTCCTCAGCGTATACGTGAGGAGCACGTGGTGCGCTTGGCGCTGAACGCCAGATTTAGAGTGCTAAGGTGCTTTCTGTGAGATAGCGCATACGTGAGGAGCACGTGGTGCGCTTGACGCTGAGCGCCAGTCAATGAGTGCAGAGTGCTCCATGTGAAAGAGCACACACGTGAGGAGCACGTGGTGCACTTGGCGCTGAGCGCCAGTAAATGAGTGCAGAGCGCTCCTTGTGAAAGAGCGCACACGTGAGGCGCGTGGTACGCTTGGCGCTGAGCGCCAGCCTTGAAGCGCTGGGCGTTTCTTTTTAAAATAGCGTTTGGAGCGCTGCGGCGTTGTGCGCCAGTCTTGGAGCGCTGTGACGTTTCTTTAAATTGTAGCGCTAGGAGCACTGCGGCACTCCTAGCCAGTCTTAGAGCGCCGGGGCGCTTTTTTAAATTGTAGCGCTAAGAGCGCTGCGGCACTGTGCGCCAATCTTGAAACGCTAAGGCGCTTCTTTAAATTGAAGCGCTAAGGCTCTTTTTAGACAATTTTGATCAGTTCTGCATTCTGAGAATTAAATTCTCGTTTATAGGAGACTTTGTCTCATAGATCTAAGAACTAAGTTCTTATTTTAATAAAATATTTTATAATCTCTTCTGTTTTTGTAAAAGATTTCGTCTTTATTTTATAGATCTATGATCTGAAGAGAATTAAGTTCTTCCCACTCACTTTTTATGATGAGATGCTATGATCTCCTTTGTGAAAGACCTCAGTCCTGTAGATCTATGATCTCAGAAAAAGAAATAGGTCATTCTTCTCTTATGAGATGATTTCATCTCTCTGTTTTATTTACCTTGAAGAAATTCTTCTTTTTCTGAGAGCTTGCTCTTCTCTTTTTAAATTTCTCAAAACTTATGGGGGGTTTCCTCTATATCAGAGTTGAAGTCTTGGGGCCTTTATATAGGGTAGGCTGATTTGTTGAATCAGTTAAGAAGATCTTTTCTCTAATTGATTTGGGAATATTTCCCCCGTTGAATCTTCGACCCAAGGGCTTCTGATTTACAGAAAGCAATCTTCTTGTTTTTAACAAGATTGGAAAAAATTTCCCATACAGAATTTATTCTGTATTTTGGTGATTTTTAATCACCATTGGATCATTGATCCAACGGTGCTCTGATTTTCAGAGCACAATCTTTCCTGTTTGGAAAGATTCTGAGGAATGTTTTTCTTAACAGAATTTTATTCTGGTCAATTGATGATTTTTAATCATGTCCGTTGGATATTTGATCCAAGGGCCGAGAACATTTTGTTCTATCGCTAGTGCTCACACGCTTTGCACGTGGTGCGCTGCTTAAATTGCAGCGCTCTTAGCGCTAGCGCTCACGTGCTTTGTACGTGGTGCGCTGCTTAGAGTGCAGCGCTCTTAGCGCTAATGCTCACGTGCTTTGCACGTGGTGCGCTGCTTCAGAGTTTAGCGCACTTAGCACTAGCGCTCATGTGCTTTGCACATGAGCGCTGCTTCAGAGTCTTTGACTCTCAGCGCTGGCGCTCCTAGCGCGAGCGCTGTCGTGCTTTGCACGTGAGCGCTGCATCAGAGTCTTTGACTCTTAGCGCTGGCACTGCAATGAAGCGTTGCTTCATTTCAAATTTTGAAATTTGAACAAAGTTTTGCTCTGATTGGGGGAAACAAATGCCCCCCCACCGTTGCGCTCACGTGGCTTACACGTGGTGCAGCGGTGGCAGCATCTGCGCTATTTGATCAACTTAGAAGTTGAAACGGCTCTCAGTGCCTATAAATAGGGCCCTTGGTCCTTGAGATGACCCTTGTTCATCTTCTTACTTTTTTCTGAGAATTATTTCTCTTTCAGTGCCAAGCTCTCTTCCTTAAGAAATTCCTTAAGAGTTAAAACTCTGTCCATCTTAGGTAAGAATTGAACTTTTTTTAACAGAGCTTTGCTCTCCTTAGATCATAGATCTAAAAATATATATTTTTAGGGTTTTACCCGTTAACAGAACCATGCTCATCTTCAAGATATAATCTTTTCTAGAGTAATTTTAACCCATGAACTGGAACATTGTTCATGAAGAACTCTTAGAGTTTTGTTCACGGATCTTGAAGATCTTAAAGTTTTTAACTTAAATAAAGCCTTTTGCTTTTAGGGTTTTTTTGATGGATTATTCCATCTTCAGAGCGTAGCTCTTCAAAAATTTTGGGGGAATTTTTATTCCTTCATCATTAATTATGACAGATGTCATATCTGTTGAAGAGCACTGCTCTCAAGAGAGATTTACTCCTCGGCCTAAGGGGCCCTCATTAAATGAGAATCCTTTTAGGATTTTCTCATTTAATGACTGTCTCGTCAAATGATGAGGCTGTTTTATTAATGATGAGCCATCATCTAGATTGTGTGGGTCCCCTTTTGGTCCCTTTTTACTGTATTGTAGTGCGGTACGGATTTATCGTACCAAGTGCCAGAATTTGAGATGTAGCATTGACGGCTAATTTTTTTTTTTTGCACTTTTGCGCAGGTACTATGTCTTTCGACATTTCTTTCCCGTTCGTCTGTTCGGAAAGTGGATTCCCTGAAGCACCTGTTGATAGGGAAGTGTTTGCACTGATCAAAGATCATGATCCGAAACAAAAGAACCTTCATTTATGGGGAACGTGGTACAATCAGATCATCAGGGGGCGGCGTAGCTTCTCTTGCGCAGCACCTTCGGAGCCTATTTCGGCGATCCACAACGCCGACCCACCCCCGGTGAACTATACAGTGGGGGAGATCAACTGAACTTCAGAAGGTCTCCTTCAGCCTTCTATGGCTACAATACCCGTATAGCCTCCAATGGCTTTGGATACCTTGGGGCGACGTATCTGCCAAGGCGAGTCATGCCCTTGGGGACAGCCGTATATGATAGGCCTAATTTCTCGTCATCCAGCTGGGTATTTGCAATGGGCCCGCTATATTTTGTCAGCCAAGAAGTCGCAGCTGCTGAAACTCGGGTTGTATCCCGCGATTTACGCTTCTCACTTTCAATATTCTACGCCTCCTGCCTGGTGGGTCAAGACTTTTCTGGAGCAATGGAGTATTCCAACCCACACCTTCCTTTTGTTGGATCGAGAAGTCTCAATTCCTTTAGAGGAGTTTGCAGAGGTTTCTGGCTTACCGGTTAGGGGAGAACACTACGAGGAGCTGCTTTCTCCGGACGAGTACGTCTTTGCTGCCAAGTCAGTGATGACAGGCCTTACCCCGGAGAACGCCATTCAACATCAATTCCCCAGTTTGATTAAGGTATTGAATATCCATGAGAGCCTTTTTCTCAAATCTGGAAGCTGTGGGGTTAATTTCACAGATTTCATCACCCGTTTTCTCCGCTCAGAAGTCCTGTCGAAAGAAGCCGTGAAATTTGCCAAACTCGATGATCCTTTTGGTTTTGGTTTGGACAACCAGCCGGCAGCGGAGGCGGATCAGAGGAGTTTCTTTCTCCCCAACACCCCGGTCGTCTATTTCGCAGAGCTTGCAGCTTCTGGGATCGACGAAGAAACATTCTTTTTGGGGTTCCTCGGGCTATGGCTAAGCTAATTTGTGCTTCCAATGCACCCTCGCCATATGAGGCCGTCCGTTTTTTATCCAGCTCACCGAATGGTTATTGGGATGCAAGTGGCCGTCAGGATCGCTGGGTTAGCCCATTTGTATCACGGCCTCAGCTTGGCGGCAGACACCAGGGGTGCAGCATGTGAACTTCTCGTTGCATTATTTTATGTCATGGATCGAGCTACATGTACTTGGCGCTTTCGGCGCTTGATTAGTGTAGGATTTTAACGATCAAAAATATAATTACCGCAATTAAGAACGGCGTCGCTTGTAGCTAGCCGGTGAGTACGGGACGGTCCACAGGGATTTTGTGTTTTCCTAATCGCGCTAACGAGTTAATTCCGATGGGTGTCGGATTGATTATCTCTAAAAGCTAAATTAATTTATACTAAGATTATCTAGATCTAAGTCTTGCTAGGGTTAGGTTTAGGGGAAGTTGAGAGATTAAAGGTTTCCCCACCGCTTTCAATGCCCTATTATAGATCTATTAGGTGTTATAGTAATTATCAATAAAGTGGATTAGAATCATTTGGGAAGATGTTTCTTCCTCTAGGTTCTTGTCCTTCCTTTATCGATCCTTACCCTAACCTCCATGGAAAACACGCGCAATCGGTCCTTTATACTACGGTATCACCGTTACCTCGAGGGGTAAGGTGCCGCAGGGAGCGGTGTGTGCGTGTGTGCATGGAGTTCTAATTCTTATGTGTGAAGGGGTAAGAAAGGGGTGAGAGATCTCATCTCTCAAACATTTCCCTAAAACTAACCCTAACAAGCGAGGAGACTACTCGCTCATTAGGGGATTAAAAGACATTCTAAATTAAAAGTAAACTAAAGCAAAGAAATAAAAGGAACTTACTAATTTTTATTGATGGCTCTCTCCAAACATAAACACAGTACAGATCTGAATTTATGAAATGAAAAGAGGCATAACATCATACAAGATTTAGAGTTCCTATTTATAGAGGATAGGAAACCCTAGGGTTACAATGACTCGCACATCTGCTATTACAAAAATACCCCCTAAGAAAAGACCTAGTCAAAGATCCGCGCACCGCCAGAGTTTTAATAAAATTTCGCGCCGACACGGGCAATATACGGCCGCGGAACCGCGGCTGCAACCAGGGTTTGGCCACGGTTCCGCGGCCCAATGGTGGAATTGTGGGCTGAAAATTTTTGGCCTGGCTTCTGTTGACTTGTACTTATTACTTCTTTAGTACTTTTCTCAAATGGGCTTCTAGGTTACTTCCAGATCTCTAGTGAATAATGTAGTGGATTTTAACCATTGCTTCGAGACGAAATCTTGGACCTTGCGCTGCCTTGTACTTTGTGGACTGATCTTTATGCAGGCTTGATCAAGATCCTTCTGTTTGTTGGTCAAAGTCTCACTTTTGCGTCGTCTTTTATCTTTTTCACTGTTTTTCTCCCAAGAACCTGTAACCTGTACTATGTAGCAGACATGGGTCAAAAGCACCTGTTTATTTGTAAAATAACTAGAACTGGGGAATATAATAATGCAATATTATGGTATGAACAACCCTCATAAAAGGCCTTACTTCTACGACAAGTATAACTTCCCTCGGATTATGCGGCTAGTTGACGTGTCCATTGTAAATCCGACACAGCGAGAAGTTAGGGGTTTGCACCTTCGTCCGCGCATGGTTGGAGATGGCATAACCTTTACCGATAAGATTCTAACCATCAGTAAAGAATCCGCAAAAATGGTGCAGCCATTACGGGACATTTTTAAAGACGAGGCCTCTACCTTGAAAGCTCGGAAAATTCTTCATTTATACTCCATCAGGCCGGGCTTTCTCGTGTTTAGGCAGAATGATTCGGCGTTGTTCATGAGGTACAACCCGCATCGCTTCGCCCAGCAATTAAGCTATAATCAGGGCGTCCCACTCGAGGCCTTCTTGGCAGAACCGGTTGCTATTGAAGAGGTTATCCGGAGTGCGTTGCACCATTTTATGCGGTTGAACACCGGCTCCAATTTCTTTATTAGTGAGCCTAGCTGCGTTCCAAAAGCCCTGAACGTATATGTGGCATGGTATCAGCATTCGATGGGCGCCGTTATTAGAGAAGAAAAGCGATTGCCGCTTGACCGCAAAGGCACCGTCCCAGCGGGTAATCCAAACGTTCCTCTGAAGCGACGGACCATCGTCCATCCTCCCTTGAGAGAAGCCGCTGTGGCTGTGGTACCACGTGTTATACGTGAGCTGTCCCTACCCCGTGTGCCTGAAAAAACGGTAGCTGCGGCGTCACCCGAGTCCAGTGTGGGTGCGGAGATTGGAACTCGTCATCCAAAGGTGCCCACCAAGCGCAAGCTTGTGTTATCGGTTGCCGGCACTCGTCCGCAGAAGAAAAAGAAGTCGATACTTTCTGCGGACGTTGTATTTGGCCAAGAGCCCCATGCTCCTTACAACGAGGGCTTGAGCGAATACGGGACCAATGAAGGCTTATTCATGGCGCCGGATGATACCGATCTGGAGGCTGCTATCGTGGTTTCAGAGCAATTGGCTCACAATGAGGCAGCGCTGATCACCATTGCCCAATCAGGTATACTTCGGTCATATCTTTCTGTGGTTATTTTAATTATTATTCTTTGACTGACGTTTTCCTCTTCAACAGGTATCTCCGCCGAAGAGGCTCTTGCAGCTTCCCTCAAGACTTTTGAAGAGGAGGAAAGGCTTCGCGCTTCCTTGGGCATTGGTACATTTCGGCTCACTGTGCCTTCATTCCCCTTTTTTATGGGTAAACTAACTCTTCTTTTTCATCTTATTGCAGGAACTACCTCGACTCAGGTTATCCCAAGTGCAGTGCCGATCGCGAGTGGTGACGCGGCGGCATCGTTAGCGCTGGCCACTACAGCCACGGCTATCCCTAAGTCGCCACCGGGGGTCTTGCAGAAGCAGCCGATGATGGACGTCGTAATGGCGCCGAAGGCAGAACTTGGTTCAAATGATGGTCTACCTTTATCGGAACTCCTGAGGAGGTCAGCTCTCACGGCTCAGGCTGAAAGGAAGCGCAAGAGGCGTACAGCGAAAGAACGTGATGCCGCCTTGGCTGTAGGTGCAGGCTCGAGCACTGCTTCCCCTTTCCCTATTTCTCTAGAGGGTGCTCCGGCTGCCCTGTCTACCGCTCATAGACAGGCGGTACGCGCGGCTCGGGAAGTAATTGAAAGGTCGTCCCAAGGTGACGTAACACTGGGTCCTTTTATTTGAGTTTGATCTTCAGATTCTCATATATCATACCCTGCAGGGCCAAGTCCTGGTGAGGAGGTGGTAGGTGAGATGATGGCAATCACCGAGCCCGAAGTGGCCACTCTTTCTCAGGAGTCCAGGACTGCCCCAACTGCCACTCTTTCCCCTTGCGGTTCCCTGCCATCGCCTGGCATTGCGAGTGTCACGACGGCTCTCGTAGAATCAGGGGATGAAGCCACGGGCGGCGAAACCCTTCCAATAGAGGAGAGCGAAGCAGTTGCTGCGCCTAGTGATGCTCTTGTCACGGTTTCGATTGGCGACTCATCAGGTAGATCTTGGGTCATTGTTTTCTTTTTTATTCTGCAATCCCTTTCAATCCCTTCTGACGGCATTTCTTTTGTTTCTAATGCAAGTGTGGTGAGCGCTGAGGTCGTGCCACCCGAATAAGCGTCACCAGTTACTGCTCTGACGGTCGCCGACCCTTCGCCTTCTCTCGTGTCCTCTCAAATGCTGGAAGGTAGGGGTTTGCGATTTGTCTAATTTAAATTGTGGATGTCATCTCCCTTGTACTGACCATGCATCGTCGCAACCTTACAGGAGTTCTCTTCGATCATCTTTACCAGGTGTTGAACCCATATTTCTCCTTCCAGTCAGAAGTTGCTTTGCCTACTGGTGCCGGTGAATATATTTTCTAACCGACTTCCTTTCTTTTCTTTAACGGGTGACCCTGCCGTTATTAACTTTAAATTGATTACAACACTACAAATTGAAGGAGAGAACGAGAGAATCGTCACGCCTCCAGTACTCCCAGCTCTGCCAACTGTCGTAGCCGGTATAATAGCCTTTATCGCTCTTGCATCTTCTTTATCTCTTAAGCCGATATCTAACTATGATTTGTTTTGCAGCAATCACACTGACTCCGGCTCCCTTCGAGTCTCAGATTCCCATGCCGGCAGGGCCTTTTGCTAAACGTCCTTCTTCTAGGGGTGCCGCGAATAGCCTGCGGATGTTAAGCGAGTTCGTCGAGGACCTTGATGCCGAGGCCTTTGCATCTGCTGCAGATTTTGCCGCCGAAGTTAATTTCATGTTGGCGATGCTCGTGAACTTCCATAGCGAGGGCGTCGTTGAGTCTTGGGTTAACTACTGCAGGATGATCAATGCCTGTCTGCATAAGATTGAGCTCAGGCGTCCCGTTCCAGAAATGTTGGCTTTGAATTCTCAACGGGCTGCATGGGTTGAGCAGAGCGTTCCCTTCTTCGGCCATTTCGAATAAGAAGCGACCTTGAGGCGGAAGGAACGCGAGGAGGCTTCAGGTGAATCCACCCGGCCGCGCGTCCAAGTTGAAGCAAACGCTGCGCAATTGAGGGTTGTCTTTGACAATTTGCGACAATGCATTTCGGACGGACTAGCACTAAGGTAAAAGCTCAACCTTCTGGAGCGGGTTACGCGGAATCGTGAAGTTGCTCAACGGGAAATTGATGAGAATCTTTCGTATGGCTTGCAGCAACGGGCTCGAGTCGAAGCGGAGCTGGCCGCAGCGGCTGACCATGAAAAGGAGTTGAGAGGAGCCTGCGAGCAACTGGCTGACTTATTGAAAACGCCTCCTTCTCAGTAACTACCTTTTTATCAATTAAACATTTGTAATCTTTGAATAACATATATCCATTTTTTATTCTTTTATATGATTCGTCTTGTACTCAATTGAATTCATGAATAAAATATACACATTTTTTTTATCTCCCACTGTTGCTTTCTTCTCTTTGCTGTGTTGTTGCCATATGATTTTAGCAAGTGTGGCCTGTAGATAGTAGGTAGCTGTCCATCTTGGACTCTTTGCAGGGCAGCGATGGCTTAGAAAACAGGTTCAGATCTGTTGCCTAAGACTTTTCAATTTTATGAGCCATGAGGGTCTCATAAAGATTTATCTCCCTATGAGTCGTGGAGATCTCGTAGGTGTATTTTCTCTTTAGGAATCGTAAGGATTCCTAAGTGTGTTTTCTCTTAAGAGTCATAAGGATCTCACAAGAGAATTTTCTTCCTTACAAGTCGAGAGAACTCGTAAGTGATTGATGCGTTGACCTACTCCCGAGTCAAAGCATTGCTTCGACGGGGAGGTCGAGGGTTGACTTTGGCCGTTTCCTACGGGGTCAGGATTGACTTTAGCCGTGTTCTACGGGATCAGGGGTTAACTTTGGCCATTTCTCACGGGGTCAGGATTGACTTTAGCCGTGTTCTACAGGGTCAGGGGTTGACTTTGGCCGTTTCCCACGGGATTTGGCTTAATCGCGATTTGCAGTGCGCTAATCGGTTTTTTATCAAAACTGCGTATAATAAATTTTAAAAACGCCAAATCCTTTAAATATATTTTTAAATGAATAAATCATTTTAATTTCCATTTATTTCATAATTATTGGTATATATTTGTACCCTTTTTCGAAAACCCAATTTCGCAAATCGGACAGTTTTCGGGAAATATATTATTTTAATATTAAATTCCAAAAATAAAATTTTATATTTTCTGAAATGTTACAATCTTCCCCCCTTAAATAAATTCGGTCCCCGAATTTAAATTTAAACCCCTAAAATCTAAAACATTTCAATAATCAGCTCAAATCAACGGGGCTCCGAAACCACGGAAGATGCAGAAACAACACAGCGCGTCAAGGGCGCATGAAAATGAGTACAAAACTCAAAAACCGAACTCCGTCAAGCGTCACGCAAATTATCGGATTTGCACGCATATCCTCAGAGTTACAATAGAGATACAGATCTTGAATCCACTACTGAAATCCAATATAGACTAGTCAAATACTATAATACGTGTATAGTATGCATCCTTGAAAAATTTTCAAGAACTAAATAAAACTCATGCAAAAATCTTTCTAAATCGCCGCGTGAATGCGTAACTCACGGCATAAGTGACGGACGCTCATTTTAAAATAATAATATATGTCCATATATGTTTTTCCTAAATACACGTTCCGTCGCCTTCAAAATATCCCAAAAGCTTTTCCTTTATAAATGTTTGTGTCGCTCACGGACACATAGGAAATAGCGAGACTATAGCTCTTTTCAAAAGCCTCTTGGTAAACTTTTAATGCATGCAAAATACTCAGGTACTATCCTCAGATCAGTCATGTTTAGCTACTATATAATATATAGTACCTATCATGAAAACAAAGTGCTCAAAGCAAAATCAGCCTCAAAAGGCGTATCCAATAATCACATGCGTCTGGTGCGCACGGAAATCAAATCCAAATACAAGTGCCACGAATGTGCACGAAAGCAAAAATAAGTGCAACGGGTGTGCACGAAAGCAAAACTAAGTGCAACGGGTGTGCACGAAAGCATCTATCCAGTGCAACGGGTGTGCACGACAACAATATCAAGTGCATCTAGAGTGCATCCAGTGCAACTAACATGCACGAATGAAAATTCCAATTGAGTGCATTCGGTGTGCACAAATCCACATCTCATATCATGCGCCTAACATAAGAGAAAATCCAAGTCAAGTGCATCCATCATGCACGAAAGAAATCTAAATCAAGTGCATCCAATGCACACAAAAATCCAATATCAAGCGCCTAATATGCGCAAAAATCCAACCAAAGCGCGTCGGTCCGTAAAAGAATATAGTGCAGTAGCATACACAAAAACGAACGGCAAGTGCCAACGCGCACGAAAACACAAATCTGGTAACATATAAATCGGGTGCAACCAAGATACGAAGTATAAATCCAGTGCGACAAATGCACAAATACCTGTCCGGTGCAACAAATGCAAGAAATGCAAATCTAGTGCAACTAATGCACGAAGTGCAATTTTGGTACATCCAGTGCACGAAATACAAATACAGTGCATCCAGTGCACGAAATACGAATCCATAACTCAAATGCGTATAAAAGCAACAACGAGTGTACCAGGGTGTATAAAATCGTAAATATGTGCAACTGCGCGCACAAAACACGTATCAATGCACTACAAGTACATATAAAGTATACCGGGTGCAAAAACCAAATCGAGTGCATATCACATGCACAAAATCAAATCAACTGTATGAAATCCACGAAATCATAAACATGTGCAGCCAAGGCACAAATCAAAAACCAACACAACGGTGTATAAAAACATATCTCAAGTACAATAACCATGCACAAAATGTAAATACCTAGTAGGTGCAGCCATGATGCACAAAAATTAATATCATAAAACTTATCATCAAAACTCAAATCCAAGCGATATAAGCGTGATATTCAGATCACAAACGCAAATCGCAACAAATGATATCGAGGTACACCTCCTACAATGTCGAAGAATAAACCGGTGCGCCTAAAACCGGCAGAACAAGAATATCTGCTTGCCTCCTGCTCACGGTCTAGCGTCTTCTTGTTGGTTATAGTGCCCTCAAAGTCAATTATTGGATCGCAGGTACGTGATTGCAATGATTGAGGAGGACCTATACCGGTAGCACAGTCTTACTCGAGATGATAGTATGCTATCTGGTTTGCCTTTATCAGTCGTGTACAGGTTCAGGTGACTGATCGCTGTTACACGTTGATAGAGCTCTTAGGATCTTGCTTGACTACCAACAGTATGATAGCGATCATATACGTGAGAGTTGGGTAGTCTATAAGCAAATCCTTAAAAGTTGTCCCTAGTCGTGGGAGTTTCGAGACAGGGCATCGATACTCCGGAGTAGACTAGTGTATGCAGTCGAGACCCCGACGAGGGGCGGTGGCCGGTCTCACAAGCCACTGGTGTCAGTTGGATCACCTAAGATGTATACAGGTGCTCATTGGGTTATGAGTATACCGGACAGGACTCGCCGGGAACCTGCTAGTTGGTATTATACCTATCGTCAGATAGCAGTTCCCTGGTGACATGTGTACAGGTTAGTTCATCGACCTGAGGTCGTCATTTGTCTCGTGTGAGTTCCCACTGTGCTTTGATTTCTACCCTACCACGGCTCAAAGGAGTCGTGCAAACAGGTATTTTTTGGGTATAGTCCCGAGCCACTTGGAGGCAAGTGAGCGGATCGGCAGGGGATTCGTCTCTCCCGGTATTGGGGGTGAGATCGTGCTGTGTCTAGGAAAGCCATTACACCAAGTCCTTGGCCAAGGCAGGTGAGAATTACTGGTAAGTATTCCAGTAGTTTCTCAGGGTGTTCAGGGCTTGTCTCCGACACGACTTATACCGCTATTGGGGGTCTGACGTTACCAGCCCCCTAGGCCTGATATGCGATACTCATAGACGAACAGACTGGACTGTATGTATATTGTCACTGTTAGGCTCAGTAGGGTTTCAGGATGAGTTTGCTCATCGGCTACCCTTGAGGTCAGTACATGGGCAGACGTTACGCACAGCTAGTGCCGCTGATGTGCTTGTGGTTAAACCCACTGCCATGGTACTGACGAGTCATTAGAGTCCCCCACAGATAGTTTCCCAAGTTCGGGCGAAATGTTGTAGAGGCCGTATGGTTTTATGGCAGGGTTCGGAAAATGCACGTGCGTTTACGCACGTGTCATATTTCGGGCAGATAATACTAGTGGGGTTTGGTTTAAGCCGGATCCATGTATTATACTCTGTAGATATAATATCTTTGTCTCAGTTGAATTTGTATTCGGTCGTAATACAAATGCGGGTATGTTTATACTGTTACGGGGTTATCCTGAAATTCGTTTCGGGACCGCTTTTGGAAGTTGCCAGTTTTCTATCACCCGTCTTAAACATTCGGTTTAATGCGGATTTATCTTTTCTTCTTTTGGGTGAGTCATGAGGTGAGTCATGAGTGGAAGTTTCTTGATTTGGTGACTCGGTTTATGAATCATTGTTTGCATTAAATGAATGGATGACTAGGTTTAGTGAGTCATTCATTGCATTAATGTGTTTTGTTATGCCTTGGATATTTCTTCTTGATCTTTTCCTTTATGGTCACCACCCCTTGCTCCTACACTCACCCCCTCCTCTATATTGTGGCCGACCCCTCTTGGAAAAGATTATGGTTGTTGATTAAAAAGATTATGGAATTTGCTTCATGAAATTTCATATGCTCATTTCTCATTTACCCGATTAAAAAGGCAACTTCATCAACTGTTCATCCATGGCTTTGGATGAAGCGGGACAAAGTGTTCTACTCATTCTCTACATCAATCTTGGACATGTCGGCTAGCAAACTTCATGTCCGAGTTGGCTCGGTTCAGAGGCGGGAGCCCGTTTAAAGATCCGTAGATGTGGTGCCACCTCGACGAGAAACCAGGAGATCAGAGCAGCCGCAACGGAGCGTGGGATGATGGCTAAAGAACGAAGGACTCGGATCGTTCGGTATAGCCTTTCTACCCACTTTGTACTTTGTTAGTTTAGTGTTAATGGCAAATCCGGGTTATAGTATGCGATAGCGCCAGTTATAAAAGTTTTTGTTCCACATTTGGCGTCTGAAAGACGGCCGGGGCGCTACCGTAGACTTACACTTCTGTCTCCGGGTCTTCATTCCTCTGTGGATTTACCAATCTCGCAATTCATCGGCTCATCGGCCCAGTCAGGTGTGCTAACGGGGACGATTCCGTTCTGGCACTTCTCTGGTCATCTCTCGGTCAATCATCATGACCACTCGTAAGGCAGCACGTTACTGGCGTCGGCCTCTGGCCTTCTGAATACTCACGACACAACTGATCCTGGGTGCAAATCTCATTGCAGCAGTGTCCTGAAAGGAATCCTGCTCAAGATCTCTTCCGATCTCTCCTATACCGAACTGTACGGAGGCTGGTACCCTTACATAATCCTTTCTCATTCTCTGTACATCTGCGTCCTCACCATAACATTTTCTCGGGAACTGGCCGCATCCCAACGCCTCTGTATGCATATCGGCTCTCTAATCTCGACGGGGAGTAACAACAGCTCGTCGGCGTCTCGCATGAACCTCTGGTTCCACTTATCTGTACCATCACCCACTGTGACATCACGCCACGCTATCTGCGCACTGCAACTATTCTCGGCCACGGTCAATCCGGAGTCTCTCACACGGACTCGAAGTCACGAACTCGGTATCTTCATCACTATGTAGAAGATATCTGGCCGAACACGTCCTCGGGAACTTGTCCCAACCATCGGAGGAATACTCAATACTCGTCCATCCTCGATCAACTCACAACGCATCTGGGTGAGGTCTTCTATCCGAAACTGGTCAACTTACTGGTCTCTTATCACATGATATCCGGACGACGTCAAACTTTTCGATCGAGTCATCAAGGTCCCAAAATTTCCCGAAAGCTCAACATCTGAGCACAGTCTAAAATATCTGGTACATACCACAGTACCTCTGGACCAGCCGTAGAAAGGCAAACCCAAGTCTCGCTGATGGCACCGCTAAACAGCCGCAAACCCTAAGGTTCAAAAGCGGTTCCATGGTTATCATGTCGAGTTAGGGTTCTATTCTTCTAGAGGGTCCACAGAATTACCTGCATGTTCCTTCGAACACTTTAAACTTGGGAAAAATAGGTTTCTGACACTCGTTTGAACTTTTTAGCTTCGCCTATACAACATGTGAATATTCCTCGCCCGCATGCTAAACAATGCCTCAATCCTCCAGGAAAGACGACACATCAACGGTCATCTCTGGATCGGTATGCTCTAGATCCGAGTAAGACTCTCCACACTGAAAATCTCCAACTCAACTGGGCCTGCGTCGGCACATCAATCTGACGAATCACCTTCATCTCTCAAATCGGGGTAGACTAGCTATCATCTGTCGTATTTCTGTCTGGAAGCTCTGGCGATCTCAGCTCATAAGCTCTGGAAGCGACATCCCATCAATCTCAGCAACAGTTGGGTCATTTGTCTGCACGGTAGGCGACATCACAATCTCCGAGGTAGGCTGTACATCGTCAGTCCTCTCACAACAGGCAGCCTATAACAGTGGCCCGATCATCCGGTGCAAAACCAAACACTCGCCTCAACAGGAGGTCACAACATAACACTATATCGAGACGTTCCCATGTCACCAGAAAACCCAATGGTCAGCCCTCGAACCAGACGAGCTCGCCCTGACCGCAACACTAGCAGCAGCCCAAACTGCGCTCAAACCATGGTGACAGGAATCTCAATCGAGTATCGAAGAGAGCAGATCAATGGCAAGAAAGGAAACGACAGATCCAGAATGGATACATGATCATAAGAAGGAACAACATCAATGGGAGTATGATCATGGAAACAAATAAAATCAAGAATCTCAAATGGATGTATAATCATGGGTATGAAAAGAATCATAAGTCTCAAAAATATGTACATCCTAAGGTTTCTTAAGTGGAGTATCGTGTCGTAAATATGCCGCGGAACATACGTACGGTACGTCACTCTACTCAAGCTACCTACTCTATCAATCAGGGTCAGCCTATGAAACGAAAGTTCGGGTTTAATACCCCCCGGTTCAAGTCTAAGTTCCGTAAGGTCAAGCCTAGGTTCCGAAATACATACCCGCCCTAGACTCCGCATAGTCAAACATAGACTCGAACCAAGCTTAAACCTAACGCTCTGATACCAACTTTGTCACGACCCGAAATATTAGTTCGTGACCAGCACTTAAATCACGCAACGTCTAAAGGCGTAACGTAATTCAAGTAAGCTGAAACCCAGAAATCTAAAACTTTTTAAGAAAATAAAGGAGGTGAAGTTTTGAAATAAAGGTATAATGAGATCAAGTTTTCTTAAAATGCAGATAAAAGGGACATGAAAATGCAAGTGGAATTTAATAGTTTGAAAACATGTTTCGTCTTTTAAATATTTGGGCAGCACCTCCATTGTATATTTTGATCCAAAACCACATATACAAGATAATGATAAAGGCATCCCCAAGCGAGAGCTAGCTCTTCGCCAAACGGCGGATCACAACCACGCAAGGCAATATATATAAGTATACGACGTCCAACGGCAAAGATCACCACAAAGATAAAGAAAAGCAAGACATAAAAACTACAAGTAGCGGAAAACCCCTCGCTCTAAGTCTCGCAACCACAATCCCACTAAGTCTCATTACTTATACAATTTACTAATTTTGATTGATGGAGTTGACTAGATACAATATGAAATATAGATACAAGAGTGGGTACGATACAAATGTCCCACCTATCAATGCAAAACACCCGAATGCAACTGTATGCCAGCGAAACTGCTACTGATCCCTGCGGTCTACCTGCAAGAACTATAGCACAACGGGGGTGAGTTGCCAACTCGTGAATAGAAATATATCAACAAATAAAAATCGAATAAACAACGACTCCTAGGTCAACTATATCATGAAGGTAATACTATGATATCTAGGGTGATCGGGTCTGTATATGTGCCAACAAGGTAGTCAATGTCTATAAGCATGTGGATAACATCCAACAGTATAATCAACGCATGTAGGCATGTGGATCTCGTCCACGCATATGATCAATGTCTGTATGCACGTAAATATCATAAAAGAGCGTGCATGAAAGTATGAGGATATAAATCAATGGTGTCCCTCACGACACATCAAAATCATGGAACCTGGGTGTCCAACATCGACACCCCAAAACATCATGAAACCTATGCCCAGCATCGGCACGTAAATCCTCATATATCTCAGGCTCCGTATCATCTGCAGGATCGGCCCGCGGGCTCCGGCGGTACGGATCGGCCTATATCCATCTCATGACTCCGGTCGGTATCCTCCGGATAACCGCCAGGTCCAAATGCTATCACCGGTAGGCAGTCTATCCCTTTCAGCCTCATCGTCTACACCTCGAGCTTCTTTCCCCGGGATACCTTACCGGGTCCACCATGTAACCGCAATCGTCCTCATCCAGCTCCTCGATCGGGTTTCACATGTCACACGTATCAGAACCGAGAAAACGCATGATGGACGCACTGAAATATCATATCAAGAGAAACCGGGTTTTTAAAACACTACTTACTTTCTTTTGAAATAGCCACGGTTCTCAAATCCAGAAATCTAATGAAAACAACATATCTCAATATCATGCAACATGGGACAGTGATATGACATATTAAAGGAAAACCACTCTTTTAAATGATTCCCGTTTTTAAAATACATCATGCGGTTCCCAATTTCTCCAAATCAAATACAACATCGTATAAAGGTACATATGCAACAATAGCAAGTAAATTATGCAAGGAGTCATATCATAATGTAGCAATCCTACTGTGTAGTGACATGGCAATTATCGATGATGAAGTGTGTGAGCCGGCAAATCTGTGTACGTGTAACATACACATCATCGATAATGGTGCAGGTGTACTAGCACAGGTACAAATAATGAAATGCGAAAAACATGAATACAGCATAAGGTAAATCATATGCAAATGCTGACAGGTATACGTATCTAATATGACCTAGTCGGTGAATCTATCAATCGGCATCTAACCACACAACATCACGTACGGTATAATCCATCGTACGGCATATCACACATGTTTCACAACATATATAATTGTAACTATATACCTATATCTCATGTCACATCCATAACGATCTCATATCAGGGGACTGACAAGGTATCAACCATCTCAATCGACTCGCATCCGTATACCAAAATACCATCATATCATCATATCCGTCTTATATTCTTTCATCGTATTTATATTTCATATCAAGTCGAGTTTACATAAACATTCTATCTCCACTAAAAATATAAGTATCTAATCTAACATACACACCCGAACCATACAATCAGATTTTTAAAGAATGAGTCGTAGTTTTTGAAAATAGGGGTTACGGTGTTTTTAAGGAAAAGATATCATTTGAAATTCCGTAACATCCCTCAAGGTATCTGTTTAAAAAATACATACGACTTTTCAGTTTAGAAATATGTATGGTTCGGATGACATATCTACGCCGACTATCTACTCCTATAGTATCCTAAACGGCAATATCGTCAAACATCATCCTCAAATCCCGTCATCACATATTAGCCATATTATATCATTTCTAACTATCCTTAGTTTCTAATATGGTTTCACTAACTATCATTTTAACTTTAACCCTAGTTTCCAAATCTAGGTTTTCTTAACCATATTCTATAAATCAGTTTCCATCAAAACTTTGCGGGGGTGCTATACGCTATCCACCCGACTTCCCCGGTAGATATAGATCTACTCACCTTTGCTTGCCGATGCCGATATCGCCACGCGCTTTCTTGTCGTCTCTAATTCTTCACGACGTACCTACATATAATAAACAATCGCAATCGATATTAATATCAAGTCCAGAAATCAAAACGGCACATGGATTGCCTATGGGTCAAAACCTATAGCCCATGCGTGCAAAACGACTAAACAACCCTTGTTGTTGATGTACAAACATGCAACAACCCAATATGAATCCAAATATCAAGAATTAGCATTTCAAAATACGGGAAACATAGCCAAAATCCCACTAAAATGCTCCCAGATTTTGACTCAGGTCAAACAGAGCTAAGCAAACAAGTCTAGGGTGATGTACATAATGTATATGACCTACTGGACCAACCCCGACACCCCAGCCAACCAAATGGCCAAGCACTTCCCCAAGAAAACCGTCCTCCTCGGCTCCCCCAGGCTCCAATGGGCTTCGTCTTGTCATGGTGGTCTCCTGGTGGTGTATCTAGGTCCCTGGTATAGTTTGCTACTCTCAAAAATTCCCTGGGTTGCTCCAGATTTCCCTGCACACCCAATTTTCTTACAAAACCGACATGAACTCAAATCCCAAATCCGTATTTTCTATCCTAGTCCAGTAAAAACTCCACTCAAGTCTTATTAACAACCCCTATATCACCACAACACAACTCGAACCATATTCCTTCTCTTGGAATTTCCAAGTCCACAAATCCATCACTAAACGAGTTCTAAGTTAAACCAAAATACTAGGAATTCAAACTAAACTAACATGGAAAGAGATATACCTCCCATGGCAACCCAAGAAAACCCTAGCTCGACCAAGGTCACCAAAATTGAACTTTGCTTGGTCCAATGTGTAGAGGGTGAAGAGGGGATCAACTTTTGTGAAAGGGGTTTAGGGTTTTGGGGATTATTTGGAGATGGATCTAGGGCTTTAAGTGGAGAGAAGTGGGGCTGAGGAAGATGAAGAGGGAGAAGAAAAATGATGGGGGGAAAGGATTAGGCAGCGCCCCCCCTTTCTCTCACTTATTCACACACTCTCTCTCTCCAATCATACCCTTTTTAACCCTTTTTCATTTCTTTTTCTTTTCTCCTTTAAACTTTAAAACCAAAACACAAAACACCCATAAAACAACACAAATGTGACGACACGTAATCAAATGCAACATGACATGGTGCACTAGCCATAGAAAACTGTAGAAACACGGATTTGGCTTAATCGCGATTAGCAGTGCGCTAATCGGGTTTTTATCAAAACTGCGTATAATAAATTTTAAAAACGCCAAATCCTTTAAATATATTTTTTAATGAATAAATAATTTTAATTTCCATTTATTTCACAATTATTGGTATATATTTGTACCGTTTTTCGAAAACCCTAATTTCGCAAATCGGGCAATTTTCGGGAAATATTTTATTTTAATATTAAATTCCAAAAATAATATTTTATATTTTCTGAAATGTTACAATAAAGAGTGTTCAACACTCAATAAAAAACAAAAAGAAAGAGTGGTATCAGAACCCAAATCAATGCTCAGCATTGTTGAACAAAAAGGGACTGAGCCCAAACAAATGTTCAACATTTTATTCAAAACTGAGTGGACTGAGCCCAAGTTGGCCACAAGTCCCTAATTCAGATTAACCAAGCCCATGTGCTCACAATTTCTCTAATTGGTCTTAGTCCCAAACCTGACTATAGATCTCCCATCCAACATTAGTTCAAGGGTACATCTCTTCACACCTCTGATATATGTCGTTGTAATTCTTCAACGTCTTCAGGGAGGTGGCGGGTCCCGACAATCAGAAACTCCACAGACTATGATGTCTTTAAACCAGACTATGATGTCTTTAAACCTTACAGAGTATGATGTTTTTAAACCAGACTATGATGTCTTTAAACCTTACAGACTATGATGTCTTTAAACCGTACAGAGTATAATGTCTTTAAACCAGACTATGATGTCTTTAAACCCTATAGACTATGATGTCTTTAAATATGGACTATGAGGTCCTTAAACTCATGGACTATGATGTCCCTAAACCCAATGGACCGCAATGTCCCCTAAACTAAATTCTATGGACTATGATGTTCTTAAACTTATATGGACTATGATGTCCTTAAACCTAATGGACCGCAACGTCCCTAAATTAAGACGATAGAGCCCAAATCCTCTTTCGTTGGATCTAAATGATCCCAAAATCCCGTTGAGTAGATCTTAGTTTGAAATTAGACTAATGTATCCTCAGCAAACATTTAAGTTGATCTTAATCTCAAAAGAGATTAACGAGCCTTAAACCCCAAATCTAAGAAAATACGGATTTGGGCTAATCCCCGTCTTACGGGCAACAACATATATTAGTCTACGTATACAATTCACGGGTAACCAAAAAAAAAAGAAAAAAAACACACACGACACGAAATGAACATCTGGAGCAGAAGAAAGTGGTTATCGCTACGCGGTAACGTAATTAACTGCAGGGGCTTGCGCCTACAGGGAAGAGCGTCCCCACAATCAAAAACCCCTCGCAAACGAGGGGGAATCTGACGAAGTCTGCTACAATGGCCACATCTGTTTAAACCTTCGATACACGGTGCCATAAATCAACTTGGCATCTTCGGAGAGGTAGACAGATAAAACCAAATAGCATCTACCCCCAAATTCAGGCAAGACGACCTACACGGTTTTGTCTCTGTTTTCGGCGGTGAACACGTACGAGACCCTCGTTAAACAAGATTACTCTTTTCTACAACTCGATTTCAAAAGTGACTTAGAGACCGATAGGGACACAGATCATACATAGCAGTGTTTAATGGCATAAGATTACCTGCATTTATTGCCTCCACCATTACTACTTTATTTCCTTGCCTCTTTGTTATTATTATAATATTGCGATGGTGTCGCCCTGATGACCTGAGTGTGCATGTTCAGAATTTGGAGAGGACCCAGTTCAGGAGCCAGACCTATCTGTTTCCCCCAATCAGAGCAAACCTCTATTTGAATTTCAAATTCAAAAAGTGAAGCAACGCTTCAGATCCCTTGCGCTGCGCGCAGAGCGCCACGTGTCAAAAGCAGACACGCCAGCGCAAGGGGCGCTGCGCCCAAGGCAGCACACCCCAATCAGAGCAAGGCTCTGTTTTAAAATTTAAATTTTAAAAAATAAAGGAAGCAACGCTTCAAATGACTTGCGCTCTGCACTGCGCGACACGTGTCAGCGCAGTTGCGCTGCGCTCTGCGCTGCGCGACACGTGTCAAGCGCAGGTGCACTTGCACCAAAATGGGAATGTTGGACCACCATACATTGCTACGTGTCAAGCGCAGGTGCACGTGTCAGAGAGGCGACGGGTCCCGACAACCATACATTGCTACGGACTGTGGGGTCCTTAAACTCATGGACCGAAATGTCATTAAACTAATATTCGTCCCCAAAATGGGAATGTTGGACCGAAATGTCATTAAACTAATATTCGTCCCCAAAATGGGAATGTTGGACCACCATGTCCCTAAACTGGCAATGGACCACTATGTCCCTAAACTAGAACAATAGAGCCCCAAATGCTCTTTTGTCGGATCTAAATGATCCTGTTAAGATGATCTTAGTCTCAAATTAGACTAACGTATTCTTAACAAATGATTAAGTTGATCTTAGCCTCAAATATGGCTAACGTATCCTTAAACCAAAACCCCAAACCCAAATCTAAGAAAATACAGATTTGGACTAATCCACGTCCTACGGGCGACCACGTAAATTAGTCTCCGTAAACAATCCACGGGAAACCACAAACAAAACAAACACCCACGACACGAAGTGACCAGCTGGAGAAGGAGAAAGTTATTACCGTGATGCGGTAGCGTAATTAACTGCAGGGGCTTACGCCTGCAGGGAAGAGCGTCCCCACAATCAAAAACCCCCCGAATGAGGGGGAATCTGACGAAGTTTGCTACATCGGCCGCATCCGTTTAAACCTTCGATACATGGTGCCATAAATCAACTTGGCATCTTCGGAGAGGTAGACGGATAAAACCAAATAGCATCTGCCCCGAACTTCAGGCAAGACGTCCCTGTCGCGCCGTCTTTCGGAGGGGAACAGATTCTGGCATGCCCGGTGGGACCTTTTCCTCTTTCCACTCCACACTTCGTGCGTCGTATTCGCGAACGAATTGCGGTTTGTTAATTGTTGCCCTCGGGTTTTAAGTTACTAAGATTTGGTCTCTTGCTTAGCGCAGAAAGCAAACAGCAATGGCGTTCAACTGCTCGAACTGCTCCAACTGCAACTGCAACCGACGCTCCACCTCACCTGGAGGTGTAGCCTATGGACCCCAGGCGGCATCACTGTTCACGATGCCGATGGAACAAATCACCCAGGATACTACTAGACTATTTTTCGGGACCATGCTCCCGCCAATGAGCTTCACTGCCCCAGTGCCCGTACCGGAAGGTCCTAAGAAGTTGGTCTTCGATCGACTTACAGCTGCTGCGGCCCCTCTCAACGGGTCGCCCAACACCAATGCCTCGGTCTTCTCTAGACTAGGCCAAAACTCCTGCGGACCCACGATGAAGCTTGCGGTCCCAAAGAAGGTTATTCAAAAGAGATTAACCAAATCTGCTTCTGAAGTCGTCAAGGCGGCTTCTCCTGCTAAGAGGTTGGTCTTCGTAAGACTGGCTGTCCCAACTCCTACTCCCGCTCCAGCTACTCAAAGGGCATCAGTCTTTAATAGACTGGCACCGGCAGCAGCCCCTCACCTGAACAGGAGGCAAGACAAGGCCGTCCCCGTCACCGAACCAATTCCCACAACTCGACATGCTCGACGTCGCCACTGGCACCGAGTGAGAAAGTCCGGAGGTAGTTCCCCTTCTGGGTTAACTCCACCAGCCCCGACAACGGAAGTTAATGCTGCTGTTCCGACTGGGAACAGCTTTGAACTGCTAAATAAAGTGCGTAGGAATTCTCCTACCGCTGTACTGAAGAGGTCTCCCCCTCCGCTGGAAAAGGCTGTGGAAGTAAAGCCAGAACAGCCCCAATTCCCTCAACGGCTGTCCTCCAAGATCTATAAAGTCTGGCGGCAGGCCCGAGACTCGGTGATTGATCCAAATTTCTCCCGCCAGCACAAGAAACTGAAGGTCCAACAAGAAGTCAGCCATCCTGTAAGCCACGAAAAGCTGTCTGTGTGCCCACCTCGACGGCTCCCTCAACTTCGACCGATCCTGAGAAAAGAAGGCCGGAGAAGATCCCTGTGCCGGCGACAAAAGTCAAAAGCACTGAACCCAAAAGCCCTAAGTCTGGGGCATGGTGGTACATACCGTCTACATGGCGTCCGGGAAAGAGGATAGCCGTATATCCACAGTTCATAGACCGCTTACGCGATCGGTGACTAAAGTTTAAGAGCAGCAGCAGAAGCTCCAAGAAATGATGACTGCGATGGCCGCACTCACCGGGCCAAAAGAAAGCCCAGAAGTATCCTCGGATCAACGCCAGGAACAAGAAACCGATGCCGAATTCCTTCGGAGAATACTGGAAAAGAAAGACAAAGAGGCCGCGGAACAAGCAGCCAATATAAAACGAATGGCCCTTCTGTTCCAGGACATGGCGGGTATGATGATCCAGCAGGATCCTCCTGCTGAAGATCCTCCGATTGTCCTCGAAGATGACAAAGGAGAGACATCGAATCCTCCACCGGCTCTGTCAACAGCCAAAAAGGAAACAATCTCTAAAGCTGCCCTGGATGACTATATAGCTCAGCAGATTCAAGTTCACCAGGCAACTGAGGCAGCCGGTCAAGTTGTCAAAACGGGGCGACCATATCCGAGCTGGTACGATCAGATCAAATACCCGCCGGGCTACACGATCCCAAAATTCCATGTCTACAAGGGGACAGGCAATCCCCATCAACATGTTGCCCAGTTCAGGGCTCTTTGTGGCAACACCGGCGGCGATGATAAGCTCCTGCTTCGCCAATTCGTCGGCAGCTTATCGGAGACGGCGTTTGAATGGTACTCCGAGCTTCCGAACGACTCCGTCAAAACTTTCGCTGAAATGGAGTTGTTGTTTACCCAGCGTTTCGCAAGCGCTAGCGAGCGTACTCCAATAACAGCTTTGATCAATGCAAGAGTAAAGCCAGGTGAAACTTGGGTTTAATATGCAATCCGATGGCGGAACTTGTGGTCGAAGTGCGAACAGCGCATCGAAGAAGCGCCAGCGGTGGGCATGTTCATGGGTACCTTAGATCCTCATGCAACTATTTCACAGTTCATGATATTCTTTAAACCAACCATGTTCTAGGCCTTGATTGACAAATTAGCCTAAATGGACCAGATGGGCCATAGACCGTCTCCTCCAAAGCCGGACTCTCGAAATGAGAAGGGGAAAGCAAAAGCGATCGTCGTCACCAATGCTCAACAACAGCCGAGCAACTTGAAACCGATTGTCCGTCAAAACAATATGCGTCCACGCCTATCCCTCGAGGAGAGGCTAGGACGTCCTTACTCGTTTCCTCAAGATAAAACGAGAAGACTGTTCGAGCTGGCAGTGCGCAACAGACTCATCAATCTGCCAGATTCAAAACGCTCGTTGCAGCCAAACGACGTCAATGATCCTAATTACTGCCCCTACCACCGAGTATTGGGTCATCCGATCAAAGATTGCTACGTCTTCAAAAACTGGATTGAAGACCAATACCAATAAGGCAAGTTCGCGTTATCCGAAAAATGGAAGGTGAACCCGCCGCAACCTTATGCCCCTAAAAAGGTGAATATGCCGGGGGCAACGTACTCCCTTGTTAAAGAAGCCCCATGGGAGGTCGTTCTTTCAGCCAAAACCAAAAGGATGCTGAATGATCTCCAAACATGCCCGGCGATCAGGTGGAAAAACCCGCTGGAACCCCAGATCATCGAAGGGATGCTGAAACCGCGCCCAACTCCAAAGATTGGTGGGGATAGCCAAAGTGTTCATATCCAGCCGTCAAAATCTTCGAAAAGAAAGAAGAAATCCAAAAAGCCCGTGAAGCCTGGCGTCAAGCGCACGGACCTACAGAAACAGATTGACGCGCTGGAAGAGTACAACCAGAAAGCGCGAACCCCAATCACGCTCCAAGAGTTTCTCAGCCACGTCCTTGAGGATGAAGATGATGAAGAAATCTCGTCGGATGAATCTGAGGGTTACGTAGCAAGTTGTCATATGATCTCCCACTCGTTTACAGACGATGAGAAAACTCCTTGTACTGAGAAGCTGGGGGCAGATCCTATACCGGAACTTCTGGGCCATCAGATGAAATAATTGATGCATTCCTCAACGAAGCTCTTTTAAAAAGTAAAGCTGATCGGGAACGCGAGACGGTCATATTTGAAAGGGCCAAGCGCCGGCGACTAGACGAAAGAGTTGAGACACTCCCGTCAAATCAAAAGAAATCCGTTGCGGATAAAAACAAATTCAAGACGAGGAAAAGGTTTGCTAAATCCATATCAATGGGGATGAAGCTACCACCCTCTGAAGAAAACACTGTCGGCAAAGCAGAAATGCACCCTTCCTACTGCTTATATCATCAAAAGATTTCGCATCCCACTGAAGAGTGCGAAGCTTTCAATAGATGGTGGCAGGGGTATGTTGTTCACCGGCAACATTTTAAGCGGATAAAACGCAAAACTCGGTGGGAGCAGAGAATCACGACCGAGGAGCATAAAAGAACCACTGGTAACTGTCGCATGGTCAGCGCCAGAGGATCGCAAGTTCTCACTTTCAGGAGTGACTCTGACGAAGAGATGGCTCTTAGCCCTCTCTTTAAAGAATCCACCTTGGGGAAGGAGGAAGAACTGAAGACCTGTGAAAACATCCAGCTGCGCAATCGCACGCTTCCAGAGAAGAATCTCGGATCCACGAGTAAAAAAGATAAGGGAAAAGAAAAGGTCTCCGAGGATATCGCCCTAGATGACCAAGTCATGAAAAAGCTAACCGCCAAGGACCCGCCAAAGAAAAATAAGGTGGACTACAACGTTCTGTCACACTTGAGGAAGTTACCCTCGCAACTCAGTATTCTCGATGCCCTCTTACTATCAAAAGAAGCAAGAGATTCATTGATCAAAGCGCTACAGGAGCCAGAGAAATTCCAAGCTTTTCTCGCCGAAGAAAAGATGAAGGACGAGCTGGAAGAAGTGCATACAGCCGATGTCACTTTCGGTGATGAAGACCTCCTCCTTGGGACGTGCGAACACAATCGTCCCCTCTATGTCTCAGGGTACTGCCACGATATAAAGATAGGCAAAATCTTGGTTGACAATGGGTCTTCCGTCAATCTCTCAATGTACGGGTATTGAAGGAAATCTGCATGAGCGTCCAGCACCTCGCTCGGGATAAGATCACCATCTCCGGGTTCAACTCTCAATCATTACAGACTCTCGGGTCTATGATACCGACGTTACACTTTGGGCTACTCGTCATGAACATTAAATTCCACATCATAGACGCCAAGACATGCTATAATGCTTTGCTCGGCCAACCCTGGTTACACGAGTACAATATCATCCCTTCTACACAGCATCAGTGTATGAAATATTTTAAGGGTGGTCTCGAGTATACTGCACCAGGAGAGTTGAACCCATTCTCCGTAAACGAGGTCCGTAAGTACGAAGATGCAAAATACTTCTTGCCAGATTTCGAAGACACGGAGAGGTGTCACAAGCCGAAGAACAAAGCTATTGCCACCATCCCTGTCTTTGGGAGTGATACTGAGGAAGAGGAAGAGATAGTTTATTTGGGTCCACCCCAATACAACAAGTCGGGACCATCCGTTCCTATGTTGATCTTTGGCAGTGACTCGGAAGATGAAGGCCATGCTATATTCTCTGCTCGGCCTTCAATACAAACATTCGCTGACGAAGAGCAAAGTCTGCAAGTCGCCATGGTTCCGCCCAAACATCATAAAGAACTAGATGCGCTCGATACCTACAGTTTAGAAGAGCTGCGGACGTTCTATGTCCCTCCCAGGCGAGAAGGCGAAAAGGCGATTCTATTCTACCGCTCCGGGGAAACCAAAGTGAAGAAAGAAATCTGGTACGGTGCGGAGCCTACGCTTGACAGGCTTCAGCCCATCTGTCTGCCTAGATATTACACAGAAGGCTCGAAAAGGCTATTGAAGCGCCAAGAGATACCCTTCAAACAGACCACCCGAAAAGCCAAATTCTATGACAGGGTCTGGAACGTTCCCGGAACTCAGCACAAGTTGCCTAACGGGAGAATGGAAGCAATCGGTCTTGGATATTGTCACGACCCGAAAGTACGGAACGTGACCGGCACTTAGATTACGAAACGTCTAGAGGCGCAACGTAACCTAAGTAAGCCGAAGCCCAGAAATCTAAACCATATAAAAGAAGAAGTAAAAGAAAACATGAAGAAAACAAGTTTAAAAGCATCAGCAAATTTTCCCAAAAATTTCGGCAGAGTCTCCTCTGTAAAAACTGGCCCCAAACGGGTACAACAAGAATAATATATACAAACAATAAAAACCATCCCCAAACGGGAGCTAGCTCAACACCAACAGGCGGAAACAACCACAACAAGCACACTAATATACAACGCCAAAGGGCGAGGCTCAAAAACTCTAAAGAAAACAATCCACCAAATCAGAATAATACAAGCGCGACTCTAAGGTCGAAATAAATAACTGGTCCAATAAACTTATCAAGTAATACAAGTATAGTTGATGGAGCTTACTAGATACAAATGAAAGAATTGATAGTTTTACAATTCTTACAACAAAAGCCTCGAAAAACACATTACTTGAGGTGGATTGATCGTTGGCTTCCCGAGCTGCACGCACCGCCCATCTATGAGCAGTAGACAAGGCGACCGGGGGCTCCTCGGAAGGAGTGGCAACGGGAATAACGGCGCTTGGGCCCGCTCCCACGGCCAAAGCAGCGCTACGCTCCTTCGCTGCGCGCCTCAAGCGTTTCCTCTCCTTCCGGGCCGTCACGACGGACCTCTTGGAAGCCTCCTTCAGCAAGGCGGCGTCGTCCGCGTTCAGAGTTGCCTCCAGAGCCTTCAAGTCATCCATCATCGGCTTTTTGAGTTGGGTCTCTCGCAGCAGCCTCGAAGAGGCCGGGACTTCGGTAGCTGGCCCGGGGAAAATCCCCGCATCGGCTTGCGAGGCAGGTCTTGCGGTCCCTGCAATGAGACAAAGAAAAGGTTAGATTGGCCATAAAAAAGTGAATAAAGACTCAGTGAACCAAGACGTACCCACGCCCGATAGAGTGCGTTTCATCTCTTCCTCCTGGAAAGTTTTGAGAGAAGCAGTGATGGCTTCTTCGGTAGAAATGCCTGTTTAAAATGGAAAAGCGTTAGTCAAAGACAATGATAAAAGTACGATGAAATGACGAAGAATACAACTAGTGATTACCTAATTGCACGAGTTTAGCCAACTACGCTTCGAGCCTTGCCGATCGCTCAGAAGCCGCGATGGCGGCCACCAGATCGGTGTCTGCTGGCTCTACGAAGAAATCCTCATTGCTTCCGTACTCGCTTAGGCCTTCGGTAAGAGGGGCCTGAGGCTCTAAGCCGAGCACGGCATCAAGAGAAAGAACGGATTTCTTTTTCCTCTTCTGCACGCGGACCCCGGTCGCTGCCAAAATCAGCTTACGCTTCGCAGGCACCTTAAGACGGCGGGTCCCGATGTCCGAACCCATCCCGGACTCCGGCGAAACCACATTCACCGTATCCACCGGAACACGGGGCGCTGGGGGCATGTCCACGGTATCACGAGGCAATCCGCGCGGGGGGCTCAGCATGCACGGTGGCTCAGCTCCAGCATCTCTCAGCGGAGGAACGACAGGGATCCTTGGCCTCAGGGGAGCTTTGCGGTCGCTGCCAGGGGGCACACCCTTGCGGTCAACCAACAGCCGCTTCTCTTCCCGGATGATGGCACCCATCGCATGCGCGTACCAAGCTACGTACACGTTGAGGGCCCGTGGGACGCAGCTCGACTCGCTGATAAAGAAGTGGGAGCTCGTGTTCAGCCGCATAAAATGGTGCAGCGCGCTCCGTATCCCTTCCCTGGTGGCCGCAGGCTCTTCCAAAAACGCCTCCAGTGGGACCCCCTGGTTATAGCTTGATTGTTGGGCGAACCGATGGGCGTTGTACCTCATGAAGAGCGCCATATCGTTTTGCCTGAACACCAGGAAGCCCGGCCGGATGGAGTATAAGTGAAGAATCTGCCGGCTTTCAATACGGAGGCCCCGTCCTTGAAACCATCACGCAGCGCCAACACCGCCTTGGAGGTCTCCGGGCCGATGGTCACGATTTTGTCTGTGAAAGAAATTCTCGCTTCGACCATGCGTGGACGAAGAAGCAACCCCCTAGCCTCTCGCGGAGACGGATTCACGATAGAGGCGCCAATCAGCCGCATAACTCTTGGGAGTCTACACTTCTCGAAAAACGAGGGGCTCTTATGAATGCCAAATACCCCGAGCACATGCATTTCCATCCACGAAGTGAAGTAGTGCATCGGGAAATTGGCAGGTTGCACCCCAGGTTCATTTGCGTCCGCCGCCACGCTGAGTCCATGGTATAGGTGAGCCAGCCCGGCGATTCCGATCGACAATTGTATGCCAGATACCATCCGATGCGCTGGGTAGAAAACGGACGGCCTCATGTAGCGCGAGTGCATGGGGAGCGTGAACCAGCACAGCCATAATCCCAGAAACCCGAGAAAGAAGGTCTCATCATCGATGCCCGGGGCGGCGATTTCCAATAAGGGCATGATGGCGGCATCGGGAAGATAAAAACCCTTTTGATCGTCTTCCAATACTGGTCGACGATCCAAGCCAAAGCCGAAGGGGTCGTCGAGCTTGGCGAACTTCTCGCTCCGCTGCGATAGAATCTCCGGTCGAAAGAAGCGGGTGATGAAATCTCCAAAACTAACTCCCCGTCCCCCCGATTCCAAGTAGAGACTCTCATACATATTCAGCACCTTTACCAGACTCGAAAACTGGTGCTGAATAGCGTTCTCCGGCGTTAGGCCCATTACCAAAGGCTTGGTGACGAAGACATACTCATCCGGAGGAAATAACTCCTCATAGTGCTCCCCCCTCACCGGCAGACCGGAGATCTCAGCAAATTCTTCCAGGGGGATGGAGACTTCCCTTTCCGTCAGAAGAAAAGTATGGGTGGGGGTGTTCCATTGTTCCACGAATGCGTTAACCCACCACGTCGGAGGAGCAGGGTACTCAAAGAGCGAGGCGTAGACTGCAGGGTACAGACCAATCTTCATCAAGTGCGTCTTCTTCGCTGACAAGATATACTTAGCCCACTGCAAATACCCGGCCGATTGTCAAGGGGTCAATCCGAGGTTAAAAGCTTGTCCCCAAGGGCGCGCCTCACACTGGCATATGCGCCGCCCCAGAATGTACACGGCTGCCGGCGGCTGCACAGGGATGGCAGCAATCGAAGGCTGGAGAAGATCCTCCGAGTTCCAATTTACGACCTCCACGGCATAATTCACCGGGGCTGCATCCACATATGGGATCGATGAGATCGATGAGATTGGCTCTGACAGCGTCGCACAAGAGAAGCTTCGGCGACCCTTGATGATTTCACTGTACCATCTGCCTTACAAATGAAGGTTCTTATGCTCCGGGTCGTGATCCTTAATGAGAGCGAGAACCTCCCGGTCCACCGACGCCTCAGGGAATCCTCCCTCTGAGCGGAAGAATGGGAACGAAAGATCAGCAGATATGTTACCTGCAAGAGAAAGCGAAGTTCCATTATCAGTATCATCATTTAATTTTAAAAGCCTGACACTTGATACTTTAAAATTTGTACCGCACTGCAATGCAGTGGAGAGGGGACCAAAGGGGGACCCATAAAATCCAGATGACAATGCATCAGTTAATAAGACAGCCCCATCATTGGGTAAGACTGTCAATTAATGAGGAGATCCCCAAAAGAACATTCTCATTAAATGAGAAATCCCTTGAGACAAGGAGAAAATCTCCCTTTTCAGAGCAAAGCTCTGTCACAGAGTGACACTTGTCAAACTCTGGTTACAAGGGAATAAAATTCCTTAAAGAGCCTAGCTCTGTAATAATGATGGAAAAATCCATCAAAAAAAAATTAATTTATAAAAGAAAATTAAAGTTTGGGATCTTAAAAGATCCATGAAAAACTCTTAAGAGTTCATCACCAGAAGATCGAAAGATCTATGGTTTTGTCAATGAGCAAAACTCTGTTCATGGGTTAAGAAATCCTGAAATAAATTCTTGAGAGCAAAGCTCTATTTGTGAAACCCCAAAGGGGTTTTCTTTAGATCAAAAGATCTATGAGAGCAAGGCTCTATTAATTAAAATTAATTTAATTACGTTAAGTTAATTTTTACCTAAGATGTTTCTAGAGTTCTAACTCTGAAAATGAGAGCAAGGCTCTAAGGTTCTTGAAAATAAGAGCAAGGCTCTGAAAATAAAATTCTTGAAGATGATAATTATCTGCTGAGGACCAAGGGTCCTATTTATAGGCGCTTAAGCGCCCCTTCAACTCCTGAGTTGATCCAACGGTCTGGATCTTACCACCGCTGCACTCACATGTGCGCCACGTGAGCGCAACGGTGGGGGGCATTTGTTTCCCCCAATCAGAGCAAAGCTCTGTTTGAATTTTAAATTCAAAAGGTGAAGCAAAGCTTCAGATCTCTTGTGCTGCGCGCAGAGCGCCACGTGTCAAAAGCAGACATGCCAGCGCAAGAGGCGCTGCGCCTAAGGCAGCGCACCCCAATCAGAGCAAGGCTCTGTTTTAAAATTTAAATTTTAAAAAATAAAGGAAGCAGCGCTTCAGATGACTAGCGCCCAGCGCTGCGCGACACGTGTCAGCGCAGTTGCGCTAGCGCCAAGCGCTGCGCGACACGTGTCAAGCGCAGGTGCGCTTGCGCCAACTGTGCCAGCACTAAAACTTATATAATGAATTATTTAATCAGAATTAAATTTCTAGAAAGATTTTTTAATTTTATTAAAACAAGAAGATTATCTTCTGTAAAACAGAGACCTTAGGATCAAAGATCCAACGGTGAGGAAATATCCCCAGATCAATCAGAGAAAGATCTCTGTAACTAACCTAACAAACTAATTGGCTCTATATAAAGGCCCCTAGACTCCAAGTTTCAGATATACAGAACTTCTCTAAAAACTTTGAGAAAAACTCAAAGAGAAAAAAAGGTAAACCTTTGAAAAAAGAAGAATTTCTTCTAAAAAGATCAAAAATTTAAGAACAAGATCAAGATCTTCATCAAAAAAAGATCCAATCATAAAAGATAAAGGAAGTAATTTATTTCATTATTAGATCTTTTGATTTATATAAAGGCACAGCCTTTTAATGAACCATTGGTTCTTGAAAACTTGAGGTAGAATCTCTTTAGAACTAAAAAGATTCTTTTCTTTGATCTAAATTTGATCAAGATATGCTCTGCGCTATTGAACAATGCCCTCTGAATTTGCGCTGTTGCGCTCCTTGGACTGGCGCAAGTCACCAGAGAGCGCCACGTGTCAATCTGCGCCTTGCGCTCCTAAAAATAGCGCACTGCGCTCTTGGTTTGGCGCACTGCACCAGGGCGCGCCACATGTCAGCAGTGCACTGGCGCAGCGCACTGCGCTAACAGACTTGCGCTCACCAGAGCGTGACACGTGTCATCTCCACATGCGCTTGCGCCCTGCGCTCTTTAATTGGCGCAAAGCGCCTGACAGGCCACATGGCACATTGTCAGACCACTAAATGCTGTGCATTATTAAGAAATGGCAGAGCCCAATTAAAAGGCCTAACATGCCAACTGTAAATGCTGAGCATTATTTAAAAAGGGCAGAGCCCAAGCAAAGGCCTAACAGGCCAAATATTGAACATTTTCAAATGGACTTAACTCAATTCTGGCCATAAGTCCTCAATTTAAATTGAACTGAGCACAACTGCTCTCCCAAATCAATTTACACCCGGTTCAAGGGTACATCTTTGAACTCCTCTGATATTTGTCGTTGTAATCCTTCAACGTCATCAGAGAGGCGACGGGTCCCGACAACCATACATTGCTACGGACTGTGGGGTCCTTAAACTCATGAACCGAAATGTCATTAAACTAAAATTCGTCCCCAAAATGGGAATGTTGGACCGAAATGTCATTAAACTAATATTCGTCCCCAAAATGGGAATGTTGGACCACACGGTCCCTAAACTGGCAATGGACCTCTATGTCTCTAAACTAGAATAATAGAGCCCCCAAATGCTCTTTTGTCGGATCTAAATGATCCTGTTAAGATGATCTTAGTCTCAAATTAGACTAACGTATCCTTAACAAACGTTTAAGTTGATCTTAGCCTCAAATATGGCTAACGTATCCTTAAACCAAAACCCCAAACCCAAATCTAAGAAAATACGGATTTGGACTAATCCACGTCCTACGGACGACCACATAAATTAGTCTCCATATACAATCCACGGGCAACCACAAACAAAACAAACACCCACGACACGAAGTGACCAGCTGGAGAAGGAGAAAGTTGTTACCGTGATGCGGTAGTGTAATTAACTGCAGGGGCTTACGCCTGCAGGAAAGAGCGTCCCCACAATAAAAAACCCCTCGAACGAGGGGGAATCTGACGAAGTCTGCTATATCGGCCGCATCCGTTTAAACCTTCGATACATGGTGCCATAAATCAACTTGGCATCTTCGGAGAGGTAGACGGATAAAACCAAATAGCATCTGCCCCGAACTTCAGGCAAGACGTCCCTGTCGCGCCGTCTTTCGGAGGGGAACACTATCATTCGAGCTCGCAGAGATCTAGACGGTCGTGCCTCTAGTACTTTTATTACTTTCCATAAATCAACCTTGTATTCGCACTTGGTTAGTAGTTTCTTTTCTTTCATTCTATTGTAAATTGTGAACAATGAAGTTGGCGTAAAAAACTAGTAATGTGTTTCTTTTAGTTATGTGCTGTGATTACTGATTACCATGTAATGATAGAAGCCGAAGTGTGATTACGGCAGGGTTATTCCGTGACTGTAAGAGCATGGCTAGTCTAGTCGCCTCCCGTATTCCATATTTTGGGAAGCGGGGCGTGACAAACAAGCTTCTTCAACTCCAACAAAAACATTCTAAGTGTTCATCACATCCAAAGGGTAAAGCCATGATTTTCTTCATGAATATTGTTCGCATCTTCATGCTTGAGCCAATATAAACCCTTGATGCTTCCACATATACTTCTTGAACATGATTTCCTTGTACTACTACTATATAGGTATATCTCTTTCCTCTTTTCTTGATCATTTCTGTTTGATATCTGTTTACTATGTGCAGTATCGGAAAAAACTGTATTTTTATGATATTTAGCATACTGAAATTGAATCTGGAACCACTAGGAGTAACCACTAGAAAAACTAACAAGACCATAGTATTATAAAGCCACTAGAAGACTATACCTAAAGCCCGAGCTCCAATTTCCACACTTGACCTGGCGAAACTCATGTTTTGACTGATATCGCCGGGCCCCCTAGGGTATTTGGTGTTGATTTTTCTTCTGTAGCTTTATTTGGGTATTTTATAAGTTACTGTATTGTTTGATTTGTCCCAATATTCATATATAGAAATCTGGGAATGTTTTAGTATGGGTTTTGTTAAAGTTTCCGATATTCCGATACGGGTTTTCGTATTTCTGTGCCGCCACTTAATTGTTGACGTTCGTACGTTAACAACAGAGGTATCTTGTCATTTTAGGGATAAGTGAGCTGTAGGTTCTAACCTACGGGTGCTTAACTCGTTATTTTGATTTTTGATATGATATTTACGTCGATATGAATTAACTACAATTATATGTACGATCGCGAAGGTTTGCGAGATGGGGTTGATGGGTATTGCAATCATGGATTCAACGAGCTCGACAAGTTGGTGAGTAAATTTATATCTACGGGGAAGTCGGGTGGATGGCGTATAACACCCCCGTAACCATATAACTAGGATACTTATGGTATCTAGTTAGTTCTTGGTATAAATTCAAGTTAATGGTATTAGTGTTATGTTGCATCTAGTATGTTATTTGTGTGCATATAGTTTTATTCATGGTTTGGTAGATTTGTACGAGAGATCATGCCGTACTTGAGATAATTTGGATATTGTGATGATGTGGGTATTATACGAGGAATCATACCATACTTGTGATGACGAGATTAGCATGCCGAATAACGGCCAAGTTTCCTTTAGACCCGTAGGGTTATGTTTTATTCCGTTTTGGAACGTAATATTTGTGTGAGCTATACTCTTTTAAAAACTAACGATTCGTTTCTCTTTTTAATGATAAAGGATAAGGATGCAATGTCAATTTCCAAAACGAATATCTATTTTTAACCTAAGGCAACTTCCTTATTTCAAAACCAACGTTTCGTTCCATTTTCAAAGATAATGGTATAGCTCATAGCAAGTAGTTGCATTTAATATTTACACTTAGATTTACTTTACATGTTTGCGATATATTTATCGATGAGATATATTCTGTTATACGAACACAACGATAGAACACTACACAAATACCAATGAGTACTATGTTGCACAAGCACGTACGCACATGTTACATCACACCTCATTGGTACTGCCATGTCACTGTAGGACCGCTATACTACGTGATGTGTATGTAAATATAGATCCAAGTATACTTTATACACTTATAGAACACTTGCACAAATACTAATGATTACCATACTGCATGAGCACAAATGCGTATGCTACACTACACATCATTAGTATTGCCATGATACAGTAGTACTGTTATGTTTATTGCTTGTATGAATTTATTTACGTATTTTACCTTTGTTTCCTGTTAAGCGTTGCAAATACCAGTACCACGGGTATTCGTATTTGATTCTTATAAGTTTTCAGGATGTTTTGCTTTTGATGATATATATTAGTGGTATGGACGATATATATATATCATCAGAATGATTTATGCAGGTATTCTTATTCTTTAATTGATATCTTGGGATATGATGAGTTGATGTCCACCGTGAGTCGTTTTTACGTTTTGTTTTACTCCGAACCGAGTGGGGGGCTATATGGTTACGGATTTCTACGTTATCCAGACCGAGGGGGGATATACAGTCGGATATATGGTGGACCAGGTCGAGACCGAGAGGCAGGATAGCCGCATTTGAGATGGGGAGCCTAGCGAGGACACTCGATACCGGAGATAGAGATGAGCACGGCAGATATCCGGGGGATACTGACCGGGGCTCGATTTGGGCACGGCGGATATCCAGGGGATACCGACTGGGGCCAGAGATATTGGGTGACGATCATCTGTTGAGATGGTGTCGACGATATCTGCATTTGCGTGTCGGTGATGGACACGAGAGATTCGAGGATTTGCGTGTCGGTGATGGACACGAGAGATTTCTGATTTCGGATGTCGATACTGGACATGCAGATGTTGATATGTTGCTATCATACGAGATATACAGTTGTGTTATGCGTTATTGTAGCCGACCAGGACTGATCCGGGGGACAGTACCTAAATACCTTTTTACGGGTTATTGCATATAAATGGACTTCTAAAACGAGCTATAGCCTTATTATTTTGACGTGTCTAGTATGACACTGGGATCTTTTAAACCGTAAACCTCTTAACACTATTTACTAAAATAGCAAGACGTATATCTTAAATAAGATACCTATTATATTTCATACTATCACGTCTGCTTTTATACCGTGACATATGTATTCCGCGGCTATTTTAAAGAAGGGGTTTTACATATATATTTCCGGCTACTTATGGGCTTATATTTAAATACAGGTCATTTGCATATGATATATTCTATTTTGGGTTCATGTAATGGATAGAGTTGCATTTATGATATATATGCATATCATATATTATATAAGTACTGGATATGATAATACTATACTTATGACCTAGGTATCGTTGTGCATTTCGATTTCTATATTGTGATGTACTTTATTCACTGAGTTGGCAACTCATCCCCGTTGTGCTACAGTTTCTAGCAGGTTTACCACCCGGATTATCGGCGGCTTGGGGCACCCATTCTTTTTCGGTGATTGCTTTGATAGGTGGGTTACTGTTGTATTGTACTCACACTTGTATAATTATACATTCTTGTATCTAGTAAAACTCCATCGACTTAGAACTGGTATATTGTGGATTTAGAAGCGAGATTTAGAGTTGTGTGTTGTGGGCGTCGTACTCTTTGGAATCGACCTGTTTATATTGCTGATTTTGTTTCGCTTTTCTTTTTTCGCCATTATACGTCGTATATTGTTTGTTTGGTTGCTCCACCGTTTAAACGTGGAAGCTAGCTCCCATTGGGGATGCTATTTATATTACTATGTTGTATCAAGTTTTATTTAAACTTTACAAAGGAGGTGCTGTCGAATTTCAAAACGCCATAGATGTATTTTCAAACATACTTAGTTAGACTTAAATGTTCTTTTAAACTGATTCCATCTGACGACTATTTTAAACTTCACCTCCAATATTTTCAAAAAGGGTTTAGATTCCGGGTTTCGGATTAGTTGGACCGCGTTGACATGTTTAGATGTCACGTGATTTAAGTGCCGGTCACGTGCCACATTCGGATCGTGACAGTGGCTTTGATACTGACTTGATGATAATAAAATTACTTGCTCTTCTGCTTTTGATGCTGCTATATATTGAACCTATCTTATTTTCTGTCCAGATCCAAAAAGATAAAAATAAACTTTTTTCCCACCAAAACATAGTATTATGTTACTGTGAATTAAGCTTGTCTCTTTATCTAGGAAACTGATAAATTTGACCATCTTTTGTCATGGGTTTTTTTTTGAATTATTATATTTTTAAAATTATATTATGAAAATAGGGGAGTAAAAATTTTATTTATCAAAATAGGGTGGTTTCACCCCACCACCACCACCCCACCATCCCCACCCCCAGTATAGGGGGCGGGTTCCCAGAACCCGCCCTCTATAGTTTTCTATAGAGGGCGGGTTCTGGGAACCCGCCCCCTATACATTTGTATAGGGGGCGGGTTCCCAGAACCCGCCCCTTTTTTTTTAAAATTAAATTAATTTTTAATTATACTGATATAATTTTAATATAATTATTATTATTATTATTATAATTATAATTATAATTATAATTATAATTATAATTCTTAAAAATAAAATTAAATTAAATAGACCAAAAAAAACATTTAAATTAAATAATAAAATTTCACTATATCAAATTTTTTTTTACAGAATGAATCCGTCAAAATTTACAATGCCAAAAAATCCTATCTATTTGTAAAATGTAAATGCTATATCGACGGTCAAATTTATAATAACAAAATGAATCCGTCAAATTTATAATACAAAAAAATCTGAGTGCACTTGTCACGATCCTGAAGGTCCCGCCCCTGATACATATCCTGGACATCTGGTCCTATAATGGCCTGGTTGTTTGCATAGGCTACATCTGGATTGCCTTTGCTGAGGATCAGCATCCATTGTCATTCGATCTCGACGTACCTTAGGTCTTCCGGGCCTTATATTTTTTTCCGGCGGTAATACAGTCGGTGTTTGTCTGTTGGCAGTATAATAGTGCCAATAGCGACTGTCCGGTATAGGATGAAATTTTGGATCGTATGCACCTTGGTAATTAGAAACTGTATAGTAATGGGAAGCAAAATTGTAATGTGAGGTATGCATACTGCTCGCAGCAGCAATTGCGTGGGCACAAGGTAAATGTTGTTGCTGGAAAAGACCGCATGTACACGAAGAGAGCCCTTCATCTCTAAAGTTCACGGTATATTGATTCCCATTACCGCCCGTCACCTGAAACTCCGCTGTGTCAAACCTTTCGGATCTGTAGTATTGTGCTCTGCGCTCTCTTTTCCGAAAGATATCTTCGTAATACTCGGTGAGTGGAGTGTCCATCGCCAAGGACTTTTCTCTTCTGTACACAAAATAAGTATTCATCCGGAAAAATGTTCGAACAATCAACCCCTGTATCGGTAAGCCTCTAACCCCTTTAAGGACCCCGTTGAAGCTTTCAGACATATTAGTCGTCATTAGGAGATATCTGCACCCATCATCATGTGCTTGTGACCACATGCGTACTGGATACTCATCTAACCACGCTTTCGCAGCTTGACTCATCTCCCCAATTTTCATCATGTATATGTCGTGAACATTAGGGTCAGGCGTTTCACCGGCTCTGTACATAAGTTTATGTAGATCCGAATTTTTAAATTTTCGATCAAAATTTTGCCTGAAGTGTCGTAGGCAAAACCTATGTGGGGTCGTCGGAAATACAGATCTCATTGCAGCTAGTATTCCCAGATGTCTATCAGATATGATGCATAAATCCGTTCTATGAAGAACAGATGGGATATTTTTGAGGTTGCGGAAAAACCATGACCAGGATGATGTATTTTCACCCTCGAAAATAGCAAATCCCAACGGAAATATACCGTTATTAGCATCAACACCTGTAGCAATTAACATGCAGCCTCTGTACTTACCGTATAGATACGTACCATCAACGTACAATACCGGCCGACAGTGTGTGAAACCAGCCGCACATGGACCAAAGCACCAGAAAATTCTTTGAAACCTGACAGTGCCCTCGACGTCTGTTTCTGTGGTTTTTAACCGGTATACGGTCCCCGGATTTAATGCTTTCATGGCTTCCATAAAAGGGACTAGTGAGTTGTACGAGCTTTCCCAGTCCCCGAATATCTTGCACAAAGCCTTTCTACGAGCATCCCATGCCTTCACATACGAAATCTGAATTTTATGCTCTCCGCTAACCAAGAGCCGTATCTCTCGGGGAGTCATCGCCACATCTGTACGGATCAGGGGCATGATTAGCGAGCAAATGTAAGATGAAGTGCAATTCCGGTGATCCTGTAACATGATAGAATTGATGCAAGTGTGTTCTTGGTTGTATTTCGTGACCTTCCAAGCCTTGGCTCTTTTGGAACAACATGCATGCAATCTCCACTGACATTCAGGAGCTTTCGTACATACCACAGTATAGTACGTCTTATTTGACTCTTCGGTTTTAAATGTAACGTTTTGTTGAATGGACCACGACTTCAGCTTACAAATAAGATCTCCTTTTTCCTGAAACAAATCCCCGACGCTGATGCAATCTTCGCTTGCTGCTGTCGCGTCCAAATAGGGTGCCGTATTTACTTCTGCAACGGCTAAGTCTACCCAACCATCATCTTCCAGCGGATCGAGGCCGGGATCTTCTAGTTCGACAAAATCGTTATTCGCAGCCATACCATCAAAGAATGCTACCTCATTCAATCCAGCAGCATATTCCACGCTATCCTCCCCCTGATGATCTTCACCGGTTTCATCATCATCACTGCCACACATATCAATATCACCCGTAGCAACATAAGGCTCGGGTGCAATATATGATGGTTGTGGTCGGTGTAATGTGGATGGTTCGGGGTGAGAAGACCGGAAAGATGTGGACGGACATGCTTGGAATGCGCTGCTTGGATCGTGTTGGAATGATGCGGAGGTATGGGGAAATCTGCGTTTAGTATATAAATTGTTATTATAATATTATTTCTTAATATTTTCGTAACTAAATCATCACTTGTTTCAAATTTATTTACCTGTGGAAGGCTGTGTATGGTAATTCTTGCTGTTCTTCTGGGGTGCATGTAACTGCAGCAGTCGACTGGGGAAACCTGGATTTATGCATTTTATTAAATGTTTTAATATTAGTATATAGGTATTACTAAAATGTTTAAATATGGGTTTATAAAATGTTTACCCATGTGCTTGAAGATTTGAATAATGTTGTGTATAGTCATATCCACCGGCACTGACGGCATCATCGTTGACCATGTGACCGTACCCCCAGGAACTATCTCCAGCATTACCATCAAAATTACCCGTTGGAGGGACATCTGATACTTCCAATTGGTCCTTCTGAACCAAAAGTTCGAAAGAATGCTGGGTGCTCGAGAGACCGAAATCCATCATCGAAGATATTGATGCATCGTCTATAATTTCAACCAATGCATTTCCACTGAACATAGGCCATATACAACTTAACTTAACCCTACTTTCACGGGGATCGTATTTCGTAATTTTGAACACTTTAGCCTCTAGTTCATCATAAGTCGTTGATGCTTCCAATCGCATGATTCGTGCAGACCCGCCCATATACTCGGGACCTTGTGCACTTGTGATAACCTGACCATCGTATTTACATACAACAAATATACTTGGGGAGGCCATAATCCTGCACAAAAAACAGTTATATTTTTTTTGTTGTGTTGAAATTGCAAAAAACTTTCAAACTCGAAGATTGCTTACTTCCAATACTTTATGAACTGTTCTACTGCTCGAAGATTGCTTACTCGCAGAATATGGTACTGAACTTCACCTTCTTCTAAAACTCCACACATACACAAAATTGATAGTGGAGAAGAATTGATTGAAGTAAATGGATAGTGAGCGGTGTAGGATGAAAATTTGACAGAGATGAAATGAAATGGGTAGTGCGGAGACATATTTATAGCGGCAAGATTTGAAGAGAGCGGGTTCCAAGAACCCGCCCTCTTCAATATGATATTCTGCAGATTTGACAAGACAATATAAAAAAACAAAATTAATGAAGAGGGCGGGTTCCAGGAACCCGCCCTCTTACTTTCTGACATATCTTAACAAACGACAAATACAACGTTACTTCTGCACACACGTTACTTCTGCACACTTACTTACACTTACATTGATTTGATAAGACAATATAAACAAACAAAATTAATGAAGAGGGCGGGTTCCAGGAACCCGCCCTCTTACTTTCTGAAATTGATGTGACATATGAATATTAACGTTACTTCTGCACACACGTTACTTCTGCACACTTAGTTACACCTACATTGATTTGACAAGACAATATAAACAAACAAAATTAATGAAGAGGGCGGGTTCCAGGAACCCGCTCTCTTACTTTCTGAAATTGATGTGACATATGAATATTATTGATGTGACATATGACATATGAATATTATTGATAATTTACAAATTACTATGACAAAGTTCAACGTTAATGGAAAAAGTACAAATAGTACTTAAATAGTACTGATGTGACCTCTCACTAATTAATGAAGAGGGCGGGTTCCTAGAACCCGCCCTTTTCTTTGTGAATAAGAACGCTCTCTGTAATTTTTGAAGAGGGCGGGTTCCAGGATCCCGCCCTCTTCATTAATTAGTAATTGATTTGACGAATTATTGAAGAGGGCGGGTTCCTGAAACCCGCCCTCTTTGAGAACAAAGACTGTAGCGGGTTCCTGGAACCCGTTCACCCTCTATAAAAGCCGCATCCACACTTTCATCAACCACACTTTCTTTCACACTTTCTAACTTTCATAAAACTCTCGACAAATCTCTGCTCCAGTACATTTCAATGGAGAATCAACCACTCGACAAATCTCTGCTTGTGCATCAAAACGAACACAGATCGTTCAATATATTACACGGGGAGGAAATATTCTAAACTTAGTTAATTTTTTTTAATTACACCTTTCATTTAATTCTAATAGTTGAAAATAACATTATTTAATTTTGCAGGATGGAGATAATCTCACCGTCGTCACGCATAGCTCAGACAAATGGGTAGTTAGCGACCAACGAATAAACCATCGGCTTAGACGGGCCGGATTTTATGAAGCGTCGTTGATTCGGCATATCCAAATCGACCACGCCCTCGTCACCTCTCTGGTCGAACGTTGGAGAAAAGAGACCCACACATTTCATTTAAGATGGGGTGAGGCCACAATCACACTCCAGGATATTGGCCTCTTACTCGGTTTACGGGTCAATGGGCTTGGGTTGGTCGCTGGAAAAATTGTTGGTCCAGATACCGACCACCCATACTGGGATACATATGCCGAGTCTGCTCTCGGACAGGTAAACAATTTCATTCTGCTTTCCCTATTTAGTGTACCTATTTTATGTTTTACATTATTTCTAGCTTTAATATTTAAAAAAATGCTAATATCAGGCACCAGGAGGCCGCAGTAAGGGGTATAAAATCAATTTGAACTAGTTAAGAGATACATTTAGTAATATCCCTGATGAAGCCACCGATGAAGTTTTGGATAGACATGCACGTGCCTACATTCTGTACATGATCGGTTCTTGGTTGATGCCGGACCAATCAGCAACGCATGTCCATCCGTTATACCTTGGCTTCCTAGCGGATTTTGATGTCTGTGGCCAATATGCTTGGGGAGCAGGGGTCCTGGCCTTTCTTTATAAGGAACTCGATAAAGCATGTGCTCCTACGAAGAATAAAATTTGTGGATGCAGTACATTACTTCAGGTAAATTCTTTATTTTTCACAGCTAGAATTTTGCAATATTGGTTTTCTCTCTTATAATCTGAAACTTTATTTGTAGATCTGGTCGTGGGAGCATATGTATATAGGAAGACCAGAGAATATTAAAATAACTGGCTTGGATATCCCCGGAAAGCCGTTCGGCTGCTGGTGGAATGGGAAGAAAGCGTATAAGGCTCCTCGTCGAGTGCTTAAGTACTATAGAGATGAGTTAGATCGCATGGAGGCGGCTCAGGTAATCATAATTTAGGTAATTTAATTTGTTTTACAATTTTGAAATACCTAAATCACAATTTTTTTACTATGTTATTTGTGCAGTTTCTGTGGACGCCTTATACAGCATATCGTCTAGAAAACTTACCCGGTATCTGTCTCGAAGGAGAGCCGGTTTGGCGGGCTCGATGCCCACTCCTCTGCATCAATGTCGTTGTTATGCACCTCCCGGATAGGGTATTGCGGCAGTTTGATATATTGCAACATATTCCTGTCCCGCCGCCTTCGCCTATGACAGTAGAGGGAGACATGCGAGGTGGAAATACGGAGCGTGATTGGAGGGAGCATCATCATCAGTATTTGCTGAGATGGGAGGATAGGCAGCATAGTATTACCTTACAGCAAATAGGTGACCACACAGCTACCGACGCTACCAAAGTATATCTACAGTGGTATAAGCGTGTCACCATAAGATATCTTTCTGCTCCTCCCAAAAACTTCCCAAATATCTCACGGTACGAGCCTAGAGGCCACATGGAACGAGATTTGGTAAGCCGCCCTCTTTATATCATATTACTTTTTAACATCCGGCGGTATGAGTCAATACTTATTTCTTATTTCTAATGTAACGACAGGCTCGTGGGTTGCATCTCGTACAAACAATGGTGCGGGAACCATACCCAACTGATGCTGGTCCGGCATCTCAGGCTCGATTTTCAAATGTCGACCAATTTATTGGTGATGTATTTGGTTCATATGGTATTTCTCAACATTTATCGCCGGCACCGGAGCCGCAGTATCAGCCGGCACCGGAGCCGCAGTATGAACCGGCACCGTAGCCGCAGTATGAACCGGCACCGCAGCCGCAGTATGACCCGGCACCAGAGCCGCAGTATCAAGGAGATCCAGCGCAGCAGGATCAGTGGTTTGGATCACCATACCATCAGCAGCAACCCTGGCATACCGGACAGGCGCAACAACACCAGTCTTGGGGATCAGGTTTTGCAGAACAGCCGTCTTGGGGGTTAGGTTTTGCGCAACAACAGCACCCTTGGGGGTCAGGATTTGCGCAGCCATGGGGCCAAGGTTTTGTGCAAAATCAGCCGCATGAAACCGGGACAGGTTCTTCGCTACAACTGCCCAGTTGGAATACGGATTTAGCGTCCTACGCAAATTTGTTGGGAAGCAGCACATATCCGACACCTGTCCCACATTCAGGTTCAGGATTTTTGGATCAACAGCCTGTCCAAGACGTTGCTGAAGACGAAGCTGAAGCAGAACCCGAACCCGAAGCAGCAGAGCAGACGCCAACGCCGCCGCCGCCATCTATCCAAGAAACAGGTGGTTCCTCCAGTCATCTCAGGAGGCATAGGCTTATGTCAAGCCTTCTCGGATTTCATAAAGGAAAAGGAAAAGGAAAAAAATAGTATTTACATTTTACAAATAGATAGGATTTTTTGGCATTGTAAATTTTGACGGATTCATTCTGTAAAAAAAAAAATTGATATAGTGAAATTTTATTATTTAATTTGATGGATTTATTATTTTTTTGTCTATTGAATTTTATTTTATTTTTAAGAATTATAATTATAATTATAATTATAATTATAATAATAATAATAATATTATAATTATATCAGTAATAATTATAATTTAAAATTAAATTAAATTTTTTTTTTAAAAAGGGGCGGGTTCTGGGAACCCGCCCCCTATACAAATGTATAGGGGGCGGGTTCCCAGAACCCGCCCTCTATACAAAACTATAGGGGGCGGGTTCCCAGAACCCGCCCCCTATACATTTGTATAGGGGACGGGTTCCCAGAACTGGGGGTGGGGGGTGGGCCAGCGGGGTGGTCTGAAACCACCCTATTTTGCAAATTAAAAATTTTACCCCCCTATTTTCATAATATAATTTTAAATTCATAATAATTCAAAAAAAAACCCTTTTGTCATCAATTAATATTAGAAGTACAACTATTTAATTCTCTAAATAAAAAAAGTCGCAACTGTACAAGCTATATATGCTACTATTCCTCGAAAAAAGGTTAGTAGAATCAAAGAACTGTCGACTTATTGCGAATGAAAACTGAATTTACAGCAGAATCAAAAGTTTTCTGTCCTCAAACTTTGGGACAAATTTTGGGAATTAACGATTTTTTAAAAAAATATTAACTAAATGGTGTTGGAATAAAAGTATTTAGCAATATTGTGTTGCGGGCGTGATTAGCGAGTTTTAGCAAAATTTTAAACTACAATTGCATGTTTTGAGCACTTGCAAGTGCAACTTACAAGTATCTAAAACCGCACTTTTAGAGTGCGGTATTAAGCTACATTTACAAGTTGTGAGCACTTGCAAGTGCAGCTTAAAACCTGCAAGTATTTAAAACCGTACTTTTAAAGTGCGGTTGTAGTTAATTTCTGTTAAATCGGCTTACTCAGGCCTCCGGCGCCATATTGCTAAATACTTTTTTTCCAACACCATTTTGCCAATTTTTCTAAAATCCTCTTGTTAATTCCCAGAAAATGCCCTCAAACTTAAAGTTGTACGTGTAAGTGTGAACTTGTTCTTGCATGCTATGATCAAATATTCGACTCCTCGTCAAATTTGTGCTTTAAATGTTTTTGTTTTCGATGAACAAAGATCCAGCCATTAGAAAATCCAGCAATTAAGAAAAGTTTTTTTGCTACCTAAAAACTTGTTCTGCATTGACAAAATATGTCAACCTCAGTGCAGAAGAGACCTGACCCATTGTGTTCTCTTGCTTTTGTCCACAATTTTTAAACTTTTGTTCTTTCTTAAACTTGTGTGATGCTTTGTTTTATTGTTTGCTCACGTGCTACCATAAATTTCGAAACCATCAACCGTTTTGCTATTTAGAACCATCATATCTAATTTAATATGTGAACACTAGTATTCCAGATAGGAATAATAACCGCTCCAATTAAACAAGATGGAAATTTTAGTTAAATGGATTAGTGTTAAATCAGAAAATATTTAATTCTTTTCGAAAAATTTATATATATGAATGGTGAAGGAAATTAAATTATATATATATGTATATTATACATACGTATATGTACATACATACATATACACGCACATATGCTAGGTTCTAGAATTACGCTGTACTCCGTATAATTGTACAGAATAAGTCTATACATATTGTGTCATGTTTCATAACAGACGGCGTTTACCATAAGGTCCATAACGCTCCTCGTGTTTTGGGTGGCATTGGTATTTGTCCTGTATTGTATAATATCTAACCATTGACATAAAATTAAGATTTGTAGATTAATATTCTTCCAACTGATCAAAAAATGCAGCCTTTTTGTTTATATTATTATTAGCAAAATGAAAGTTTGATAAAGATGATGATCTCTGAAAATCTTAATTTGTTCAAGAAAATTACAAGTACAGTTTGGTGGACCAAACGAATTTCAAGCATATATATCAATCAACCTGTCATTGCTTTGTAGCTCTTAAAATATGCATAAATGTTGCCACCAATTTTGATGGAGAAATTAAAGGACCAATCATCTTATGCTATTGGCCATTGCTAGGCACAATGCCACATGTTTTTGGATGCTCTATACTTTTTTTGTTTCTTGATTGATCTAATTTAATTGGCATTTTGCATCAAGCTTCCACCTTCATAGGTCCTTCAATTTGTCGCCTTCATACATAATAAAAATTCAAAATGAAAATCTTAATCTCCTTCCGCTTCCGCTTCCGCTCTTTCGGAAAGAAAAGGATGCTAATGCGGCTAAATTCATTAACAGAAAATTAATGAACCACAAAGTTGTGCATGCATACAGACATTTGTGTTGTCTTTGAAGAAACTAGTTATGAGAATCATTTTCATGTTGTAATACTAAATTCTATACATGTATATCATGTTAAATTCAAACTTAATTTCTAGTTTGTTTTGTACCATCTTTAAAAAGTTTCTACAACCGGCTTGAGAAATATATTTTTATACTTCAAAGAAGTAAGGGTAAATTGTCAAAAAACCCTGACAAAGTTTTCTGCTGTCAAAAAACCTTTGGCCTGAAAAATCTCGTCAAAACCCATCTGGAAAAGTTTTCACTGGTAGAATCCACTTGCATGCATGCATGCATGCAATATTTTTATACTTGCCTGTGATATGTATGCAGTTAACCGACATATCTTGATAGTTCCCTGCGATATGTATGCGCTAACTAAATATTGCAGGCAACCAGACAAATATTGCATGCAAGTGGTTTTTAACAGCGGAAAGCTTTTCTAATGGTATTTTGACTAGATTTTTTGAGCCAGGGTTTTTCTAACGGTGGAAAACTTTGCCGGGATTTTTTTTGGGGATTTGCGCTCTCTAAAGGTTTTCAAGAATAAATTTTTGGCAAAAAAGGAATTTCAAATAAATTTAATTTTCAATGTCAGAAAGCAGGTTGCTTTACTTTTCTTTGTACGTACCGGGTTTGGTGGGATTTTGATTGCCACCATGCCTCCTATTGGCTAGATGTCTCCCTCTCAATCAATATAAAACAAGGAAAAGTCATTCCATATGCCGGACTTATACATCCGGACAACATAGATAAATAATAAAATTGTGTGCCTCATACGTTGACCGAAACTTGCCCGGACCCCCCTCTCTCTCTAACCTCTCTCCCAGGATGTATTACATCCGCCGCACCGAATAATCCCCCGTAAAACAAGAGTATAGCCTTATTGATGAGGACATCCTCCTATAACCAGGATGATAGTTTCGGACCAAGAAGCCCTGCCGTTTGAAAATAATAGCATGGGCGCTCTGCTTCCATCCTAGCGACTTATCCTACGTGCACAACACGTAGCATACACCAACACACAAGGCCTTCTGTTTTACACGAATTTTGACCGTTGATTTCGATTTTGGTGGAAAAATTATCTGGCTTCTCTTTCATGATAGGGTCACGCCTTCTTCAGTATAAGGATCAAATATAATAGTCTTAATTAGCTGCTGGATCAAGTACAAATGCGTTTCAAATGAATAAAACCATATTGGCATGCATGATGCTCCAAGCCTAACTATTCTTTTAATGCATGCATGGAAATGTGAGATTATTCCAAGCCCTCATGCATGTGTTTGCTAAACAAATCGAGGAGGTACATGTTCATTATTAGAAGATAATCATATCACATGATTTGGCATTTAAAGGACATTATGTCACTGTAATTCTTGTGCTATGGGTCTAGATGGAGAGCAGGGATCGGGTTGAGTAGAACATTGGGAATTTACACGGTTTCATGTTGTAATAATTAATCCTAGCATACAATACATTTGTTAATGTGATATGTGTCTTTTGTTAAATCTTCTTTATTTATTCAGGGGCTTTGCAGGATCGTGCAATTTGGATTTCTAAATAGTATAATTGAAATCTTTTGGATTGGTCTGTGTTTGGTCGGTATTGGATTCTGGATTTGTAGATCCTTATAATACTTGTTTGGTTGGAAAGGCCCTGTTTGGTTGCAGGATTATGAATTTGGATTTGGATTTTGGATTGTGGAATCCTGAGATTCCATAATTTTGTGTTTGGTTGATAAATTTGGATTTCTAGGATTCCTTTGTTTTTTATGGGAGGCCACCACAAAACAAGATTCTTGAATCCTAAAGACTTTCAAGGATTTTCAAGGATTTGGCTATTCATTGTACTTTTAAATGGGACCCGTTACTTTATTTATTTAATAATCCTCTCTCTATCTCTCTCTCTCTAAAATCCTCAAATCCAAATCGTACCTTTTTTCATCAACCAAATAAAGATTACAAGGATCTACAAATCCAATACTAGGAATCCAAAACCAACCAAACAACAAATTACCAAATCGAGAAATTTCAACCGTACTATTTTGGAATCCAAATTCCATAATCCTGCAACTAAACAGGCCCTAAAAAGAAAGTTGTGATTTGGATTTGAGTAATTTAAAGAGAGGTAGAAAGAAAGTTAATTTTTTAATACATAAAGTGCATTGGGCGCCACATATTTGGCTTCAATTCACAAGAATCCAGCCAAAAAGGATTTGAGGATAGTTGAATTCTTGTAGGCCCCTCACTAAAAACAACCATATCCTAGATAATTTAGAAAGCATAACAATATGTTTGTTAAAGTTTAATAAAAATGTATGATGATATATGAAAATATGCATTATGAAAGGGTGTGTATACAAAAGTTTTGGATTTTGCCGGCTTATTAAAAGATTTAATATGCAAAATTAGTTTGTTTAGGGTCGGCCAAAACCTTTATAGGATGGATGGTGTGGCCCAGCATAAATGTAGAATGAGTGCAGAAGTAAATCGGATCAAATATGGATGGGACGTTGATGTAACCATATCCGTATATGGTAGTTGTTGGCGGATGCTGATACGAATACAAAAAATGAAAAACCACTATCTGTAATTAAAAATATTCAGATACAGATACGAATACAAACGAATATCGTAAAAATTATATTGATACACTGTATAAGAAGTCGGATACGGATACAGTCATGTATACAGAGTAGATATATGTGTTACCATATCCGTATTCAATTATCTTGGCTGATTCGGATACAAATAGTCATTGAAAATGAAATTCGGCATCTGTATTATAAAAATCGAATACGAATACGTATTCCAATCGGGATACCCGTATCCGTTTACATCCATAAGAGTGAGTTGCTTGACCCCATAGGGAAAGACAAATATGCAATTAAAAGAAGAGAACATTTACATTAACTACCTTTTCCTTGAGCTTCAACAACAAAAACATTTGGACATGGAAGGAATTAAGAGATTTTCGGTTATATCATACGGTCAAGAGATTGAATTTACAAGAGATAAATTTACATGTGCTGGGAAAACAAGTTATCTTACATACAAAAGTATAGACAGATAGATACAGACAGATTCTTAGTGAAAACATGTGCTTCAGAAAATATACATTCAGCACTAATTTTGAACTCAAACTCATGCACAACAAACTGCTGACAACAATAAACATATGCAAACCAAATGGTTTGATTATATATTTATCTCCATAAATTCACAACAATTTCCATAACAATCTACCAATAATCTCCACATGAGCATTTTCCATCCTTGAAGTGATGGAACCTCTGCATATCTCTCACAATAATCTCTCTCCCAGTAACTTTCGATATAAACTTCGTCGCGGTATGACAATCTCTACAAACTCGCAAATTCTTCTTTATCTGAATCGTCTCTCCGTTCTTCGTATTTAAAAGCCCGAAAGCAATAGCGAGCTTCTCGCTATGGCTTTCAAGCAACTGAACCTGCACATCATCTTCGACGTCATGGATCGATTCGGTATCAGGCACATACCCGATCTCTCTAATCTCCTCTATCAATCTCTTCAACCTTTCGTATATCTTTTTTGATTGTTTGTGATTCGTGCTGCCAGAGTAAAACGCATGCACCTCGTTCCTCAGTTCGATGAAACTGCAGCCGGGCGTTTTTTGCAACTTACTTCTTTCCATCTGTTTTCTGATTCTGGCGACGTCTTCCCATTTCGATGATGTCGCGTAAATATTGGCCAACAGAACATGATAGCCTCCTTCTTGTGGATTTAGCTTGAATAGCCTCATTGCTGCAGCTTCTCCTAGTTCCACATTTTTATGAATTTTGCATGCACCTAGCATTGCGCCATAAACACTAATCCCTGGCTCAATCGGCATGTTTTCGATGAAATTCCAAGCCTCTTCGAGCTTGCCAGCCCGGCCCAACAGGTCCACCATGGCCCCATAATGGTCCATCGTGGGCTCGAGCCCAAATTCATATTTCATGCTCGAAAATAGACTCTTCCCTTCTTCGACTAAGCCAGAATGGCTACAGGCAGATAGAATACAAAGGAACGTTACATCATTGGGATCGATCGAGCTCTTCTTCATCTCTTCGAAAAAATCAAGGGCTTTTCTCGCAAACCCGTTCGTGCCATACCCATCAATCATCGCGTTCCATGTTGTAACGTGTTGATCGATCATAGAATCAAATAGTTTTCGGGCTAGCACAACATTTCCGCATTTCGCATACATGTCAACAAGTGCGGTCGCTACATAGATATTTCGATCAAAACACATTCTTACAGCATAGCCATGGATCCATTTGGCTCGTCGTAGGACTGATATGTCGGCTAAAGCTGGAATCACGCTGACAAATGTGAAAGAATCGGGATTTATGTTTTCTGAGTTCATCTTGGTGAAGAGTTGGAGCGCGTCATCAGGGCATTCATTTTGAGCGTATCCCAATATCATAGCGTTCCACGAGATTAGGGTTTTAGTCTTCAATTTGTCGAACACATTTTGAGCAAGATCAACTTTCTTGCATTTGGAGTACATTGTGATAAGAGCGTTCATTACCGACACATTTGACCCCAACCCAATACTCAATGCGAGCTCATGAATTTTAATCCCCTCTTCGATATCGCCCAATTCACTACAAGCATTCAATGCAGCCAAAATCGTGACCTCGGTGGCCTCAACTCCCGTCGCCAACATTCTCTTATACAAACTCATCGCCTCTTTAGCATCGCCGCTTTGTGCATACCCATCGATCATCGAGTTCCATGAAATCACGTTTTTGCCCCTCAACCCATTGAACACCAACCTCGCCAACGCAATCGCCCCGCATTTCGCATACATATCCAAAAGTGCAGTCGATACATTCACCAAATGCTCAAACCCAGCCCGAATCGCAAGCCCATGAATCGATTTCCCAACCTTCAAGCATCTAGTATCAGCACAGGCGGGCAGGGCCGACACCAGGGTGATAGAATCAGGCCTCGTCCCTTCTCCTTGCATCCTACCAACCATCTCTAACGCATCTAAAGCCAACCCATTCTGCGAAAGTCCCGAGACAATCGCGTTCCAAGCGACCAAGTCTCTGTCACGCATTCTCTCAAACATCTTGAGCGCGTCTTCGACCTTCCTACACTTGGCATACATATTCACCACCGCGGTCATCGCAAAGACATTGGACCCAAACCCACTAGCAACCAGCTGGGCATGGACCTCCCTACCTACCCTAAGGCTCGCGTGGTCGCCACAAGATTTCAAGAGGTAGGTGAAGCTGTGGACCGAGACGCGGACTTGGGCATGCCTCATGAGGCAAAAGAAGAGGATGGCTTGATGAAGCGAGGAATGGTGGCAATGGCCCTTGAGGATTGAGTGGTAGAGCTCATGGGGCTTCTCGGGGACGGAGGAGAAGAGGAGGGAGGCGTTTTCGAGGTCGCCGAAGCGGGAGAAGAGGGAGATGAGCTTGGTTTGGGTGAAGGGGTGGGAGAGGTGGTTGTGTTTGAGGAGATGGGGGAGGAGTTGGTGGAGCTCTTTGGGGTTGGAACAGAGCTCTAACAGGAGAAGGGATGAGGATGGGGTTCTTGATGCTGATGAGGATGATGATGGGTTGAGAGATGGTGGTGGAGGGGTGAAGGATTGGAGAGTGGAGAGCATTTGGGGTTGTTGTTTGGTCAAAAAACTGTTTGGGTTTTTGAAGGAGGGAAAGAGGTAGATATTCATCATTGGGATTAATAACCTTTTTTTTTATGAAAATAAAAGTTCTGCAGGTGTTTCTCTGTACCATGGCGGTAAAACCTTCTTACAGCTGAATGAGAGGTATGAACAGGAGGCATAAGGTTTGAACCTTGTGAGGTCCAGCACCCAGGTCTGGGGCTCGATCCCGTGATGTCTGACATTCTCCTTCCCTTTGCTCAAATGGAAGTTCCGGATAAGTTCATGAATCAGCAAGATGTTGTTTGATCATCTTTCTCCGAGAAAGACGCGAAACAATGCATCATGTTACGGTCTATTATTCAAAAAAAAACAAAAATAAAAATGGTCTGTTTACTGAAAATCAAGATACAACTAGAAATGCAGCAAAATACAGCTTGTTCTTTTAAAAGTGAAAACAAATGCTCCAATCAAGATGATTGGAGCAACAAATAAAATTACTGCTGGTAGAACTATTATCCAAAAATCATTTTTAACAAAAAAATATAGTAATGTTCAGTATCAACAAATGTCACATAAATAACAACAAATTATGCACTTTTTTGGGCAATAAACTGAAGAGCTGGACAGATAAAATAGTGGGTAAAAATATTCAATGACAGACCTCAACCATTAAACTTCTATACATCTATCAATTACCATCATGCATGATAAATGATAATATACAGCATTGCTCACAATAAAAAATCATCCTATGTTACACTTCTTAGCTCCAAAATTGCAATTTTTTTTAACAAACCTCGTCCTCACTGCACATTCAAAATGGAATCTTCTCTAATTCCAAATATTTTTCACTACAAACTGATGAGATAATGAATGTTGCCCACATTTGCACTGAAATAAACTTGCCCTCTGTTTACTTGAGAAATGTTGGTATACAAAAATTGTATCAAACCCAAGAAAAACCTTCGGTCTTCGAAATTCAACTCCCTGACACAATCTCGACAAAGGCCTTTCAGTTGCTTGATCTAGCTCTAGCGAAGCACATGCCCTCAAACTTTCTTATGTCATTCTCTTCACTCGCGGAAAAAATGATGAATCACAACAATAACATTAACACGAAAAATTCTTCAACCTCCTCGAATGCTTTTAGGCTACAGTCGGATGGAAACGAGATTGAGAACAAATCTCTCTTGTTAGAACAAAAATCTAATGCTTTTCGCTCTTGATCGAGTCTTCGAGAGCATCAGGAAGCTGAAAAATTTCAGCAAAATCGTCCATCATCAAATAAATCTTCTCAATCTCAGGCTGTGACCGATCCCCAACCTTAAAATTATGAACAATCTCATTCAAATCAACAAGCCTGCCATCAGGCATTGTTCTAACTCCTCTATCCCTCATCATCTCCTTCACTTTTCGAGCATCTTCAAATTTTCCTGCTGCCATATACACATTATATAATAAAACGTATCGAGAACCATTATAAGGTTCTAAATCGATCAATGCCTTTGATATTCGTTCGGCTAATTCTATCTCTCCTCTGAAACGACAATAACCAAGTAGGCCACTCCAAACTAAAGATTCTTTCTCTTCGGGCATGCTTTTGAGAACTTGTTCTGCTTCTTCAATCATATTGAGGTTGTTGAAGAGATTGGCCATGCACCAATAATGGGCAAATGTTGGTTTTATGTGATATATTTTTGTCATCTGCTCGAAGTAGTTTTTTCCCTCTTTGAGCAGACCGATACGAGCGCATGCACACAAGACTCCAACGAAAGCTACTTCGTCCGGAGAGATGTTGTGTTTTCCACCTGATGAAATGACAACGACCTAGTGAATTTTGTAGTTCAGAAGAAAGCTCTTGAGAAAATTTTAGCAAACTTCCGGTAGTTTACCCTTCTTTCAAAACATATACACCGCCTTTTGTCGTTGACCAAAACCCAAAAAAAAACACTCAAATTCTACTCTAAACAGCACAAACAAGTGCTAGAGTTCAATTATAAAATCATTTTAGTCTTTTATAGTAGAATTTGAGTGTTTTTGAGGGCCTTGGTTGACGAGTTTGCGTTTGTGCTAACAAATCACTTGAGGGCCTATAAGTTCTATGCAAGGCAAACTGCATGTTTTTTTAATGCAATTTACACCTACACACACATAGAGATACGTTCACGGATAATATTACTTATTTCGTCAGCTCGAAGAGTTACCATTAGTGTCTCTTTTTTCTTTTTCTGAAACAAAGAGAAAAAATAATGCCTAAACTCTAAACTAAAATAGTAGAAGGGCTAATCAGTTATTTCTTCCACGACCCCGAGGATTCCAATATTAGCACTGATGGTACGGAAATGTAAGTCGCTATTCAAACAACTATTCAGAGTTCCTAGAGCTCCCTGTAAGGCTTGTTGGAAAACCTGTTGACGGACCTGATTAATCGCTCTTTGTTGTTCAAAATGAAAGGTTTCATTTATGTAATTTTCTAATTATCACCGCTTTTTTTTGTGAGAAGACACCATTAACTAATTGCTTGCATCCAACCGTTGAATAACTTATCCAGTACTTAAGAAAATTAGAGTAGTGGGTTTATCATCCTTTTAAGAGGAGAATAGCGTACGCGTGCACACTAGTTATTGATAAACTCTTTACAATTTAAAAACAAAATTGTTAATTTCATATATGAAATTTGGTGTATAGTCCTTAACACACACATATCTAGTCACATATGATTATTTATTTTGAAAAGATTTACTTTCTAATCTTAAAAAAATAGTTGTATGACTTGTAATGATTTGTTAAATTTCGATATGCCTATAAAAATTTAAAAAATATCCTAAATATTAGCTTTTACTAAAGAAGATAATGCAACAGAAAAAATTACAATTGTTTTTTTAATTTTTGCAATGATATAAATAACTAAATTATTTATTTCGATCATATTTAAAAAAAAATTATAGTGGCAGTCTCATTAATTAATGAGATAAATAGTTTCAACTCAAAATGAGAATTTTTAGCATGCATATGTTATCCAAAATGATTAAAATTTGAAGGCTCGAATAAATAAATAATTTTAAATATTCAAATAAATAGAAAAGTAGTTTCAACAAACTTGAAATAATAAATTCATATAATTTGGATATATATAGTTTGTTATTTTATATCATATTATGATAAAATATTGATTTTCTTTACTAAATAGATTATGAATATAAATAGAATATAAATTACAGTTATAAATAAATTATAAATATCGATAGATTATAGATAAGATTTTATCTCCCGATCTGCTATTATAATGCATAGAGGAGGACGCAGTGTGACACTCTCAGCTTTATTTTAGATTAATCATTTATTTATAGATGGTCCACGCCATCTATTTTTTGTACGTGCGACGCACGTTGATACGTATTTGTATTAAATAACCAAGATTTAAAAATATTTTTAATGTCTTTTAGTTAAGATAATAGATAGATACTTTAAAAACTTACTTAAAAATAGCAAAGATATCCACATCGATCCTTGAAATAATAAATGAGAAAAATATTTTAAAAATTCTTATACTTTTGAAAAAAATTCCACATTGGATGAAAATATTCACATTATGCATACTTTTATTTTAATAAAACGTGCATTGCACGTACGAAATACTAGTTGAAATTAACTTAAAATTGAACATAACATATAGGACAAAAAACGGTGAGTTTGATTTTAGGAGTGACATTGTTAAGAAAATATGATAAATTATTGAGACGTCCGTTCTCTAATTATTTACTATAAATATATATTTTTCATATGTAAATAAACTATTTTATTAAATAAAATATAATTTTAATTTTAATTGAACGGTTGATATGAGGACTTGCATATGATTTGTTTTAATTGGCTGTAAAATCTTTTTTCAAAAATCAATTTTAGTTGGGATAATTAATTATTTAGAATACGACGAAAGAAAACTACATATTAATTTGGTGTTATAGATTAGAGATAGATAGATATAAATAGATTATATATATATATATATATATATATATATATATATAATCTTCTCTTTCTTCATTGAAGTTGATAATTATGAGAAGCCGGATTCTGGAGAGGGATTGCAATCGTGATTAGGAGGTGTAAGGATTAAAGAAAAACATGTAGAATTAAATACGTGAAGAACTCGGTTTGGAACCGATTCGTTCAGATTTTTTCTAATTTGGTGATTTTTGTTATCATCATTATAGCTAATAAGGATTTTCAGAGAATGCAAAAAAAATGTTGGTTTCAGAACGAAAATGAGCTCATATCAATTAATTTTTTTTAATTGGGATAGGGATTTTATTAAGAAGGGGATGCAATTAACATAATAGGAAAAAAATTTATTGAACTTTGGATATTGGGATAGGAGATTTCATTGAACATATACATGTTATTCAGATCGGAATTATCGAATGATATGGAATTTAAATATTTGTCTACACAGTTAGTTCAATTTAAGATTTTTAGCCGAGATAGATTTTTTATTCAGTCAGAATAGTGGGATAGAGATCAGGAATTTAAATTGCGATTTTGGTTAGGATAATAATAGGTCTTTAAACAGGGATTTTAGGGAGATAAGTACCGAAAGTTTAGCAGGATGAGAATTTTTAGTTACGATAGGAAAATGACTTGAGAGACGACATACCAAAATAAAACATTAATTTGCTTTTAAAGGTATTATAGAATAGATAAACTACTTAACAACAATAAAGTTTGATTTCGAATTTTAAATTGAAACAATTGATATGATAGTTTACATATGATGACTCCTAATAGACCGCAAAGTATTTTTTTTGAAAATAATTACAGTTAAGATAAGAAATACGTTGCAATATGACAGACCAAAATTTTGATCAATTTGCTTTAAAGAGCAGTATGTGCAAGAAAACATAAATAAAATTTTGATTTCCATTCTATAATTTCAAAAATATATATTTTGAAAATTTTCGTATAACTTAATTTTTTTGAGATAACCGTATAACTTAATTTATATGTAAATAAACTACTTTATTAAAATAGCGTATGATATTTTAATTTAAATTAAAACGTTTGATATTATAACTTGGATATGAATTTTTCTAATTGATTGCAAAGTCATTTCTTAACAACTAATTTTAGAAATTACTTTCCATACGACAGAAGTAAACTACATATTAATTTATTTTTAAGAATATTATAGATTATAGATATAGATATAGATAGATTATAGATAAAGCTATATATTATAAATATATATGGATTATAATTTATAGATATAAATAGATTATTTAAACAACATTAAGAATGCACATCACACGAGGACGAGAAAAATGATGGATTTAATATTAGGATTATCATAGATACTGAAATACTAGAACATAAACAAATTTATGAGAGGTATATTATGTAATTATTTATTAAAAAGACATCATTTCAAAAATAAATGTTATTAATTCTTCACTTACATTTTAATATACATAAGAAAAGTAATAAATAAAATTTCAAATATATTTAAATAAACTATTCACAAATAGAGTTGGAATTTGAATTTTAAATTGAAAACGTTGATATGATATCTTACACATAATTATTTCTAAAGTAATTTGGTTAAAATCAAGGTTGCATGGATACGAATACGGGGACACAGACACAATATGATGGACATGGCGATACGGCAAAATCCTAAAATATAGGATAGGGGGACACGGATATATATAATTAAAAAAAGATAGTACCATAACATTACAACATATTCAGCAAAAAGTCAACGATATAAAAAAGTTCCGCTAAGATTATGTTTTGCCTCGCCTTTAATTGAAAAAAATGTCGCCACTATTACGGGAATCGCATTTGGTGTCATGGCTACACTTAAAACGCGTTCGACGTGTCGTCCAAATCCAAAACTGCCTCATTTCGACGCGGGGCACGAAAGTTCCGTGTCGGATACGTGTCGTGCAAGTGTCAGGTACCAATTCGTGTCCGACACGTATCCGACAACCAAAAAAAGGTGTCCGTGCAATCAAGGTTAAAATTAATTTAGTTCAGATGTGACGGACGAAAAATTTGATCAATTTATTTATAAGAGTAGATATAGGTATAGTATATATAAGGGGCCTCGAGCGTCCTATAGGGTGTACCCTACAAAGGACCATACATATAGGCTTACGTGGCATGATTTCGTAAGACGTTGCATTATGTTTTACACTCAAGCCCTCCTTCCTTTTCATTGTGCATTGCACTTAAGTGCAAAAACACAATGCAAAGTCTAATACAATCATGCCATATAAACTCCTCTGAACGACTTTTACCATATATATGTGTGTAAATTGAACTTTACGAGAACTTTATGACAATAATATAGGAAGCACAGATACTTTTGTTTGTGTGTACGTGTTTGGCATGTCCAGCTGAGGGGACCAAAAGCTCTGACAATATCTAATAGTAACTGATTGAGCTTGCTTGCTATAGCTACAAAGGGAGATGTGTTGGAGGAAGCAACAAGGGAGCAGGCAATAGACATGCTTAGTTTCCTTTTCTTTTTCCCTATATTTTTTTGGCTACTTTTTCAATCCTAGTTTTTGTTTGCATACTAAAAAACTAACTTTTCCTTGGTTTGGCGGGGTCCATGCACTTCCATCGATGCATGTTTTTCTAAGTCATGGCAAATTGGATAGGTATATACATACATGTATCCATGTGAAATTTTATTTTGTTTTTTTAATGAAGTAATTAAATATTTGTAAGATATCTTTTCTCGATTTTGATGGAAATCAGATGGAGATTTTTGCCAACAGCATACTTAGTTTTTTCTATTTCCCAATCTTATTTCTGGCTGACGCTTTGACTAGAGGACCCTATTTGGAATTTTAGAACGAAACTAAGGAGGGGTATTTCTGTGTTGAAGTAATCTAGGAACTAACTAGTTTGATGTAAGAGAGCTGTAAATGTAAGAAATGTGGGCCCTAAAACCAATGCTGAAGATACTTTTTTACTCAATCCAACATTTGTCAAAATAAAATGTCATGCAAACCTAATATATATCTCACCACTTGTCTAATTAGCTACTTGCTTGTATCCAACCGTTGAATAACTTATCCAATGATTAACATGAGTAATGGGTTTATCCTCCTCTTAGGGGAGAATAGTGTGTATATATATGTATGTGTGTGTGTATATAAGGGCCTAGAATGTCCTGTACGGTAGGGGTGGGTATCAATCGAACCGAACAGACGGACCGGCCCAAACTGAACAAATTTTGGCTCATTTGGTTTGGTTCCGATTTTCAAAAATTGAAGAGCGGTTAAACCAAACCAAATTTTATCGATAGATCACGAAAATTCAAATGGATATGCTTTTGGTGTAAAGATTGGTCTAAAATAAGAGGGTGCAGATAAGTAATGGGTGGGTATATATATATATATATATATATATATATATATATATATATATATATATATCACATTCTCACTTCTATTCCCATCTCATACTTACGAGTTATGGCGGCGCCCATCTTCTCTTTTCAAGTAGAATGATGTTCTTCATCTTATTTGTATTTTGATTGAGATGCTCTCTTTCTTAAGTTTTCTTATCAAAACCCTTACCTATAAAATCCCTTTCTTGTATTTCGACTCTCCTTTTGATTTATTATGAAGATTTTACTTCAATAGATTGTTGATAATTAATATTCTATGAAAGTTGAATCATATTGAAATCATTGGATTCGTGAAGATTTTAAATGAATACATAGTTTAACTTGGTCTTTGGATAAAATTGCTGATAACTTCTTTTGCTTCTTGAAAAATTCTTCTCTTGGGATCTTTTCTGTTTAGCTTAAACCAGAAAAAAATAGAACCAAACCGAGATGTGCGGTTCAGTTTCGGTTCGGTTATTTATGTTAGTTCGGTTCCGAACCGAAACGACCAATGGTCAGCCCTACTGTAGGATGCACCCTACAAAGGACCATATAAAGGAGCTTACGTGGCATGATTTCATTTGATATTGCATTATGTTTTGCACTCAAGCCCTCCTTCCTTTTCATTGTGTATTGCACTTAACTGCAAAAACACAATGCAAAGTCTAATGCAATCATGCTATGTAAGCTCCTCTGTAGGACTTCTACCAAGTGTGTGTGTTGAGCTTTATGAGACAGTTCTATGACAATAATCTAGGAAGTATGGACACTTCTATTTATTCGTGTGTCTGTTTTCGACCTGTATCAAACACTTGGACACTCGGAGACTACGAATGATACCATGTCCGATACGCTTGGATCGTGTCGGCCCATATTAGACGTGAACGATACTTCTATATAGCACATGTAGGTTAAGAAATAAAAAATACATAATATATGCGTGGACAACTTTCATACCTTCGAGTATACACGAATATCAAATATATCAAATCAGTGAAATCACTCAAATGACGGACTAGAGCTTGGAGTACAAGTCCAAATTGATGCAAAAGATGAAATCTATGAAAGTCGGCTTTAATTAAAAAGGACTAATATTTTGTTTGTTTTAACTCGTACGGATTGTATTATTGTGTATTACATTAGTTTTATATATGTATTTGTTTGTACTCATAGAAAGCCTATGGTCATGGCTGAAAGTTAATTAGTTATAGCTTTGATTTTATTTTTATTATGCTTCTAAATTTATGGCCTGAAGTTTACTAATAGATGTTTCTTTTTGTAATTTATTATATTTTGTTTAGAAGATATTTAATTAATTATATAGATTAATAATATAGCCATGTCCCAGGTCCTCCGTTTTACAAATTTTCCATGTCTCATGTCTATTTCAGTGCTTCAGAAAAATTAATAATATACAACTATGCACATCTAAGTTTGCATTTATGTATACAATGATGATTTAACATATATTTGAGAATTACAACCCTTATATCTAAGCACAAAACATTGGCATTGGATGGAAACACCATTCTCTCTTTAAGATTCAAGTGTCTGGGGAGGATCACATTTGCTGTATCAAGTCTTAAGCTGATACGGATTCGTCATGTTCGCTTGCATGTAGTTGGAACAACAATGTATGTCTCAACTGATTTGTGTTGTTTGGTTGCATTGCAATTAAATTCAGTTTTTGGTAAGGGGCGACAATTGTTCGTGGCGAGGAAGGGTCCACACATAAGAAAAAGTATTAAAAACTTCCTGCTTTTGCATATGGTATTGTGCACATTTTGAGTGCATTTCCAACTACACCATTTCCACCACAATCTATCTTTTCAACTACATTGGTAGGATCCAATCCGATTTCGTGAATGAAACATCTAAAATTTGAATATTCATTTAGTTGGTCATATGAAACATAACATGCTGCAAATCAACACTAACATCCATGAAATAAGAAAAGAAGGGAAAATAATATAATCAACATTTGTGTTAAATCAATGACTTCAATTGATATAGCTACATTTGGGATCATGCATTTCCAATGGCATGCAATTCCTATTAAGTACAACAAGATTCATTGGGTTGTTTGTAGCTCTATGTGTATATGTGTCAAGAACCACTTGAACAATGGGTAAAGCGGTTTTTGACATGGTATCAGAACATCAAGTTTTCAAGAGGTTTTGGTTCAAACCTCATCATTGTCAATTTAAAAAATATATCTAATTAACCGCCATTAATTTTGCCTTTATAAGTGAGAGTTTGAGGCTTCTTCACTTAGCCCAAAGGCGCAAGTGAGAATATTAGCTTGATTTACATTGTTGTTCAACAACTCAAATATATGTTTCAAGAGAACAAGTGTTCAGCTTGGGTGCAATTCCTGTTGTAAATCAACGATAACAAAACTAACAGGGGGAAAAGAAAAGAAATGTCACCTTCTCTAACCATTTGTTCAAACAAATCAATCCCCTCCCTCGGATCATCGCCGTGAATGCAACACCCCAGCACCAATGCATTCCAACACACCAAGTTCCTCTCCCTCATCCTATCAAACACCCTCCTCGCGTCCCCCGCCCTCCCGCACTTGCCATACATATCCACCAACGCCGTCCCAAACCTCAAGTTCCCCTCTTCCTCCCCAAACATCCGTACAAACCTTCCATGCACGGACCGCCCCTCCCTCCCCAACCCCAGCCGCCCGCACCCTGTCGCTGCCATTACCATCGTCTTCACATCCATCCCCTCCCCACCACGCATCCCCCTCACCAGCCTCAGCCCCGCCTCCGTCCTCCTCCCCTTCAAGTAACCCCCAACCATGACATTCCAAGAAACCACATTCCGTTCCGGCATTCCGTCAAACACCTCCCGCGCAAGACCCAGATCCCCGACCTTAACATACCCGCAAACCAAGGAGTTCCAAGAAACCAAGTCCCTTGTACAGTGGTCTCCCATCCGGTCGAACACCCTGCGGGCGTTGGTGACGACCCCGCAGGAGGCGTACATGACGATGAGAGCGTTGGACACATGGACGGAGTTGGTGAACCCGAGCCTGATGACTTGGGCATGGAGGGATTCGCCCGCGAAAAGGGAGCGGGGGGAGGGGGAGCAGGCGGCGGAGGAGAGGAGGGAGGTGAAGGAGAAGGAGTTTGGCGAGTGAGAAGAAGGGTTAGAGTTGAAGAGAGGGAGGGAGAGGGGGAGGGGGAGGGAGGAGAGGAGAAGGTTGAGGGAGAGGAGGGAAGGGGAGGGTTGGGGGAGGTGGAGGAAGAGGAGGATGGAGTGGTGGTGGGGGAGGCAGAGGCGGAGGGAGAGGCGGAGGAGGGAGGAGACGGCGAAGGGCGAGGAGGAGAGGAGGGAGGAGACGGTGAAGTGGGCCTGGATTTGGAAAAAGGAGCGGAGGGAGGTGCAGCGCTGCAGGAGGAGAAGGGAAGGGTGGTTTGGGGAGATGCTTCTTGTTCTTCTATGCTTGGTGGCGGCGGCGGCGGGTTGGTCCATTCAAGAGGGGTGGAGGTGGAGCCATTTGCTGTTAGGGTTTTTGATCTGGGTTGAGAGGAAGGAGGAGGAAGAGAGTCATGGTGGGTTTGGGCTTTTCTCTTCTCTTTTGGGCTTACAAAATCACTTCAGAAAATTGCGCCCTAAACGGTTTCCACGTGTTACCTACAATGACGCAGAAGCGGCCGATTTGTTTCATCAACGCCAGAGTTTGATTTAGGGACTCTTGGGTCTTGGGTAAGAGGAAAGTAATATTTTTTCCTTTATCTGGAATTGATCCACTTTCGGGATTAATGACGTTTCAAATTGAAGAGGAAATTGGTAGGAACTGAAATAAGCCCAGTTGTTGGCAGATGGAAGTAGGGAAACAAAGTTGAAGAGTGGATCCAGTCAGGGATGAGCAAGAACCGATCCGGACCGAAAACCGATGAAAAATAACCAAACCAAAACATTTAGGTTCGGTAATTTCGGAGTTTGTTTAAACCGAACCGAGAGATGAATATTGGATGAAAATAATATGGATGCACAATAATTTTTATCATATATGTAATTAATTATGTAACAATAGTATATATAAACAGTGTCAAACATACATAATACATATTTAATCCTATATTATATTATATCCTGTTACTTAGTTTACGAGATTCCATATTATATTATAGAGAAATATTTTTACTATTAATCAATTAATTTGTAGAATTATTGTCTCAAATTTTAGCAATAAGTGTTTATTTCTATGTTGATTTCGATCCAGAATTTTTATTTGAATTTTAGGGAAATAATTGATAAGTTTTTATATCAATTGAAAAAATCGAGATTAAATTGAAACCGAACCGTCGAATAAACCGAACTGAAATCAAACCGAAAGCTTCAGTTCGTAATTTTTTGTCAAAAACCGAGCTGAACCGAACTGTGCTCACCTCTGGATCTATTATTCTACTTTCTTTATTTAGTTTTGAAAATAAACAGTTCTAAAGTAATGGCAAGTGAGTTGGCCGCGTTCTAGCTGCAAGCATGCTTGGCAGGGGAAAAGTAGAATGGATGGTGACTTGTTTGGGTAAAAGCAAGGATAGAAGGTACGCTTCAATTTCTTACGGAACCATTTTTTTGGCATATTTCACTTTTTCTCTGAAGAGAAGGTGGAATAAAATAATAATATTTTATTCCATTGATTTCTAATTTCCGTCTTATTTGAATTACTTTCTTAATTTCTATCATTACAACCAAACAATCCAATCTTACATTCCATTGGCATATAAATTCCAACTCAGTTTCTTTCCCATATTCTTTCAGGCATGTTTAAGAGGAGGGAAGTGAACAAGAAAGTGAGAAAGTGAAGAACACTTTCCAACGGTATTTGTTTGGATGTTTAAAGAAAAAATGAAAAATACTTTCTAGTTTTTTTTCTTATATGTAATTTTGATCCATTTCACTTTCTTACCAAAACCTCTTACCAAAACCTAAGAAAGTGAGCAAAATGAATATTTAATTGTTATTTTATCTTATTTTATTTACTCTTTTTTTTCTTTTTTACCTTTTTACTTTACATCATTTCAACCAAACAATCCAATCTTGCTTTCCATTACCATATAAGCGTCAACTCAGTTTCTTTCACAATTTCATTTTAACTAAATAAACAAAATCAATACTTTTTTCACACTTTCTTTCCATTTTATTTTCCTACCACTTTCTTACTTTTCTACTTTCTTTTCACTTTTCAATTGCCATAAACAAAACAAACAAGAACTAATACTTTCTCTTCATTTTCTTTTTTGTTTCACTTTCTTACTTTCTTACTTCTTTTCACTTTCCAATATGCTCGATATGAAAGTGGACAGAAAGTGAGATAGAGAAATGATTAACTTTTTTTTTATTGTATTTCTTTTTATCCAATACATATATGAAGTGGCCAAACATACTGAAGTGATCAAACATTTTTTTCTTTGGAAAATCAAACATTTATTCAACCGATATGGTAGTCACATACATGCAGCATACACTAAAATGCGGATGCTCTAATTAGTAGTTACATACATGCATACACTAAAGTGAGGATGCTTTATTTGAAAGCAAAAGGCAAATGGTTTTCTCTTCCCAATCACTCCTGCAAACTCCACTGCAACTTTAAGAGAATTAATCGAAGCTAGTTTCTTTAGTTTTGTCGACGACCGCTTCGCTTCTCATCCTGCCAAATTCGATACCCCGCAAAACACAATTACATGTACCCCAGTTGATGTTGCCGCCAAAACGGAAAAAATAATTAAAAGGTAATGAAATTATCGCGATGCAACTCCCTCTATTTATGGCAGAAAGGGTTGATCAAAATAAATCAAATAGTATACGACACCAATCAAATAAGCACAAACACTCATAATTAACTCAAATGGACAGAGGGGCGCGCGGTTGTGCCAATGAATTACTTGAGGGGTTAGAAGTGCTATACTGGATAAAATATAGTGCGTGTGTGTGGCGGGGGCTATAGGGGGGATTAGTGCAGTTTACCCTTGACATTATTAAGAGTTAACTAATCCAACTCGATTGTTTTAATCTAATTCAATTCCAGATCTCTCTTACCATCACCATGGCTGCACTCTCCTCGTCGACTGTTGATACTCCAAACTCCTTGGAAAGAAACTCGCGATAAGCAGCAATGTCCACAAACACATCGGTGATTGATGCCTTTAATCCACTCACTGCTTTTGGCGTCTCCGGCAAAGCAAAAAGTTTCATTTACCCATCTCTGCAACTCAACCTGTAATAATATTTATGCAACAAAACCAATGAGATTGCTTAAAAAAAATTTACTAGTCTGGTATTAGATTAAATGTTAGCATGCTGATCAAAATAACAAACCCTAAGGGAAAAAATCAGTGTGCGCTGAAGTCGGTCCAATATCGAACTGACATGGATCCAATAGGCTGATAAAGAAATATTATGAAGTTAATATATGATAATTTAAGTGGATCAGCATTGTCTTTGTTAAAAGAGTTTCATATAACCAGCGGTATCTTACTTCTTTAAAATTAATTCAAATATCATATTGAACCTGATGCAGGCGTCAACCACATAGGTAAAATTCATCCAAAAAAAAAGGAAAACTTGGTTAGACATCATTGATTACGTAAGGATTTTCAAAATGTACATATTAATTTATCTCACCTTTTTAGAAACTTTTCACTAATGTTTTTGAACATTACCTAAACCTAGACCAAAATTTAATATTTCAATCCCAAACGAGCGTCTAACGCCGATGTTCCGAACCTGCCTTCAAATTATTTCATTTGTAGATAAAAATTCACTGATCGCCTTTTCAATCAACAAAACAATTATAGAAATTTGTTTTAATCAATTAATTTCTATATAAGGTTAAACTTTTTTATTGCATGGCATGCTTTAACAAGAACAGGATAAAGAGAAATACATCAGGTGCAAGTTTTGTGGTAACATAGGTCATATTTCTTAGGAAGAGGTGAAGAACGAGCATGTTTTCTTTGTTCGATTTTCTTCAAATTTTATTTTAAGTAATTTCTTCAAGAATAACAGTAAATTTCTGCTAGCTACATGAATATTGTTAAACTAACTGCGGCTAATAACAGTGGTGTGGGTTATATTACAATCTTATAATAAAGAAAATATGTGATCGTCATGTATTTGTTATGAATATAATTAGTTGTTAGATATTACTTATGAATATATTGAGTTGTTAGATCATTTAAAATATTAGAGGTAGTACATGACTCTATATATTGGTAAGTGGACTCTTTACTAAATCATACCAATAAAATATTTTCTTTTGATTATCTTCATGATGTCAGAGCATTGAAAATAATCAAGAGAAACCTTAAAAAATCCCTAATCTCCTTCTCTGCCCTTGCCGCCACCCCTCTCCTCTCCTCTCCCCACGTTGCCTCCAGCCCCCTCGACCACCCTTTCCAGCCATCGCAGCCACAACCAGCACCCTCGATCTCCCTCTCCGGCCATCTCCAGCATCCATCAGACCCTCCCAGCAGCCATCGACGCCCTCCAGAAGCCTCGACAACCCTCAACAGCCCTACGACAACCCTCCACGACCTTCCCAACAGCCATCGACGACCTCCAGCCCCCTCGACAACCCTCTATGAGCCCTTCAGCAGCCATCGACGCCCCTCTGACACGCTCCAGCACCATCGACGAATCTCAGGCTCCCTCCACGACCCCTCCAGCAACTTCTCCAGCCCTCCAGCAGCCAACAGATCCCTCCACGACCCCCTCCAGCAACTTCTCCAGCCCTCCAGCAGCCATCAGATCCCTCCACGACCCCTCCAACAACTTCTCCAACCCTCCAGCCTCCTCTCGACAGCCTTACCGATGACTCCAGCACCTCCCTTGGCCCTGCAACAGCACCTCCAGCAGCTCCACCGCAGATCTCTTGAAGAATAATGCCCTCTCGAAGTTGCCTCCTCAAGCTTGGATCTAGATTTTGTTGATTGCCTCCCCTACCCTGCAATTTGTTGATTGTTACTGGATTTAATTGAACAAACTCTGGATTTTGTTGATTGACTCATGGTCATCAACCATATTTGATACTTGATTGTGAACCGCGGTCTCTGCCTAGATTTTGTTGATTGTGTATCTTTTTCTCGCTCTTTCTTGATTTACCTCTGCACCATTCTTCATGGATTCTGATTCGGTCTCAATTACTGCTCGTGATCGTTCCCTTATTACTACTTGTACTCGTGGTCATAGTTGTGTTGGTCTTTATTGTTCTTATTGCGACGATACTGATCATCGTATAGACTGGTGTTGGGAGAAGCATGGAATACACATACAGCTCGCCAAACATCCACACCAGTTGCTATTGTCCTATCTTCCTCTCCTGTCGACAATTTACCTTTATCCAGTGCTGAGCGGGGCCAATTGCGTCGTCTTGGGTCGCTGATTCCGGCGCCTCCCATCACATATCTCGTGATGGACCGTCAATCTTACTTCTAGTCCTCACAAGTTGATTTTTATGATTGATGATAATATCATACCTGTTTTTGGCTCTGCTGATTTATTACTTCATCTTTACACCTGAAAAATGCTTCAATTGCACCATCTTTAAAACAAAAATTGATTTCTACTCGTCAGCTTACAAATATTTCTAACTGCTCCGTAACATTTTATCCATCTCACTTTGTGATACAGGATCTTCTGACGAAGCAGCTGATGTCTGTACTTCTTGTGATGTGACCTGCTTAGAAGATCAAGCCTATTTTCCACCACTTGTTAAGAACCTCACTACTACTATTCTTGTTTCTCGCCTACCTTTCTCAGAACTTGATTCTTCTGTTCAACTCGTGGGCCCTAGTTTTCAGCCTGTAGTCCCTTATATACAGGTGTATCACCGTCGTAAGAATGTGGTCCAACCCCCTCCCACCAATGCATTTTCTAACGATTCTTCTGCAAGTACTCATATACAGTCCGCTGTTTCCGATTCTCAACCACCACTGTCTTCAGAAGAAGATCTCTCTCTTCCTATTGTCTTACGCAGGTAAGTGTTCTTGTATTACTGTACATCCAATTTCTAATTTTGTTTCCTATCATAAACTGACATTATCCGCTCTTCAGTTTGTTTCTTCCTTATCTGCCATCACTCTTCCTTTCTCTGTTCAGGAAGCTCTTTAGCACCCAGTTTAGCATGCAGCTATGTTAGAGGAGCTTGCCGCACTGCGCTCTAGTCAGACTTGGAAATTGCCATCTCGGCCTTCAGATAAGAAGGTTGTCGGCTGTCAATGGGTCTTTACTGTCAAGTGCAATTCAGATGGGACGATTGACCATCTCAAAGCTCGATTAGTGGCCAAAAGCCGCTGAAGGAACTAATTCCTTCTGTATCGCTGACTGACTAGGAGACTCCTCAATCTCGTAAAATTCCAAATCCCGATCCATTTCTGCCTTTTGCGTAAATTCCTCCCCAAGGAAATCATTCGTTGTTTCCTCCATAAGGAAATCAACGTTGTACGACCAAATGTCAGTCACATTCTTATCACAAACTCATGGGCACAAGTGATCTCTCAAGTCTCTCGTTCGTCTACTACACATTGGGTGTTTGACAATACTTACTTTGAAAACACATGATCAAGAACATAAACCGCAGCCAACAGCGCATCTCCTGAACAATATGTAAGATTGACCCTTACCATCATGTTCTTTATTATATCAAGGGTTTCCTAATTCTCCTTTCCACAACACCATTTTGTTGCAGAGTTTATGGTATTATCAGCTATCTGACGACTCTTTTTCCTTCATTCAGTTTCCTGAACAACTAAAATAAATACTCATGGCTTACTTACCGTTCCCAAAACTGCTCCGTGAAATACGCACAACCCTGTTTACGTGAACTGATTTTTCACTTCACTAATACCACGTTTGACATAAATCAACGCTTTAATTCTATGTGAGATCAATAGCCATATCGAGTAATTATTAATGAAGGTGTTAAATTAGAAAACTCCACCACGTGTCTTCACGTTTATTGGTCTGTATCTATCGAAGTGAATTATCTGTAATGGATATCCAAATGGTTTTACTATGGTAGTTTTGCCTCCAAGGCAACTCTTACAAGTAGATGGTTTGATATGCCAACTCATCCACCCTAAATGGTTAAATCATCCTTTCTATTGACCTAATTTATCATGTCACTCATGACATTTATAGAAGGGTCAATTTTCAAAACTATAAGCAACTCATAAAACAGATTGTCCCATTAAGCTATCCAAATATTCTAAGCCGAAACTGAAACTGTAACCGATGGGAAGATAATTTGTGGATAGTTATCTGCATCCCCGATACAGAATTGACTCATATGTCTTCAACTCATTATTTGCTTCAACAAACTTTTCTACTCCAAGCAGGAGACCTACTTCCACTCAGTATCCTAACGAGTGGAACGGTTCAAATTCTATCCATTATTGCCAACACATTTCTCCATGTCAGATCACTCAAGATGGCGCGTTATTCCTATTTTCGTAGCTTGATTGAACTTTTCTTACGCTAGGACACCTTCCCTTGTGCACTGTTGACATCGTCAACATATCAGCAGCACTTTTGGTTCTATCGCCCCTAGCGATTAAACCTTCAATCTTAGTTACTCAAATGTAGTAGCAAACGTCAACACATTCGCTTTCCACATAACTAATTGCTTTATGAATCGAGTAAAAAACATATAACCGTCCACTGCTATCGCTCGACAGTCTAACCGGAGCAGCACTCTTCAGCTCCCGGATCGATAAAGATATAACTCTTAAGTGTATCCATATTACATGGTTCGACTCATTATATGAAAATAAGGTCAAAACAAAAAAATAATGTGATGTTGCTACATCCCATAGATTATCCCGTAATTATCGCACAGCTTCTCTTGGCGCGTAGATACCTTGTAACTACCGCTCAGCATAAACTACGAGTGCTCGACAATAAAACATACGATCACTAATGACATCGCTCTTCATCACATTCAACGCGTAGAGCGGCCCTAAATGCACCAATCATCCGAAGATCACCGCACCTCGATAGTGCTGCATCGTTTAGCCCTGCTACATCGCTGCCACCTCGATGGTGCTGCGTCGTGTAGCCCTGCTACATTGCTGCCACCTTATCACTAGCGTCCAAGGTTTTCAGCTTGTTTATATAACATTTAACTAATGTTTTATTTTGTTATTGTCATCTACCATCTCTCATCCATGGTGAGACTGAAGATATTTTGAATTTATTATGAATGCGTTAAGACTATCAACATTTACTGGAGTATCGTTTTTTCCTACCCCATATACTTAGGATAAAAGGCTCAGTTGTTGTTGTATCATTTTTTCCTACCCATCTTAACAAAAATAATAAACTTACTATCCTAAAAAAAAGAGAATGAAAGCTTATAGGCCCAACCACATCCTTCAAAAATATTAAATTTAAAATATTGTTAAAATGATTGAATAACGGAATACAGATGTCCTAGAAACGAAGTAGATTGGGTAATTGAATTTATGCTCCCGTCATCTCTCGAAATCTTCTACTTGAAATTTGTCAGATTAATGCAGTATGCGTTTTTGTATATATAATATGCCATGCACAACACAAAATGTAACAATCAATCTAACAAATTTCATTTTCATTTAAATCACTCTATCTAATCTTATCCGTTTTATTAGGGTTTTCATTTTCTCGTAAAATTAACATGCGTCCCAGGCGCTCGCACTGAACTACTACCGATGAAATCTTCAAGATTTTACTTGAGAGTAAAAAATTTGGAACTTTTGGCGAGCAAACAAAATTTTCGAAAAAAACACAGCTCTCAGAATTAATAGTAAAACCCTCAACTAACCCAAAACTTGAGTAGGAAATCCCTAAAAAAATAAGAAAACACCAAAAATAATTTTCTCAATTTTCCGGAATTTTTCTGGGTTTTTCTGGAATTTTTGAAAAAAAATCTAGATTATCTTTAATTTTTTTATTTTTATTTTTTAAACATTATAAAACTTCGGCGGCTCGGACGACTCCGAGACCAGCTTAGCCGGCTTCGTGGCTCCGAGCTAGGTCCTGTGGCCCGAGCCCGGCTCGGGCTGCCATGGCCAGTCAGCCCAGTTTTTTAAAAAAAAGTTATTTTCTGGATTTTGCCAGAAAATCCGTATAAAATAAAATAAAACATCAGAAAATTGTTTTTATTTTCCATAAATATTTTTTTTGTTAAAAAAATAATTGGCCCTCTACCAAAATCAAAAAATATATTTGGTTCCCAACCAAAATCCAAAAAATATTTGGTTCCAAATAAACCCCCCCCCCCCCAAATTTTTTGGTGCTATCACCAAAATCCAAAATCCCTACAAGTTTTCTTTTATCTAAAAAAAAATAGATTTAGGGTTTTAGAAAAAAATTGCGGCCTAACCGCCATTAATACTCACCAAAAGAGAAAAAAATTAAAATTCTTTTCACATAAAAGATCCAATCTTTACAAAATTTTATCTCACCTTTGTTCCATAAATTATTTCACATCAAGGAACTAAAAAAACTATATCAAAGTGTCATAAAAAATAGATCTAATCTATAGAGACAATATCATACAAAGTCGATAAATGTATGAAGATCCATCAAAACAATAACCCTAAAATATAGATCTGTCATAAAGTAATTCTAAATTTTTTTTTATCTCTGTTTGGATCAAGAAACGCAACTTTTTAGTTGCTAAAATTTTAAAATTGCATATCTATATTATCTACGAACATGGGCATGCCTAACTCTGATACCAATGTTCACTTTAGATGACGTAGATACATAACATACAAACATACGCAGCGGAAATACATGTATCTACCCTAAAAGGTTTACCGAAACACCTGATCCAATTGATTAGATCGATCAACTTGCCCACGTCATATAGAAGATCTGATTTTTGGCCCCTCTAAGCAACAGCCGGAGGGAAACCACACTTTGGTAGAAAGCGAGAATCACTCTCTTGATCACCCCGCAAGCCAACCCAAACTAAAAGAGGATAAGAAAAGGAAACGACGAGTCTCTTGTTTTTCTCTCTAAAACAACTCTCTATGTTGCATCATCTTTTTAACCCTAGCCTCCATATATGCATATATAGGGTACCCACTCATGGACGGGTATTGGGACTGTTCGGGCCCAATGGCTAACACTTCAAATTGTTTATCTAGTTAACTCAGCGGGACATAGCAAATGAAAATAATTTCTGAAATGGAATTTGAAATAAAAAATCTAAAGCTCGAACTTTGTGAAATCGGTTGAATGCAGGAATTACAGTACAAAGTCTGCCGGATGTTTTTAATGTTTGGGGAATATATAGTTCATTATGGAACTGCTGGATGTGCTAACAACTCAATGTCCTTCGGCAACGTTAGTGTGCCCAAGTTTGTTGCTTTCACTGGCTCATGGACATGAACGGTATGTGCTCTCATATTCACCTACTCTTTTATATTGTGTTACAATTGGTTCTCCATCATTTATGAGCTACCTCTAATTTCTTGGGGATCCATTCTTCTTTTATCCGTTTCAATATTCTCATTATAGCGCTACACTTCAGGATATTTGTTGGTTGGGTCCTCGATATTTTAACATGAGCATTGCTGGTCTTATATGCGTTTAATAGATTTCTTTTCTTTCAATTTAACAGGTATCCTATTATCATATAATGCTCTAAGAACCTGTTTGATACTGAAGATAATCAAAAGGAAATATTTTATTGGCAAAATTTAATGAAGAGTTGACATACATATATAAAGAGAGTCATAGACCACCTCTAATATTTTAACTGCTCTAACAACTCAATATATTCATAAGTAATATCTAGCAACTAATTATATTCATAACACTCCCCACAAGCTGGAGTGTATATGTCAATCATGCCAAGATTGGACAGGAGACAAGAGAAAACCGGTCGAGAAAGAGATTTGGTAAGGATATTTGCTAGTTGAGTAGACGAAAAAACATGATGGAGTGCAACCACCTTATCTGTCATCTTGTCACGAATGAAGTGACAATCTATTTCGATATGCTTGGTCCACTCATGCAAAACTGGATTCTGAGCAATGTGGATTGCGGCTTTATTATCACAGAAGGGTGTAGTCGGAAGAGATGAAGGAACTACAAGATCTGTCAGAAAGGAGCAAAGCCACACCAACTCAGCAACTGTATGCGCCATAAATCTTTACCCAGTCTCTGCAGAAGAACGGGCCACTACATTTTGCTTCTTACTCCTCCATATAACCAAGTTTCCTCCCAAGAAAACACAATAGCCACTCGTGAAACGACGATCATCAATGGATCCAGCAAAGTCAGCATCCGCAAAGGCTGCGAGCAACAACTTAGACGATGGTTTGTAAAGAAGACCCCCTCCTGGAGAACCTTTGATATATCTGAGAATATATCCAACTCTCTTAAGGTGAGGGGTCAAAACATTCTGCATATATTGACTCACTGTGCTAACGGCAAAGGCAATATCAGGATGAGTAACAGTGAGGTAAATAAGCTTCCAAACTAGACGTCGATATCATCCTGGGTCGGGGATATGAGAAAGACCTCAATCGAGACAGCTTGACTGAGGAATCCATAGGAGTGTTCGCTGGTTTACATCCCAAAAATCTTGTTTCAGATAGAAGATCAAGTGCATGTTTGCGCTGAGAGAGTTGCAATCTACCAGAATTTCGTGATACTTCAATTCCAAGGAAATATCTGAGTGGTCTAAGGTCCTTAGTATGGAAGTGTAAAGCCAAATATTATTTCACCTTGGAGATTCCAGCAGAATCATCTCCAGTAATGATAATATCATCAACATACACTAACACAATTACCCTGCCTTGAGGACGATTATGTGTAAAGAGGGATGCGTCGGTGAGACTCCGTTTGAAATCAATCTGTCATAGAACTATACTAAACTTTTTAAACCAGTCATGCGATGATCGGTTCAATCCGTATATTATATAGAAGACAAACCATAGACTCCTCCGGTCGCTCAAAACCAGGAGGCTGCTGTATATAAATAGTCTCTGAAAGATTGTAATTAAGAAAGACGTTCTTCACATCAAGCTTATGAAATAGTCATACCTTAGAAACAGCCAAGAATATAAGAACACGAACTGGGGTCAATTTAGCAATTGGCGAAAAAGTCTTAACATAATCTAAACCATACTGCTGAGTAAATAGCCTATGAAAGATTGTAATTAAGAAATACATTCTTAAAAGTCATCAATGGAAATTCGTGACTTAAACTAAAAATTCCACTCCAGTTAACTTCCATCATTTAGGTGTTATGTCTGGTATGAGTATAAAAGGCTGTGAGCGGCAACGTAAATGATGGTTTGTAAAGAAAACCCTATCGTGGAGAACCTTTGATGACCGTCGTTCCACGAGTGGCTATTGTATCTTCTTAGAAAGAAACTTAGTTACGTGGAGGAGTAAGAAGAAAAATGTAGTGGCCCATTCTTATGCAGAGGCTGGGTATAGATCTATGGCGCAGACAGTTGCTAAGTTGGTATGGCTTACCTCCCATTCTGACAGATCTTGGGGTTCTTTCTTCTCTTCTGACTACACTCTTATGTGATAACAAAGCTGTGATCCACATTGCTGAGAATCCAAATTTTCATGAACGGACCAAGCATATCGAAATAGATTGTCATTTCATTCGTGAAAAGGTGATATGTAAGGTGGCTGCAGTCCAACATATTTCCTTTTCGATTCAACTAGCGGATATTCTTACCAAATCTTTTTCTCGACTAGTTTTCGCTCGTTTTCTGTCCAAACTTAACATGGTTGATAACTATGCTGCAGCTTGCAGAGAGTGTTATGAATATAATTAGTTGGTATATATTAGTTATGAATATAATTAGTTATTAGATTGGTTAAAATATGAGAGGTGATTTATGATTCTATATATAGTTGTATGAACTCTTGTTTTTATTATGCCAATAAATTATTTCCCTCTTGGTTCTTTCCAATACCGTAATTGTTATATTTAGATTGAAAAGAAAACAAAGTAGCAAGTAAATACCATGTTCAAGCATTATTTTTGTAGTAGTATATAACGCATGGGTAACGACCTTCCCCACATGCACTTTGAATCCTTAATCCACTAAAATTCTATAGCAATTTTCAAAGATTTGGCATTGCACTAAAATACCCTTACATTTCAAAAGGCTAAGTTTTTATTAAAATGCCATCAACTTTTAAAAGCTAGGCTTTTCATTAAAATATCATCAATTTTCAAAAGTCGAGACTTTTACTAAAACACCTTCAAGGTTTAATAATAGAATTAACTCTTATCCTTTCTCCTTTGCGTATTCCGCCTCTGTTTACCGCCGGAAATCGGACCGATGCATGGGGAGCGCGTCCAGCCTGAATCTGGGGGCAGATACTATATGGAACGTATCAATCCACCTCACCGAAAATACTAAGTTGATTTATGGCACCGTATATCGGAGGTTTGGATGGATACGACCGATATAGCTGACTTTTTAGATTCCCCCTCAATGATGAAGGTTTTTTTTATTATTGTGAGGACGATTTTTCCTGCAGGCGCAAGCCCCTGCAGATAATAACGCTATCACCACGTGATAACAACTCTCTCTCTCCATGTCTATCACTTCGTGTCGTGTTATATGTTATTTATTCTTGGGTTTGCCCGTGGATTGTATATGGAGACTAATTTATGTCGTCGCACGTAGGATGCGGATTAGTCCAAATCCGTACATATTAGATTTGGGGTTGAATTTAGGATGCATATGTTATATAAATGAGGTCCTTCGGTTCAAGGGGATACTTGGGTTTGATCTGAGGATCGTCAGCCATATATGGGACTAAGATCAACTTAGGCGATATGGGCTAAAGATCGTTGGTCGTATATGAGACTAAGACCAACTCAGCTTTATTGATATTTTGATCAATAGATCATATATAAGAAGCAAAAACTTCTATACTTAGTTTATTTTAACTAAGTGATCAAGAAAAAACTTGTCTAAGTGCGCATATGCACATGTACATATATCTTCTTTAAAGAGGGTGCGCACGTGCATATCACGTAGTTGCGCACTTGTTTATGGTCGGGGAGCTGCACACATGCATATCACGTGGTTCACACTTGTTATCAGATCAAATTCACATCTACGCTTATATAGGTACGCACGTGTTGAGAAGCCAAGATTTTTATTTGCGCACACGTGCATATCAAGTGATGCACACATCTTCAGAGACATTATTTTCCCACATCTGCATAAGTGCATATCATGTGATGCGCAAGTCTGCATAGACATTTCTTATCAAATGCGCACTAGAATTAGGTGCGCACTGTTCATTAGAAAGCAATGACTTTAAAAAAGAAACATAAGTTTCCGTTCATTAATTTTTGGGTGCATCTATGGTGCTCATCCAACTTTATGAAGGTTTATGTTCTTCATAAAAAGTCTTTTTTTCAAGTCTTAGATCTCATGATCGATCTCTCATAGAAAAGTTGAAACTTTTATCATGAAAAGAGACATACCATAAGATCTTTTGATTTTGTTTAATGAATCGATAGATTCAACAAAAAGCAAACGGTTTTATATCAAAGAGAAGGATCTTTTCTCGTTCTTTCTTTTTCTTTTTTACCTTTTGGTTGAAGGTAATGAAGATGATAAGATTTTTTTTCGGTTGGGGAAGTGCGCACATTAAATTGCGGCTGCTCACCAAAAGTATCTCTTTTTTCTTAGATCTCTATTTATAGTAGAGGGTCAATTAGGGTTTGTTGCAATTTATTAGGGATTTATTTGATTTTAAATGATTCTAAATTGATTCATACCAATTGAGGCCTTACGCACCTTCGGATCTTTATCCAAGATGATTTGATTTGGTTTGTTAAATTATCAATCAACAGATTTTTTTGAATTTGTAAAATTTTTAAACAGAAGTGCATGCTTCATTGGCTGCAAGTGCACATGGTAAGAATGCACACACATGTCGCTGTCTATCTCATGCATCAGCCTTCATGTATGCATGTACATAAGTGCGCATGTCATTAAAAGTTGCTTTTCTATCAAGTGCGCACTTGACACTTGTGCAATAACCTTTAGCCATTTCATTATAAGTGCGCACTTGATATTGATGCGCACTTAAATAGGTGCGAACAGCCTCTACAACCCTCTTTAGGAGAACCCAGTTGTGGATGGTGCTGGTTAAAGCACATCTTGGGGTCTAGTAAAGTAAGACGCGGAGCTCCTCACAGAGCGCGGTCTTGAAAGGGAAAATGGATTTATAAAACTAGTATCTTTAAAGTATTTAGTTAGCTGATGGGTTTAAGTGGCATATTCTTTCTTGAGCCTCGAGGAGCCGAAGACAATTAGTGCTACCAATTGCTTATCTCCCTATCAAAACATAAAGAGTTCGTTCCGTCTCAAATTGTTAGGAAAATGGACATAATAGTTGACACGCAACATGAATTGAATCTTGATGTTATACTTGTTCCATCTCATGCTGTGTACCGCTTGTTTATTGCATCTACATGACTTGCTTGATTAAACCTACTTACATGCTTGACTCGACTTAAACCATGAATACAACTTGAACTGAATACTTGAACTCAATTTAAAACTTGAACTTGTACTCTTATGCATTCATGGATTCGGGCAAAACTTGTAATTTTAACCATAATCTAGAATACACGGGGTGCTGGGTTAGTTTAAGTTGTGAGTCCAACGAAATCTCTATAACGACCACTTTTGTTAATCCAATATTAATACAAGAGTGTATTTTTGTTCCGATTAGGAGTTATAAGAAATTCTTGTGAAATAAATGCAAGAAACAACTTGTAACTCACTAGTTAAGCCTCTACACTGTTGTCCCATAGCCCGCGTGTTCGAATCCTTACATCCCACTTATTTTATTTTATTTTATTTCTGTTATTTTTGGAGTTCTGAAACTTTCACGGGCGATTCACGGAGTTACTAAATGTTTCAAAAGAAAAGGCTTATGAAAATGGACCAAACGATGCGACTCGAGTACATGGCACGAACCCTGAGGCCCGGGGTCGACCTGGGGCTTAGTTCGGCAACCTGGGTGTGAGCTTTGGGCTCTGTCTTGGGCAAGGGTGTCTTTTGACCTCCCTTTTACTGTTTTTCATACTCTGAAACCCCCAATTCAATACAGAAAACCTGTAGTCCTTTCATCTATCACATTAACCCCATTTTTAATACAATTCAATTCCCTTTTAATTCACAAACTTCCTTTTCCTTCCCTTATATATACTAAGACTAGCTTAAATCATCCCCTATTCATCATATTCTGAATTTTCCTCTCCAAATTGTTCTCTCAAGAAGCTAAGCACTCTCAAGGAGCCAAGCTATTCCTCCTACGTTGTTACCAAGTCAACCAAGGATCACCTAATCTCTTGAAGACCTCCCCTACTCATAGACGTCGAAGCTCTCTCCGTTGCTCCACAACTCGTTCAAGGATGTCGATCGGGCGCGCCCGCATTCACGGTCTCGGTTCTTCAAACCGATGCTTCTTCACTTCATTTCTCGCTCGTATGCGTACGAGTGGAACCCGTAAGTCTCTCCTCCCTCACTATCTTCTTATATTGAATCCACCTTTTACCATGTCTCCAAATCAAACTACGTAAATTCAATCTCTCTTCTCTTTTTTCCTTCATCGCCTCATGAAACAACGTTTAACCTGCAAGTACTCTCTTTAATAAAATAAAACCATTAGTTTATAAACTTTCAATACATGTTTTCTTTTTTGTAGATACTTGCTAGACGTGTTAAAAGAAATTTTGGACATGTTAAGAAAACAATCATTGTGACATATGCTAATTAACACATAAGTACCACAACCTTTTACTTGTTATCAATATTAATGTTCGCACTTATTTGAATAAGGAAAATATTAAGTGCGCATTTATAATAAAATGGCTAAAAGCAATTCCGCAAGTGTTAAGTGCGCACATGGCAGATAAGTAACGATGATGATATGCACACCAATATACATGCGCATATGAAAACTAATGCATGAGATAGGTAGCGACACGTGCACAGCACGTGTGCGCATCATTGCCATGCGCACTAACAGCCAAGAAAGCATGCGCTTCTGTCCAATATTGTTACAAAGGTCAAAATCTTTGTTGAGAAGAAAAATCTTCTGTTATTGATTAAATCAATCTTGGATCAAGATCCAACAGTGCACATGGCCTCCAAAGTGATATGAATCAATTTAAACTTAATCTGAAATCAAATTAAAATCAATTAAATTTCTAACTAATTGCAAAAAACCCTAATGGACCCTCTACTCTAAATAGAGATCTAAAAGAAAAAAGGGGATATAGAGAATTCTCAAGAGATTCATAATTTTTAAGAGAGCCGCCAACAATCAAGTCCGCACTTCCTCTCGACCAAGAATCCTTCGTCTTATTCGATTTTTCTTACAAAAAAGTTAAAAAAAGGAAGAAGAAAAAGAGAAATATGATCCTTAAATAATTAAAGCGTTGATTTTATGATAAAAGCGTTTGCTATTTACTGAATCTTTTGATTCATTATATGAAAGATCGAAAGATCTTAGGGTTGATCCCTCTCATATAAAAAAGTTCATATTTTTACAAGAGATTAATACTAAGATTTAAGATTTTTTAGATGTTTTGACACATAATGAAAACAGAAGGTTTTGCTTCTTGAACAATTTTGACTCTATTAAAAGGCCATAATTTTCATAAAATTGGATACATCATGAAACTATTCCATAAAATAAAAGAACAGAGACTATAATATCTTCTTTTTGAAAGTCGTTTTCTGAAGAACAGTGCGCGTGCGCACCTGACTCTAGGTCGCACTTTAAAAAGATCGCCCATACAGAAGTACGCATATAAGCACTTAAAAATAATGCCTCTCGAAAAGGTGGGCATCACGTGATACTCACGTATGCGCAAGTGGAACATATCACCCCTTAAGACATGCGTATATATACATGCGCAGATGGAAATATGAACCAATGAAGATGTGCGCAACTACGTGATATGCACGTACGCAACCCCTCATGACTGCAAACAAGCGTGCATTATATACAACACACATGCGCGCTTGGACAACAAACTTTTGTTTGATTAGTTAGTTAAAATAAACTAAGTATAGAAGCCTATGCTTCTCATATGTGATCGTATAATCGAACATATATTCCTATTTACGTTAATCTTAATCTAAAACAAGATTAACGATTCTTAATCATATTTTTTTAAAGTTGATCTTAGTCCCATATACGCGACTAACGATCCTTAAATAAAATATCCCACGAACTGATGGACCTCGTTAATATGAGAAATGCTATCTAGGTTCATCCCAAATCTAATATGTACGGATTTAAACTAATCCACGCCCTACGGGCAACGACGATATTAGTCTCCGTATACAATCCAAGGGCAACCCCAAAATAAACAAACTATAACACACGAAGATTTTTGAAGTAGAGAAAGTTGTTATCACTTGGCGATAACGTAATTAACTGCAGAGATTTACGTCTGCAGGAAAAAGCATCCCCACAATCAAAAACCTCTCATCATTAAGGAGGAATATGAAAAGTTCGGCTACAACGGTCGCATCCATCCAAACCTCCGATATACGGTGCCATAAATCAACTTGGTATTTTCGGAGAGGTGGATGGATATATTCCATATAGCAATTGCTCCCGCATTCAGGCTCGACACGCTCCCCGCGCCTCAGTCCCGGTTTCCGACGGTAAATAATTAGTTCCTATGATATGTAATCTAGATCATGCACAGGGTAAGGACCTACCCACACGCACACATATGAAAATATAGCACGATTATATGACCACTTTTTCTAAATAAACAAAATTACATTAAAATACTCTTAAGTTAAAATACGGTTTTATCGATATTCTTTTTCTTTGCAAATGCGTCTCTACAACTCTCGTTAAGGGAACCCTGTCTCGGATAGTACGGATTATCGCACGTCTTGGAGTAAGATCCATAACTCCTCATGGAGCATGGTCTTGAAAGAAAAGAAAATACGAATTTACAAAAGAATACGGTTTTTTCTCAAAACTAAACAATTTAATGAAATAACTCAATTTGTAAATTAAAGAAAGCATTTTATTGTAAATCTAATTTTAAATAAAATATTCTAAAATTAAAAGATTAAGTTTTTATTAAAATACCTTAATGTTTCCAAAAGATAGATTTTTTATTAAAATACCATAATTTTTTAAAAGCTGGGGTTTGTCACTAAAACACCTTAAAATATTAAATATATTTTTATTAACACTCTCGACATCCTAATTAAAATATTTCTACAAAAAACACTCTCGAGTTTATTTTTAAAAAATAAAGCATTTTACATAAAAAAAAAGCCTCGAGTTTTCAAATGAATTATTTTACATAAATACTATGAAGTTTTATATAACCTAGTTACACATAATACCCAGAATATATAACATGTTTAATTTTTAAGGTATTTAGGTAACAAATGGATTTAAGCGGTATCTTTTCTCTTGAGACCCGGGGAGCCGTAGAAAATGAGTGCTTACCTAGTTTAGACAAAAATAATATTTCAGGTTGCACAATTATTGTCTGGCAATCATCCTTGAAAAGGGCACAAATACTGCCGGCCATGTGCAGTGGTTGCCAAATTAAATCACATGAATATCAAATCATATATTATCACACATGACATCCTACATGACTTAACATGAATTCTTGAAACTTGACTTAAAGCTAAACTTGACTTGAACTCGAATTTGACTCGAACATGAACTTGAATACTTAAACTTAACATGAACACTTGACATGACTTGTACTAAACCACCATACTTGATCCAACTTGACTCGAACCATAAATACAATGACATGAATTGCAATTGACATGTATACATGATCTTGACATGAACTCAATCTTGAATAGTTGACTTTATACATATCTTTTGTATTCATGGATTCGATTAATGCTTTTAATTTTAATCATAGAATAATATACGCGGGGTGTTTGGGTAGTTCGAGTATGAATCCAACAAAATCTCAGGAGTTCTACTAGTACATGAACTCTTGGATCGGGTCGACTCCTCCACAGCTTGGGATCCCGATTCCACACTCTTGATCGGGTCGACTCCTCCACAGTTTGGGATCCCGATACTACACTCTTATTTCAGATCGACTCTTCCACGGCTTGGGGTCACGAAATTACTTTCTTGACATGGGCCGACTCCTCCACAGCTTGGTGTCCCGTTGTTTGGGCTCATGGTTCCTTGCCTCTGAGGCCCTACCCTTGGGTTCGAGAGCACTTTTGAGATTGATTAGCATTCACACTTGAACTCATATTAGCTAGCTTACCTTTTAAAGACCTTTTAAGACACATATTTCATGCTCACTATACTTACACTACACGGCCATACCATACTTGTTTGCCATGCTCCTGTTACATTGCTTTGTTATATACATATTGCCATACTCATGATACATTGCCATGTGCATATAGTCGCTAGTTTAAAGTTGATACCCTTACATGACCACATCAGAATTCATATTATGCTTATATGCAGTTCTTTACCACATTCACATCCCATCTTTCTTAAGGGCTTACCGAGCGTAAGTTCGCTGACAGGTATTCTATCCATCTCTTTGTTTCTTAGAATGTTCGTCAGGTAACGTAGGGACAGAGAAGATGGAACCGATAGAAAAAGAGTACAACCAACTAGCTTCACAGGCCGACTACTAGTTTTCTTTCTGCACTTTACTTTTCCAGTACACCTCATATTTAAGACTCTTTGTTATTGTACTTGATATCAGTGAAAACCTTATAAATTCTTTGACTGTAAATATATCAATATTGGATTTTATTTCACTTGTCTATTCTTATCTTTTTATACTGCTTACTTTATGCTTAGCGTATTTGTTTCGGGAAATGACCTTCTCGAAATAAATATCACGGGCCTCATTACGAACCTGCTTCCGTCTTTTGGGAAGTGGGACATAACAATCTCAGGAGTCCCATTACTACAAATCACTTTGCTGTGGTACCGGGCTGAAACGGTACAAATCATGTTGCTGTGGTACTGGGATGAAATAGTACATTACTAACTCTTGATTCAAGCTCGTGATTTCTGGTCTCTGGACGATAGCCTTGGGTTCGAGAATACTCTTAAGATTGGTTGACATTCACATTTGAACTGACATTACATTAGTTTACTCTTGTAGAGACTTTTTAGGATACATTGACATTCACTTCATGTTCACCAAAACACACGTATCACATGTTCATTTGACCAACACATGCTATACCTTATTGTGATGCTCATGTTATCTTGCCTTGCTTATATTAATTGTCATGTTTAATTACCAAATCACACCCATTCACTGCTTCATAATTTTCATTTCCACTTATATAACTTGTCATTATACACTTATATTATAATCCTACCTTTCTTAGAGACTTACCGAGCGCAACTTCGCTGACGGACATTCCAATATGTTTTCTTTCTATTGGAATGTTCGTCAGGTGACTTAGGGACAGAGGAAATAGAACCGACGGAAGAGGAATACGACCAGCTTTCATCACAAGCAAACTTTTAGTTTCATTCCAGCCTTTCATTTTTGTATGCCTCTTATTAAGGCCTTGTCATACTATTGTATCTTTGTTTAAGACATCTTGTATCAGTTTGAAACTTATGGAATCTTGAATGTAATAAATAAAAGTTGGATTTTATTTCACTTTTTGTTTCTTGTTATTTTATGTTGCTTATAAACGCTTAGCGTATCTGTTGCGAGAAATGACCTTCTCGAAATAAATACGTCGCGGGTATCGTCATGTACTCGTTAACTTTCTTTTGGGAAGTAGGGCGTGACAACAGAGTTCGAATACTACCGGATCAACGACTATTTCGTCATCTAAATTTATGACAGATTCGGAAACTATAAAATTATGGCACATGAGGCTCGGACATCTATGTGAGAGAGGTATGACCGAGTTGTCAAAACAAGGTCTACTCGGTAGGAAGAGTATAATGAAGCTGGAGTTTTGTGAACATTGCATTTTTGGGATGCAAAAACGTGTTAACTTCATTTTGGCGGTTCACAACACAAAAGGTGCTCTTGATTATATCCATTCGGATGTTTGGGGACCCTCTCCAGTTGCTTCTGAAGGCAGCGGTGCTAAATATTTTCTTACCTTCATTGATGACTTTTCGAGGAAAGTTTGGATCTACTTCTTGAAGCATAAAAGTGATGTGTTTACTACGTTCGAGCAATAGAAAACGTTACTTAAGAAACAGACAGGAAAGCAGATCAAGAGACCGACGACAGACAACGAGTTAAGTTAGGGTTTTGTGGTGGAGATTTCAACGGTTTCTGCAAAAACGAAGGGATAGTTCGGCATCGTACCGTTGTCTACACACCACAGCAGAATGGAGTCGCGGAGTGTATGAATTGGACTCTTATGGAGAAAGCGCGGTGCATGTTGTCTAATACACAACTTGACAAGGAGTTTTGGACAGAAACGGTAAACACGGCGTGCTATATTATGAATCGGTCACCTCATACGACGCTAGGTAATAAGACATTGGAGCAGATGTGGTCAGGAAAGCATGCTGATTATTCAAAACTTAAGGTGTTTGGTTGTCCCGCTTATGCATATTACCATGATAGCAAGCCGGATCCTCGAGTGAAGAAGTGCATATTTCTTGGTTATGCTTTCGGCACTAAGAATTATAGGTTGTGATGTTCAGATCCTAAGTCACCAAACTTTATGATCAGCAGAGATTTGATTTTTAATGAATCCGCTATGTTGAAACCGAAGATTGTGGAATCTCCAGTTGAAGATGATTCAAAGAAGAATGAGCCGAGAGTTGATATTGAGGTCGGTGAAAGCTCGGGTCCGCAGAAGATCTCTCCTTCACCATTGTCTGAAGAAGCTCATGATGAGCAGTCCCATGATGAGGAGTATTAGCTCGCTCGTGATCGAAAAAGAAGAGACATTAGACCGCTACAAAGATATGGTTATAATGATCTAGTGGAATATGCGATGTCTGTTACAAAGACAGTTGATAGTAGCGAACCGACGAGCTAAAAAGAATCCATCTCATCCGATAACTCGGCTCATTAATTGGTCATTATGAATGAAGAGATCGACTCTCTTCACAAGAACCAGAATTGGAAGCTCGAGAAGCCCGAAGGAGAAAAGAATGTAGTTGGTTGCAAGTGAATTTTCAAGAAGAAAGAAGTTGACCAAGAAGCGGTTGATACAAGGCACAGTTGGTAGCTAAATGCTATTCGCAGGTGTTGGGGTCGAAAATTGTACCCCAGTTGACCAAGTCAAAGTCAAAGTCAACCCCAAGCCAGGTGGGCCCAAGCCCAGGTCAAGTGGGCCCATGCCCAAGTCGAGCCCCACGGCCGGCCTCCCCCATGCCAAAATAAAATCATGTAATAAATAATTTTGATGTAATTTTTTATGCATGAATGTAAGCGAAATGGGCATAAACCCAAATTTTTGTAAGCTCATGGCTCAAGTGCAAAAGAAATGAGCACATGAGACATGGGATGGGCAAAATGCCATTTTGTAAAGCCCAAGGGGCTATATGTAAATGTGTAAGCCTATATAAGGCAACATGATGATGAAATAAAAAAAGACCTTTCATTCTCTAAAAACTCTAGGGTTTTTTGTGCATCCTTCTCCTTTCTCAAGGTTCTAAACCTTCTTCCCATTTTCAATTAAATCAAGAGTTTTACTCTTCCTTTTCCAAAACTAAATAGTTTTCCACCACAAAACCCACAAAGGGGAGCTCAGATCTTCTATCAGATCTCCAAAAGGGGAGATTTTTAAATCTCCTCCCTTTCATCCAAGATCCGACCAACAGAGAGAAAGAAGAAAGAGAGCCATCTCCAAAAATCCCACCTTGGGGAAGATCCAGGGCTCAAGGGAGAAGCCCCTTTTATCAGCTCCAAAAATATCTTAGGAGTCTAATTCCTCAAATATATATATATATATATATATACACACACACATACAAAATAATAAATCTTTCTTTTTGGGAGTACAACTCCCAGTGCAGAGACTAAGCCCACTCTCTGTCAGGAGTTCAACTTCATAAGTCAAATCGGGAGCACAGTTCCCAGTTGTTCATACCATAATTTTGCATTCTTATAGACCCCATTCTTGTTCATTTTACAAATAAACAGGTGCTTTTGATCCATGTCTGCTATATAGTTGCAGGTTACAGGTTCTCAGAACAAAAACAGTGAAAAAGATGAAAAGACGATACAAAAGTGAGACTACAACCAACAAATGGAAAGATCTTGATCATGCTTACAGTTTGAAGAGTAAATGAAGATCAATGGACAATTTCACAAAAAACAAAGGCAGCGCAAGGTTCAAGACTTCAACACGAAGCAAGCGGTAAAGTCCACGAAATTATTCACTGTGGAAATCTGGAAGAAAACTAGAAGACAATCTGAGAAATCAAGTGAAGAAACAAGGAGCCAAAAGCAACAGAAAGAACCCCTAAAAATTGCAGCCAACAAGCCCACTAGATGGCCGCGGAACCGCGGCCAAACCAGGCTTATGGCCGCGGTTCCGCGGCCATAGTAAGCCCGTGACGGTGCAAATTCTTGACATGTGGCGGCGGTTGACTAGGTTTCTTAGGAGGTAAAATTGTAATTGCAGATGTGAGTCGATTGTAACCCTAAGGTTTCTATGCTCTATAAATAGAAACCCTAAAACCTTTTTTAGGTTATGGCTCTTCTTGTGTCTCATTTCATTTTATCAAAATTCAGATTTGTAAATTTCTGCAATGTATGAAGAGAGCATCAAATAAAGTAAGTAGTTTTTTTTATTTCCATACCCTAGGTAATTTCTTTCCTGCCCTAGTATAGATTTTTCATTATCTGCCTTAGTATAACTTTCATTCTCTGCCCTAGTTAGATAGTTAGAAAATGTTTTTCAATTCCCTAATGAGTGAGTAGTCTCCTCGCTTGTTAGGGTTAGATTTGGGGAAGGCTTGAGAGATGAAAATCTCCCACCCCTTTCTTGCCCATCATACGTTTTTATAGGACTCCATACATAAATGCACACACCGCTCCCTACGGCACCCTATCCCACGAGGTAGCGGTGATACCGTAGTATAAAAAACCGGTTGCGTATGTTTTCCATGGAGATTAGGATAAGAATTAAGAAAGGAAGGACAAGAACCTAGAGGAAGAAATATCGTTTCTTCTCGATGGTACTAATCCACTTTACTAATTATTACCATAACACCTTATAGATCTTAAACAGGGTATAGAAAGCGGTGAGGAAATCTTTAATTTCCAAACTTAACCTAAACTTAACCCTAGCAAGATGTTAATCCTAGTTTAGATCAAACTTAGTTTTTAGATTTAATCAATCCGACAACAATCGGAATTAACTCGTTAGAACAAATCGAGAATACACAAAATCCCCGTGGACCGACCCGTACTCACCGGCTAGCTACCGAGCGACGCCGTTCTTGATTGTGGTTATAAAATTCTTTGACAAATCAAATGGCACCGTTGCCGGGGAGTGCATGTATGCATGGAGTCCTATAAAAATGTATGATGGGCAAGAAAGGGATGGGAGATTTTCATCTCTCAAGCCTTTCCCAAATCTAACCCTAACAAGCGAGTAGACTACTCACTCATTAGGGAATTGAAAAACATTTCTAACTATCTAACTAGGGCAGATAATAAAATTATACTAGGGCAAGAAAGAAATTACCTAAGGTATGAAAATAAAATTTAATTAGGGCAACGAAAAGAAAACTTACTCCTAATTTTTATTTGATGCTCTCTTCATACATTGCAGAAATTTACAGATCTGAATTTTTGATAAAATGAAATGAGGCACAAGAAGAGGCATACCTCAAAAAGAGGTTTAGGGTTTCTATTTATAGATCATAGAAACCCTAGGGTTACAATCGAGTCATCTTTGCAATTACAAGCATACCCTAAGAAGACTAGTCAACGCGCGCCGTACCATGAAAATTTCCACCGATACGTGCTTGTAATGGACGCGGAACCGCGGCTAAATGCCCTGTTTGGCCGCGATTCCGCGGCCATGTAGAGGGGTCATTAGCTGAGTTTTCTTGGGCTTCTTCTGGTTGCATATGGGTACTTGTTTCTTCACTTGGTTTCTCAGATTGTTTTCTAGTTTTCTTCCAGATTTCCACAGTGAATAAAGTCGTGGACTTTTACCGCTTGCTTCGTGTCGAAGTCTTGAACCTTGCACTGCCTTTGTACTTTGTGAACTTGTTCATTGATCTTCGTTTATTTTCCAAACTGTAGGCTTGATCAAGATTCTTCCATTTGTCGGTCTTTGTCTCACTTTTGTATCATCTTTTCATCTTTTTCACTGTTTTTGTTCCGAGAACCTGTAACCTGCAACTATGTAGCAGACATGGGTCAAAAGCACCTGTTTATTTGTAAAATGAATAAGAATGGGGAATATAATAATGCAATATTATGATATGAACACCAGTACAGGGACCAAGTCCCTTTTCCTGCTGGCGCCCAGCGCCCGCGTGCCAAGAACGTGGGGCGCCGGCGCCCAGCGCCCGCGTGCCATGCATGTGGAGCGCCGGCGCCCAGCGCCCGCGTGCCAAGCACGTGGGGTGCTGCCTGCGCCCAGCGCCCACGTGCCACGCACGTGAGAGGCGCTGACCCCCACGCGTCCTTTGGCCGCTTTTTCCCTTTTTATATATATGTATATATGTGTGTATATACACACACACATACACTCCATGATACTGTCCCCGTTAGAAAAGGCGCTGCCCCGCACCCCATACCCCGCAAGGGGGCTACTAGCCTCCTTGACCCCCAGCCCGCTATCCAGGTAGCGGGACCCCCGTAAAAACTCTGCGGGGCCCCCGATATATCCATTTCCCCCCAAAACACAACACTGCACATTGAGTTCGCATGACCTGTTTGACCCATCAATCGGAGGTTCTCTCACTCCAAACACGAGGGGTAATTAACGGCAGCTTAGTTCGCGGCCGCCGGAGATTCGGATCCCCACAATCAATAAACCCCAGCCTACCCCAGGCATGGGAAATCTGTAATGCGCCTGACAAGCGCACGCATATTCCCATCTCAATGGGGTGACGAAAAACACCCTACAGATTTCTGGCACGCCCGGTGGGACAAATCTCTCCTCCCATATTTTGGGTTAAATATCAATTCGAACTCAATCAATATACATATCGATTGCATGTACTGAAATCATGTTTCTATTTGCAGGGTTAACAATTTTCAATTGCCATCTTCGAACGCAAGTCGGTATTTGAACGACTTTCCTTGGCCCCAGCTGGGGGCAAGGCCATCAACATCGACAAAATAATAAGGCTTCTCGGGCAAGCTCTAGCGGTGCCCCTGACAACTGCTTAATTGAGTACCTTCTCTAAGCTCCCCGTCATATGACCTCTAAGTCGTTAAACTGGAAAGAGTATACCTCTAAGTCTTTAAACTGGAAACAGATGACCTCTAAGTCATTAAACTGGAAACAATTGACCATCACGTCGTTAAACTGGGAACAGCCGACCACCACGTCGTTAAAATGGGAACAACGACCCCTAAGTTGTTAAACTGGGAATATAAAAAGAATGTGTGTAAATAAAAAAAAGTGTGTAAATAAAAACAAAAGAAATGCCGAAATGATGGAGCAACTCGCAATAAAAATCAACGAGTAAAATAAATAAGAAAATAAAGACGAAATGATGGGGCTACTGCGAATAAATAGCCGAAATGATAGGGCAATCGCGACCTTCATGATAAGAAAAGCTGAAATGATAGAGCAATCGCGGTAAAAAATGATGAGTCGCTCCCGATACCATATTCCAGTGCAGCGATACAGACGCCAACCAAAATCCAAACTCTCAAACGGCGAATGATGAGTCGCTCCTGGTACCATATTCCAATGCAGCGATGTAGATGCCAACCAAAATCCAATTTCCCAAAATTCTCCTAGCCCTACGGTTGGTCCCCAAGTTGACTACCATATACAATCCACGGGCTCAAATAATTCTCATCATACCCATGCCCCACCTGTTGGGCTTCCTTTGCACTTAAGCTAGGGTTTGGTAATATCACTCATGCCACTTTAAAATTTAGAGAGGTGCAAAGCAAGTAAACCATGAATCATGCTAGAATTTCCAGGGTAACAAAGTTTGTATCACATACAAAGAAGTAAAGAGATAAGGGTTACAATCTTTGTAGTCCGTTCCTTCGCTTCATAAGCTCCGTGTTGAGGTCCTTTCGCTGCGATCATCAAGAAGTCCGACTCTCGGGAGGCTCCATGAGGTGAATGATGCACCTTGCTTGTAGTCTTCATGATCTAAGATGATCTACCTTGAAGAATCTCAAACGCAAGCTTACACTTCACTAATGAAGTAATTAGAGAAGTGAACACCCTAATTTAAGTGGTTAGAATAGATGAGGATGATGAAGTATGAATTTTACACTCTTTTGTTTTCAATTTCTCACTAATAATCACCACAACTTAAAAAGCTGGAAAGCTTTTGCAAGAGCAAGAAGAAGAAGAAGATGAAGCTAATCTTTTTGTGATGAATAATGAATAATTGTTATGGTTACAATTGCAACCATGAGTTAAGAATGAAGGCTTTAACTCATGTAGAGAATAAACTATGATTAAGGGTTTGGATTGGGTTAACAAATATCTATACAAAATATCAAAGCTAAATGACAAAAGGAAAGCTTCATGAAGCTTCATGAAAGCTTCTCCAAAAGCTAACCCTAATCCAAACCCTAACTAGGTTTAAACCCTAAATCAATGTTGCATTTGTAACCCTAACATGTTACAATATTATATATCACATATATAATATATAATGTAACAAAAGAAAATAATACAATTAACATATATCGCATATATATCAATGTATTATCCGGTGAGAAAAAGAATCAATAAAGCGAGCTTATATTAGTTAACGTAATGTAATATATCATATGTATAATTATACATTAAATTATCGAATCAACTCTTGATCCGACAATCCGGCTATATAGCATATAACCGACTAATATAGCATGTATCAATTCATCGAATCAACACTTGATCCGATGACCCGGCTATATCATATATACCCGGCCGATATCACATATCGCGAGAATAGAATACGGTATCTCATATCGTATTATTCTCGGTCCCGCACATATCGCATATGTGCTCCTACTCCGTTTTGCCTGAGCCAGGAAACCTCTGTGTAGGACTCTAAAGAATCGTCAATACGCCGGCAGTAGGTGATGATCATATCAAACACCCACAAGCTGCAAGCGGTCAGCTAAACGTAGCAGCCGCCCAGGTATTGAGCGATCAGAAGATCAACAAGCAAGCCTGTACATTCTCTTGTGAATCCAATCAGTAACACTATCGTACAGTCCGGTCTATTTGTCTGATATGTCGCATATCCAGTCTAGGGGTGGTAAACGTCAGACCCTAGTAACCGATAAGTCGTGTCGATATGAGGCTCATAACAGGTCGAGAAACTACTGATAACTCTTACCAGTAGCACTCCATATCAGTCCTGGCCAGGGACTTCCAGTTATAGCCAATCGAACACAGCACAATATCAACTCTCTATACCGGGAGAGACGAAACCCTTTCTATCGCTCATTGCCTCCATGTGATTCGGGATTGTACCCAAAAGCCACCGTTTTGCACGCCCTCTTGGACGTGGTAAGATGAAAATCAAAGCACAGTGGGAATCACACAAGACTCTATGACGATCTCGAGTCTACAGACTAACCTGTACCAGTGTTACCGGAGAACTGCTATCTGACGATTGGCATAATACCATCTAGGAGTTCTCGGCGAGTCCGTTCAGTGTACCCAGTCTCCACTGAGCACCCGTACACCATCTTTGATGTCAAACACCGATGGATATGAGATCATCCATCGCCCATCATATGGGTCAATATGCGTATACGCTAGTCTACTCTGGAGTATCGATGCCCTGTCTCGATACTCCCTCGACTAGGAACAGTTATAGGATGTACTCTTTAACTACCCTGGCCCTACTAGTATGATCTGCACCATAGTCCTAGTAGTTGAGTACATATCCTAAGGGCTTTATCAACATGTAATAGCAAGACAGTAAACTAATACAAGTCAACATGTTAAAATAAAGTGAAACCAAATAGCATACTATCATGTCAAGCAAGAAAGTCCTATCTATATATATCCAAGCATCCACTATAATATACGTCATATGTACAACAATGGCCTCTAGGGCATATATATAACTAACAATCTCCCACTTGCACTAAGGACAGCTGTTGTAGTATTTCATACCCAACATCCCGAAGAGTCTCTCAAATTGTATCTGGGGAATGGCCTTCGTGAGTGGATCCGCAGTGTTGTCCTTCGTGTCAACTCTCCTGACCTCGATCTCGCGGCGATCAACTATCTCCCGGATCAGGTGATACCGCCTCAGAATATGTCTGGACTTCTGATGGGACCTGGGTTCCTTGGCCAAAGCCATAGCTCCATTGTTATCACAATACAAAGGTATTGGATGCTCAATGGACGGAACCACACCAAGTTCAGTGATAAACTTCTTCATCCAGACAGCCTCTTTGGCAGCATCGTTGGCAGCGATGTATTCAGCCTCCATTATCGAGTCTGCCATGGTTTTTTGCTTGGAACTCTTCCAACAAACCGCCCCTCCATTTAGGATAAAGACAAATCCCGAGTGCGACTTAAAGTCGTCCTTATCACTTTGGAAGCTCGAATCGGTAAAGGACTCCACCTGGAGTTCTCCGTTACCATACACCAAGAACATCTCCTTAGTTCTTCTCAAGTACTTGAGAATGTTCTTCACAGCTGTCCAGTGATTCTCTCCTGGATCTGCTTGATACCTACTCACTACACTTAGTGAGTATGCTACATCGGGTCTGGTACATAGCATCGCGTACATGATAGAGCCTACTGCCGAAGTATAAGGTATCCCTTGCATGCGAGCTCTCTCCAAATCAGTCTTGGGAGACATCTCTTTGGAGAGAGTGAGTCCAGAGATCGTGGGTTGGTTCCCACGCTTGGATTCTTCCATACTAAACCTCTTTAGTACGGTGTCAATGTATCTAGATTAGGACAATCCCAGTATCCGTTTAGATCTATCTCTATAAATCTTGATTCCCAAAATGCAGGAGGCATCACCTAGATCTTTCATTGAGAATCTATGTGATAAGAAGAGCTTGACCGAGTGCAGCATAGGAACATCATTTCCTATCAAGAGTATGTCATCCACGTACAATACGAGAAAGACAACCTTACTCTCTGCAACCTTCTTGTAAATACAAGGTTCATCTACGTTCTTGATGAAGTCAAACTTTTTGACTACAATATCAAAGCAGATGTTCCAACTCCGCGATGCCTGCTTTAACCCGTAGATGGATTTAAGCAGCTTGCACACATTTCCGCTGCTCCCACTATCTACGAAGCCCTCTGGTTGAGTCATGTACACGCACTCCTCTAAATCAACATTTAGCAAGGCGGTCTTAACATCCATTTGCCAGATTTCGTAGTCATGGTATGCAGCAATGGCAAGTAAGATCCGGATGGACTTAAGCATAGCCACTGGAGAAAAGGTTTCGTCATAATCCACACCTGGTCGTTGACGAAAACCCTTTGCAACAAGTCTAGCTTTGTAAGTCTCAACTTTTCCATCTACACCAAGTTTCTTCTTAAAGATCCACTTGCTCCCAATGGGTATTACCCCTTCAGGAGCAACTTCCAAAGTCCATACTTTGTTGGTGTACATGGACTCCATCTCAGATCGCATTGCATCCAACCATTTCACTGAGTCCCCACTCATGATGGCCTGCTTGAAGCTAGTTGGGTCATCATCTTCCATGATGCAATTCTCACTTCCACCATCTATGAGAAAACCATAGTATCTCTCAGGTGGATAAGAAACCCTACTAGATCGGCGGAGAGGCCGGGGTTCGTCGGGTACTACTGAATTCTCTGGTTCCACCAAATCTTCTGTCGCAGTTTGTGTTGCTGGAACTTCTTCCAGTTCTACCTCCTCGCCACTAATTTCCTTTGCAAGAAATTCCTTTTCTAAAATGGTAGCATGTCGAGAAACAAACACCTTTTGTTCCTCAGTGTGGTAGAAGGTATACCCTTGTGAGTTCTTGGGATATCCTACAAACTTGCACAGGACAGACCTTGCCTCGAGTTTGTCCGGATTGTGCCTTTTGACATAGGCCGGACACCCCATATCTTAACATACTTAAGAGATGGTCTCTTCCTCTTCCATATCTCATATGGAGTGGTAGACACTAATTTGGTAGGAATCATATTCAATAGGTGTATGGTTGTCTCAAGCGCATACCCCCAGAAGGAAATAGGCAACTCAGCATTGCTCATCATAGAGCGCTCCATATCTAATAGGGTGCGATTCCTCCGCTCCGATACACCGTTGTGCTGTAGTGTATAGGGAGGAGTAAGCTGAGAGAGAATCTCATTCTCTTTTAGATAATCTAGGAACTCTTTGCTCAAGTATTCTTCTCCTCGATTAGATCGTAGGATCTTAATACTTTTGTCCGTTTGGTTCTCTACTTCGTTCTTATATTCTCTGAATTTCTCAAAAGCTTCAGACTTGTGCTTCAACAGGAACACATGTCCGTATCTTGAGAGATCGTCAGTGAATGTAATGAAGTATGAGGAACCGTTCCTGGCATGTGTAGACATGGGACCACATACATCACTATGTATCAGCCCTAAGAGTTCTGTAACTCTTTCTCCGTGTCCACTAAACGGAGTTTTGGTCATTTTTCCTTTGAGACATGACTGGCAAGTATCATAAGATGAAAATTCGAACGAATTCAAATATCCATCATTATGTAACTTAGCTAGCCGTGTCGCATTGATATGACCTAATCTACAATACCACAAGAAGGATTCATTCATTTCTGAACTCTTCCTCTTGTGTGTGTTTTGTACATTTAGTACTGTAGTTTGGTTGAGAACGTATATACCATTATTTAACGATCTTGATCCAATCAACTTTTGATTCAGGAATATGTTCATAATATTATCCTGTACTACAAAATTATATCTTTCTTTGCTCAATAAAGAAACTGATATAAGATTGCATATCAGGGTCGGAATGTAATAGCATTCGTTCAGAACCAATGTATTACCATTTGGTAACACAAGATGATATTCGCCAACTGCTTTGGCTGCAACATTTGCACCATTCCCAACTCTTACGGAATGATCACCCTCTCCCAGTTCCCTACCTTTTCATAGCCTATGTAACATATTACATATATGGGATCACGATCCGGCATCTAATACCCAGGACGTAGACTGAACTAAAAAACAGTTCTCGATAACAAACACACCAGAAGAAGATGCATCAATATGCTTATTCTTCGTTTGAGCGGCGTGAGAATCCAGATATTCTCATATTCCCTGCTCGGACTTATAACAATTATAAGTGGGAGCGGGACCAACGTTCCCCTTCTCAGTATAACAAGCGGGTTCAGTCAATACATCCATATTATTATCTTGATTAAGCCTTGATATGGTCGCTACCTGGAGAGAGAGAAGAAAACACTTTAGCGTATGCTCTTGCAAGATTAGACTGGTTATTATCTTATCTAATCAGAATGGCTCCCACTGCTTTTTATCAAATCTTCCTTCAAACCCTAAAAAGAAAGACTAGCCGGGATTAATTACACCTTACAAATTCGCCAATCTTTCAGTCAGGCCAGTGTTAGTACTTTGAGGGAGGTTCCCCGTACTTTCGCACGGACCTAATTAAAATAAATCTCGTTTTCCCAGAGGTCTAATCCCGTTAACGCCTTTCTAGATACCTACTTGATCGGCTAATCATCCTGTGTAAAACTCTCACAGGAGTAACTCTTACTCACAGTGGGTATAAGGATCCATCTATCTCATAGAAGGTATGCAATCTCATTGCAAATTTCAACACCTGAAATTCCCGATAATTCTTTTACCCCTAACGTGTTATGACATTGACGAATGCCAACAAACCATAGTCCGCTAGTCAAGTTCAACCCGTACATTTCTTAATTGAATTAAACCCACCCGCACGACCCTTGACGAAAGCCAACAAAGCCGTACGACTACCCTAACCCAATCGCATCATATGCTGCAGATAAGCAGTAAATAGCTACCGCACACTACGCCTTGACGAAAGCTAACAAACGTAGCACGAATACTAAATATTATTTATCTGAAATGTCGGTGGGCTACGCAGGTTTTTCTGAAAACTATGAGCGTGATGAACTTGATATCGTTGTAGAAACAGGTGATTTTGAAAATGAGTGTTTTTGAGACTTTTCTAGTTTCGCTAAAGAGGTCACTCCCGGTGAAGGGATCTCGGCTCTTTCCTTATCGAATAAGGTGCAGGATATTTCATAAATACCGCTGTGCAAAGCAAGAACTATAGAAGCAATCAAAAACTAAACCGTAAGTTTGTAGCATCTGCCAGTTTTGCTAAAGAGGTCACACCCGGTGAAGGGATCTCGGCTCTTTCCTCATCGAATAAGGTGTAGGGTATATCACATATATCACTATGCAAAGCGAAAACTGTAACTACCCTTTTTGAAAATTTGATTCTACAACATCTTTTAGGTTTCTTTTCTTTTATTAATCTCATTAATAAATCCCATCATTTATGCTTCCTAAGTATCACAGAAGAAACGAAAGCAGTAATATTTATATATCATCATATATATATAGTATAAGCATTCGTCTCAGGCATATAATATGATCACATCACAATATATCAGCAGCAGAAGAAACATATGAAATATTGGATATACTAGGAGGTCCGTGTTTTATTTCGAGCTTGTATAAAACACAGATTCCACGGTCGCTATGAATAGCCAAACCCACATCCCTAGACCCCTACGAGAGCGGCAAGTAACCTTGCCAATTCTAGGGTTAGAAGACCCGGTCTCGACTCCTCGAGATGGCCTCCCACTAGACCCTACAACCCGGTTACTTGTGCTCCCTTCCTTGGGTCTACCATAATGCGGAAAAGTAAATAATATACAATGGTGACATCATCCTCAACCCGGAAGTGCCCCAATAAAAGAATATTACATACAATTGAATTTTACATGAATGAAAATAAAAAACCTTCATCTCACATAAAACCCCCGGCTATTCAGAACACGACGATCCAATATAACATATCACGGCAACACATAATATCTCATATCATCAACGTAAGAAAGTATGCGTATCCCGATTGTCGTTAATGTATAGCAACGAAGCCGGCAATACCCCACATACTATACTTACGGTCGCAGAAAAGAAAGTGTTAAACTACAACATTTGGAATCCATAATCTCCTCAGACATCGTAAACCCGAAATATCACATATTACGGATTTCATGCCTAACTATATGAATTCCACATATGGTATCACAATTACAGAATATCATGACGATGTTTAACGTTTCGATCGAATCAACATACACTCACAAATTACCCCCGTGAGCTCAACACTTGAGCAAAATTAAAACACTCAAAAACCGTGCCACAGTGTCCATAGACCAGCCGTAGAAAGAGTTAACCAATGCCTCACCTATGACACCACGGAATTACAGCAAACCCGAAGGTTCGAACGTGGTTCCGTAGGCATAGAATCGAGTTAAGATTATTATAGTCTTCTAGGGGGTCCATAGAGGTACTTGCACGATTTAACGAATATAATCAACTTCGGAAAATTACAATAATTGGAAATTTGGGTACAAAATGTGGTGTGCGAAATTCGATCGAACCGCTAAAAATAGTCAAGGTTACCAATACAGTGTTAAGTTATACGACTATGAAGCACTACGTAACCCCAGGTCAAACTAATCATCACATGAAAATTAGGCTAAATAAACAATACTAGGAAACCCAAAATGGAGACATGAGAGCACAGAGGGAATACGGGGGAGGGGAGCAGAGGAGCCCAAGGGGCCGGCCTGGCCTGAATTTCAGGCTTGGGGCTCGGCCAAAATCCGAGCCTCTCCCTCCGTATTCCTCCCATGTTCTTATAATGTCCCAAATATTATTCTGCACCTATTTGCAAAAATTTTAAAGGACTTTTTGGAAAATTTCCAGAGAGCAAAATGGGGTGTTCATAATATCGTATTTCAGAGTGGATTTCGTTTTCGTAATTGTTATAACACCGTATCTAGAATTCTAGTTTGTCTCTGATACCACTGCTGGGCTTCCCTTGCACCTAGTCTAGGGTTTGGTAGTATCACTCATGCCACTTTAAATTTAGAGAGGTGCAAAGCAAGCAAACCATGAATCATGCTAGAATTTTCAGGGTAACAAAGTTTGTATCACATACAAAGAAGTAAAGAGATAAGGATTACAACCTTTGTAGTCCGTTCCTTTGCTTCATAAGCTCCGTGTTGAGGTCTCTTCGCTATGATCATCAAGAAGTCCGACTCTCGAGAGGCTCCATGAGGTGAATGATGCACCTTGCTTGTAGTCTTCATGATCTAAGATGATCTACCTTGAAGAATCTCAAACCCAAACTTACACTTCACTAATGAAGTAATTAGAGAAGTGAACACCCTAATCTAAGTGGCTAGAATAGATGAGAATGATGAAGTAGGAATTTTACACTTAATCACCACAACTTAAAAAGCTGGAAAGCTTTTGCAAGAGCAAGAAGAAGAAGAAGAAGAAGATGAAGCTAATCCTTTTGTGATGAATAATGAATTATTGTTGTGGTTACTATTGTAACCATGAGTTAAGAATGAAGGTTTTAACTCATGTAGAGAATAAACTATGGTTAAGGGTTTGGATTGGGTTAACAAATATCTATACAAAATATCAAAGCTAAATGACAAAAGGAAAGCTTCATGAAAGCTTCTCCAAAATCCAAACCCTAATCCAAACCCTAACTAGGTTTAAACCCTAAATCAATGTTGCATTTGTAACCCTAACATGTTACAATATTATATATCATATATATAATATATAATATAACAAAAGAAAATAATACAATTAACATATATCGCATATATATCAATGTATTATCCGGTGAGAAAAAGAATCAATAAAACGAGCTTATATTAGTTAACGTAATGTAATATATCACATATATAATTATACATTAAATTATCGAATCAACTCTTGATCCGACAATCCGGCTATATAGCATATAACCGACTAATATAACATGTATCAATTCATCGAATCAACACTTGATCCGATGACCCGGCTATATCACATATACCCGGCCGATATCACATATTGCGAGAATAGAATACGGTATCTCATATCGTATTATTCTCGGTCTCGCACATATCGCATATGTGCTCCTACTCCGTTTTGCCTGAGCCAGGAAACCTCTGTGTAGGACTCTAAAGAATCGTCAATATGCCGGCAGTAGGTGATGATCATATCAAACACCCACAAGCTGCAAGCGGTCAGCTAAACGTAGCAGCCGCCCAGGTATTGAGCGATCAGAAGATCAACAAGCAAGCCTGTACATTCTCTTATGAATCCAATCAGTAACACTATCGTACAGTCCGGTCTATTCGTCTGATATGTCGCATATCCAGTCTAGAGGTGGTAAACGTCAGACCCTAGTAACCGATAAGTCGTGTCGATATGAGGCTCATAACAGGTCGAGAAACTACTGATAACTCTTACCAGTAGCACTCCATATCAGTCCTGGCCAGGGACTTCCAGTTATAGCCAATCGAACACAGCACAACATCAACTCCCTATACCGGGAGAGACAAAACCCCTTCTATCGCTCATTGCCTCTATGTGATTCGGGACTGTACCCAAAAGCCACCGTTTTGCACGCCCTCTTGGATGTGGTAAGGTGAAAATCAAAGCACAGTTGGAATCACACAAGACTCTATGACGATCTAGGGTCTACAGACTAACCTGTATCAGTGTCACCGGAGAACTGCTATCTGACGATTGGTATAATACCATCTAGAAGTTCTCGGCGAGTCCGTTCAGTGTACCCAGTCTCCACTGAGCACTCATACACCATCTTTGATGTCAAACACCGATGGATATGGATCATCCATCGCCTATCATATAGGTCAAGATGCGTATACGCTGGTCTACTCTGGAGTATCGATGCCCTGTCTCAGTACTCCCTCGACTAGGAACAGTTATAGGATGTACTCTTTGACTACCCTGGCCCCACTAGTATGATCTGTATCATAGTCCTAGTAGTCGAGTACATATCCTAAGGGCTTTATCAACATGTGAGAGTAAGACAGTAAACTAATACAAGTCAACAAATTAAGATAAAGTGAAACCAAATAACATACTATCATGTCGAGCAAGAAAGTCTTCTCTATATATATCCAAGCATCCACTATAATATACATCATATGTACAATAATGGCCTCTAGGGCATATATATAACTAACACCACCGCAACCACCAGTTACACGGCTGGTCTCCACCCTTGGAATTATGCTCAATTTGGGAAGACACACTCATGTGTCCTCACGATACATGAGGAGAACAAACTTAAGGGATCCTCACGACTCGTAAGAAAACACCTTCGTGGGATCCTTACGACTCACAAAGGAAAAACACACTTGGGAGTCCCAGGACTTCTAAGGAGAAAGTACACCTACGAGATCCTTTCGACTCGCAAGGAGAAAATTCTTTTATGGGATCCTTACGGCTCATAAAATTGAAAAGTCTTAGGTAATAGGGACCTAAACCTGTCTCCTAAGCCATCGCTCCCCAACAGGGAAAGGCAAATGATGAATTGCTCCTGGCATATGTGCTTCAGTGTTAGCAACGCTGATGCCTACCCTACCCCAAAATTCCAAACTCCAATCCAATAGACCCCTAAGTTTTTAAACTAGGAACAGATAACCTCTAAGTCATTAAACTGGGGACAAATGACCTCTAAGTCGTTAATCTGGGAGCAGATGACCTCTAAGTCGTTAAACTGGGCATAATAGACCCCTAAGTCTTTAAACTGGGAACATATGACCTCTAAGTCGTTAAACTGGAAACACATGACCCCCAAGTCATTAAACTGGGAACGAGGGAAATCCACTCATGTGTCCTCACGATGCATAATGAGAACAAAACTTGCGAGATCCTTACGACTCGTAAGAAAACGCCTTCGTGGGATCCTTACGACTCACAAAGAAAAAACACACTTGGGGGTCCTCACGACTCCTAAAGAGAAAATGCACCTGCGGGATCCTTACGACTCGTAAGGAGAAAATGCTTTTATGAGACCCTTACGACCCATAAAATTGAAAAGCCTTAGGTGATCAGGATCTAAATCTGTCTCCTAAGCCATCGCTTCCCAACAGAGAAAGGCAGATGATGATTCTCTCCTGGTACCATATTCCAGTGTAGCGGTACTGATGCCGACCCAAAAACCAATTCCCAAATCCTTCCGGGACAAATGATGAGTTGCTCCTGACATTATTCCAGTGCAGCAATGCAGATGCCGACAAAAAACCAATCCCCAAATCCTCTCAAAGGCAAATGATGATTCGCTCCTGGTAGCATATTCCAGTGTAGCGATGCTGATGTCAACACAAATCAAACCAACTAATTCCAACATCGACCTCTGCGTCAAACAGCTGACACTCCGTAACGGGGAAACGTCAAGCAGACACTCTGTGCCGGGGGCACGTCGACTACAGATACTCCGCCTCAGGGAAACGTCGACCAGTGACACTCCGTACCGGGGAAACGTCCAACAGACACGTCAACAAGCAGACACTCCATCTCGAGGACACGTCAACCAGCCGACATTCCGTAACGGGGAAACGTCAAGCAGACACTCCGCCTTGGGGAAACATCGACCGCCGACACTCCGTAAAGGGGAAACGTCAAGCAGGCACTCCGTGCCGGGGGCACGTCGACTACAGACACTACGCTTCGGGGAAACGTCGACCAGCGACACTCCGTACCGGGGAAACGTCCAACAGCGACACTCCGTGCAGGGGACAAGTCAACCAGCGACACTCCGTAACGGGAAACGTCAAGCAGACACTCCGTGCCGGGGACACGTCAACCAGCCGACACTCCGTAACGGGGAAACGTCAAGCAAACACTCCGCCTTGGGGAAACGTCGACCGCAGACACTCCGCAACTGGGAAGCGTCAAGCAGACACTTCATGCCGGGGGCACGTCGACTACAGACACTCCGCCTTGGGGAAACGTCGACCAGCGACACTCCGCCTCGGGAAAACGTCGACCAGATACACTCCGTACCAGGGAAACGTCCAACAGCGACACTCCGTGCAAGGAACAAGTCAACCAGCGACACTCCGTAATGGGGAACGTCAAGAAGACACTCCGTGCCGAGGACACGTCAACCAGCCGACACTCCGTAATGGGGAAACGTCAGGTAGACACTCCGCCTTGAGGAAACGTCGACCGCCGACACTCCGTAATGGGGAAACGTCAAGCAGACACTCCGTGCCCGGGGCACGTCGACTACAGACACTCCGCCTCGGGGAAACGTCGACCAGCGACACTCCGTGCCGGGGGCACGTCGACCAAATCACTCCGGGCCAGGGAAACATCTACCACAGACACTCCGTCTCAGAGACGCGTCAAGCGTCGACCGTCCATGTCGTTAAAAGAGCAGTGCATCCCAAAAAGTGGGAACCAAAGCAAGTCGCCTCCACACGAAAAAAGATCCATCAATTTCATGCACACGACCCATATATGTGGTGTGCATTTATTGATGGGGGGCACTTTGTTGGGGTCGAAAATTGTACCCCGGTTGACCAAGTCAAAGTCAAAGTCAACCCCAAGCCAGATGGGCCTAAGCCCAGGTCAAGTGGGGCCCATGCCCAAGTCGAGCCCTGCGGCCGGCCTCCTCCATGCCAAAATAAAATCATGTAATAAATAATTTTGATGTAATTTTTTATACATGAATGTAAGCGAAATGGGCATAAACCCAAATTTTTGTAAGCCCATGGCTTATGTGCAAAAGAAATGAGCACATGAGACATGGGATGGGCAAAATGCCATTTTGTAAAGCCCAAGGAGCTATATGTAAATGTGTAAGCCTATATAAGGCAAAATGATGATGAAATAAAAAAAGACTTTTCATTCTCTAAAACCTCTAAGGTTTTTTGTGCCTCCTTCTCCTTCCTCAAGGTTCTAAACGTTCTTCCCATTTTCAATTAAATCAAGAGTTTTACTCTTTCTTTTCCAAAACTAAATAGTTTTCCACCACAAAACCCACAAAGGGGAGCTCGGATCTTCTATCAGATCTCCAAAAAGGGAGATTTTTAAATCTCCCCCATTTCATCCAAGATCCGGCCAACATAGGGGAAGAAGAAGGAGACCCATCACCAAAAATCCCACTTTGGGGAAGATCCAGGGCTCAAGAGAGAAGCCTCTTTCATTAGCTCCAAAAATATCTTAGGAGTTTAACTCCTCAAAAAAAAAGAAAAAAAATAATACACACACACACACACAAAAAAAAAAAATAATAAATCTTTCTTTTTAGGAGTACAACTCTCAGTGCAGGGACTAAGCCCACTCTCTGTCAGGAGTTCAACTCCATAAGTCAAATCGGGAGCACAACTCTCAGTACAGGGACCAAGTCCCTTTTCCTGCTGGCGTCCAGCGCCCGCGTGCCATGGGCGTGGGGCGCCGGCGCCCGGCGCCCGCGTGCCAAGCGTGTGGGACGCCTGCGCCCAGCGCACGCGTGCCACGCACGTGAGGCGCTAGCCTTTACGCGTCCTTCGGATGCTTTTTCCCTTTTTATATATATGTATACACACACACACACACACATACACACACACACTCCACGACACTGTCCTCATTAAAAAAGGCGCTGCTCCGTACCCCGGAAGGGGGTTGCTAGCCCCCTTGACCCCCAGCCCGCTATCCGGGTAGCGGGACCCCCGTAAAAACTCTGCGGGGCCCCCGATATATCCATTTCCCCCCAAAACACAACACTACACATTGAGTTCGCATGACCTGTTTGACCCGTCAATCGGAGGTTCTCTCGCTCCAAAGGCGAGGGGTAATTAACGACAGCTAAGTTCGCGGCCGCCGGAGATTCGGATCCCCACAATCAATAAATCCCAGCCTACCCTAGACAGGGGGAATCTGTAATGCGCCTGACAAGCGCACGCGTATTCGCATCTTAATGGGGTGACGAAAAACACCCTACAGCAGGTTCGGAAAGTTAACTTCAATAAGATATTTTCTCCGGCTGTTAAACACGCCTCTGTTTCGCCTAATCAGAGCAAAGCTCTGTTGAAATTCAAAATTCAAAAATTCTGAAGCAACGCTTCAAGTCTCGGGCGGAACGCGCCACATGTCAGGCACTAATACGTCAGTGCAACGCCCAAGAAGGCGCACCCAATCAGAGCAAAACTCTATTAAAGGAAGCAACGCTTCAGTTGCGCAGGCGCTGCGCTGCGCGACACGTGTCAGCGCTGCGCGACACGTGTCAGCACAGGTGCGCTAGCGCCAGTTGCGCTGCGCTGTGCGCTGCGCGACACGTGTAGCGACACGTGTCAGCACAGATGCGCTAGCGCAGATGCGCTAGCGCAGTTGCGCTGCGCTGTGCGCTGCGCGACACGTGTCAGCGCAGTTGCGCTGCGCTGTGCGCTGCGCGACACGTGTCACGCGCTGGGGCATCTGCGCCAAACAGAATTAAAATTTTAAGAAATCTTTTCTGTTCTTGTTAAAACAAGAAGATTTTCTTCTGCAAAGCAGAAGCCCTTGGATCAAAGATCCAACGGTGGGGAAAATTCCCCAAATCACTCAGAGAAAGATCTCTTTAACAAATTTAATTAATTTATGGGCACTATAAAAAGGACCCTAGGCCTCAATTAAAAGGCATCAATATCTTTCTAAAAAAAAAAAGAGAAGGAGAGAAAAGAACTCTGAGAAACTCCTCAAGAATAAAAAAAGGTAAAAACCTTTAGAAAAAAGAGAAAGTTCTCTTAGGAACAGATCATAGATCTAAAAACAAGATCAATGATCTTTAATAAAAATAGTACTTTGCACTTTTCATGAACCTTTGGTTCTCTGAGATAAGAAAAACAAGAAAAAAACTTATTTTTTCTTTGATCTAAATTAGATCAAGAAATCAAATAGTGCTTTGCACTTCTGTTCTTGAATCTAAAAGATTATTAGTGCTTTGCACTTGCAAACTGCGCTGTTGCGCTCACGGGAGCGCGCCACGTGTCAGCAGCGCAACAGCGCAGCGCACTGGCGCAGCGCACTGCACTGTTGCGCTTGCACTCACCAGAGCGCGCCACGTGTCAGCAGCGCAACAGCGCAGCGCACTGTACTGTTGCGCTTGCGCTCACCAGAGCATGACACGTGTCTTCACCACAAGCGCTCGCGCTCAGTGAGTGGCGCAAAGCGCCTAACAAATGCAATGCAGGGCCAAGCCCAATTAAAAGACCAAACATGCCTAATTAAATTGATGCCCTGCATCTTTTATGGGCAGAGCCCAAACAAGAAAATAGAAGTAATGCAATGTATTATTTAAGTGTGGGCAAAGCCCTAGCACAGGTCTAATGGACTAAAAATAAATAAAATGTTGAACATTTTCAACTAGACTTCGCCCAATTCTGGCCGTAAGTCCTTAAATTAAATTGAACTGAGCACAAATGCTCTCTCAAATCAATTTATATCCGGTTCGAGGGTACATCTCCGAACTCCTTTGACATCCATCGTTGTAATTCCTCAACGACGTCAAAGAGGTGACGGGTCCCAACGACCACACATCAATACGGACTACGGGGTCCTTAAACTCGTGGACCGAAACGTCCCTAAACTGATGTTGGACCGAAACGTCCCTAAACTAATGGTGGACCACTACGTCCCTAAACTGGAACATGGACCACTACGGCCCTAAACTGGAACATGGACCACTACGTCTCTAAACTGGAACAATAGAGCTCCCAAATGCTCTTTTGTCGGATCTAAACGGTCCCGTTTAAGTTGATCTTAGCACCAAATACGGCTAACGTATCCTTAAACATTTAAATGGACTATAAAACTCCAAATCGACTTTGGTTCAAGGGTACATCTCTGAACTCCTCTGACATCTGCCGTTGTAATCCTTCAACGACGTTAGAGAGGTGACGAGTCCCGATGGCCGGATATTAAATGGATTATCACGTTAAGTTGATCTTAGTCTCAAACAAGACTATTGTTTCCTTAACGAACGTTTAAGTTGATCTTAGCCGCAACGCGACTAATGCATCCTTAAACTAAAAACACCAAACCCAAATCTAAGTAAATACGGATTTGGATTAGTCCACGTCCTACGGGCGACGGAATTACTCAGTCTCCGTATACAATCCACGAGCAACCACAAACAAAACAAACACACACGACACGAAGTGAAATTCTGGAGAAGGAGAAAGTTGTTACCGCGATGCGGTAGCGTAATTAACTGCAGGGGCTTGCGCCTGCAGGGAAGAGCGTCCCCACAATCAAAAACCCCTCAAGCGAGGGGGAATCTGACGAAGTCTGCTACATCGGCCGCATCCGTCTAAACCTCCGATACACGGTGCCATAAATCAACTTGGCATCTTCGGAGAGGTAGACAGATAAAACCAAATAGCATCTGCCCCGAATCTCAGCGTCAAGACATCGCAGTCTTTCGGAGGGGAACAGATTCTATACGTGTCTTGCTCGGTTTGGTAGCTATACAAGATTTGGAGCTCGAGCAGTTCGATGTGAAGACAACATTCTTGCATGGTGATTTGGTAGAGAAGATCTACATGTAGCAGTCCGAGGGTTATGAAGTTGAATGCAAAGAAAACCACGTTTGCTTGCTAGAGAAGTCTCTCTATGGTTTGAAGCAGTCATATAGACATTGGTATAAGAAGTTTGACTCCATGATAAATATTGGGTTTACGAGAAGTAAGAGTGGCGGTTGTGTGCATTGTAAGAAGCTCGCCGACTGTTCTTTCATATACTTATTGCTTTATGTTGATATATTGATAGCAACAAGGTATATGGTTGATATTCAATTTAAATGAACGATTGAATAGCAAGTTCGAGACCAAGGATTTAGAAGCGGTCAAGAAAATACATGATATGAAGATCATGCAAAATCGCAAAAAAGAAAAGCTTTACTTGTCTAAATAACGATACGTTGAGAAAATTTTGGAGCGTTTCGGCATGGCAGATGCTAAATCTGTAAGTACTCCATTGGTAACTCATTTTAAACTTTCAGCTCGTTCATCACCATAAATAGAGAATGAGATTACGTATATGTTGAATGTTCCATATGCAAATGCGGTGGATTGCATTATGTATGCCATGTTTTATACACAACCCGACATATCATGTGCTGTAAGTGTTGTTAGTCGCTATATGGCTTCTAATTATAAAGGTCATTGGCAAACTGTGAAATGGATATTACGATACTTATGAGGTATGTCTGACATGGGGTTGGTGTTTGGAAGGAACGACGACAATTAATTGGATTCGGCGATTTTGATTATGCGGGTGATTTCGACAGACGGATGTCGATCATCGGTTATGTATCATTTTTGGGAGGATGTGCCATCAATTGACGTGCTTCGTTACAGCCTATAGTAGCTTTTTTACGACAGAAGCAGAGTATATGACCATTGTTGGGCCGTTAAGGAAGCGATCCGGTTGAAGCGACTATTTTCGGAACTTGGTATTTATAAGCGAATTGAACTTTCTTTTGCAAAAAATTCAGTATACAGAGAGGCTCTTTTTATAGCCTTATTACATGAGTATAGGAAGATATGAGGAAAACAATAAAATAAGGAAGTTACAAACAGATTCTGTTACAAACAGATTCTAACTAATCTGAGAAATATTTTAGTGTTGACTATTTCCAACACTCCCCCTCAAGTTGGTGCGTAGATGTCCATCATGCCCAACTTGCTTATGAGTCTATCGAACACTGCTTTGAATAGTCCCTTTGTAAAGATATCTGCAGTTTGTTCTTTTGTCGGAATGTAGGGGATACAGATGGTACCGGCGTCCAGTTTTTCCTTGATGAAGTGGCGGTCGACTTCAATATGCTTCGTTCTGTCATGCTGAACGGGGTTGTGTGCTATGCTGATGGCAGCTTTGTTGTCGCGGTATAGTTTTAGTGGCTGAGTTATATGCTGCTTTATTTCCTGTAGTACTCGTTAAACCCACAGAACTTCACAAATACCGATGGCCATGGCTCGAAATTCTGCCTCCGCACTACTCCTTGCCACGACACTTTGTTTCTTGCTCTGCCATGTAACTAGATTGCCCCACACGTACGTACAATACCATGAAGTTGACTTCCTGTCTACGATGGAACCTGCCCAATCCGCGTCAGTGAATACATCGACGCTGCGAGTCTCGCCTTTTTTGAAGAATAAACATCTTCCTGGTGCGCCATTTAAATACTTCAAAACTCTATATGCTGCATCAAGGTGCTCTTCTTGAGGTGAGTGCATAAATTGGCTTATCATACTCACTGCAAAGGTGATATCGGGACGTGTGTGTGAGAGATAGATCAATTTTCCCACTAACCTCTGGTATTGTGGAATGTCCACTGACGGGCTCTGTGTAAATTCTCCGAGCTTTTTATTCGGATTTATCGGTGTCTCCGCAGGTTTGCAGTTTGTCATCCCTATTTCTTTGAGAAGATCGAGAACATACTTCCGTTGAGACACGACAATGCCTTTCTTACTTCGAGCAATTTCCATACCCAAGAAATACTTCAATTCTCCCAAGTCTTTTACTTCGAACTCTTTGGAGAGACTTCCTTTTAACTGGTTGACCTCTTCCTCGTCATCTCCTGTAACAATGATGTCATCAACGTAAACAATTAGTATTGCAATTTTTCCATGTCCTGAGACTCTGTAGAACATGGTGTGATCTGCCTGAGCCTGATTGGATCATTGCCCTTTCACAAACTGATGGAAACGTTCGAACCAAGCTCATGGAGATTGTTTTTGACCGTAAAGTGATCTTTTCAATCTGCACACTTTAGAGCCGAACCCTTTTTCAAATCCCGGCGGATGTTCCATGTACACTTCTTCGTCCAGGTCTCCATTCAAAAACGCGTTCTTCACATCTAGTTGTTGAAGTCGCCAATCGAGGTTTATTGCAACTGACAGCAAGATCTAGATCGTGTTTAGCTTAGCCACAGGTGCAAAAGTCTCCGTATAGTCAATCCCGTATGTTTGAGTGAACCCTTTAGCAACGAGCCTTGCCTTATATCGTTCTAGGGTTCCATCTGCACGAAACTTTAGTGTGAATACCCATTTGCATCCTACAGTCTTCTTTCCTCTCGGCAGCTCCTCCATGTTCCAAGTCTGATTTTTCTCAAGTGCATTCATCTCCTCGAAAATCGCCTTTCTCCACTCTGGAGCTCTTAGAGCATCCTGTACAGTTTTTGGAATCTCCACAGCAGACACATTAAAGGTAAACGCTGAAAAACTGGGTGAGAGATTATTTGAGGACACAAATTTTGACATTGGATACAAGGGACGACTAGTACATGACCTTGTGGACTTTCGGAAGGCTATGGGAAGATCCAGCTCACTGTGATCCGGTTCTATTCTCGAGTCAGATTCTTGGTGAGGCAGAACAGAGTCGGCCTCTGCTTCTGGAGAAGGATCTATCTCAATTAAATGCTCCTGTTGCGTTTTTTACAGACCTGTTTCACGTTATTTCCTTTTGTAAGTTTTAATTTCCACATCAGCTTCTGATGGATTTAAATCCACGGGGCAAGTTGTTTTAGGAGTCGGTGGTGTGTTCCTATTTTTATTGGATTTTTTCGGATTTTCTAATAAAGGAACCGAGTTTTCAACAAACATATTTCTGAGTTTTCAAGGACCTTGTTTTGAGTGTCCAGTAAATTTTCACTGTTTTGGTTTGCCGGGTGTTCAAAAGATTGGTCTAAAATGTCTAGATAAAAAAAATCTAGATCTTGTGAATTTGTATGTGGGATTAAGTTGGGTATTTTTGGAAGACTATTTTTTATGGAAATCGAGTCTTCACTATTTGTTTCCCCCTGAAGAGGAGGCTTAAAAAAAGATTTATTAGCAAAAAACAACACATCCATTGTGATAAATATTTTATTTGATAAAGGATCAAAGCATTTATACCCTCTTTAATTCGTGGCGTAGCCAATGAAAACACATTTTTTCGATTTTGGATCAAGTTTACCCCTAGTAGGGTTGTGATCGTGAACAAACACGGTACAGCCAAAAATTTTCAACGGCGGATCCGAGATTGCAAGGCGGTTTTGAGGGTAAAGGGATTTTAACAAAGCAACAGGTTTTTTAAAATTGAGAATTTTCGAGGGCATTCTATTAATAATAAAGGTTGCTGTTAAAATTGCTTCATTCCACAATATTTTTGGAATATGGTTGGTGAATAATAATGCCCTAGCAATTTCAAGAATGTGTTTATTTTTTCTTTCAGCCACACCGTTTTGTTGCGGTGTGTTAATGCAAGAACTTTGGTGAATGATACATTTCTTTGGAAAAAAATCTTCCAAGGTTTCGTTAAAAAATTCTCGTCCATTGTCACTTCTAAAATACTAAATTTTTTGTGTAAACTGTGTTTCAACCATGGCATAAAAGGTTTTGAAAACTTGTTCAACTTCTGATTTCTTCTTTAGCAAAAACACCCAAAAGACTCTAGTATGATCATCAATAAACGAAACAAACCATTTTTTTCCGAAGACAGATAAAACGCGGGATGGTCCCCAAATGTCACTATGGATTAAGGCAAACGGTGCTGAAGGTTTATAGGGTCGAGGTGGATAAATTGCCCTTTTGTGTTTGGCAAAAGCACATACTTCACATTGAAATTGAGAAGGATTTTTATTCCGAAACAACTTTGGAAAAAAATACTGCATATAATGGAAACTAGGATGACCTAGACGAAAATGTAACATAATTAATTCATTGTCATGAGAAACAAACATGGACTGAGAACACAAATTAGATGCAGATTTATTGAGATGCGATCCTTCTTCAAGCAAGTAGAGACCTCCACTGGTCCTAACATTGCCTATCATCGTCCCCGAGTCCAGAACCTGAATTTCACAATGAGAGGACATGAATTTAACTTGACAGTTAAGGTCTTGAGTTAGCTTTATAATGGAAATCAGATTGCAGGAAAGTTTTGGAACAATGTTCAAAATAGCGATAGCGTGTTGCGTAGCGTTCTATTACTGAATAGCGAAAACGCAAAAAGCGTTGCGCATAGCGTAAACTACATGAATTATTAATTATTACTATAATCATCTCATTTACAATAAATTATATTATTATAAAGATATAAAATTGGCTTGGGAACATAGAAAAATAAGTAATATAACAATATTTTTTATAGTAGTAGTTTCTCTGCTCCTCGAAATTCTAAAAATAAATTATTTTCAAAATTTTCAATACTTGAGTTCATATATATGATTCATACTAGATTAAACCTATCGAAAATCAATTAAATAATCTCTGTTTGAGAATCATGTCTACTAAATATGATTTCAAATTAATAGGTTACAACTTTAATGAAACTGTGTTCGTATAGTTTAGAGGATTAGATACTGAAATCTTAAGAAGTTCAAAAGAAAATTTTATATGAAAATTGCGTGGCGTATACTATTTGTTAAAAAGCGTAAGCTATTTGAAGAAAAAACGTAAGCTACTTTGTATTTGAGTTTTTTCCAAAGAATATACTAAGGTATGCTACGTAGCGCAAAATAGCGAGCAACGTAGCGAGTTATTTTAAACATTGTGTAAAACATTAAAAAGGGTTAAGAAAGGAGAGATTGTGATGGTTCCTTGGCCGGCTATGGCAGAATACGAACCATCTGCAATTTTGACCCTTTTGTTTCCTGCACAGGGTGTGTAAGTTGAAAATAATGTGCAGCAACCGGTCATGTGATCAGTTGCTCCAGAGTCAAAAATCCAAGGAAATTGATTGATACATGAAAAAGACATAGGGTGATTGTTACCGATTTGGGCTAAAGAACAGGATGGTTGTGTTGACGGGTCTGCGGTGGAGTTAAAGAATTTGTACAGGTGCTCCAGTTGTTCCTTTGTGAATGGAGACGATCCTGAGTTGATTCTTGACTCCTGAGAACCATCGGATTCAATCTGCAAAGCCTGTTTTTGTAAAGAACTCTGCCTGGTGTTCCGATCCCCTTAAGTTCCAGACCTGTATGTTGGTTGATACACGGAGGATATTTCAGTCTCTGTAGTGGAGGACATTATGGCTGGAAAAAAAGGAACTGGGATTTCTTTTGATTGAGGAAAAATGGTGATTTTTTATTTTTGAAGAAAGTTTTACCGCTCTGATACCATATAAGCGAATTGAACTTTCTTTCACAAAAAATTCAGTATACAGAGAGGCTCTTTTTATAGCCTTATTACACGAGTATAGGAAGATATGAGGAAAAAAATAAAATAAGGAAGTTACAAACAAATTCTGTTACAAACAGATTCTAACTAATCTGAGAAATATCTTACTGTTGACTATTTCCAACAGTATTCAAAAGGATACTACAATAGTTTATTGTGATATCCAAAGAGTTATTCACTTGACGAAAGATCATATGCATCATGATAGGACGAGGCATATTGATATGAGGTACTAGTTTGCGCAAGAAGTCGTTGAAAAAGAAGAGATTATTACGAAGAAGGTTGGCACGGCGGATAATCCGGCCGATATGTTGACAAAGTCTCTTTCGATTGTTAAATTTGAGATTTGCTTGAACTTAATTAGAGTGTGACGCACTCGTTGAGCACTTTAAGGGTTTTGTGGTAAAGGTGGGCTATTATTAATTTTGTAGAGGAGTTTTGTAGGACTGCGAGGCAAGATAGAGATTTGTTGTAGATGCCCCTCATTCTATCCCTATTGATCCGGTATTATCATAAAGTCATGGAGATTGTCAAGATTCAGGTTTATCTGCAAGTAAGGGGACAAACGTCCGGCGCTAAATCTTCAGACGTCCATCATCGATCTATATATTCTTATGCTTTTGGGCCGAAGTCTAAATTGAATTCAGGAAGACATCTGCCATCGATCTGAATCTGCAAAGAATTCAAAACCAGACGTCCGAAGCTCCTTCTTTAGACGTCTGGGGATACTCTGTTGTTTCGAAAACTCTTTGGCAGACGTCTAGTAGTTCCTTCTTCAAACGTTTGCCGTGTTCTTAGGCCAGATATTTCCTTAGTTAGGAAATTAGTTATTTGGGTAAAATCTTTTGTATGCTATATATATTGAAGTATGTAGCAACCCTAGATCGGATGCCTTTTGTGATAGCTATTAAGAAAACCCTTTTGCTATTGTAAGAACTAGGGTTTGCGGGATTTGTATTCATTCACCATTCTGTACTCCTCCACTTTTGGTTATTAACAAAGCTTCGCCTTTGCCTATTGTTTTGGTTAGTACTCTATATTTCCAATTAACCCGTGATTTGCTTATTTGATTGCTTCTCTATCATTGTGTTTTTGCTTCGTGATCGTCTTATCGCAACAATTTAAGATATACATCCCTATTTTCTATCCCCATAGACTTACATCGAGAGTCGGTCCTAATCTAAACAGTACTAGATATATAAACGATGATATTTCGTGATGCATATTATGAAGTGATGAGAAGTTAGGTTGCACTTGGTACATGGAATAGAAGACCACCGGAAATTTTCATATTCCTGTAAATGTGATATATTTTCATATTAACGTGCTTGGTATATTTTAGTCGCTCCCCGGTAATATAAGTATGTGTAACCGTCGACCAGTGGTGGACAGCCGACGGACGATGGGTGGCGAGCTGGTTGCATGAGGCAAAAGGACTGTCGAACGGCATTACTGACGACAGGCGGCGAGGCGGCAGCACAGCGGTCGACAGACGATGGGCGGCGAAGGGGGAGGGCGGTCGACCGGTGGCCGACGGACGACGGGCGGCAAGCGGGTGGCCAAACGGCCGCCGACGGACGACAGACGGTGAGCAGGCAGCCAACAGTGGATAGGAGGAGGGCGGCGAGGGATGAACGGCGGGGCCGGGACCAGCCGGCAATGGGTGGCGGACGGTGGAGAATATGATTCCGATGAAACGAGGTCATTTGATTACGCTATATTCCTGGGAATATTTGTTTATACCAAACAAAACAAGCATGGTAATTTTTCATAGGAATCAAGGATTACTGTCTATATTACCTCTTCCCTCTTTCCATGTCCAAGGGATGTCGGAAATTCTACAGCTCTTTCTCTTTCCTATCGGGGTCTAGTACACCCGGCACACCGAATAATTTCTTCTCCTGGAGAGGAAAAATCAATATCCATTTTTCAACATATACTGCTAAAGTTGAGTCTTCTTTTAACAATCGCATCACCGTAACAAGTCGCTAAAAGTGTCAACGAAGTCAACGGGCAACGCACCTGAGAGGTCGACATAGGGGTCGTCGGATCGAGCGACGAACTCGCCGGAGCTCCGGAGGGCCTCCACCTCCGTCCGATATGCCATAACGACCCCAACGAACGGCCCCGGTTCGTTGACGGCGTCCACCGTAGTGTGCATAGGGTGCGCCGCCGGCAGGTCCGTCGACCACCGTGCGATCGACAGGAGGAGGAGGAGCGAAATGGCGGGAAACAATTGCAGCCGTTGGATCGAGGGCTGAGATCGAATCACCATGGCCGCCAATGAGAGGAGTGGCGAGAGTGAGATTTTGAGGGGAAAGGGGGATTTGTATAGCTCAGGTTTGAATATGGTGTGATGATTATTTATGTTTTTATATTGTTATAGTGGCAAAATATGGCTGAGATTTCTCCATGGTTTAATAATGAGATTAAAGTACGCAAGAAAAAAAAGATAATCGAGCCCATATAATATAATTTTCAATCTTCGGGATATTTCGTGCCTTTTATTTTATTGCCCATGACACCTGTCACGTCCCGCTTCCCAGAGTACGCTAAGATAGGCACGTGACAGAGCCAACCATGCTACCTGTGGATAGGAAATATCCTTCTACAGTCACATTACGGCTGTAGAGATATCAAAAACAATAATAAACTATCTAACACATGTCCATAAGCCAGAATAAATGAGTCAAGAATAAAATAATGCGGAAGCAAAAAGATCCAATACAGGAATAAACTGGAATGTACGTCCTATAATGCGGGCTCACATCAGGAATGAAAATACTGAAAGGAAAAATAAACTAACTACTAATAAGTCTTCACTGCTCAGCCTGCTCACTAAAAAAACTCCTGCTCGGCCTGCAGCAAAGGTAGAAAATCTGGGCCATGCAAAACCCAGACGTCAGTACGTCATAATATCAAGCAATAATATAAACAAGGGTAGCAAGACATGCAGGTATGAGTATGAACGGTAAAACATGTATAACAGTAATATAAATAGTGACAGTGAAGGGTAAGGCACAGGTGATGTGCAGTGAGTAATCTAAATTAGTCTACTGGGTTATCTACTCTCAAGTCTTTGAAATCAATTTGATGAATCATCGATATAACTCAATAGTATCCCGTGCATGCCCGGGACCACGGTCAAGATTCTCGGGCTGAATCCGAGACGTGCTGCAAGGCAGTGAAAGGTAGTAGGTAACGATGAATGATGTCAGCAGCATCATCCCGGGGCTAGCCTAGCCCGTAAGATTGATCAATAAAGGTATCGAACTGTCGAGTTACAAGTCAGGTTTCATCATTGATTTCCCCATACCCCAAATTAAGTGTTCAAGTCAGGTATTGATAAATCTGGAGTTAATGCCAACACAGGAACAAGCAGGTACAGGTTTGTCTGAATAGACAACAGAAAATGTCTGTAGGGACAACAGGTCAAGATTGTTGGCATTAGTAACAAGATCAGGTAATTGGTCAAGGTATGGTACATCAGGTCATGTTAGGTAGAGTATATAGATACAATCATGTCAAGAAGTGCACGGTATCAAGTAGTGTCAAGTAGTAGTGTATCAAGTCATGTCAGGGGTGCACAAATGTCTCGTGGGTGCTCGTAATCAAATTATAATAAGTATGGGTACACAAAACAAGTATGGGGTACCAATGTAACAATAAAATGGAATAGTGTGATGTGGTATACAAATAGGTATAAATTCAAACACATGGATGCACAGTTATCGATTAGGGTTAAAATTATAGTTCCAATATTAATTAGAATGCACTTTATTAAACATGGAATATTAATATCACATTATTATACACTAATATGATCTAAGGATGCAATTATATATATATTAGGCGAGATGGATGCAAACGGGTGTCCGAAAGGTTATAAACTATAAAATGGTAATATAGGATGTACAAATAAGCACTATATGATATAAATATTGGTATGGATGCAGTTTAATGTAATCTAATATGTAACAAGATATGTTTTCATGTTCTAAATCTAAAATGATATAAACGGAACATCGAAACGTTAAAATGAAATATGGGGCACTAGATTTAAACAACAGGTATAATATGTATTTAAATAAGTATATAATAATTTGAATAGCATGTAGCAAGATTAACTTGCCTAGACGGATCAAGAAACGGGTGTGTACGGAACGTCTCACGTCGGTGAAATGTCGCGACGCCCGCACGGTACACGGAACGGATCCAAACAACGCACAAGGGTGATCACACAAGTCAGGTATGTTTGCTGGGTCGTCGGGATCGTCGACGTCGTCACGGCTCCGGCGATCTACAGAAATTAATAAATACAGAAAAGAAAAGAAAAGAAAGAAAGAAGGGAAGAGAAGAAAGGAAAAAGAGAAGGAATGAGAGAGAGAAAGCTCACTGTGGTTTGGTGCACTGGGGTTACAGGGGACAGAGGAGATGAGGTAGTGGTGTAGGGTTCACCGGCGATGAGCGGCGATCGAGATGGAGGCTAGGTTTCGGTGTCTAGGGTTTGAGTTTTAGTTTGCAGGTTTTCTTGATGGGTTTGAGGGTTCTGTAAGGAAAGAAGACAGAGGAGAGAGGAGAGAAGAAGAAGAAGAAGATGGTGATGGGATAAGGTGGTCGGCGGTGAAGAGAAGGTGGTGGTGATGGGTTCTGTGGGTGTTGCGGGTGTGCAGGCGAGGGCTTAGAAGGAAAAAGTAGAAGAGGAAGATGGAGATAAGGAGGAGGAGGTTCAGTTGAGGGAAGTGGAGTTGAGGGGATGAAGCTTTTAGGGTTAGGGTTTGAGATTTGTAGCTCGGCGACGATGGGTTGACGAGGAGGGAGAGAGAGCTAGGGTTTAAAAAAAGAGAGGAAAGAGATGAAGGAGGGAGGTGACGGGATCCGAGGGGAGGTGACGGGATCCGAGATATGCACAGTAATCGCGAGATGTGAGAGAGAGTGCGAGAGGAGAGAGAAAGAGGAGAGAGAGAGAGACAGCCGTGAGGGAGAGAGAGAAAGAGAAGAGGAAAGAGAAGAGAGAGATTCGAGTGGGGCCCAGCGAAAGGAAAAGAAGTGATTTAATTGGCTCGTGGTGGTGGGGCCCAGAGGAAAAAAAGAGAGTGCTGAAGAAAGAGATCAGGGTTTTATTAGGATTTAGATTTAAAATTGTAAAAGGATTTTAGTTGTTAGAATGAGTTAGGATTTTAGATTTTAAAAAAATTAAAAGGATTTGTTTTAAAAGATTTAATAGTTAACGAGATTTTAAAGGTAAAATTAAAATAAATATTAAATAAATTTGAATTTAGGCGGGATACAAAATATTCCAAAACGCGCCCGGATCGGGTCTAAAATTTCATATTTAAAATACAAAAAATATATGCGACTTCCAAATTTCAAAATGAATGCTTAGCTAACGAAAATGCATACCCCCAAGAACGGATACACGTACGTGCGCGTAGCCATCTAAACACGTCCGTTTCACTGAACGGGACGAGAACAAGATGCGCGGATGCTACCACGGGGTTAGGGGTGTTCCACTCCAAACAACGGAGACGTGACCTCACAGGTTCGTCTTGCCTGAAATTCGGGACAGATGCTAATTGGTGCTATCCGTCCACCTCTCCGAAGATGTCAAGTTGATTTATGGCACCATGTATCGAACGTTTAAACGGATGCAGCCGATATAGCAGACTTCGTCAGATTCCCCCTCGCTTGAGGGGATTTTGATTGTGGGGACGCTCTTCACTGCAGGCGCAAGCCCCTGTAATTAATTACGCTACCGCATCGCGGTAACAATTTTCTCCTTCTCCATATGGTCACTTCGTGTCGTGGGTGTTTGTTTTGTGTTTGGTTACCCGTGGATTGTATACGGAGACTAATTTGTGTTGTTGCCCGTAGGACGTATACTATTCCAAATCCGTATCTTTCTTAGATTTGGGTTTGGGGGGGTTGTGTTTAAGGATACGTTAGCCTTAGTTGAGGCTAAGATCAACTTAAACGTTTGTTAAGGACACGTTAGTCTAATTTTAGACTAAGATCAACTTAACGGGATCGTTTAGATCCGGCAAAAGAGCAATTGGGCTCTATTGTTTAGTTTAGTGACATTGCGGTCGATAATTAATTTAAGGACGTTACGGTCCAATGTTAGTTTTAAGACGTCGCGGTCAAGGTTAAGGACATCAAAGTCCATGAGTTTAAGGACCTTACAGTCCGGTATTAGTTTTAAGACATCACGGTCGAGGTTAAGGACATCATAGTCTGGTATTAGTTTTAAGACATCACGGTCGAGGTTAAGAACGTCATAGTCCATGAGTTTAAGGACCTCACAGTCCGATATTAGTTTTAAGACATCACGGTCGAGGTTAAGGACATCATAGTCCATGAGCTTAAGGACCTCACAGTCCGATATTAGTTTTAAGACATCACGGTCAAGGTTAAGGACATCATAGTCCGGTATTAGTTTTAAGACATCACGGTCGAGGTTAAGGACATCATAGTCCATGAGTTTAAGGACCCTACAGTCCGTAACAGTGTGCGGTTGTCGGGACCCGTCACCTCTCTGACGACGTTGAAGGATTACAACGACAGATGTCAGAGAAGTAAGGAGATGTACCCTCGAACCGGGTGTAAATTGATCGGAAAAGCGGGTGTGCTCAGTTCAATTTATATTGAGGACTTATGGCCAGAATTGGGCTAAGTCCAGTTGAAAATGTTTAACATTTTATCCATATTCTGCCTATTAGGCTTTTACTAGGACTCTGCCCTTTATAATGCATAGCATTTATATTTGGCCTGTTAGACCTTTACTTGGGCTCTGCCCTTTTTAATAATGCATAGCATTTATATTTGTCTGATAGTGCGCCACGTGGCTTGTCAGGCGCTTTGCGCCAATCAAAGAGCGTAATGCGCTAGCGCATGCGAAAGTGACACGTGTCACGCTCTGCACTAAGCGCAAGTCTGTTAGCGCACTGCGCTTTCTGAGTGCGCTGCGCCAGTGAATGACACGTGGCGCACTCTGGCGCAGTACGCCGGTCTAAGAGCGCAGTGCGCTGTTTTTAGAAGCGCAAAGCGCAGATTGTGTCTGTGGTTGACACGTGGCGCGTTTTGGCGCAGTGCGCCAATCCAAGGAGCGCAAAGACGCATTTCATTAGTGCAAGGCACTGTCCAATAGCGCAGAGCGCATCTTGATCAAATTCAGATCAAAGAAAAAGTTTTCTGTTCTCTCAAAAGAGGTTTTACCTCAAAATTCAAGAACCAAAGTTCTTGTTCTCATCAAATGGCTGTGCCTTTATAGATCAAATGATCTGTGAATGAAGTAAATTACTTCTTTAAATCTTTTATGATTAGATCTCTCTTTGATCTTTTTTTTTTATTGAAGATCTTGATCTTGTTCTTAGATCTTTGATCTTTTTAGAAGAGGATTCTTCTTTTTGTGAGATGTTTTCATCTCTGTTCTTCAAGAAATATAATTCTTTACCTTTAAAGATGAAGAAGATGATTTTCTTTCTTCAAAGGCTTGTCTTTCTTTCTCTTTGAGTTTTTTTTCAAAGTTTTTTAGAGGGTTCTCTCTCTTCTGTATATGTGTGAGACTTGGAGTCTAGGGGCCTTTATATAGGGTCAATTGATTTGGTAAGTTAGTTACAGAAATCTTTTTCTGATTGATCTGGAGATATTTCTCCACCGTTGGATCTTTGATCCTAAGGCCTCTGTTTTACAGAAGACAATCTTCTTATTTTAATAAGATTGAAAAGATCTTTCTAGAATTTTAATTCTGATTAATTATAATTTATTATTTAAATTCCAGTGCTGGCGCAATTGGTGCCAGCGCACCTGCGTTTGACAAGTGTCGCGCAGCGCAGAGCGCAGCGCAACTGCACTAGCGCACCTGTGTTTGACACGTGGCACGCTCGTCTATGTTTGACACGTGGCGCGCAGCGCAGAGCGCAGCGCAACTGCACTAGCACACCTATGTTTGACACGTGGCGCGCAGTGCAGAACGCAAGGGACCTGAAGCGTTGCTTCATTTTTTAAAATTTGAATTTTGAAACAGAGGTTTGCTCTGATTGGGGTGCGCTGCCTTAGGCGCAGCGCTCCTGACGCTGGCGTGTCTGCTGTTGACACGTGGCGCTCTGCGCGCAGTGCAAGGAATCTGAAGCGTTGCTTCAATTTTTGAATTTTGAAATTCAAACAGAGCTTTGCTCTGATTGGGGGAAACAAATGCCCTCCACCGTTGCGCTCACGTGGCGCACACGTGAGTGCAGCGGTGGCAATATCTGAGCCATTGGATCAACTCAGAAGTTGAGGAGGCGCTTCAGCGCCTATAAATAGGACCCTTGGTCCTCAGATGATTATCATCTTTCCTTCAAGAATTTTAATCTCAGAGCATTGCTCTTCTTTCCAAGAACTTCAAGAGCTAGAATTCTAGAAAATTTTAGGTAAAAAATAAATTAAATTAAATTAAATTAATTTTAATAACTTAGGGGTTTTACCCATTAACAGAGCCTTGCTCTCATAGATCTTTTGATCTAAAGAAAACCTCTTTAGGGTTTTATAAACAGAGCCTTGCTCTCAAGAACCCATAGATCTAAATAGATCTTTCCTTAGGGTTTCTTAGCCCATGGGTCAGAGCTCTGCTCTTTTGGCAGTATAGATCTTTTGATCTTCTTGATGAAGAACTGTTAAGAGTTTTTCATGGATCTTTAAGATCCCAGAATTTTAATTCTCAGGAATTAATTTTCATTAACTTTTGATGGATTTTCCATCATCATTACAGAGCTAGGCTCTTTAAGGAATTTTATTCCCTCGTGACCAGAGTTTGACAAGTGTCACTCTGTTACAGAGCTTTGCTCTGAAAGGGAGATTTTCTCCTTGTCTCGAGGGATTTCTCATTTAATGAGAATATTCTTTGAGTCTCATCCAATGATGAGGCTGTCTTATTAACTAATGCATTATCATCTGGATTTTGTGGGTCCCACTTTGGTCCCCTCTCCACTGCATTGCAGTGTGGTACAAATTTTAAAGTACCAAGCGTCGGGCTTTTAAAATTAAATTATGATACTGATAATTGAATTTCGCTTTTTCTTGCAAGCAACATGTCTGCTGATCTCTCGTTCCCGTTTTTCCGTTCGGAGGGAGGATTTCCTGAGGCACCGGTAGACCGGGAGGTTCTTGCTCTCATTAAGGACTACGACCTGGAATACAAGAACCTTCACCTGTGGGGTAGGTGGTATTACGAAATTATCAAAGGTCGCCGAAGCTTCTCTTGTGCGATGCCGTCAGAGCCGATCTCATCGATCTCATACGCAGATATACCCCTGGTGAACTATGCCATGGAGGTCGTTAACTGGACTTCGGAGGGTCTTCTTCAACCTTCGATTGCTGCCATACCCATGCTGCTGCCGGCAGCCTTGGATATTTTGGGGCGGCGCATATGCCAGGGCGAGTCGCACCCTTGGGGACAACCCTACAACATCGGGTTGACCCCTCGACACTCGGCAGGATATTTGCAGTGGGCCAGGTATATTTTGTCAGCGAAGAAGACGCACCTGCTGAAGATCGGTCTATACCCCGCAGTTTATGCCTCGCTGTTCGAGTACTCTGCTCCTCTGACATGGTAGATTAAGGCGTTCGTGGAGCAATGGAACATCCCCACCCATACCTTTCTTCTAATGGACAGGGAAGTTTCCATCCCTCTAGAAGAATTTGCTGAGATTTTCGGTCTGCTGGTGAGGGGGGAGCACTATAAGGAGCTGCTTCCTCCTGACGAATATGTTTTTGCCACCAAGCCATTGGTGATGGACTTAACGCTGGAGAATGCTATTCAGCACCAATTTCCGAGTCTGGTAAAGGTGCTGAATATGTATGAAAGTCTTTACTTGGAATCGGGAGGCCGGGGAGTTAGTTTTGCAGACTTCATCGCCCGCTTTCTTCGACCGGAGCTTCTATCACAACGGGGCGAAAAATTCTCCAAGCTCGACGATCCCTTCGGCCTTGGCTTAGATCGTCGACCAGCACTGGAAACCGATCAAAAAGGTTTTTACCTCCCCGATGCTGCAATCATCCCTTTGTCGGAAATCGCTGCTCCGGGCATCGACGAGGAGACTTTCTTCCTCGGGTTTCTGGGGCTATGGTTGTGCTGGTTCACGCTCCCCATGCACCCTCGCTACATGAGACCATCCGTCTTCTACCCAGCACAACGAATGGTGGCTGGCATACAATTGTCCATTGGAATTGCCGGGTTGGCCCACCTGTACCATGGTCTCAGCGTGGCGACGGACGCAACTGAGCTGGGGGTGCACCCCGCTAATTTCCCGATGCACTACTTCACTTCGTGGATGGAAATGCGCGTGCTCAGGGTATTTGGTATTCATAAAATACCCTCGTTTTACGAGAAGTACAGATTCCCGAGAGTTATGCGGCTGATCGGCGCTTCTATCGTGAACCCGCCTCCGCGGGAGGCTAGGGGATTGCTTCTTCGCCCGCACACGGTCGGAGCGAGTATTTCTTTCACGGACAAGGTCCTGACAATCGGCCCGGAGACCTCCAAGGCGGTGTTGGCGTTGCGCGATAATTTCTAGGACGGGGCCTCCGTATTGAAAGCCCGGGAGATTCTACATCTATACTCCATTCGGCCGGACTTCCTCGTGTTCAAGCAGAACGAGGCGGGGCTCTTTATGAGATACAACCCCCATCGCTTTGCCCAGCAGTTAAGTTATAACCAGAGGTCCCACTGGAGGCGTTTTTGGAAGAGCCTGCGGCCACCAGAGAGGGGATACGGAGTGCACTACATCATTTTATGCGGCTAAATACGGGCTCCCACTTCTTTATTAACGAGCAGACTTGCGTTCCAAGGGCCCTCAACGTATACGGGGTTTGGTATCAGCACGCGATGGGCGCTGTTATTAGGGAAGAGAAGCGGCTGCTGCTTGATCGCAAGGGTGCGCCCCCTGCCAACGATCGCAACGTCCCCCTAAAGTGAAGGACTCCTGTCCCTCCTCCACTAAGAGGAGATGCTGGAGATGAGCCTCCACGTGTGCTAAGCCCCACGCGTGGATTGCCCCTCGATTATATGGATGTGCCATCAGCGCCCCGTGCTCTCGTGGAGACGGTGAACGTGGTTTCACCCGAATCTGGCGTGGGCTCGGATATCGGGACCCGCCGTCCCAAGGTGCCCACGAAGCGTAAGCTGATTTTGGGTGCGACCAGAGTTCGCACGCAGAAGAGGAAGAAGAAGTCGATCCTCTCTGCTAACGTTGCATTTGGTCAGAAACCTCATGCTCCTTACAGCGAGGGCTTGAGTGAATACGGGACTAACAAGGGCTTATTTGTGCCGCCAGATGACATTGATCTGGCGGCCGCCATCGCAGCTTCCGAGCGATTGGAAAGGCGCGACGAGTGGTTGGCTAAACTCGCGCAATCAGCTAATCACTAGTTGTATTTTTCTTTATTGCATCATACCTTTATCATTGTTTTTTGGACTAACGCTTTTACTTCTTTAACAGGCATTTCTACCGAAGAAGCCATCGCTGCTTCTCTCAAAACTTTCGAGGAGGAGGAACGACTCAGAGCATCCTTATGCCTTGGTACATTTCGCTTTACTATGTCTCTGCTTCCATCTCTCATGAGTAATCCGACCCTCTCTTTGTTTCATCGCAGGTACCACGAGGCCTATCCTACAAGCTGACGTGGAGATTCTCCCCGGGCCAGCTACCGAAGTCCCAGCCTTTTCGGGATTGCCGCAGGAGGCCCTGCTTAAAAAGCCGATAATGGAAGCCTTGACGGCTCTGGACCCAGCCCTGAACGCGGACGACAATGCCGTGCTGAAGGAGGCTTCCAAAAGGTCTGTCGCCACGGCCCGGGAGGAAAGGAAACACCTAAGGCGCACAGCAAGAGAGCGTAGCGCTGCTTTGGCCGTGGGAGCAGGCTCAAGTGCCATTACTCCCACCGCTACTCCTTCAGAGGAGCTCCCGGTCACCTTGTCTACTGCTCATAGACGGGCGGCACATGCAGCTCGGGAAGCCAACAGTAAATCTGCCTCAGGTAATGTGTTTTTGAGGTTTTGTTGTCAAAGTTTTAAACTATCAGTTCTTATATATCTTGTCCTGTAGGGCCAAGTCTTACTGAAGGAATGTCGGCGACCGTCGAGCCCGAGGGGACGGTAGAGGAGGTAGCGGCTGAACCCGAGGCGATGGCAGGTGATGTAACCATAGCTGCCAGGCCCGAGATAGTGGCTGACGAGACAGTCACAACTGCTATTCCCGAGAAGGCTGCCGATGCCGAGCCCGAGGGGGCGGCGGGTGAGACGGTTGCTACAGCCGAGCCTGAGGCGGCAGTGGATGAAACGGCTGCGACCACTGAGCCCAAGGTGGGTGAAATGGGCATGATCGCTGAGCAGGAGATGGCTGCTCTTTCTCAAGAGTCGGGCACTGCTCTGATCATCGCTCTCCCTACCTACGGTTCCTTGTCGTCTCCTGGCCCCGCGAGCGTGACGATGGCTCCTGTAGAGGCGGGCGATGAGGCAACGGGAGGTGAAACCATGCCAATGGAGAAGGGAGACGCCACCGTTGCATCAAGTGACGCCCTCGTCACGGCTCCGGTTGGCGACTCATCGGGTAAATTTTGGGTTACCGTCCTTCTTTTTTTTATTCTGCAATCCTTCCTGACAGGGTTTATCTTGTTTCTAACGCAGGTGCGGCTAGTGCTGGTGCAGCGTCACCCGAGGGAGCGCCGTCAGTTACCGCTCTGACGGTGACCACTTCTCTTCCTTCTCTTGCACCGTCACAAATGCTGGAAGGTATGGATTTATGACCCACCAGTCTTATCTTGGCTGCATAATTTATGTACTGACGTTGTAGTATTGCGTCTTTGCAGGAGTCCTTTTTGACCACCTGTACCAGGTGCTGCATCCCCACTTCTCCTTCCCATTGGAGATGGCTTCATCTAGCGGCGCTGGTGAATATAGCTTCCAATTAATGCTCTTTCTTTTACCGATAATGAACTTATTTCTGATTCTTCTTTGCCCTGATTGCAGTGCTACAGATTGAAGGAGGAGATGTAGGATCAGTTGCGCCACCGATCCTCCCGGCTTTGCCACCTGCTGCAGCCGGTATAGTAGACTCTACTTTTTGCTTGTTTTCTTTATTTCTTGAGCCGACACTTGATTATGATCTATTTTGCAGCAATCACATCGACTCCAACCCCGTTCAAGTCTCGTATTATAATGCCGGCCGGGCCCTTTTTAAGGCATCCATCATCCAAAGGTGCTGCGACCAGCCTACGCATGCTAGGCGAGTATATTGAGGAGTTCGACACAGAGGTTCCCACGTCTGCCGCGGATTTTGCCGCAGAGATTAACCCTATGCTGGCGATGCTCATGAACTTTCACGGTGAGGGCGTCGTTGAGTCTTGGGTTAATCGCTGCCGGGAGGTCGAGGCTTGCTTGCATGAGCTTGAGCTTAAGCGTCCGGCACCTGAGATTCTGTCCACGAGCACTCAACGGGCGGCATGGATCGAGCAGAGCGTTTCTTACTTCCGCCATCTCGAACAAGAAGTGGCTTTAAAGCGAAGAGAATGCAAAGAAACTTCAAGCGAGTCTGCTCGACTGCGTGCTGAGGTCGACGCGAACGCTGCCTAGGTGAAGGTTATCTTCAAGGCCTTCTGCAATGTATCTCTATTGGGCTAACATTGAAGCAGAAGCTCGATGTTGTTGAGCGTGATGCACAAGATCATGAAGCAGCTCAGCGAGCCTTCGAGAAACAACTATCATCTTACTTGCAGCAGCAAGCCCAGGTCGAAGCAGAGTTGGCCGTGGCAGCCGATCAAGAAGAGGGGCTGAGGGAAGTGCGCGAGTGGCTGGTCGGACTACTGAAAGCGCTTTCCTCTCAATAAAAATTTTGTATCATTTGTAATTGTGAATAAAATGTATTTGTTCTTTTATTCTTTAACACGATGTATTTTGTACTCAATCGAATTCATGAATAAAAGATATACGTTCTTCATAATGTCTTGCGTCATTTCTCTGCTTTCTTCTTTCTTGCTGTGTTGTTTGTCATGTGATTTTAGCAAGTGCGGTCTTTAGATAGCATATAGCTGTCAGTCTTAGGCTCTTTGTAGAGTGGTGATGGCTTAGAAAACAGGGTTAGGATCTGTCACCTAAGACTTTTTAACTTTATGAGCCGTGAGGGTCTCATAAAGAATTTTTTCCCTACGGGTCGAGAGGATCCCGTAGGTGCGTTTTCTCCTTAGGAATCATGAGGATTCCTAAGCGTGTTTTCTCTTGAGAGTCATAAGGATCTCATAAGAGAATTTACTCTCTTATGAGTCATGAGGACCCGCAAGTGATGGGTGAAGTTGCCCTTATCCGCATTTTACGGAGTCACGGGTTGCTCTGGATGCTTCCCACGGTTTCACTGCCGTGTTTGGCGAGGACCAGGCTCCGCTCTGGAAGTTTTCCAGGATACCGTAGTTTAAAGACATCGCGGTCGAGGTTAAGGACATCATAGTCCGTGGATTTAAGAACTCCACAGTCCGTTGTTAGTTTTAAGACATTACGGTCAAGGCTAAGGACAGCATAGTCCATGAGTTTAAGGACCTCAAAGTCCAATGTTAGTTTTAAGACATCACGGTCGAGTTTAAGGACATCATAGTCCGTGAGTTTAAGGACCTCACGGTCCAATGTTAGTTTTAAGACATCACAGTCGAGGTTAAGGACATCATAGTCCATGGATTTAAGGACTCCACAGTCCAATGTTAGTTTTAAGACGTCACGGTCGAGGTTAAGGACGTCATAGTCCGTGGATTTAAGGACTCCACAGTCTGTGAAACGTGTGGTTGTTGGGACCCGTCACCTCTTTGAAGACGTTGAAGAATTACAACGACAAATATCAAAGGAGTGAAGAGATGTACCCTTGAACCAAAGTAAAATTAGTGTAAAATCATTGGGGTTGATTGTTAGTTTTAAGACATTACGGTCGAGGTTAAGGACATCATAGTCCGTGGATTTAAGGACTCCACGGTCCGATGTTAGTTTTAAGACATCACGGTCGAGGTTAAGGATATCATAGTCTGTGGATTTAAGGACTCTACAGTCCAATGTTCGCTCTGGATGCTTCACACGGGTTCACTGCCGTGCTCGGCGAGGACTAGGCTCCGCTCTGGATGCTTCACACGGGGTCAGAAGTGACATTATCCGCGTTTCACTTAACCGGGAATTTTGCTCTAGATGCTTCTCACGGGTTCACTGCCGTGTTCGGCGAGGACTAGGCTCCGCTCTGGATGCTTCACACGGGTTCATTGCCATGCTCTGCGAGGACCGGGATCCGCTCTGGACGTTTTCCACGGGGTCAGAAGTGACGTTATCCGTGTTCCACGTGACCAGAAATTTTGCTCTAGATGCTTCCCACGGGTTCACTGCCGTGTTCGGCGAGGATTAGGCTCCGCTCTGGATGCTTCACACGGGTTCACTGTCGTGCTCTGCGAGGACCAGGATCCGCTCTGGACGTTTTCCACGGGGTCAGAAATGACGTTATCCGTGTTCCACGTGACCAGGAATTTTGCTCTAGATGCTTCCCACGGGTTCACTGCCGTGTTCGGCGAGGACTAGGCTCCGCTCTGGATGCTTCACACGGGTTCACTGCCGTGCTCTGCGAGGTCCAGGATCCGCTCTGGACTTTTACCACGGGGTCAGAAGTGACGTTATTCGTGTTCCACGTGACCAGGAATTTTGCTCTAGATGCTTCCCACGGGTTCACTGTCGTGTTCGGCGAGGACTAGGCTCCGCTCTGGATGCTTCACACGGTTTCACTGCCGTGCTCTGCGAGGACCAGGATCCGCTCTGGACGTTTTTCACAGGGTCAGAAGTGACGTTATCCGTGTTCCACGTGACCAAGAATTTTGCTCTAGATGTTTCCCACGGGTTTACTGCCGTGTTCGGCGAGGACTAGGCTCCGCTCTGGATGCTTCACATGGGTTCACTGCCGTGCTCTACGAGGACCAGGATCCGCTCTGGACGTTTTCCACGGGGTCAGAAGTGACGTTATCCATGTTCCACATGACCAGGAATTTTGCTCTAGATGCTTCCCACGGGTTCACTGCCGTGTTCGGCGAGGACTAGGCTCCGCTCTGGATGCTTCACACGGGTTCACTGCCGTGCTCTGTGAGGTCCAGGATCCGCTCTGGACGTTTTCCATGGGGTCAGAAGTGACGTTATCTGTGTTCCACGTGACCAAGAATTTTGCTCTAGATGCTTCCCACGGGTTCACTGTCGTGTTCGGTGAGGACTAGGCTCCGCTCTGGATGCTTCACACGGGTTCACTGCCGTGCTCTGCGAGGACCAGGATCCGCTCTGGATGTTTTCCACGGGGTCAGAAGCGACGTTATCTGTGTTCCACGTGACCAGGAATTTTGCTCTAGATGCTTCCCACGGGTTCACTGCCGTGTTCGGCGAGGACTAGGCTCCGCTCTGGATGCTTCACACTGGTTCACTGTCGTGCTCTACGAGGACCAGGATCCGCTCTGGACGTTTTCCACGGGGTCAGAAGTGACGTTATCCGTATTCCACGTGACCAGGAATTTTGCTCTAGATGTTTCCCACGGGTTCACTGCCGTGTTCGGCGAGGACTAGGCTCCGCTCTGGATGCTTCACACGGGTTCACTGTCCTGCTCTGCGAGGACCAGGATCCGCTCTGGACGTTTTCCACGGGGTCAGAAGTGACGTTATCTGTGTTCCATGTGACCAGGAATTTTTCTCTAGATGCTTCCCATGGGTTCACTGCCGTGTTCGGCGAGGACTAGGCTCCGCTCTGGATGCTTCACACCGGTTCACTGCCGTGCTCTGCGAGGACCAGGATCCGCTCTGGACCTTTTCCACGGGGTCAGAAGTGACGTTATCCGTGTTCCACGTGACCAGGAATTTTGCTCTAGATGCTTCCCATGGGTTTACTGCCGTGTTCAGCGAGGACTAGGCTCCGCTCTGGATGCTTCACACGGGTTCACTGTCGTGCTCTGCGAGGACCAGGATCCGCTCTGGATGTTTTCCACGGGGTCAGAAGTGACGTTATCCATGTTCCACATGACCAGGAATTTTGCACTAGATACTTCCCACGGGTTCACTGCCGTGTTCTGCGAGGACTAGGCTCCACTCTGGATGCTTCACACGGGTTCACTGTCGTGCTCTGCGAGGACCAGGATCCGTTCTGGACGTTTTCCACGGGGTCAGAAGTGACGTTATTCGTGTTCCACATGACCAGGAAATTTGCTGATTATATCCGTATTTCACGGAGTTGGGATTTGACTCTCGGTCATCTGTACACCGTCGAGTCATGGAACTGGGAGTTGCCGCTGTTCCGCTTTATTTGATATTGTGTCTGCTGAGACAAATGTTGAGATGATTTCCAGGCTATCTATGACTCATCGAGATTTGGCTTCTTCTTCTGATGAAACCTGGGGGAGGAGGAATGTGATTTCTTCTTCGTTTGCGCCCCTGGATTGTATACAGGGATTAATATAATATCACCTATAGGGCATAAATTTCATTCATTCATTTTTTTATTTCTTCCCGCAATGCTCTATCATTTCAGCTTTAATATCGCGAAGGTCGCGATTGCCCCATCATTTCAGCTATTTTTCGCGGTGCCCAATCATTTCGGCTATTTTGCATGCATACATTTTATTTACTTGCTGCTTCCGTTGCAAGTTGCCCCATTATTTCGGCTATTTCGTATGCATGTGTGGCTTGCTAACTTTTCGCTGCAAGCTTGGGATTAGACACCGATTTTGGCATCAGCACTGCTACAACTGGGATATTGCCAGGAGCGAATCATCATTTGCCTCTGTCGACCTCGAACAAAGGTGGCTTAGCGAACAGGGTTAGGATCCTGTCGACTAAGGCTTTTGACTTCATGAGCCGTAAGGGTCTCACAAAGGTATTTCTCCCTGCGAGTCGTGAGGAACTCGTAGGTGTGTTTTCTCCTTAGGAATCGTGAGAACTCCTAAGTGTATATTCCCCTGTAAGTCGTAAGGATCTTATAAAAGGGTTTTCTCCTTATAAGTCGAGAGGACTTACAAGGGTTGTTCACCATATGGACATATCCTTAGTCACGGATGGGGCTTGGTTAGGGAAATGTTTATTCGCGCCCGTGGATTGTATACAAGGGTCAGTATTGAGCCGCTTTTAAGGCAATATCGAAGGTTGTGGGGGTTGCTTAAGAACAAGTTCAGGTCTCTGTAGCTTAAGACTTTCAAATCTTATGAGCCGTGAAGGTCTCATAAGAGGATTCTCCTCACGAGTCGTGAGGATCTCGCAAGTGTAATTTCTCCTTAGGAATCATGGGGATCCCTAAGTGTGTTGCTCCCTTGTGAGTCGTAAAGATCTCACGCAAGTGGTTTTTCCTTACAAAGTCGAGAGGACTTTGCAAGTGTCTTTTAATGAGGTTGCGCCCTTTCGGGTTTTCACAAACACTCGCCGGTAGCCCTGCTGTTTTTACTCACGGAGCCCTTTCGGGTTTTCATCCGTGCCCATTTTGCTTATGGACATACCGTTTTCTTTTTTTTTCTCTTTTTCTTTTCTTTTATTCTTATCAACTTTTGGGATATTGCAATCCACCATAGTTTCTTGACGTCTCGGTCAACAGCTAGTTTTAGGACGTAGTGGTCCGTCGTTAATTTAAGGACGTTTCGGTCCGCTGTTAGTTTAAGGACGTCTCGGTCCATTGTAAAGTAAGCCGGTTACTACTTGTAGAGTTTAGGCTTAGGAAGATAGCGAGCGGACATAGTCGTCGTCATCTATCATTGACCTAGGCCGTGACTCATCAAGCGTAGTACTTTTTCAGGAAGCGACCGTTTATTGGCCTGAAAGGTCTTTCACCGTGCATGTCCATGAGTAGATAGGCTCCACCCTGGTAGACTTTGTCTATAATGTACGGGACTTCATAATTCGGCTCGAATTTTCCCCGCTTGGCGCAATTGGGGATCATAGGTCTTTTGACCACTGGCACGAGTTCGTCTTGGCGGAATGTCCTTGGCCTGGTCAATCTTTCATATGAGCGTGTCATCTTTGTTTTATAAGCTTCCAGGTTTTGCTGTGCCAGGAGCCGGGTTTCATCCAGGGCATCAAGTTCCTCAAGCCGAAGGTGAGCGTTCTCTTCGTCCGTCAGCTCGTAATGGACTGCCACTCGTAGAGAAGGCAACTCTATCTCGAGAGGGAGTACTGCTTCTGTACCGAATACCAACGCGTACGGCGTTGTGTTCGTGGACGTTTTGAACGTGGTTCGATATGCCCAGAGAGCTTCTTGCAGTCTCTCGTGCCAGTCTTTCTTATTTCGAGACACCGTCTTCTTTACGATTTTCGTCAAGGTCTTGTTGAAAGCCTCAGCTAGACCGTTAGCTCGGGGATTATAAACTGAGGAGTATCTCCAGTCTATGTTGTGCTGTTGCGCGAAGCAGCTGATCTTGTGGCTTCTGTAGGCTGGCCCGTTATCGGATATGATCCGTCTCGGAGTTCCAAACCGATAAATGACGTGCGTCTTGAAGAAGTGGAGGATATTCTCCGTCTTTACTTCTCTCAGTGGTACTGCTTCTGCCCATTTGGAGAAGTAATCATTCGTCGCCAAAATGAATCGATGTCCCCTGGACGATGCTAGTTCGATGGGGCCGATTATGTCAGTCCCCCATATTTCAAACGGCCAGCTAGCCACTGTTGGGTGTAGTGGATTTGGATGTTGATGGATAAAGTCCCTATGGATCTGGCATGAGTGGCATTGTTTCGCATACTCGAGGCAGTCCTGGATCATCGTGGGCCAATAATAGCCCATCCGTTTAATCTTCAACTTTATCTTCGGGCCTGCTTGGTGAGAACCGTATAGTCCGTCATGAACTTCTTGGATGACTCTTTTCGCCTCTTCAGGTCCCAAACATCTCAGCTATAGAGAATCAAATGACCTCTTGTAAAGAGTATCATTGACGAAGGCGAAAGACAGAGCTCGTTTCATAAGTTGATGTCTTGAGGACGCATCTTCAGGCGTTCGACGGGATTTGAAGTAGTCTATAAAGACTTCTCTCCAATCCTCAACCATTTCTTAGTCTTTTATCTGCAGGGCCGTCTGCTCAGTCGCTTCCCTTTTCTCGGATGATTCCGGAGATATTTCCACCGGTGCGAGGACCCGACGGTTTTGCACAACGATCCTCACGTCATCGAGGTTCTCATCGGACAATTCTTTAGCAAGCTTGGCTAATGCATCCGCTTTGCTATTTTCCGCACGTGGTATGCTTTCGAGGGTGTAGGAAGGAATTTGGGTCAGCAACTGCTGTACTTTCTCGCCGTACTTCACCAACTCTGGTTTGCACGTTTGGTAGTCGCCATTTACTTGACTGACGACCAGTTGGGAATCTCGGTATATGATGAGGCTTTCGATTCCCATGTCGATGGCGATCTCGAGGCCTACTATCAAAGCTTCATACTCGGCTTCATTGTTCGTCCTCGGCTCCGTTAAGGAGAAAGAAAAGCGCATTATCCCTCCTTGCGGGGTCACGAAGATAAGGTCTACCCCTGATTTGATTATAGGCGTGTTTTGTTTGCGCTTCTTCATGGAAGATGCTCCATCGAAATAAAGTTCCCACCGGGTACCATTTCCGTCGATCGTGTCAAACGTATATTCGTCTGGAAGTTCGCAATTCAAGGGACCTGAAAGTTCCGGCTCGGGACCTGCCCCCAGTCTTTCTGTGCAGGGAGACTCTTCATTGTCTAGCGATGAATGAGAGATCACATGGCAACTTGCTACGTAATCCTCAGATCCATCTGACGAGTCTTCTCTATCATCTTCGTCCTCAAGAACGTGGCTGAGGAACTCTTGGAGCATGATTGGAGTCTGCGCCTTCTGGTTATACTCTTCCAGCGCGTCAATTTGTTTTTGTAAGTCTGTGCACTTGTCGCCAAGCTTCACGGGCTTCTTGGATTTCTTCTTCTTTTTCGAAAATTTCGACGGCTGGGTATGAGCACTTTGGCTATCACCACCAATCTTTAGAGTTGGGCGCAGCTTCAGCATCCCTTCGATAATCTGGGGTTCCAGCGGGTTCTTCCACCTGATCGCCGGGTATGTCTGGAGATCATTCGGCATCCTTTTGGTTTTGGCTGAAAGCACGACCTCCCATGGAGCTTCTTCGACAAAAGAACACGTTGCCCCCAGTGTGTCCATCTTCTTAGGAGTGTGTGGCTGTGGTGGGTTTACTTTCCACTTCTCGGACAGCGCAAATTTGCTTTGTAGGTATTGATCTTCGATCCATCCTTTAAAGACGAAGCAGTTCTCGATCGGATGGCTTACCGTTTGGTGGTAAGGGCAGTAATTGGGATTATTCACTTCGCTGGGTTGCGGTGGTCGCCTTGGATTCGGCAAATTAATAAGCCTGTTGCGCACCGCCAGCTCGAACAACCTCTTCGTTATGTCCAGTGGGAATGAGTAAGGACGCTTCATTTTCTCATTGTAATAGCGCCGTCTTTCCTCCAGTTGATCCGCTAGCTTTGGGGCACTGGGCTGCTGTTGGGTATTCGCAACGAAGGTCGCCTTCCCTTTACCCTTGTCGTTCCGCGGTTCCGGCTTCGGGGGAGACGGTCTGTGACCCATTTGATCCATCTGAGCTAGCTTATCGATTAAAGCCTGGAACGTGGTCGGTTTAAAAAACATCATGAACTGCGAAATAGTTGCATGAGGGTCTAGGGTGCCCACGAACATACCCACCGCTGGTGCTTCTTCGATGCGCTGTTCGCATTTCGACCACAGATTTCGCCATCGGATTGCGTATTGAACCCAGGTTTCGCCCGGCTTCACCCTTGCATTAATCAATGCCATTATTGGGGTGCGTTCGCTGGCGCTCGCGAATCGCTGGGTGAATAGCAACTCCATTTCTGCGAAAGTTTTGACGGAGTCGTTCGGAAGCTCGGAGTACCACTCAAACGCCGTCTCCGATAAGCTGCCGACGAATTGGTGAAGCAAGAGCTTATCATCGCCGCCGGTGTTGCCACAAAGAGCCCTGAACTGAGCGACATATTGATGGGGATTGCCTGTCCCCTTGTAAACATGGAATTTCGGGATCGTGTAGCCCGGCGGGTACTTTATCTGATCATACCAGCTTGGATATGGTCGCCCCGTTTTGACGACCTGGCCAGCCACTTCATTTGCCTGGTGAACTCGTATTTGTTGAGCAATATAATCATCCAGGACGGTCTTAGAGATTGTTTCCTCTTTGGCTGTTGAAAGAGCCGGAGGTGGATTTGACGTTTCTCCTCTGTCATCTTCGAGGATAATCGGAGGATCTTCGGCTGGAGGATCCGGCTGTATCATCATCCCCACCATATCTTGGAATAGAAGAGCCATTTGCTTTATATTGGCTGCTTGTTCCGCAACCTCCTTGTCCTTCTTTTCGAACATTCTATGAAGGAATTCAGCATCAGTCTCGTGTTCGCGATGTTGTTCCGATGACGCCTCCGGGCTTTCTTTTAGCCTGGTGAGTGCGGCCATCACAGTCAGCATCTCCTGGAGCTTCTGCTGCTGCTGTTCTTGGGCTCTTGTGATAGATCGGGTGAGTGGTCGGTGGCCCGTAGAAGCGCGGCTATCCTCCTTCCCGGATGCCATGTAAACGGTATGGACCGTTATGCCCCCAGACTTAGAGCGTTTGGGCTCGACGTTTTTATGGTCTGCCATGTTCACAGGGGCTTTCTCTAGCCTCCTTCTTTTCTGAGTGGTTGACGTTGAGGGGGCAGCTGCAGTGGGCACCCAAGTAGTCATCATCTTTTGTGGCTTAACAGGACGGTTTTCTTCCTGTCGGGCCTTCAGCTTCTTCTGCTGGCGGGGGTATTCTTGATCCACCACCAAGTTCCGGACCTGCCGCCAGACTTTGTAGATCTTGGAGGACAGCCACTGAGGGGACTGTTCTGGCTTTGCTTCCGCAACCTTCTCCAGTGGAGGGGGAGATCTTTTTAGTACGGCGGTAGGAGAATTCCTACGCACCTTATTCAGCAGCTCAAAGCTGTTCCCAGTTAGAACAGCAGCATTAATTTCCGCCGTCGGGGCTGGTGGAGTTAGCCCAGAAGGGGAGCTGCCTCCGGCCTTCCTCACTCGGCGCCAGTGGCGACGTCGAGCGTGTCGAGTTGATGGAGTTGGCTCGGTGACGGGGATGGTTTTGTCTTGCCCCCTGTTCAGGTGAGGGGTTATTGCTGGCGTCAGCCTGTTAAAGACGGATGTCCTTTGAGTAGCAGGAGCGGGAGTTGGGACAGTCAGTCTTGTAAAGACTGACCCCTTGGCAGGAGAAGCCGTCTTGGCGACTTCAGGAGCAGGGTTGGTCACTCTCTTCGGAATAACCTTCTCTGGGATTGCAGGCTTCATTATAGGCCCACAGGAATCTTGGCCCAATCTGGAGAAGACCGAGGCGCTAGTGCTGGATGACCCGCTGAGAGGGACCGCAGTAGCTGTAAGTCGATCGAAGACCGACTTCTTGGGAGCTTCCGGTACGGGCACTGGGGTGCTGAAGCTTGTCGGCGGAAGCATGGTTCTAAAAAACAGCCCTGTGGTAGCTTGAGTAATCTGCTCCACGGGCATCGTGAACAGAGAGGCCGCTTGGGGCCCGTAGGTTATGCCCCCAGTTGAGGCAGGACGCGAGTTGTAGCTGCAGTTGGAGCACTTTGAGCAGGTGAATGCCATTGCTGTTTTGCTTTCTGTGCCAAGCAAGAGACCAAATGTTAGTAACTTGAAACCCAAGGGCAACCATTAACAAACCGCGATTCGTTCGCGAACACGACACACGAAGTGTGGAGTGGAAAGAGAAAAAGGTCCCACCGGGCGTGCCAGAATCTGTTCCCCTCGAACAACGGAGACGCGACCTCGCAGGTTTGTCTTGCCTGAAATTCGGGGCAGATGCTAATTGGTGCTATCCGTCCACCTCTCCGAAGATGCCAAGTTGATTTATGGCACCATGTATCGAAGGTTTAAACGGATGCGGCCGATGTAGCAGACTTCGTCAGATTCCCCCTCGCTTGAAGGGTTTTTGATTGTGGGGATGCTCTTCCCTGCAGGCGCAAGCCCCTGCAGTTAATTATGCTACCGCATCGCGGTAACAACTTTATCCTTCTCCATATGGTCACTTCGTGTCGTGGGTGTTTGTTTTGTGTTTGGTTGCCCATGGATTGTATACGGAGACTAATTTGTGTTGTCGCCCGTAGGACAAGGACTAGTCCAAATCCGTATCTTTCTTAAATTTGGGTTTGGGGGGGTTATGTTTAAGGATACGTTAGCCTTAGTTGAGGCTAAGATCAACTTAAACGTTTGTTAAGGACACGTTAGTCTAATTTTAGACTAACATCAACTTAACGGGATCGTTTAGATCCGACAAGAGAGCAATTGGGCTCTATTTTTTTGTTTAGTGACATTGCGGTCGATAATTAGTTTAAGGACGTTACGGTCCAATGTTAGTTTTAAGACGTCGCGATCAAGATTAAGGACATCATAGTCCATGAGTTTAAGGACCTCACAGTCCGGTATTAGTTTTAAGACATCACGGTCGAGATTAAGGACATCATAGTCCGGTATTAGTTTTAAGACATCACGGTCGAGGTTAAGGACGTCATAGTCCATGAGTTTAAGGACTCCACAGTCCGATATTAGTTTTAAGACATCACGGTCGAGGTTAAGGATATCATAGTCCATGAGCTTAAGGACCTCACAGTCCGATATTAGTTTTAAGACATCACGGTCAAGGTTAAGGACTTCATAGTCCGGTATTAGTTTTAAGACATCACGGTCGAGATTAAGGACATCATAGTCCATGAGTTTAAGGACCCACAGTCCATAACAGTGTGTGGTTGTCGGGACCCGTCACCTCTCTGACGACGTTGAAGGATTACAACGACAGATGTCGGAGGAGTAAAGAAATGTACCCTCGAACTGGGTGTAAATTGATCGGAAGAGCGGTTGTGCTCAGTTCAATTTATATTGAGGACTTATGGCCAGAATTGGGCTAAGTCCAGTTGAAAATGTTTAACATTTTATCCATGTTCTGCCTATTAGGCTTTTACTAGGGCTCTGCTTTATAATGCTTAGCATTTATATTTGGCCTGTTAGACCTTTACTTGGGCTCTGCCCTTTTTAATAATGCATAGCATTTATATTTGTCTGATAGTGCGCCACGTGGCTTGTCAGGCGATTTGCGCCAATCAAAGAGCGCAATGCGCTAGCGCATGCGAAAGTGACACGTGTCACGCTCTGCATTAAGCGCAAGTCTGTTAGCGCACTGCGCTTTTTGAGTGCGCTGCGCCAGTGCGCTGCGCCAGTGAATGACACGTGGCGCGCTCTGGCGCAGTGCGCCAGTCTAAGAGCGCAGTGCGCTGTTTTTAGAAGCGCAAAGCGCAGATTGTGTCTGTGGTTGACACGTGGCGCGTTCTGGCGCAGTGCGCCAATCTAAGGAGCGCAAAGACGCATTTCATTAGTGCAAGGCACTGTCCAATAGCGTAGAGCGCATCTTGATCAATTTCAGATCAAAGAACAAGTTTTATGTTCTCTCAAAAGAGGTTTTACCTCAAGATTTAAGAACCAAAGTTCTTGTTCTCATCAAATGGCTGTGCCTTTATAGATCAAATGATCTGTGAATGAAGTAAATTACTTCTTTAAATCTTTTATGATTAGATCTCTCTTTGATCTTTTTCTTTTTTATTGAAGATCTTGATCTTGTTCTTAGATCTTTGATGTTTTTAGAAGAGGATTCTTCTTTTTATGAGATGTTTTCATCTCTGTTCTTCAAGAAATATAATTCTTTACCTTTAAAGATGAAGAAGATGATTTTCTTTCTTCAAAGGCTTGCCTTTCTTTCTCTTTGAGTTTTTTTCTCAAAGTTATTAGAGGGTTCTCTATTTTCTGTATATGTGTGAGACTTGGAGTCTAGGGGCCTTTATATAGGGTCAATTGATTTGTTAAGTTAGTTACAGAGACCTTTCTCTGATTGATCTGGGATATTTCCCCACCGTCGATCTTTGATCCTAAGGCCTCTGTTTTACAGAAGACAATCTTCTTATTTTAATAAGATTAGAAAGATTTTTCTAGAATTTTAATTCTGATTAATTAATAATTTATTATTTAAATTCCAGTGCTGGCGCAATTGGCGCTAGCGCATCTGCGTTTGACACGTGTCGCGCAGCGCAGAGCGCAGCGCAGCTGCGCTAGCGCGCCTATATTTGACATGTGGCGCGCAGCACAGAGCGCAAGCGATCTGAAGTGTTGCTTCATTTTTTAAAATTTGAATTTTGAAACAGAGCTTTGCTCTGATTGGGGTGCGCTGCCTTGGGCGCAGTGCTCCTGGCGCTGGCGTGTCTGTTATTGACACATGGCGCTCTGCGCGCAGCGCAAGGGATCTGATGCGTTGCTTCAATTTTTGAATTCTAAAATTCAAACAGAGCATTGCTCTGATTGGGGGAAATAAGGGGTATCATGCAGGCTATGAAATGCAATTTTAAATTATTTTACATGACCTAAAATGTTATATGGTAAAAGATGCAATGCCAGGTAAAATGCCAGTATGCGGTATATATGAGATGCACGTGTCTATATAATAAGTCAGGGTAATTTATAAATATGAATCAACAGGTTCAAGCAAGCGGGTAGGGTCGAATGCACTGTAAAATGTAAAATACCATTCGCACCCAAAACACGATAAATCGATAAAATACCACAGATAAGTAAATACGGGAACTGGAATTGATATAAATGAACTAGGTTGTTACATTATACCGAACTACAAAAAGAATTTCGTCCTCGAAATTCCAAGAACAAGAAAAGATAAACTATCAAGAAACTACAAGAATAGATGTGGAAACGTCTGCCGGATTTCATCTTCTCGTTCCCAAGTTGATTCTCCATGTGAGCGATTTCCCCAAGAAATAAGTACGAGAGGGATAACCTTGTTCTTAAGAACCTTTTCCCTTCGATCTACAATCGATATCGGCCGCTCCTCAAAGGTCAAATCTTCACATACAGTCAGCTCTGAATGATCCAGCACGTGTGTTTCATCTCGAACATACTTACGGAGTTGAGATACGTGAAACACGTCATGAACATTCGCCAAAGATTGCGGTAATGCCAATCGATATGGTACTTCTCCAACACGCTCCAAAATCTCAAAAGGTCCAACGAATCGAGGACTAAACTTTTCTTGACTTCCGAAACGAATCACTCCTGTAGTCGGTGATATCTTCAAGAATACCAAATCACCAACGACGAACTCTAGAGGTCTTCTCGATATATCTGCCCAACTCTTTTGTCGGTCTTGTGCTGCTTTCATATGATTCCGGATAGTGTTAACCTTCTCAACTGTTTGCACGATCAAATCCGGTCCCAACAATTTTCGTTCTCCAACATCATCCCAACAAACAGGTGAACGACACTTACGACCATATAAAGCTTCGAATGGAGCCATCTGAATAGTCGCCTGAAAACTGTTGTTGTAAGAAAACTCCACCAAGTGTAGATGATCCTCTCATGAACCCTTGAAGTCCACATCTCGTTTCGGGTAAACCCGAGATGTCCTCGAACACGTCCATGAAATCTCGAACAACAGCTAGCGCTTCCTCCTTCTATCGATGAAAGAACATTGTTTTGTCGGCCTAGCCCTACACTCGATTGGTCCGACAGAACTGCTAACTCCAAACAATCTCTGGATGTCTGGGAATCTGGAAATTCGCTTTCTTTGCTCTACAATCAATGTGAGCGTGGAAAGTGCCGAGAAAAATCCATTCCCAAGATAACTTCATAACTACCGGTACTAATCATCAAGGAAACTGCGAATAACTCCCGTCAGCAAATAGCTACAGAACAATCCTTACACTCTCTATTAGTTACGATTTTCCCATTCCCAGTGTGTATGTCCCAATACTAGACAGGGTCGTGCAAGTAATCGAGTGTGTAGTATTAAACTTGGATGATATAAATCAATGGGATGCACTAGAATTGAATAACGCTAATGCTGGAAAACCATGAACAAGTAGGATACCTGAAACAACTTCTCCTGAAGCCTTAGCTTCCTCAGCCGTCAGGGTAAATGCTCGAGCTTGATTGGCTCCCTGAGTTAATTGCTCCTGCTCCTGAAACTGCTTTTGCGGTGGCTCCTGAGTATTTTCCTTCAATCTTAGCTTTGACAGACAATTATCAATGGTATGATCAGTTGATCCACAAATAAGACAAAGTCTAAGTTTCCTTCGACAATCTCTTCAGAAATGACCCGGTCGTTGGCAGTAATCGCATAACACCCTTCCTTTTTGTTTGGGCAAAACTGGCCTCCGAACATTCTCTTTCTTATGAATCTTCGATGGACAAGCATTGATAGTGTGATCCGCCGATCCACAATTTAAACAGAGTCCACGCTTCCTTTGATACTCCCTTTGCACGTGTCCAGGAAAACGGCAAAAGTCACAAATCACGCTCCTTTTCTGATCAGCAACGACTGTTTTCTTCATTGGTGCTACGCCACGTCGGTTCACCAGAATACCTCTACGTACGGGCGTTTGGTTTGGCGCGAACGCCGGCTTCAGCTCGGTCTGCTGCTTGTGGTCCTCTAGTAAGTCACGAATTACTCCAAGCAAAGTGGGTCATCCATACGCCTCTGGTACGATTGTAGATTCCTAGCTTCCATGATCCTGCAACCAAGATACCAAAGAGGATTAGTATGCTAAACAAGATTCAGAACTTGTGATGAATGATGATCATGAATCAAGGATATGAATCAAAACTAGAACTCCAAGTTAATTAAATAGAGTACCGCATTGTAACCATGCTGCAGTTCATAGTTACAATCACATAACTCCACTCAAGTTGCCCAAATTCTAGAGTTAAACAATAGGGAACCAAAAGTTTCAAGTCGAGATGCAAAGAAGTTTGCATATCGTCAAGGTAAGGATCAGGAGGGAGTTAAGATTCAAGAATGGTAAGATGGTAAACACGTGACAGAGCCAACCATGCTACCTGTGGATAGGAAATATCTTTCCACAGTCACATTACGGCTGTAGAGATATCAAGAACAATAATAAACTACCTAACACATGTCCATAAGCCAGAATAAATGAGTCAAGAATAAAATAATGCTGAAGCAAAAAGATCCAATACAGGAATAAACTGGAATGTACGTCCTATAATGCGGGCTCACATCAGGAATGAAAATACTGAAAGGAAAAATAAACTAACTACTAACAAGTCCTCGCTGCTCGGCCTGCTCACTGAAAAAACTCCTGCTCGGCCTGCACCAAAGGTAGAGAATCTGGGCCATGCAAAACCCAGACGGCAGTGCGTCATAATATCAAGCAATAATATAAACAAGGGTAGAAAGACATGCAAGTATGAGTATGAACGGTAAAACAAGTATAACAGTAATATAAATAGTGACAGTGAAGGGTAAGGCACAGGTGATGTGCAGTGAGTAATCTAAACTAGTCTACTGGGTTATCTACTCTCAAGTCTTTGAAATCAATTTGATGAATCATCGATGTAACTCAATAGTATCCCGTGTATACCCGGGACCACGGTCAAGATTCTCGGGCTGAATCCGAGACGTGCCGCAAGGCAGTGAAAGGTAGTAGGTAACGATGAATGATGTCAGCAGCAGCATCCCGGGGCTGGCCTAGCCTGTAAGACTGATCAGTAAAGGTATCGAACTGTCGAGTTACAAGTCAGGTTTCATCTTTGATTTCCCCATACACCCAAGTTAAGTGTTCAAGTCAGGTATTGATAAATCTGGAGTTAATGCCAACACAGGAACAAGCAGTTACAGGTTTGTCTGAATAGACAACAGGAAATATCCGTAGGGATAACATGTCAAGATTGTTGGCATTAGTAACAAGATCAGGTAACTGGTCAAGCTGTGGTACATCAGGTCATGTCAGGTAGAGTATATAGATACAATCATGTCAAGAAGTGCACAGTATCAAGTCGTGTCAAGTAGTAGTGTATCAAGTCATGTCAGGAGGTGCAAAAATGTCCCGTGGGTGCTCATAATCAAACTATAATAAGCATGGGTATACAAAATAAGTATGGGGTACCAATATAACAATAAAATGGAATAGTGTGATGTGGTATGCAAATAGGTATAAATTCAAACACATGGATGCACAGTTATCAATTAGAGTTAAGATTATAGTTCCAATATTAATTAGGATACACTTTATTAAACATGGAATATTAATATCACATTATTATGCACTAATATGATCTAAGGATGCAATTATATATATATAAGGCAAGATGGATGCAAACGGGTGTCCGAAAGGTTATAAACTATAAAATGGTAATATGGGATGTACAAATAAGCACTATGTGATATAAATATTGGTATGGATTCAGTTTAATATAATCTAATATGCAAAAAGATATGTTTTCATGCTCTAGATCTAAAATGATATAAACGGAATATCGAAACGTTAAAATGAAATATGGGGCACTAGATTTAAACTACAGGTATAATATGTATTTAAATAAGTATATAATAATTTGAATAGCATGTAGCAAGATTAACTTGCCTAGACGGATCAAGAAACGGGTGTGTACGGAATGTCTCACGCCGGTGAAATGTCGCGACGCGCGCACGGTACACGGAACGGATCCAAACTGTTGGGTTATACTCACGCCCGAGCCTCCAAACGAGGCGGTTTGCGGAACAATTTTTTTTTTAGGGTTTTAAAAGGGGCGCAAAGATAACTCAAAAACCCGGATCTTTACCATAAAACCAACTAGCAAAGATAGAAGAGCTATCTACTATGATGAATGGTTATACCAAGATGTTCGAGTCCTTCGGTCTTCGTTCTTCATCATATGCTCCAAGTGGCCTCCTTGAACTTGTTCGATCACCATCTCCGGCTCCATCGGTCCTCCGGGATCGAGCTTGTTCTCCGGCTTCCTTTTGTCGTAGATGATCCACCCGGGGAGTATGATCCATGGCTCTAGCTCCTAACTATATAAAAAAAAGGAGCAACTAGAGAACTTGGTTTGCTAAACCAAGTAATTTAGGGTGTAGTTTAGAGTTCTAAGTGTCAAGCTATCTCTTTCTTGCCTCTTCACTTGATTCTCAACTCATGAGAAGGTAGTGAAGAGGAAGAAGATAAAGGTGGAGGAGGCTAGAGAGAAAGAGAGGAATGAGAGCTCAAGAAATTATGAAGCATCCTTGGAGAGAGAAAATCAATACCAATATTTTGTATATGAATTTTTAGAATAAAAAATCCACAACCATGCTTCAATAGTAACTACAAATGAATTATAAATTCATTTGTTCACTATTGAAGCATGGTCAACTCCATTCCTCCCATTCTTCTCACTTTACACCTCATTTCCATTTATGAAATAAATGGAAAATACTAAATGAGGTTGCCACCTTCTAGAAAGAAATCTGTAATAAATACGGATTTCAGTCTACTGTACATATATACCGCCAATCAGATAAAAATCCGAACGCCCAAAGAGATAGAATAACACGAAGAACGTAATACTAGAATATACATATCGAAATACATATATGTAAATTATTAAATCAATACCTGATTTAATAATCCGGCTTAAATCCTAGCCGGCTAGTATTACCAACTGTCCGATCGAAAGTCCGAGTACAAAGTACATCAATTGATCGAACCCTGCACGTATCCAATACGGCAACTACACCATTTCGCCTGAATCAGGGAAACCCTCTGTGTGGGACTCTAAAGACTCGACAGTACTCTGGCAGTGGGTTTAACCACCACGGCAGCGGCACTAGCTGTACGTAACGGCTACCCAGGTACCTATCGAAAAGGAAGGCCAACGAGCAAGCTCGTCCGAACTCCTACTGAGCCTATCCATGACAATATCCGCACAGTCCGGTCTCTTCGTCAAAGAGTATCTCATACCGGGTCTAGGGGAATGGTAAACGTCAGACCCTAATAACCTGATAAGTCGTGCCGATGTGGCTCAGGACCAATCCAGGAAACTACTGATCAACCTATCAGTAAATTCCATCTGCCTTGGCCAAGGTCTTATGGTCCTGACCAATCGTATCACAGTGCGATATCGACTCCCTATACCGGGAGAGACGAATCCCCGACAATCGCTCACTGCCTCCATGTGGCTCGGGACTGAACCCAACCAAAACCTGTTTGCACGACTCAGTAGAGCCATGGTAGGGTAGTGATCAAAGTTCGGTGGGAACTCACACGAGATAAATGCCGATCTCGGGTCCAAGGACTAACCTGTACACATGTCACCTGAGAACTTCCATCTGACGATAGGTATAGTACCACATGAAAGTTCTCGGCGTGTCCGTCCAGTGTACTCACCCCAGTGAGCACCTGTATACGTTCTTGGGTACATCAGACTAATGGCTGCGGGACCAACCATCCCCCGACGGGGGTAGAAACGTATACACTAGTCTACTCTGGAGTATCAGTGCCCAGTCTCGATACTCACGCGACTAGGGACCATTTAAGGATGTGCTTATTGACTACCCTGCTTCCACAAGTATGATCGCCATCACAACGCAGGTAGTCAAGCAAGATCCTAGAGGCTTTATCAACATGTAACCGCAATATGTAATAACGAGTATGACATATGCCATGTTAAGATAAAGACAAACCACAATAGTATACTACCGTATCGAGTCTTTATCAATATGTGTAAACCAGATATAATAACAATACAAATAAATACACATATCCCGATAAAGACAAGTCAAATAATATACTATAAAACTGAGCAAGATTGTTCTGTACATACATATCCCTAGTATCCATATGTTTACATATACAATACTGGCCTCTAGGGCATATACATCCAACAATCTCCCACTTGCACTAAAGGCCAGTGATTGGCGTACCGAATACCCAACGTCTGCACTAAGGCCAGCTGCTGGCGTACCACATACCCAACATCCTAAAAAGTCGCTCGAACTGTGCTTGAGGGAGGGCCTTTGTAAATGGATCCGCCGTGTTGTCTTTCGTATCCACTCTCCGGACCTCGATCTCCTGGCGATCTACGATCTTCTTGATCAGGTGATACCGCCTTAAGATGTGCCTAGATTTCTGATGGGACCGTGGTTCCTTCGCTAAAGCTATAGCCCCATTGTTATCACAATACACTTGTATTGGATCAACAATGGACGGAACCACCTGAAGTTCGGCTATGAACTTCTTTATCCAGACCGCCTCTTTTGCGGCATCGCTTGCAGCAATGTATTCTGCCTCCATCGTCGAGTCTGCGATGGTATCCTGTTTGGAACTCTTCCAACATACCGCCCCTCCGTTGAGGGTAAACACAAAACCCGAGACAGACTTGCTGTCATCCTTATCACTCTGGAAGCTTGAGTCGGTAAAGGACTCGACCCTGAGGTCTCCATTACCGTAAATCAGGAACATCTCCTTAGTCCTTCTCAGGTACTTGAGAATGTTCTTTACTGCTGTCCAGTGGTCCTCACCTGGGTCTGACTGATACCGGCTCACCACGCTTAGCGCGTAAGCTACATCTGGTCTTGTACATAGCATCGCATACATTATAGATCCTACCGCCGAAGCGTAGGGTATAGTGCTCATGCGAACCCTCTCCTCGTCAGTCTTGGGAGACATCTTCTTGGAGAGGGTGATTCCATGCAATGCAGGTATGTTACCGCGCTTGGAATCTTCCATACTAAATCTCTTTAGTACGGTCTCTATGTACCTGAACTGTGAAAGTCCCAGTAATTTCTTGGATCTATCTCTATAGATCTTGATCCCCAGAATGTACGAGGCATCACCTAGGTCTTTCATGGAGAACCTTTGTGATAAGAATAACTTGACCGATTGTAGCATAGGAATGTCATTTCCTATCAAAAGAATGTCGTCCGTGTACAAGACTAGGAAAACGACAGTTCATCCTACAATCTTCTTATAAATACAAAACTCATTTTCGTTCTTGATGAAGTCAAAGTCCTTGACTGTCTCATCAAAACGGATGTTCCAGCTCCGCGATGCTTGCTTCAATCCATAAATGGATTTGAGTAACTTGCACACCTTCCCGCTGCTCCCACTGTCTACAAAACCTTTTGGCTGATCTATATAAACGCACTCTTCTAAACTTCCGTTTAAAAAAACCGTTTTTACGTCCATCTGCCAGATCTCATAGTCATGGAAGGCAGCAATGGCAAGCAGGATCCTAATGGATTTGAGCATAGCCACTGGAGAAAAGGTTTCGTCATAGTCCACTCCTGGTCTTTGACGAAAACCTTTTACAACGAGTCTAGCCTTATAGGTTTCCACCTGCCCATCTACACCAAGTTTCTTCTTGTAGATCCATTTGCATCCAACGGGTTTTACCCCCGCTGGAGCAACTTCCAGGGTCCACACTTTATTGGTGTACATGGAATCCATTTCAGATTGCATAGCATCCAGCCACTTATCAGAGTCCCTACTGATAATAGCCTGCCTGAAACTAGTAGGATCATCTTCTTCCAAGATGCAATCCTCTCGATCCCTATCTATGAGAAAACCGCAGTATTTCTCGGGCGGATGAGAAATCCTACTAGATCTGCGGAGTGGCTGAGGTTCGTCCGGGGTTATTGAATCTTCTGGTTCCTCCAAACCTTCAGCTATGGTTTGTTCTTCTGGAATTTCTTCCAGTTCTACCATACTCCCACTAATTTCTTTTGCAAGAAATTCCTTTTCTAAGAAGACAACGTGGCGAGTAACAAACACCTTCTGTTCCTCAGTGTGGTAGAATAGGTATCCATGAGAATGCTTTGGATATCCAACAAACTTACATAAGACTGACCGTGCCTCTAGCTTATCCGGTTTCTGTGTTTTCACATAGGCCGGACATCCCCATATCTTAATACCTTTAATACATGGCATCTTTCCTTTCCATACTTCATACGGAGTTTTAGGCACAGATTTGGAAGGAACCTGATTCAAAAGATATGCCGCTGTTTGAAGCGCATGTCCCCAGAATGAAAGAGGCAACTCAATATCACTCATCATGGAGCGAACCATGTCCAATAAGGTACGATTCCTCCTCTCCGACACACCATTGTGCTGTGGTGTATACGGAGGAGTAAGCTGAGAGAGAATTCCATTCTCTTTTAAGTATTCTAGGAATTCCGTGCTTAAGTACTCTCCTCCTCTATCAGATCGGAGGATCTTGATACTTTTGCTAGTCTGGTTCTCTACTTCGTTTCTGAATTCTTTGAATTTCTCAAAAGCTTCAGATTTGTGTTTCATAAGATACACATATCCGGATTTAGAGAGATCATCAGTGAATGTGATGAAGTACGAAACCCACCCCTTGCATGTATAGACATTGGACCACATACATCACTGTATATGAATCCCAAGAGCTCTGCTGCTCTTTCTCCATGCCCGGTGAACGGAGATTTGGTCATCTTCCCTTTGAGATAAGACTGACAAGTTTCATAAGATGAAAATTCGAACGTATTCAAGAGTCCATCTTTATGCAACTTACTTAGTCTTTTCTCTCCGATATGACCAAGTCTACAATACCATAAGTAGGATTCATTCGTATCTGAACTCTTCCTCTTGCATGTGTTTTGTACATTGAGGACTGCGTTTTGATTTAGAATATAGATACCATTACACAGTGTACCTTCTGCAACCAGTACCTTATCAAGGTAAATGTTCATGATATTTCTATCAAGAACAAAGTTATATCCATTTTTATCAAGTAAATAAACCGATATGATGTTGCAAAGCATGGAAGGTATATAGTAGCAATTGTTCAAAATCATAGTATTGCCATTTGGCAACACTAGGTGATATTCACCGACGGCCGCAACATTAACTTGTGCTCCGTTCCCTACCCTGAGGGACATATCACCAGGTCCAACTATCCTACTTTTTCTCAGTCCTTGCAATAAATTACAGATATGAGATCCTGATCCGGTATCGAGTACCCAGGAGGTAGGACTGACCGAAAAACAGCTCTCAATAACAAGAACACCTGAAGAAGACGCAACAATATATTTCTTCTTCGATGGGTTTATCAAGGAATTCAAACTTTCCTCTTTCGCTTGCTCATACTTATGACAGTTGTCGTAGGTTAGAGCCGAACCGACGTTCCCCAGCCCAAATAAGAATTCGGATCGGTCAAGCGATACATTTTATTATCTTGATTAGGGTGTGAAATGGTTGCTACCTGGAGAGGGGGGGAAACACTCAGCGTGTGCTCATGCAAGATTAGATTGGTTTATTAATTTATCTAATCAGGATGGCTCCCACTGTTTTCTCAAATTCTTCTTCAAACTCTAAAAGAAGAACTAGTCAGGATTAATCGCACGTCACAATACTTGCTTAACCTTTCAGCCAGGCTGGTATTGGTACTTCGAGGGAGGTTTTCCAACGCTTTCGCGAAGTTCCTTAATTACATAACCTCTTTTCCCTGGAGGCGTAGCCCCGCTAACACCGTTCTAGACACCTACTTGGTTTATAGCATTGATTGTTAAGTGTGATAATCTCCCGAGAGTAATCCTACTCATCAGTGGGATCGGGATCCAACTATCATTGTGTGATGCACTAGATGGAATCCACTCTAGTCACCACACTTCAGAAGGTATGCTAAATCTGCAAGTTTCCTGTATGTTTGAAACTCCCGATGTGGTTTTTGCCCCTAGCAGTTTATGACCTTGACAAAGACCAACAAATCATAATCCACTACGCAAGTTCAACCCGTCATTATCCTGGATTAATCTCGACCCACCCGTACATACCCTTGACAAAGGCCAACAAGGTTGTACGACTGTCCTAGATAATAGCATCTTACCATGCAACAAACAAGCAATATCTAGCTACCGTACACTACGCCTTGACAAAGGCCAACAAACGCAGCACGAATACTAGGTACAACTCATTTGAAATGACGGAGGGCTACGGCTGGGTTTTTGGCGAAAAACCCGTTAACGTAATGAACTTAATATCGTTGAAGGAACCTGAGTATTTTGTAAATATATAGTGGCGAAAACCTTTGCTAAAGAGGTCACTCCCTGTGAAGGGATCTCGGCTCTTTCCTTGTCGAATGAGGTACAGGATATTCTAAACTAAATACCACGATGCAAAGCAAAAATAATCGACTATAGTGAAGTTATTACCCTGACGCAAACTTTTACTCAAGGGGTCACTCCCGGTGAAAGAATCTCGGCCCTTGTCTCATCGAATGAGGTGTTGGATATTCCAAAATAAATACCACTGTGCAAAGCAAAAGAGAACATCTGTAATGTCAGTTTTTAAAGCCTGGTTCCAACAACATCTTTTAGGTTTATTATCTTGCATTAATCAAAATTAATGCGGTCCCATCAATTTGTAACCTATCACACCAGAAAAGAACGAAAATAAAATGTACGTATATGCCATCCGCATTCGCCACGGGGCCCCGTCATCACCCGTTAGGTTACTTAACTAACGACAGAGCGGGGGTTGGACTAGCGCGGGTGCAAAACATATACAACATCTACTAGTATATATATAAATATATATAACATTCGTCCCAGGCATGATAATAAACAACATCACAGATAACATTACAGAATGGTGGATAGTCTTGGAGCCCCGGTTTTCATTTGAGCCGCAAATAAAACCCGACGTTCCCGGTCGTGTGGATAGCCAGTGCAATGAAAACCTGTACCCCCTACGAGTGCGGCGAATAGCCTGCCAGTTCTAGAATGAAGCCCCCTCCGTCTCAGCGCCATGAGATGCGGGCTTGTTGCCTTCTAAAACCCGGCTATTCGTGTACCCCACCGCGGGGTAATCCTAATACAGAAAATTAAAAATATATATACAACCGGTGATATCGACCTCAGCCCGGTCGTGCCCCAAAATAATATACAAACGGCAAAGACGGCAGTCCATATGTCGGACGCTCGCTCCGCAATAACAAATGTACAAATGAATTATAAACTGTATTTCTAATATTGCACCACACGCTATCCACCACGACAATCCAACCACAATCACAGCACAAGCACACAACATCAACGCGAATGCCATGTTCGCAAAACCTATCAAAAAGAACATATAGCAGTCAGACGAGTTTTACCAATCGAGTGATGTTCAGTTGATAAAACTGCACATTTGTATTACATTTTTCCTACCATTTTCATATTAAAAAAGGACTTTATTATGATATATTATACATATGAGGGTTTATGTGTAAAAACATTATTTTCCATGTGTTAATATATTTTAATTAGTATTTGGTAGAAAAATGTATGCAAATAAATCCATTGACCTAATCCTAGTAGAACTAAGTCTACTAAATATTATTTGAGATTATTGTGCAGAATTTTCCAAGTTGTTATGCAGAATTTATCAAACAAATCAAGTTGTTGAAGAAAACTTGCCAAATTAAGAAGCAAAACTTGGAGACCAAGTCTGGAAGCAACCGAGAGAAGATTTCTGAAATCTGAAGGTGCCTAGAATTGCCAAATGTCACAATTACAAAGCCCAAGAAAAATGATGAAATGATCTCCACCATTGGCCGCGGAACCGCGGCCAAACCCCTTGTTGGCCGCGGATCCGCGGCCTTCTAGAAGGATCAATTGCTAAACTTTTAGGAGATCAATATCTGCTGAAATTTACCAAGTTTCCAACCTAAAGATTCTGGTTTTGCACTATAAAAGGGCACCGAGAGCCTCTTGGAAAAGTTATCAAGCCGAAGAGATCACGAAGTCCAAGACGGCTCACGCATCCAGGCTGATCATCAACGGTTCATCTACCATCTCCTTAGAAGAGATCGAGAAGCAAACTAGTATTTGTAATCATTTTCTAAGGGAACAAAGTGTAATTGATTCTGTTGATTAATAAAGGCAGCTCTTTTTCTTATTCTATTTCTTCGTAGTTTAATTATGCAATTTCTTTCCATCTCTTTTTCTCCCAACATGCGCGAGTAATTCTCCGCTTGTTAGGGTTCGTAGGATTAGGGTAGGCTAATGGATGATGAAAATCTCTAAACCCTTTTTAAGTCCTATAAAGTTTATGAACTTTATCAAAATAATCATTAACATCCTAATCGGGCGCGCTAGCAATTCTTTGCTAGTTCCGACCGCGATTAGAGATTAGATTAATGATTGTTTTGGTAAAGGCTAGATATGAACGGAGTTCCGTGTCGAGATAAGGGTTAAGAGTGGGATTCCTTTTCCCTCCAGAAACCCTAATCTACACGCATCACCGTCGTTCTAGTTTTAAATCTATTAAAGGATAAAAAGGGTAATTTTTAATTAATCGTCCATAACTACTAAATCCTAACGAACCCTACAAGCCCTCTTATTATATTAACTACATCCTTAAAATAATCTAGATCTATATTTTACATTCTTGTTTAACGTAGATCTAGAAACCATTCTATAAAATTCTTAATCTCTCCACTCTTTCTCAACACATCTAAAGTAAAAATAAAAGGTTCAACGTTTCCCAGAGGACGACCCGTACTCATCTCGGTCTAGCTACACGCGACACCGTTATTGATTGCGGTTAAACTACAAAACAAACACTTTTTTGTACCAATCAAATGGCGCCGTTGCCGGGGATCGAACCCGGGTCACCCGCATGACAGGCGGGAATACTCACCACTATACTACAACGACCGAGATGGACGGCACTCCATCAGATTATAACACCACGCTGCCACCGTCCGTAGGTGCCCAGAATCCACCGCGCATCTCTCTCCAAGAGAGATGCTATCCTATTCGTGGTCCCCTTCCTACTTGTCTATCTCTTCCACCACCTAACGGGGATAATTTCGAAATTAAACCCCACTACATCAATCTGCTGCCCAAATTTCACGGGCTTGAATCGGAAGACGCGTACGTTTTCATCACAAAATTCGAAAACGTATGCGCAATGATGGGTACTTCATAATTGACTTTAGATACTATGCGCTTACGTCTTCTCCCATTCACACTGTGCGACTTGGCAGAAAAATGGCTTTATAATACTTCCGCACACTCTATCACTAATTGGGATGAATTCGTCATAGCATTTCTTAAGAAGTTTTACCCAAATCATAAGACTGCCCACATTAGGAGCGAGATCAACCAGTTCACCCAGCTTCCCAATGAACCATTTTGGAAGTGCTTTGAACGTTTCAAAGATCTGCTTGTCCAATGCCCCCATCACGGAATACAAAGATGGGATTTATGTCGGATTATATATGAGGGCATTAATCCAGCGACAAAGCAGATGCTTGAAACAATGTGTCAATGCAATTTCATGTCTAAAGATGACGGTGAGGCTTGGAAATATCTGGAAGACCTTGCTGAACACACGTTGCAGTGGGAAAGCGTAAGACCACCTTCAACTAAGGGAGGTATTCACCAGCTCGATATTTCTATCGCAGTAAAAGCCGAAATGGCAGTGATACAGAAAAAACTCGACGCTATTGAAAACAAGTTCTCATCATTCTCCCTAAATCAGGTCACGCTTCCTAAGACCGTCTGTGGTTGCTGTTCGGATCCTTCACACTTAACGGAAGAATGTCCTATGAATGCATCGTTTCAAGCTAATGCTGCTTTTCAGCAGCGACCAAGAAACGACCCTTATTCTTCCACATATAATCAAGGATAGAGGAGTCATCCTAACTTTGCTTGGAACCAAAACCAACAAAGCAATTATCAAAGACCTCCTCCACAGCAACCACAACCACAGAATCAGCCCCCCTTTCAGTCACAGAATTTCCAAAATCCGGCCAACATTTCTACACCACAAGTGGCCGGTACTAACAACTCACTTGCATAAACTTTGGATATGTTCATGAAACAATCCATGCAATTTTCGGCTGAGATGAAGTCTTCTATTGATACCCTAACGAAAAACTCCTCCTCCCATGGTGAGAGTATCAAATCAATAGAAAACCAAATTGCACAGTTAAACGCCGCAATGAGTGCGAGAGAGAAAGGGAAACTCCCATCTCAACCCATACCTAATCCTGGCCACTTACAAAGTTATAATGTGAGTGCTGTTACCACGTTGAGATCGGGAAAAGTGCTGAATAACCGAGTGGGTAAGCAATGTGATGATAGTGACACCAATGATACCCTAGCTTCTTTTTCTTCCCCTAATTCGTCTAGTCTCCCACCTTCACCCGAGCCTATTCTCCGTTTTCCCCAAGGCTCGAACCCTTCGCCCATTTCGCCAAATCTATCTAAGTCGATTCCCACTCCAGTTTTGGGATCGAATCCGTCCCCACAATCCTCTCCAATGTTGGACCAAACCCTTATTGATAAAGCACCTTATCCAAACAGGTTAAGGGGCAACATACCAAGTCCACAAATGGAGAAGATTGTGGAAATTTTTAAGCAAGTTAACATAAACATTCCTCTCCTAGATGCTATTCAACAAGTTCCGTCATATGCGAAAATCCTAAAGGACTTGTGTACTAGGAAGAGAAAAGTTCAAGTACCTAAAAAAGTTTTCCTTGCGAGTAATGTGAGCACTGCTTTTACACAACAACTACCCAAGAAACGAAAGGACCTCGGAAGTCTTACAATTTCTATTTCCATTGGGGGTAAAAATATCAGTCGTGCTCTACTCGATCTAGGTGCTAGTGTAAACTTGCTTCCGTATTCTGTTTATGAGCAATTAGGGATCGGAGAGTTAAAACCTGCGCATTGCACTCTTCAGATGGCCGATCGATCTATCACCCAACCCAGGGGTGAGCTAGAGGATGTGTTAAACAAAGTCGGGGAATTCATATTCCCTGTGGACTTTATCGTTATAGATACACAACCTGTGGCAAACCCACGCAATCAAATCCCGGTGATACTCGGTCGACCCTTTTTGGCAACTTCCAACGCAGTAATCAATTGTAGAAACGGCTCTATGACCCTATCTTTTGGAAAGAAGTCAATTGAGCTTAACATTTACAAGTTGGGAAGTGAACCCTCCGAACCCTATGCTCATGTGTGTTCTGTCGAATTAATGGATGTCGACAGCAGCGAATTTGATCAACCTCATGATACTGACTCTTTTCATATGTTGTTTGACCCAACCATGGACTCTTCCACCGAGTTGTCCGGGTCAACATCTAACACTGATGAGGAACTTTTTATAGAGTCTAACGATCACCCCATTTTTTCTGATGACATTATTTTTCGGGGTATCGATGAAAGCTTTGAGGAAATTTTTGCTGATGAACTCGCATTTTTACAAGACACGGGTGTTGAGATGAATCAACTCCAAGATGAAGAAATTGGACCTCCACCCCTTCTTTTGGACAATCATGATAATGCGAGTAATCCATCATTACTATCACTGTGTCGTCTCTCCAAATTGAGACGCAATCCTTTTCCATTACACCTTTTATCACCTCTCTACTTCTTCACGTCGAAAGGTGACATGTTCTTCCACCAACCTTGGTGCTTCATCGATAAAATTTTTGAATGGTTGGTGTTGACCTTCGGTCTTTGCAAAGCTTGGCATTACCAATAACCTTGACCCCCTCGTGTGATTTTAAAAGATTAAAATTGTTTAACTCAAGTTTGGGGGGTGTGGTATATTTTGGCTCTTGAAAAGAAAATGATATTTACAAAATTGTGAGCCAAGAAATAAGTTTGGGGGAGGATTTCACTTGCATATACTCTTGCCCCCATTAATAATTTCCTCCCAAGTCTACAGGTTTTTGAGCTTAACGGATGACATCAGTGAGGACACTGCTGTAAACAGGTTTGGGGGAGGTTTGTGCTTATTTACACATCAATTTGCATCATATTTTGCATAAGCACAACATTTTCAAAATTTTAAATTTTTTTTCTTTTATAACAAAAAAGTAGAAAGTGAAAAATTACATCCAAAAGATAGGAATAATTTAAGAAAACCAAGAAAATTAGAAGTTTTCTTAAACGAACTAGTAATAAGTAGTTATGAGCTGTTGTCCCAAGGGTTAGTAAGATGAAGGAAGTCACTAATCTGAGGATAAAAATAAGTCTGAAAAATAGTTTCTATTCTGAAAGCCAAACATTTGAATGTTGATACTCTACTATATGCACTTACACACGTCTTGAAACTCGGGATAGTAGAGAATACCTTGAAATGCTCTTGTCTAAAAGCCAAAGTATGAAGAAAAAAAATGAAGAAAATATAAAAATGGTGAAAAGAAAAAAATGAACACTGGTTTTGTTATCGCCAAAGCAGCAATAAAAAAATATAGCGAGGGTGCCTCTTCACCTAGTGCCCTAAGGCCAACTGGTCTGGGAGTCACTGCTAAGCCTTAGGTGGTGCAAGACGAGAAAAATACTATCACCTAATCAGCAAGCACACGAGTAATCGGTCTGTTAGTACCTCAAGAAGTATTAACGGTCGCATGAAAATATGTGAGCAAATCTAAATATTCATCAAGTTAAAAAGTACCGAGGTAGATGGACAAGAGTATGATAGCTTGAATTGAATTCTCCGAGTGTAGGGATGTTCTTTACACACACGTGGGGTTATATGATCAATGTTTGGATGAAAGGTAGGAATGAAGAATAAAGACGATGTTTTATTGAGGGATGATGTGATTTCTAACAATTTTTCATGACTATTAAGATAGGGCTCATGACAACTGAAAAGCTAGTATAGTTGGAAACTCTTCTTTTCAAGGCCTTTCTTTTATGGTTCTTATCTTTATATGTAAATTTCACCATCTTTCTTTTGTTATAGGATTTTGTAGGTGTAATCCGCTGAAAACCCTCAGGAGACAACACTCCTTCTACTAGGGACACCTAGAGGTTTAACGGCTTGTTGCACGTGCTCAGTGCAATCGTGTTTGCCTACGAAAGTGTGCTTAGTTTTCTCCTTTCTTTTTCTCCTCTTAAATAAACTAGTTTGCTCGGGACGATCAAAGATAAGTTTGGGGGTATTTGTTCAGTTGATAAAACTGCACATTTGTATTACATTTTTCCTACCATTTTCATATTAAAAAAGGACTTTATTATGATATATTATACATATGAGGGTTTATGTGTAAAAACATTATTTTCCATGTGTTAATATATTTTAATTAGTATTTGGTAGAAAAATGTATGCAAATAAATCCATTGACCTAATCCTAGTAGAACTAAGTCTACTAAATATTATTTGAGATTATTGTGCAGAATTTTCCAAGTTGTTATGCAGAATTTATCAAACAAATCAAGTTGTTGAAGAAAACTTGCCAAATTAAGAAGCAAAACTTGGAGACCAAGTCTGGAAGCAACCGAGAGAAGATTTCTGAAATCTGAAGGTGCCTAGAATTGCCAAATGTCACAATTACAAAGCCCAAGAAAAATGATGAAATGATCTCCACCATTGGCCGCGGAACCGCGGCCAAACCCCTTGTTGGCCGCGGATCCGCGGCCTTCTAGAAGGATCAATTGCTAAACTTTTAGGAGATCAATATCTGCTGAAATTTACCAAGTTTCCAACCTAAAGATTCTGGTTTTGCACTATAAAAGGGCACCGAGAGCCTCTTGGAAAAGTTATCAAGCCGAAGAGATCACGAAGTCCAAGACGGCTCACGCATCCAGGCTGATCATCAACGGTTCATCTACCACCTCCTTAGAAGAGATCGAGAAGCAAACTAGTATTTGTAATCATTTTCTAAGGGAACAAAGTGTAATTGATTCTGTTGATTAATAAAGGCAGCTCTTTTTCTTATTCTATTTCTTCGTAGTTTAATTATGCAATTTCTTTCCATCTCTTTTTCTCCCAACATGCGCGAGTAATTCTCCGCTTGTTAGGGTTCGTAGGATTAGGGTAGGCTAATGGATGATGAAAATCCCTAAACCCTTTTTAAGTCCTATAAAGTTTATGAACTTTATCAAAATAATCATTAACATCCTAATCGGGCGCGCTAGCAATTCTTTGCTAGTTCCGACCGCGATTAGAGATTAGATTAATGATTGTTTTGGTAAAGGCTAGATATGAACGGAGTTCCGTGTCGAGATAAGGGTTAAGAGTGGGATTCCTTTTCCCTCCAGAAACCCTAATCTACACGCATCACCGTCGTTCTAGTTTTAAATCTATTAAAGGATAAAAAGGGTAACTTTTAATTAATCGTCCATAACTACTAAATCCTAACGAACCCTACAAGCCCTCTTATTATATTAACTACATCCTTAAAATAATCTAGATCTATATTTTACATTCTTATTTAACGTAGATCTAGAAACCATTCTATAAAATTCTTAATCTCTCATCTCTTTCTCAACACATCTAAAGTAAAAATAAAAGGTTCAATGTTTCCCAGATGACGACCCGTACTCATCTCGGTCTAGCTACACGCGACACCGTTATTGATTGCGGTTAAACTACAAACACTTTTTTGTACCAATCAAGTGACATTCCCGGTCGCAGATAAAAGTGAATGTACTGAAAATAAAATACGTATTTTAAAATTACGATCGACTAAACTTTCCAAGTGTGCCCTAAGTATTAAACCAACACTGTAACAAATCTGGGCCCAAAAATAATTATCCAGAAACCACAATCCCAACAATTAAGAGGCCCAGAAGAAATTTGTGGCCCAGAGGCCCATATACTGCCGCAGAACCGCGGCCAAGTGTGGCATTATGCGGCGGTTCCGCGGTGTAAGTATGGGATCAGGGGCCCAAATTTCTTGTGGGTTCTTAAAAAAGCCTGTATGATTTTCTGAGACCATAAAATTGATTTTTCGAGCACTTTTAAAAATCGACAGAAAGTACATAAAATGAAATGTGGTTTTTGGAATTTTCAGTCGATCGTTATTCTAAACACGTTTAAACAAGCTAGTGTATGTTTTATGGGATGGATCCGATACCATGTTGGGTTATACTCACGCCCGAGCCTCCAAACGAGGCGGTTTGCGGAACAAAATTTTTTCTAGGGTTTTAAAAGGGGCGCAAAGATAACTCAAAAATCCGGATCTTTACCATAAAACTAACTAGCAAAGATAGAAGAGCTATCTACTATGATGAAGGGTTATACCAAGATGTTCGAGTCCTTCGTTCTTCATTCTTCATCATATGCTCCAAGTGGCCTCCTTGAACTTGTTCGATCACCATCTCCGGCTCCATCGGTCCTCCGGGATCGAGCTTGTTCTTCGGCTTCCTTTTGTCGTAGATGATCCACCCGGGGAGTATGATCCATGGCTCTAGCTCCTAACTATATAACAAAAAGGAGCAACTAGAGAACTTGGTTTGCTAAACCAAGTAATCTAGGGTGTAGTTTAGAGTTCTAAGTGTCAAGCTATCACTTTCTTGCCTCTTCACTTGATTCTCAACTCATGAGAAGGTAGTGAAGAAGAAGAAGATGAAGGTGGAGGAGGCTAGAGAGAAAGGGAGGAATGAGAGCTCAAGAAATTATGAAGCATCCTTGGAGAGATAAAATCAATACCAATGTTTTGCATATGAATTTTTAGAATAAAAAATCCACAACCATGCTTCAATAATGACTACAAATGAATTATAAATTCATTTGTTCACTATTGAAGCATGGTCAACTCCATTCCTCCCATTCTTCTCACTTTACACCTCATTGCCATTTATGAAATAAATGGAAAATACTAAATGAGGTGGCCACCTTCTAGAAGGAAATTTATAATAAATACGGATTTCAGTCTACTGTACATATATACCGGCAATCAGATAAAAATCCGAACGCCCAAAGAGATAGAATAACACGAAGAATGTAATACTAGAATATACATATCGAAATACATATATGTAAATTATTAAATCAATACCTGATTTAATAATCCGGCTCAAACCCTAGCTGGCTAGTATTACCAACTGTCCGATCGAAAGTCCGAGTACAAAATACATCAATCGATCGAACCCTGCACGTATCCAATACGGCAACTACACCATTTCGCCTGAATCAGGGAAACCCTCTGTGTGGGACTCTAAAGACTCGACAGTATTCTGGCAGTGGATTTAACCACAAGCACATCAACGGCACTAGCTGTACGTAACGGCTACCCAGGTACCTGTCGAAAAGGAAGGCCGACGAGCAAGCTCGTCCGAACTCCTACTAAGCCTATCCGTGACAATATTCGCACAGTCCGGTCTCTCGTCAAAGAGTATCGCATACCGGGTCTTGGGGAATGGTAAACGTCAGACCCTAATAACCTGATAAGTCGTGCCGATATGGCTCAGGACCAATCCAGGAAACTACTGATCAACCTATCAGTAAATTCCATCTGCCTTGGCCAAGGTCTTATGGTCCTGACCAATCGAATCACAGTGCGATATCGACTTTCTATACCGGGAGAGACGAATCCCCGACAATCGCTCACTGCCTCCATGTGGCTCGGGACTGAACCCAACCAAAACCTGTTTGCACGACTCAGTAGAGCCGTGGTAGGGTAGTGATCAAAGTTCAGTGGGAACTTACACGAGAAAAGTGCCGATCTCAGGTCCAAGGACTAACCTGTACACATGTCACCTGAGAACTTCCATCTGACGATAGGTATAATACCACATGGAAGTTCTCGGCGAGTCCGTCCAGTGTACTCACCCCAGTGAGCACCTGTATACGATCTTGGGTATATTAGACCAATGGCTGCGGGACCAACCATCCCCCGACGGGGGTAGAAACGTATACACTAGTCTACTCTGGAGTATCAGTGCCCAGTCTTGATACTCACGCGACTAGGGACCATTTAAGGATGTGCTTATTGACTACCCTGCTCCCACAAGTATGATCGCCATCACAATGCAGGTAGTCAAGCAAGATCCTTGGGGCTTTATCAACATGTAACCGCAATATGTAATAACGAGTATGACATATGCCATGTTAAGATAAAGACAAACCACAATAGTATACTACCGTATCGAGTCTTTATCAATATGTGTAAACCAGATATAATAACAATATCAAGCACTTTGCTACAGGAAAGTTTGGGGACTCGATTGAAATTTAGCAACCCTTTGATGTTCAGTCTTAACTTGCTGACACACCAAGCACTTTGCTACAGAGCGGGCAATCTCCCGTTTCATGCCTTCCCACCAGAAATGATGTCGTAGATCGCGGTACATTTTCGTGCCTCCTGAATGTACGGAATATGCGGAACTGTGCGTCTCCTTCATCACTTCTTCGCGAATATCTCCCTTTGGCATGAACCATCTTCATGAATTAACAAGTCTGTTCGAAGTCCAGTTTCAACCTGTTCTCGAAACTTCTGCAATCTTAGGTCCTACGACTGCGCTGCTTTAATATTCTCGATCAACGACGACAGTACTTGCAGCTGCATCAACAGTCCCGAAAAATGCAGTAGCACATCCTCCAAATCGAATCTCCGAAAATCTTCAATAAGTTCCTCCTGTGCAGTCAACATCTGAATTGCTGGCAACCGACTAAGCACATCCGGCACAATATTAACTTTCCCCGTATGGTACTTAAGATCAAGATCGTAGTCAGCCATCCGCTCCAACCATCTACGCTGCCTCATATTAAGCTCCTTCTGAGTGAACACATACTTCAGGCTTTTGTGATTAGTGAATACTTCGACCCTTTCGCCCAATAAGTAGTGTCTCCAAATCATTAAAGCGAAAATCACAGCTGCTAGCTCCAAGTCATGAGTTGGGTAATTCTTCTCATGGGTCTTCAACTGTCTCGATGCGTAAGCTACAATCTTCCCGTGCTGCATCAAAACACATCCCAATCCTTTTCCAGATATGTCGCTGTGAATCACCAATCCTCCGGAACCGTCTGGTACGGTCAAAAATAGGAGCGGTTATCAACCTCTGCTTCAACGCCTCAAAAGCTGACACACACTTATTCATCCACACAAATGGTATCTCCTTGTGCGTAAGCTTGGTCAAGGGCTCATCCAAACGAGCAAAATTCTCCACGAACCGTCTGTAATACCCGGCAAGTCCAAGAAAGCTTATGATCTCAGCAACGTTCTTCGGAATCGGCCAATCTCGAACTGCTGCCATCTTCTGGGGATCAACGGCGATTCCATCTCCGGACACGACATGCCCCAAAACTTCACTTCTTCAAGCCAAAACTCGCACATCCTCCTTGTGCCATCTTTCTTCTTGACTAGGAGAACTGGAGCTTCCCAAGGTGAATCGCTGCTGCGAAACCAACCCCTTCTCTCAAGTAATTGACTTCTTCCAACTCCACTGGTGCCAGTGGATAGTACGCCTTAGAAATTGGCGCTGCACCAGGAATAAGATCGATTGCGAACTCCACATCTCGTTTCGGGTAAACCCGAGATGTTCTCGAACACGTCCATGAAATCTCGAACAACAGCTGGCGCTTCCTCCTTCTATCGACGAAAGAATATTGTTTTGTCGACCTAGCCCTACACTCGACTGGTCCGACCGAACTGCTAACTCCAAACAATCTCTGGATGTCCGGGAATCTGGAAATTCGCTTTCTTTGCTCTACAATCAATGTGAGCGTGGAAAGTGCCGAGAAAAATCCATTCCCAAGATAACTTCATAACTACCGGTACTAATCATCGAGGAAACTGTGAATAACTCTCGTCCGCAAATAGCTACAGAACAATCCTTACACTCTCTATTAGTTACGATTTTCCCATTCCTAGTGTGTATATCCCAATACTAGACAGGGCCGTGCAAGTAATCGAGTGTGTAGTATTAAACTTGGATGACATAAATCAATGGGATGCACTAGAATTGAATAACGATGCGGGAAAACCATGAACAAGTAGGATACCTGAAACAACTTCTCCTGAAGCCTTAGCTTTCTCAGCCGTCAGGGTAAATGCTCGAGCTTGATTGGCTCCCTGAGTTAATTGCTCCTGCTCCTGAAACTGCTTTTGCGGTGGCTCCTGAGTATCGTCCTTCAATCTTAGCTTTGATGGACAATTATCAATGGTATGATCAGTTGATCCACAAATAAGACAAAGTCTAAGTCTCCTTCGACAATCTCTCCAGAAAGGACCCGGTCGTTTGCAGTAATCGCACAACACCCTTCCTTTTTGCTTGGGCAAAACTGGCCTCCGAACATTCTCTTTCTTATGAAGTTTCGAAGGACAAGCATTGATAGTGTGATCCGCCAATCCACAATTTAAACAGAGTCCACGCTTCCTTTGACAAACCCTTTACACGTGTCCAGGAAAACGGCAAAAGTCACAAAGCACGCTCCTTTTCTGATCAGCAACAACTGTTTTCTTCATTGGTGCTACGCCGCGTCGGTTCACCGGAATACCTCTACGTACGGGCGTTTGGTTTGGCGCGAACGCCGGCTTCAGCTCGGTCTGCTGCTTGTGGTCCTCTAGTAAGTCACGAATTACTCCAAGCAAAGTGGCGTCATCCATACGCCTCTGGTACGATTGTAGATTCCTGGCTTTCATGATCCTGCAACCAAGATACCAAAGAGGATTAGTATGCTAAACAAGATTCAGAACTTGTGATGAATGATGATCATGAATCAAGGATATGAATCAAAACTAGAACTCCAAGTTACTTAAATAGAGTACAGCATTGTAACCATGCTGCAGTTCATAGTTACAATCACATAACTCCACTCAAGTCGCCTAAATTCTAGAGATAAACAATAGGGAACCAAAAGTTTCAAGTCGAGATGCAAAGAAGTTTGCATATCGTCAAGGTAAGGATCAGAAGGGAGTTAAGATTCAAGAATGGCAAGATGGTAAAGTGGCAGGACATGTTCCTAATCTCGAGTATTCTGATTCATGTATTGGGTCCAATACCCAACTATAAAAGAATCAAACCCGATTAACCTAGATCTTATGGCTTTGATACCAAACAAACCCTGTCACGCCCCGCTTCCCAGAGTACGCTAAGATAAACATGTGACAGAGCCAACCATGCTACCTGTGGATAGGAAATATCCTTCCACAGTTACATTACGGCTGTAGAGATATCAAGAACAATAATAAACTATCTAACACATATCCATAAGCCAGAATAAATAAGTCAAGAATAAAATAATGCGGAAGCAAAAAGATCCAATACAGGAATAAACTGTAATGTACGTCCCATAATGTGGGCTCACATCAGGAATGAAAATACTGAAAGGAAAAATAAACTAACTACTAACAAGTCCTCACTGCTCGGCCTGCTCACTGAAAAACTCCTGCTCGGCCTGCAGCAAAGGTAGAGAATCTGGGCCATGCAAAACCCAGACGGTAGTGCGTCATAATATCAAGCAATAATATAAACAAGGGTAGCAAGACATGCAGGTATGAGTATGAACGGTAAAACAGGTATAACAGTAATATAAATAGTGATAGTGAAGGGTAAGGCACAGGTGATGTGCAGTGAGTAATCTAAACTAGTCTACCGGGTTATCTACTCTTAAGTTTTTGAAATCAATTTGATGAATTATCGATGTAACTCAATAGTATCCCGTACATACCTGGGACCACGGTCAAGATTCTCAGGCTGAATCCGAGACGTGTCGCAAGGCAGTGAAAGATAGTAGGTAACGATGAATGATGTCAGCAGCATCATCCCGGGGCTGGCCTAGCCCATAAGACTGATCAATAAAGGTATCGAACTGTCGAGTTACAAGTCAGATTTCATCATTGATTTCCCCGTACACCTAAGTTAAGTGTTCAAGTCAGGTATTGATAAATCTGGAGTTAATGCTAACACAGGAACAAGCAGTTACAGGTTTGTCTGAATAGACAGTAGGAAATGTCCGTAGGGACAACTGGTCAAGATTGTTGGCATTAGTAACAAGATCAGGTAACTGGTCAAGCTGTGGTACATCAGGTCATGTCAGGTAGAGTATATAGATACAATCATGTCAAGAAGTGCACGGTATCAAGTCGTGTCAAGTAGTAGTGTATCAAGTAATGTCAGGGGGTGCACAAATGTCACGTGGGTGCTCATAGTCAAACTATAATAAGCATGGGTATACAAAACAAGTATGAGGTACCAATGTAACAATAAAATGGAATGGTCTGATGTGGTATGCAAATAGGTATAAATTCAAACACATGGATGCACAGTTATCGATTAGGGTTAAAATTATAGTTCCAATATTAATTAGGATGCACTTTATTAAACATGGAATATTAATATCACATTATTATGCACTAATATGATCTAATGATGCAATTATATATATTTATTAGACGAGATAGATGCAAACGGGTGTCCGAAAGGTTATAAACTATAAAATGGTAATATGAGATGTATAAATAAGCACTATGTGATATAAATATTGGTATGGATGCAGTTTAATGTAATCTAATATGCAACAAGATATGTTCTCATGTTCTAGATCTAAAATGATATAAACGGAACATCGAAACGTTAAAATAAAATATGAGGCACTACATTTAAACAACAGGTATAATATGTATTTAAATAAGTATATAATAATTTGAATAGCATGTAGCAAGATTAACTTGCTTAGACGGATCAAGAAACGGGTGTGTACGGAACGTCTCACGTCGGTGAAATGTCGCGACGCGCGCACGGTACACGGAACGGATCCAAACAACGCACAAGGGTGATCACACAAGTCAGGTATGTTCGCTGGGTCGTCGAGATCGTCGACGTCGTCACGGCTCCGGCGATCTACAGAAATTAATAAATACAGAAAAGAAAAGAAAAGAAAGAAAGAAAGGAAGAGAAGAAAGGAAAAATAGAAGGAATGAGAGAGAGAAAGCTCACTGTGGTTTGGTGCACTGGGGTTCCAGGGACAGAGGAGATGAGGTAGTGGTGTAGGGTTCACCGGCGACGAGCGGCGATCGAGATGGAAGCTAGGGTTTCGGTGTCTAGGGTTTGGGTTTTAGTTTGCAGGGTTTCTTGATGGGTTTGAGGGTTCTGTGAGAAAAGAAGACAGAGGAGAGAGGAGAGAAGAAGAAGAAGATAGTGATGGGATAAGGTGGTCGGCGGTGAAGAGAAGGTGGTGGTGATGGGTTCTATGGGTGTTGCGGGTATGCAGGCGAGGGCTTGGAAGGAAAAAGTAGAAGAGGAAGATGGAGATGAGGAGGAGGAGGTTCGGTTGAGGGAAGTGGAGTTGAGGGGATGAAGCTTTTAGGGTTAGGGTTTGAGATTTGGAGCTCAGTGACGATGGGTTGACGAGGAGGGAGAGAGAGCTCGGGTTTAAAAAAAGAGAGGAAAGAGATATGAAGGAGGGAGGTGACGGGATCCGAGGGGAGGTGACCAGATTCGAGATATGCACAGTAATCGCGAGATGTGAGAGAGTGTGCGAGAGGAGAGAGAAAGTGAAGAGAGAGAGAGACAGCCGCGAGGGCGAGAGAGAAAGAGAAGAGAGAGATTCGAGTAGGGCCCAGTGAAAGGAAAAGAAGTGATTTAATTGGCTCGTGGTGGTGGGGCCCAGAGGAAAAAAAGAGAGCCCTGAAGAAAGAGATCAGGGTTTTATTAGGATTTAGATTTAAAATTGTAAAAGGATTTTAGTTGTTAGAATGAGTTAGGATTTTATATTTAAAAAAATTTAAAAGGATTTGTTTTAAAAGATTTAATAGTTAACCAGATTTTAAAGGTAAAATTTAAATAAATATTTAATAAATTTGAATTTAGACGGGATACAAAATATTCCAAAACGCGTCCGGATCGGGTCTAAAATTTCAGATTTAAAATACGAAAAAATATATGCGACTTCCAAATTTCAAAATGAATGCTTAGGTAACGAAAATGTATACCCCCAAGAACGGATGCACGTACGTGCGCGTAGCCATCCAAACACGTCCGTTTCACTGAACGGGACGAGAACAAGATGCGCGGATGCTACCACAGGGTTAGGGGTATTGTGCAGGCTATGAAATGTAATTTTAAATTATTTTACATGACCTAAAATGTTATATGGTAAAAGATGCAATGCCAAGTAAAATGTCAGTATGCGGTATACATGAGATGCACGTGTCTATGTAACAAGTCAGGGTAATTTATAAATATGAATCAACAGGTTCAAGCAAGCGGGTAGGCTCGAATGCAATGTAAAATATAAAATACCATTCGCGCCCAAAACATGATAAATCAATAAAATACCACAGATAAGTAAATACGGGAACTGGAATTGGTATAAATGAACTAGATTGTTACAACACCTAAACTATACACACGCAAACACATCCATACACATACAAACACACATTTTTCGAACAAAATATCAATCTGAGCTTGAGCCTCCTCCTGGGGCTTTTAGGGTTTGCCCATACCAATTGAGCTATTGCTCATTGATGGATGCTTTCTTCATTTGTTTTCATGATTAGCCATAAAAGAATTGCTTTCTTAATGAACACCACGGTAGTTTTTCGAACACTTGCTTTCCAAATAAGAAAAGTGTGACTGAAGACATAAAAGAAATGCGGTTCAAACTTAAAATTCTTTTCTTCTTCCAAAACCATATGATTTGATATGCATGCAGAAACTATTGAAAGAGATAGATATGTTGCCCGTATCAGTTAACAGCTATAAGAAAAAATTACCCTAGCAAATACAGTACAAATGTCTTGTTTCGAAGACTTCTATCTTTATTTAGACTTTTGGATTTTTCCATCCCCATGACTAATTAGTTTTCATAATCAACACAGCATTTTTTTCTAACATTTGCTTTCCCAATGAGAGAAGAGAAGTGTGACTGAAAATGTTTACCTTTTCTTTTCTTTCTTAAGGAGTTCATGAATTTGATAGCATGTTTTGAAGAATTTTATAACATTATCTTCTATTATGGAATTATTATGAGAGATTGCCCATGTGTTTCTCACGGGAAAAAGTCGAAGTCAAACGTTTATATACAGAAAAATGCTCCACTGCAAACCGATTCACATTTTTAAAGAAAATGGAAACTCTTGATCACGTATTTGAATAATTCGAACTGTTTAAGTTGATCATCCTACCTCTAAAACTATATATCCGAAAACCGAAAGATTTGCAGATCTCTAACGCACGCATCGAATAAGTGCAAAAATGAATGTCTATCGGCAATGCATTATAAACGTCATCCGATGCATGGATTGGAACTTTCAAATCTTTTGATTTTTTTTATATATAGATTGCATGAAAAACAATATCAGCGATCGTTAAAATATATAGTGAACAAAGAGTTCCAATTTTTAAAAGACCCGGATAGGTTTTCAATGGATCACTCCTTTAATAAATGCTCGACTTGGACTTTTGCTAAGCCCAATATGAATATATTGGGCTGATACCCTTAGGTAGTCAGACATTTGTTTAACACATGAATGGCAGCATGTTTTGGTCATGCCGAGAAATTATTCCGTGTGCCGGATGTAATACATCCAGACACGGGGTTATAGAGAGAGGGAATCTCAAACAGCTTTGGACGGCATATGGGGTCCACGCTTTTGTTACTTCTCTTTTGTCCGGATGTACACGGCTACATATGGAATAATTTTTTGGTCATGCCTTGCTAGTGCTTAGACATATACAATATTTTATTTAAATTTTCATTTGATATTGTTCTAAAAATCAACGTTGGTGAATCTATAATTATTTTTTCAAACCAAAGTACGGAACAAGTCATGCAAGTTATACACAAACTAGAACTAGAATGCTTCACTTCCCAAGTGCAAGTGGAAATGGAGATGGCAGGTTATAAACCATAGATTTGAGGTTTTTGATTTTTACCAAAAAGCCGCAAATGCTTTTAAAGACAGTGGTCAGACGGTGTTTTATTTTCATTCCGCTAAATTACTGAGATGATGTGGATAATAAAGATGTAAACCAATCAGTTATAAGTGTTACCATATATTGTACTAGCAACCCTAAACGGATACGAACAGTTATCGGAAATGAAAATTACCGGTCATACCTGGTGAAACTACGGATACAAAATACAAAAGGTGTTATCATATTTGGCTCGGATAAAAACAGGCCCCAAAGGCCCCATTTAATAAAAGAAAAGATTAAGTTGGATCGGGTAATGGTAAGACCATCGGGTCGGATCTATCAGAGAAATTGGATATCGAACCGGTACCAGCCATCGCCAGTTTCTTTCTTTCTTCTTCTCGTTCTCCTTCAATCGGCGAACTCGAACCTCTGAATGAAGCATCGCAGGTTTTTTTCCTTTGTTTTCTTTTGTTTCATGCAAATTTTTTTTCTTTAATATTTATTTCATATTCTAAATTTTGAAACTTGACGAGATCGTATGCCCTAATAATCGGTTGAGCCGAACAATTTTTTCCTTTTAAGATTTGATTTTTTCCCCTATGCACAATTTGTTCATCATATGTTACTAATAATCCACACAATTTTATCTAATCAAAATTTTCTTTGCACATTCGAACATTTGCATACGTGAAATTTTCATTTTGCTGCATCTGTCCCCAAATCCTTAGTCATTTGTGCGTAGCTCTGAAATTCAGAAATTGTTTGGGCTTCATTTGTAATATGCAAATGCTTACTTGATTTTATGAAACTATCATCAGATTATTTTGGATTGAGACAAACCACGGCTAATAATCGATACTTTATATATCTTTTTTCACTAATATTGAAGTTGTGTTGATGCGATTTTTTTTTCTTTTCCTTGAAGGATTTCTCATGGGACGCAGCAAAACTGAAGTAAATCTTAGGAGGCTTCTTGCAGCTGCTCCTCGGCAACAGAACCAGGCAAAGCTTATACATGTGAGTGAGTGCATGTCCTGAATCTTATGTTTTAGATATTTCAGCTAATTTATAGCATAAATGCCCTCAACATGCATCGATGGTGTTGCACATGACAGAAGCTAGTGACAGAAACAGATAAATACGTGTTGTGTTGCGGACACATTTGAAATGTATTAATCGAGAAGTTTCAAACATATTTGTGAAAATGAGAAGGTTCCAACACGTATTCAAGGATTGTCTGGGAAGTGTGTGTTCCTGACATGGATTCGGGTTCATATGATAGAATTGTTTATAATATATACCATCACAAACTTTTTTTAGCATGCGTAGACTGTATATTTAAGACAAGTCTTAGTTAGAGTTTACCTTTAGTTTTGTATGGTGTTTGACAATTGTTTGTTAACAAAAGCATAGTTTTGAACCATTTCACCGAAGTTTCTTGAAAAGGTTTGTTGTTGTTTCTTTTGTCTCCCACAATCGACTATTACGTTTTTCAACCAATTAATGGATACATATTCATAGAGATAAAAGTTCTGGCTTGTATGTGTTGGAAATATCTATAGTTTTTAATATGGAATAAAAGGCCGAATTTGTTGAATGCATGGAAAAAATTTCTTACTCTTGAATATTATTCATGTGCCCATATTATAGGTTGCTAGTTTATCCTGAGTGTAGAGTACCCATTAACAATTTCATTTCTGTTACGAGGGCATTAATGCCATATCATGGAGTTTTTCTTTTTATACTATTAAGCTATAGGCCATGAAGTTGTAGTTATGTGCTTCAGATGGCAGATGCCGCGCTAGCAAAACTCCAAACAGAAGGACATTATTTTATACCTTGCACAAGTCTTCCATGAATCATGCATGCTGGCGAATAATGAAATTCAATTTGTTTTCATGTTAATGTAGAACTCATCATGCGTAATGCATTGCTTTTAACAAATGGTTATAATTTCTATACGTATGATAAAACGACATTATCGATTTTATCTGTATATATTGAAGCCTTTTAAGTGTTGTTACCTTAACCGGTTCATTTGCTAAATTACATGTACTGAATATGTGGCATGCTGTATTATAGTATGTAACCACATTACGCGAACTTCAAGAACAGCTTGGAGCAGAAACTACTTCAGAGGGAATATCAAGGTACATTTATCATTGTTTTTCTTTTACTTTGTTTAAACTGCTACCGGCAGGGGAAATAGGAACATGAATAAAATTTGGTATAACACTGCCTAACTGCTGGGATGGATTGATGGATAGTTACGTAAATTTTATAAACAGTGAAAATTATTTCAATGATGTGGCTTAATCTGATTATGCAACGAAAGATCTAATGATTGTGATTATCATTTAGAGAATTAAATGAATATTAACCTTTTTTGAATGTATATATTAGTTTAGGCATTCTAAAAAGTTGATTTGCGTGGTCGTGATGCTGTAAAGTTTTACATAGAATCACTATCAGTAGTTAATTTTATTAGTCAGTCGTCTTGCCCATCAATTTTAGAACACAGTTAGTTTCAAATACCACACAATAGTTTAAACTTTTGAAAGCTAAGATCCAACCTGACCCAAAACCACCTTGAATATGCAAAGTTAAATGGGATCTACAGTTTAATTTTTTCTATAAAAAAATATAAGCCGTAGTTAAATGGGATCTACAGTTTAATATTTATACAATTATGTTTCTTTTTGTATCTTACTCTCAACGACCACAATATTTGGATGACTGCAGCATTTCAAAAGCAAAGCTGAATGAATATTCTGAGAAAATAGAAGCCCTTGCTGCAAAATTAGCTTCTCCATTGGTATTCCTCTCATCAATTTTGACCAAAATCTTTAGCTTCTTTTCAGGTTTATGCTTATATATATTGTAAATGGAATATATAGTGATGGTCTGGTTTCAATAATTCTTGACAATTTATTAGCGATCAAATTACACTTATCTTTTGTCTGTACTTCTTTTTTTCCTTGTTGGAATCTAGCATTTTAGGTACTTGTAACAACGTTCATGATAATGAATATGTTTTAGAATTGCTGCTTTTTTGTCTAGTTCCAGGGAGAAGACCAAGATTTTGAACTTGAACTGATTCTAATAGTTGAGAATAATTTCTGTAAGTGTTTTTCCTTAACATTTAAGAATCATAAACAACACGCTATAGTCTTATGCATGATGTGTCAAAATCCTGAGATTATTGAACTTACGACAAAAATATTATCATTTAGGCAATGTACCAAAAGGTCCACTCCTTTATGCTTCCGTGTTATTTGGGAACTGAATGCTCATTGCTCAATGATCTATTTGGTACTCCAATGCAGACTTTTTGGTCTCTTAAACCTAAACTATACTTATAGATTGTATACCATTACTGACATGCCCATAAATACTGCTGTGGACGTAAGTTAGCAATCTCAGTTGTTATGCTGCCCAAAACCTCACCTCTAAAATTTCCGCCTAGACCACCCTTTTCTCTTACATGTAAACATTTTTCTTATAAAAGTATGAATACGCATTCAAGTGCATAATTTTTATGGGTGGTATTCTCAGCGGTAAGAAGAGGCGAGTGTTGAAGTAAAATCTAATTTAAGGAATATAAATTACTCAGCCAATTATTTATATACAAATGCAAATAGCTTAGATAAAACTGTTTTGGACTTTTTAATCATTAATTGTGTAATTGTCTCACATATATAATTAAGTAAAGTAGCTTAACATGCAAGAACGTTTTTCATGCACTCACTTTTTTAGTCATTGTTTAAACTCAAAAAAGGTGCAAATGTAACCGACTATAGCAACACTTAAGTAGTTTTAGAGATCCTAAATATTAGGTTTAGTTGCATATAACACCTCTCATCAATACTTATCACCTGTGAACTTGTTTGTTAGAACAGGACACCCTTGAGTTAGTCACCCTTGCATGTGGTATTTGAACTCAGGCCTCTTGCTCGAGAGCAAGAAGCTTTACTATTGTAATATAGTGACATTCGCAAGAAAAGTATAATTTATAATTTAGATGTTTCTCTACTAATGTAAAAAACTATGACACAAAGGAAATATATTTGAGAATTATGTTTCAGCAAATATGAGTTCGCAAGAATTCTTCCACTGGCCATAAAACAACACTTTCTTAAACTAATTTCACCCTAGGAAAACATTATTTCTGAACGATCGGAAGCCCTTTTTAAAGCGTATGGGGAATCCAAGATATCCATGAATAATTTATCATAATTTTTTAAAGCACAAGTTATGTACCAGTTTCAGGCTTGTAGTTCAGATTATACAATTACCATTTTCGCGTATTTATTAGCCAGAACCTGTGGAAGTTGTCACTGAAGCGTCCATTGAGGAAAGCCTTTCAAGGACAGAGGAAGATAGTGGTCATGAAAATTCTTCACCTGGACTGAGGAGGAGGTTTGTGTAAGCAAAGTTCTATTTTACTTGCATGAAAATATTTTTAAATTAACATTGAGCTGAGCTGAGGAATCTATCATATATGAATTGAGTTGGTTTTTATATTTTGAACTGATAGAGCTCGGTCAGGAACGGAAGATGCCACTCATGATACGGTGGAAAGGGATTCAGCAGTTAAATTAGATGTGCAAGCACATGCTCACATTGAGAAACACAGGTATGTTGATATAGTATATACCCAGTACCTTCAAAAAGGTTAGCACTGGCCGGATATTTGAGGGTTGAATCACACAGCTCACACATAGTATACATTGTACTATTAACACAAGCGATGAGACACTAGCATACATTTTTAGGATGTCCCAGTTTTCTAACATCATGGGGCACTTAATCTTGTGAGTTCATACTATGAAAATTGGACGACTGCTGCATCTTTCACCGATTAGAATTTCCTTTTTGCTTTATGGGATGTTTTTGTTGCAACAGCTTTGTGTAATATTAAATTGATGGAAACAGCACTTATCAGCTTGACCTTTTTTCTCTTGTGACAGAAAGCTTCAAGAGGATTTAACAGATGAAATGGTTGTTTTGGCACGGCAACTCAAGGAAAGCAGTTTCATGATGAACCAATCATTGCATGACACTGAAAAGGTGGTGATTACTTTTCTGGTTTTAATTATTATTATTATTATTATTATTATTATTATTATTATTATTATTATTATTATTATTATTTTGTTTTTAAGTTTTCAACTGTTTTTCCGTTTTTCTCAGTCCATATTTATTACGAGTTATACCGTGTAATGTAACAAATAAACATGCACGCATATTTCACGCCTTTTCCCCTCAGGTATCAGGACTTCAAAATTAGGAAACTAATGTTGTGATATGTCATGCATTCAAATCTTCAAGGATAGGAATTAGAGACTGATTAGGATTTGGATTTAGATTTATATCTAAATTCAGGATGTTAGCTGAATTAGAAAATATGGATGTCAATCAGGGGAGCCTTGACCATGTCATGTGCCCGAGTAAACAGTATCTTTAGCAATTTTAAGTAGGTCGAATTTGGCATCACTAGATTTTTGTGTATGTTGAAATTGTGAGACACCATGCAATTAGAAGCATGAGAGCTCAAAAATGGAAGAAATTTAGCTGTTAAAGTATTAGCATACATTTTCTGCTTGCGGACTACCTTATTTCCTGTATTTTGCAAGTTGACTTTTGGATGTTCTTGTCTCTATATTTCGAACAGATACTCGATTCTACCGAAAAAGCTGTAGAACACAGCTTGGCAAGCACTGGCCGGGTCAATGCAAGAGCAGTTGAGATATATTCAGAGAGTTTCAAGACAACGTGTTTCACATGGCTCGTCATATTCGCCATGACTTGTATTTTCATCATGGTGGTTCTACTCATTCGCATAACATAAAATGTTCTATGCTCTTAAATTGTCAAATGTGCCATTTGTTTATGGCTGGTGGCATGCAAGAAAATACAGAAAATGTTACATTTCACGCGAGAAAATATGAACTACTGTTGTTTGTGAAATTTGATGAGTCTAAAGTTTGAACTTTTTTTTATTCATGCTGTTGCAGGAAGAATAATCCTTATTTTCATCCCTTTCTATCTTGTGGCATTTTTTTTCTGTGAATTTCAGAAGCTGTCATTTTCATGTAGGCCCATAAAAAGTTTCTTTATTACCCTCTCTTCATTGGCTTTGGCTGCTATTTAGTTCTTGCTTATAAGTACCTACTTGGATCGTAAACAAGAAGGCGGTCAACAGAGGAGAATGGAAGATATTGATTCCCAGGATAATCACTTCAATCGGAAATAATAAGGCGGTCTTTAACAGAGAAGAATGGAAGATATTGATTCTTATGGTCTACTCGAAAAATTTGGAATAAAGGCTCGTTTATTATTGTTTGTTGTTGATAGTTACTTCAGCCATGAACTTAAAATTGTAACAGGGTGATGCCAGTTATATGCCGATTCAAAATCTTTTCTAGATTTCTTTTTAATAATAGATCGTAACTTGCAGGGTTTTTAACCCTAGATCTCTTGTTCAGTTGCAAAATTGCCTTACCATTAAGTTTTCTAGTTTCAGTTGCAAAAATGCCTTACCATTAAGTTTTCTAGTTGTATGTTAGTTTTGAGGATAATTTATTAAGATTGGAGTCATGATTCAGGGGAACAAAATAGCTTATAAGTAAAATTTGTAAATTAGGTGGTCCATCTATCTTAAATCCGACGGTCGGTATTTCCTGGTGGAAACAACCGGTTGTAAAGCTGCTGATTCCTGCAATTTCTGTACGGAAAAGCGTGTCTGTCACAGTTGTTCTTTGTTTCGTATATTAAACTAAGTGGGACTTGTTTTTTTGATAAGTGGAACATTTTTCTTTTCAAGTGATGCTTTTATGTTTCCAAGTGGAACTTTAAAATTTTAAGAATGAGCATGCATACACATGATAGAGAAAGAAAAGAGTATTAAATGCTTCTTTTGTCTTATCAAATGTACTTGTTGAAAGAGATACACGTCGCGTCCTGATTAGTCCAATTCGTGGTAAAACAAATCTCCAACTTAAAAATTTCATAACTTTCACATACAGTGTCAGAATTAACTCAAACTTGGTTCATTGGATTTTTATTGAAATTCTCTTTCAAATGAACACTAGTTTGACATATTTTGGATTCAGTCTACATCAAAAAGTCCTATTTAGAAAGTCCGGTTTAGCCAACAGAAAGTCCCACTTAGTAAACAAAAAGTCCCACTTAGAAAAATAAATAGTATCACATGGAGAAATTCTCAGTGAAAATTCATTCTAAATTGGTAAATCATTAGTTCCACTTGGTAAATTAATAGTTCTACCTGCAGCATTTATAGTACCACATAAAAACTTTTTAGTTTCACTTGAAAACGATTAGAACAATTAAGCCAAACAAATAAACCAAACAAATGGTTGCATAAATTTAAAGGTGCCGGGATTTTTCCGAGAGAAATTAACTATTTTTTAACCGAAATCTATAATACCTATTAACTTAAACACTTGATATGTTAATATCGTAGATCGCATCCGTACAGTTGTAATTTTGTTTGTGTTCGTAAATTTTTTAATACGATTATTTGAATTTAATAATTATAACGGCTAAATTCTCAAGATCCGAGTACAAAAATTCAATTTCAACCTTACGAATATGTTTTAAAATACATAAATAGGTTACGTACAAAAAATTACCCGATTTGAAGGTCATTTGTTCCTTGATCATAAACTCACAAATTCATACACAAAGAAAAAATAATCTTAGAAGATCGAGATACAGATGATCTTCAAATCGGTACGGTTGATTTTTAATAAAAATACTTATATAGGACTCGCAGATCAACCTTAATTGGTTAGATAACATGTAAAACTATTAAGACTGGAATGCACTAGTTAAGATTGAACTGGGGGTCCTAAAATATATATTTATGACTCGCAGTTCAATCTTGATTGGTTAAATAACATGTAAAACTATTAAGCCTGCTATGCGCTGGTTAAGGTTGAATTGTGAGTCCTAAAATACATATTTATGACTCGCAGTTCAATCTTAATTGGTTAGATAACATGTAAAACTATTAAGTCTGTGATGCACTTGTTAAGGTTGAACTGCGAGTCCTATATAGGTATTTTTTATAAAAAAATTCAACCGTACCGATTAGATATATGATAATAAAACAGTCTAAATAAAAAAATTCAATTTTTTTGAAATTTATCCAGGCCTCGATCATATGCTTTTAGGATGATTTTTACTTCGGACATTAATTTGGTGAGTTTATAATCAAGGAACAAATGTTCTTCAAATTATTTGATTTTTTTGTGTAGGCTATGTTAACATCGTAGATCGCATCCGTACAGTTGTAATTTTGTTTTCGTTCGTAAATTTTTATTATAATTATTTGAATTTAACAATTATAACGGCTAAATTCTCAAGATCCGAGCACAAAAAACCAATTTCAATCTTATGGATATTTTTAAAAATAAATAGGTTACTTAACAAAAATTACCTGATTTGAAGGTCATTTGTTCCTTGATCATAAACTCATAAAAGTAATGCACAAAGAAAAAATCATCTTAGAAACTTATGATCCTGACCTAGATGAACTTCAAAGATTTGAATTTTTTTTATTTAGGCTATTTTATTTTCATATATCTAATCGGTACGATTGAATGTTTAAAAAAAAAATACCTATACAGGACTCACAGTTCAATCTTAACTAGTGCATAACAGACTTAATAATTTTACATGTTATCTAACAAATCAAGATTGAACTGTGGGTCATAAACATGTATTTTTCTTTAAATACATATTTATGACCCACAGTTCAATCTTGATTGGTTAGATAACACGTAAAACTATTAAGCCTGATATGCACTGGTTAAGGTTGAACTGTGAGTCCTATATAGATATTTTTTTTAAAATTCAATCGTACCGATTAGATATATGATGTTAAAACAGTCTAAATAAAAAAAATTCAAATTATTTGAAGTTCATCTGGCCCTCGATCGCAAGCTTCTAAGATGAATTTTTCATTTTGCATTAATTTTATGAGTTTATGATCAAGAAACAAATGGTGTTCAAATTATTTGATTTTTTTTTGTAAGCTATATTAACATCGTAGATCGCATCCGTATGGTTATAATTTTGTTTTTGTATGTAAATTTTTAAATATAATTATTTGAATTTAATAATTATAACGGCTGAATTCTCAAGATCCGAATACAAAAATTCAATTTCAACGTTACGAATATATTTAACAATACATAAACAGGTTACGTACCAAAAATTACCTGATTTGAGGTCATTTGTTTTTTGATCATAAACCTACAAAATTAATGCACAAAGAAAAAATAATCTTAAAAGCTGTATAGATGAACTTCAAAAAATTTGAATTTTTTTATTTAGGCTATTTTATCACTATATATCAAATCGATACGGTTCAAATTAAAAAGAAAAATACATATTTATGACTGACAGTTCAACCTTGATTTGTTAGAGAACAGGTAAAACTATCAAGGTTGCTATGCACTAGTTAATGTTGAATTGTGAGTCCTATGCAGGTATTTTAAAAAAAATTCAACCGTACCGATTTGATATATGATGATAAAATTTCTTAAATAAAAATTTCAAATTTTTTGAAGTTCATCTGGATCTCGATCATAAGGCTTTAAGATGATTTTTTTTTTATGCATTAATTCTGGAGATTTATGATCAAGAAACAAATGCTTTTCAAATTATTTGATTTTTTTGTGTAAGCTATGCTAAGATCGTAGATTGCATCCATATGGTTGTAATTTTATTTTTGTTCGTAAATTTTTTAATATAATCGTTTGAATTTAATAATTATAACGGCTAAATTCTCAAGACCTGAGTACAAAAATTCAATTTCAACTAAACGGATATTTTACAATATATAAATAAGCTACACACAAAAAATTGCCTGATTTGAAGGCCATGTGTTCCTTAATCATAAACTCACAAAATCAATACACGAAGAAAAAATAATTTTAAAAGCTTATGATCGAGAAGGAAGAGATGAACATCAAAAAATTTAGAATTTTTTTTATTTAAAATGCTTTTAAGATGATTTTTATTTTGTAGATTGATTTTGTGAGTTTATTGTCAAGGAACAAATGGTTTTCAAATTATTTGATTTTTTTGTGTAAACCATGTTAATATCATAGATCGCATCCGTATGATTGTAATTTTGTTTTTGTTCGTAATTTTTTTTATCATAATAATTTAATTTACTAATTATAACGGCTAAATTTTCAAGATCCGGGAACAAAATTTCAACTTCAACTTTACAGATATTTTTTTACAATACATAAATAGGTTATGTACAAAAAATTATCTGATTTGAAGGCCATTGTTTCTTGATCATAAACTCACAAAATTAATGCACAAAAAAAATTCTTAAAAGTTTATGATCGAGGCCCTGATAAATTTTTAAAAAATTGTTTTTTTATTTAGATTATTTAATCATCATAGATCAAATCAGTATGATTCAAATTAAAAAGAAAAATACATATTTATAACTAACAATTCAACCTTGATTGGTTAAATAACATGTAAAACTATTAAGACTGTTATGCACCAGTTAAGATTTAACCGTGAGTCCTATATTAGTTTTTTTGTAAAAAATCAATTGTACCGATTTTATATTTGACGATAAAGTAACTTAAAAAAATTCAAATTTTTTTAAGCTCATTTGGGTCTCGATCATAAGATTTTAAGATGATTTTTACTTTGCGCATTAATTTTGTGAGTTTATGATCAAGGAATAAATGGTCTTCAAATTATTTGATTTTTTTTTATGTAAACTATGTTAAAATCGTAGATAGCATCCATACGGTTGTAATTTTTTTTGTTCATAAATTTTTTATTATAATTATTTGAATTTAATAATTATAACGGATAAATTCTCAAGATCTGAGTATAAAAATTCAATTTCAATCTTACAGATATGTTTTACAATATATAAATAGGTTAAGTACCAAAAATTACTTGATTTGAAGGCCATTTATTTCTTGGTCATAAACTTACAAAAATAATGCACTAAAAAATCATCTTAAAAGCTTATGATCGAGGCTCAGATGAACTTCAAAAAATTTGAATTTTTTTACTTAAGCTATTTAATCATCATAGATCAAATCGGTACGGTTGAGTTTATAAAAAAATTACGTATTTGGGTCTCAAAGTTTAAACAATTTGAAATTTATAGAAAGTTGTATTTAGTCAACAGCTGCTTAGAAGAACAAATAGTACCATCTAGAGAAATTCTCAATGAAAATTCATTCTAAATTGATAAATTAATAGTTCCACTTGCAAAATTTATAGTTCCACCTAAGAACCTTTTAGTCCCACTTGAAAACATTACAACAATCAAGACAAATATATTGCTGCATAAATTTAGAAGTGCTAGGATTTTGCCGAAGAAAATTAAATATTTTTTAACCGAAAACTATAATACCCATTAATTTAAACACTTGATATATTAACACCGTAGATCACATCCATACGGCTCTAATTTTTTTGGCTCATAAATTTTTTAATATAATTATTTGAATTTAATAATTATAACGGCTAAATTTTCAATGTCCGAATAAAAAATTTCAATTTCAACCTTAAAAATATGTTTTAAAATATATAACTAGTTTACGTACAAAAAATTACCGGATTCGAAGAACATTTGTTCCTTGATCATAAACTTACAAATTAATGCACAAAGAAAAAATCATCTTAAAAACTTACAGTCGAGGTCCAGATGAACTTTAAACAATTTGATTTTTTTTTTAAATTAAACTATTTTTTCATCATAGATCAAATCGGTACGGTTGAAATTTAATTTAATTTTTTATCTATTTGGGTCTCACATTGCAAACAATTTGAATGTTTTAGAAAGTTGTATTTATTCAACAGAAAGCCCTACTTAGTAAACAAAAAGTCTCACTTAAAAGAACAAATAGTACCAACTGGAGAAATTCTCAATCTAAATTACTAGTTCTACTTGATAAATTAATAGTTTCACCTATAAAATTTATGGTTAAATGAAGAAGAACACTCAACGGGATGAGTGTAAACGGAAAGGTTTGAGGTTAGATTAAAAAAGAAAAATATAAGATTAACATTATCTCAGTTGTACTTGCAAATGTCTATTAATATGTACTGATCTTAACTTGTCTTGTCCATTCTCCTTATTAAAAGAGACATGTGACCTTCAAGTTTAAAAAATAAAACCCAACTATATTTGAACCGGTTACAGCAGGTGACAATATTTTTGACAATTAAAAAAAAACCATTTTTGATCTGCTAAATCATAACTCTTAAGATCAAGTTTACTAGGACTTGGATGCACTGGATAATTATGAATGTTGGACTGCATTTCCCATCAGCTAATAAGTTTACAAATTTATTATTTACAAATGTTCATATATTTGCGACAACTTGCAACCTATTTTGATGAAGGATGAAGAACATGTTGTCAGTAAATGCACTTATTAAACGAATTCTCCATGAATAACACTCCCTCTGTATCTATTACTGCTGCTGTTATTTTTCGCGTCTTATTTTTTCTCAAATTACTTTTTAAGAAAAATATTTTACTCCGTGCTTTTAAAATTAGCGCACTTTAAATGTGAAGCACCGAAACCATGCATCCCTCGAAATTGAAAAAAATACCCTACAAGTTTATTAGAGAATTAATGAAAATTATAGCAAAGATAAATTAGGGATATCATATCCATGACATTTTCAATATGGGAAAATATCTGCATATAGTTTGCCCAAAATTTCAATACATGCAGGAAAAAGATCCTGAAAAGATCCTGCAGAGATATAGAGATGAATTTGAATTTCATCATAATATTCAACACATGCAGGGAAAAATAAAATAAGAATTGAGATACAGCCCGTTCCAAGCAATATAATTAAATTATACACCAACAAAAACTGTAAGGTTATTTAATAGACAGCTCAAAAAAATTCAGCAGCTTCAAAAAGATTCTTTCCCATATACAGCTCAAAGGTTATTTGATAGACACACTGATGGAGGTCGGCCCTACCTGGATTCTTTCCCAAGATTCTCCCTAAACTATATAAATGAGACCCTTAAACACAATTAAACCCATAGCACGAATCCAGGGCCCAAGCCCACCTTTTGGCCGCCAAAAACCCGCTACCGGCGGCTCCAGTAGCTCCAAAACGCCTCTGTTTTTTGCACGCGTATCCTTTCAGCTCCCTTCTATCCTTTTTAATACTTTAAAACCCCTAAATTAATCCAGAGAACATCCCCACTTATTTTTCCATTAAAATTCAATTTCAATGTCCCATTTAATACAATCTTTACACCATATTAATCATATTTCTCCTATAAATACCCTAGCATATCCCCATACAGTAACCATTCTCAAAAACTCTTAAAGAATTTGCACAAAGTGAGTGCCAAGCTCCTGAAGTCGAAGCCCGCTCTATCAAACTTTCTTCCGTGCATCTTTGGTCTCGGTTCTATCAACCGAGGCATCTCCTTTCCTTTGGTTTCGAGCGCAACCCGTAAGTCCCTCTTCTCTTCTTCTTTCATTGAATCAAACCCTTGTCTTGTCATCATAATTTTCCCCACTAAAATAATATTTTTTTAATTATATATGCTCACTATGAAAACATACATGAAAACTTATTAATTCAATTTGATAATTAACACACCTCATATTTCTAATCATCATCTATCAAATATTGCGTCAACTTGTAACTCATACTTTGTTTAGAATTATATTCATGCAAGCTATTACATACATTTGTTTCATTTAACTTCTAATATTTTTCATGCTTTAATATGAAGTTGTGGATATTGTTAAATATAGTTTAGTGATCATGTACGGGGCAACGACTTACCCTACTTACGCACACCAAGAAACCATACCAAGAAACCATAGCATGAATTCTATGTTTTTTTCCACGTTTTTTGCAAGAATAGTATTACACTAAAATACCTTCAAGAAAATACGATATTTATACTTTTCCTTTGCAAATACGTCTTTACAACTCTCGTTCGGTGGTCCGTTTGTGGATAGTGCGGATTATCGCACATATTTGGGATGGTAGAGTGAGATGCAGAACTCTTCACGGAGAATCCGGTCTCGAAACGAATAAAATACGGTTTTAAAGAAAATATGATATTTTTAAACGAAGTTAAAATAAATTTAAAATAACTTAATTCATATATTCATTTTTTTCAAAAAAAAAACAAAACAAAGTTGTGAAAATTAGATTTTTCTAAAATGAAAAAAATTTAAGTTTTTAAGAAAATACCTTCCAAAAGATAGATTTTTCATAAAAATATCATAAATTTTTAAAAGTTAGGTTTTATCACTAAAATATCTCTAAATCTAAAATACATTTTTATAAAAACTCTTGAATTTCTAATTAACTTGTTTTTAATAAAAATACTCTCGAGATTTATTTTTAAAACATTTTACATAAAACCCCCTCGATAAATGCGAACATGCAAATACACATAATAAACAACTTGAATAAATATTTAAGAATTTTAGATTAATTATGGGTCAAGCGGTATCAAATCTCTTGAGTCTCGGAGAGCTAGAGAAAGTGAGTGTTTGCATATCTAGATTAGATAACATTATAAATTAAAGGAATTATCAACGACAATCGTTTTAAAAAAAAACACAAATTCTACTGTCTATGTGCAGTGGTTGCCCTATTATTCCCAACTTAAGATCTTCAAAAGATAAATCTTTTAATAAGTTAGGATTAGAACTTGAACACGAACTTAAACTTAAATTTCAACTTGACTTGAACACGACTTTGAACATGAACAATTTAATTGAAACTTGACATGTATACATGAATGTTTAATACCGAAAAAGAGACGAACTGGGATATAACGTCTTCCCTGAATTTGGGGGTAGATACTATATAAAACATATCCTTCCACCTCTCCAAAGATACCAAGTTGATTTATGACACCGTATATCGGAGGTTTGGATGGATGCGACCGTTGTAGCAAATTTTATCAGATTCCCCTTCATATGTGAGGGTTTTTTGATTATGGGGACGTTTTTTCCTGCAGGCGCAAGCTCCTACAGTTAATTACATTGTCACAATGTGATAACAACCTTCTCCTTCTGTATAAATATCACTTCGTGTCGTGTTGTATATATAGTTTACTATGGGATTGCCCTTGAATTGTATACGGAGACTAATTTTGTCGTCCCCCGTATAGCGCAGATTAGTCAAAATCCGTAAATCTTAGATTTGGGATTGAACCTAAACTATATATGCCATTAGTTCAGAGGTTTAAAGATCGTTAATTTTGTTTTAGACTAAAATTGACTTAAAATATGGTTAAGAACCGTTAATCTTGTTTTAGATTAAGGTTGACTTAAAAGTATGAGCATATGGGCTCGATTGATTTTTTAAAATCAAAGAAATTTAAAATTTCAGAGACTTAGTCTATTTTAGACTAAACATTAGGCCTTATATTTACCCAAAAGTGCTAAGCACTCAACCATATAGCACCCACGTGGATATCACGTGAGCCGCTTAGCCTCAAATGCTCACGTGGATATCACATGAGGCATTGTTTTCTTGGGCGCTCATGTGATATCACGTAAGCCGCTTTTGTTTGCTTTTCTTCTCAGCACTCACGCGGATTTCACATCAGCCTCTGTCTTTATGGGCACTCACGTGCTTATCATGTGAGTAGTGCTGAGCACACACTCGGATAGCGCTCACATGGAAATCATGTGAGCCATTGTCCTCATGGGTGCTCACGTGCGTATCATGCAAGCCGCTGAGTTTTGAGCACTAACGTGCCTTTTACGTGAGTAGTGCTAAGTCTCGGGTGCTCACATGCCTCTCACGTGAAACATTGTTTCTTTTGGTGCTCACGTGCTTTTTACCTGAGACTCTAAATTTCTGATATTCTAGGCGCTTATGTGGATATCACGTGAGACGCTGAATTTGTAATGCTCATGTGCCTTACATGTGAGACGATCCTTTTTGATTTATTCCATGGCACTCACGTGCATGTCACATGATGCGCTTCTTCCTTAGAGATTTAATCTCTGTTTATTTTTGAAAATTAAGTTTCAAAGAAGTTTAAGTTTCTGTTAATGACATTTTAACTATTAACGATCACCAAGATCGATATTTGACGATCTGGGATCAAGGGAAAGCAAATTCTTTAAGAACTTGAAGATCTTGTTCATATAAGATCTAAGTTCTTAATTATTTGAGAGAACCAAGTTTCTGAAGATAAAACTCCGTCTTTCTTTCTTCTTTTTTTTTATGATGATGGGAAAATATCAAAGTTCTTCTCTGGATTCTAAATTTAAGATCAAGATCTCTTTGTAAGAATTAAATTCTCTTTTATTACGGGACTTGTCTTATGGATCTTAGATCCAGAGAAGGAACTAAGTTCTTTAAAGGGTTAAATCCTATTTTTATATGCATGATATGTAAAAGGAAACATATTTCTCCCTTATTTTTACCTAGGCTTTGAGAGTTTGAAGATGATCTTCCAAGATAATTAAATTCTTGGTTTTTATGGAAGTTTATTGGGAGGGGGGGTCTCTCCTCCCTGGGATTTAATCTCTTGGGTCCTTTATATGGGAGAAAAGAAAAATCAATTTGTTGGAGAAAATCTATCATTGAGAGATTAATCAATCGGAGATATTTAAATCACCGTTGGATCTTTGATCCAACGGCTTTCTGTTTAATAGAGAATATATTCCTTATTTGTTTAACAAAATTAGGAAAATATTTTCCTAACATAGAATTTAATTCTATTATATGATTAATTGGTGATTTTTTAATCACCGTTAGATTTTTGATCCAACGGCTCTCTGTTTAACAGAGCAAATCTTTCTTGTTTAAGAAAGATCGGGGGAATATTTTCCCCAAGTAGAATTTAATTTTACCTGAAGCAAATTGCTTCGACATTGGGCGCCAGTGCTCACGTGCTTTGTACATGGGTGCTCACGTATTAACACATGAGTGCTCACGTGTTTAATACGTGGGTGTTACTATATGATTTAATCCTAACTGCAGCAGGTGCTCGCGTGTTTTGCATATGAGTGCTTACGTGTTTAACATGTGGGGGCTGCTTTCAATTTTTTATAAAGGAATAAATATAAGTTTTGAGCCAATTTTTTTGGCGGGAATAAATACCCCCCACTATTTTGTTCACGTAAATATGTACGTGGGTTAAGCAGTGCAAAGTAATGTATCGCCAGAGATTTAAAGGCTTACGAAACATGTTTAGATCCATGTCGTCCAAGACTTTTTCAATTTTTATAAGCCGTGAGGGTCTCACAAAGTATTTTCTCCTTATCAGTCGAAAGAATCTTGTAGGTGTATTTTCTCCTTAGGGGTCGTGAGGATCCCTAAGTGGTTTTTTCTCTTGTAAGTCGTAAGGATCTTACAAGAGAGTTTTCTTCTTACGAGTCGAAAGGACACGCAAGCGGCTTTTTCTCCTCATTGGTATCTTGGTTGGCCAATGGAGGATGACTTTGATACAAATTTGTCGTATGTGGTGTAGGGATTTGTTGGAGATAGTGCCCTCAGAGTCAATTATTGGATCACAGGCACGTGATTGCAATGATTGAGGGATGACCTATCCCGGTAGGACGGTCTTACTCAAGATGATAGTATGCTATCTGGTTTATCTTTATCATCGTGTACTGCTTTAGGTGACCTTACGAGTCGCTATTACACGTTGATAGAGCCCCTAGGATTCTTGCTTGACTACCAGCAGTATGAGGGCGATCATATACGTGGGAGCTGGGGTCTATAAGCACATCCTTAAAAGGTCCCTAGTCGTGGGAGTTTCGAGACAGGGCATCGATACTCCATTAGTAGACTAGTGTATACAGTCGAGACCCCGACAAGAGGCGGTAGCCGGTCTCACAAGCCACTGGTGTCAGTTGGTTCACCTAAGATGTATACAGGTGCTCATTGGGTTATGAGTACACCGGACAGGACTCACCGGGAACCTGCTTGTTGGGATTATACCAGACGTCAGATGGCAGTTCCCTGGTGACATGTGTACAGGTTAGTTCATCGACCTGAGATCGTCATTTGTCTCGTGTGAGTTCCCACTGTGCTTTGATTACTACCCTACCACGGCTCAAAAGAGTCATGCAAACAGGTTTTAGTTGGGTACAGTCCCGAGCCACATGGAGGCAGTGAGCGGATCTGCAGGGGTTCGTCTCTCCCGGTATTGGGGGTGAGGTCGCGCTGTGTCTAGGAGAGCCATTACACAAAGCCCTCGGCCGAGGCAGGAGAGTTACTGGTAGGTATTCCAGTAGTATCTCAGGGTGTTCTGGGCTACACTCCCACACGAATTGTACCACTTTTGGGGGTCTGACTTTTACCAACCCCCTAGGCCCGCCATGCGATACTCATAGATGAACGGACCGGACTGTACGAATATTGTCACTGACAGGCTCAGTAGGGTGTCAGGATGAGTTCGCTCATCGACGTCCCTTTTGGTCAATAGCTGGTAGCCCGTCACGTATGGCTAATACCTTTGACGTGTTAGTGGTTAAATCCACAGCCATAGTATTGACGAGTCTTTAGAGTCCACCACACAGACAGTTACTCAAGTTTCGGGCGAAACGCTGTAGAGGCCGTATAGAGATATGGCAGGGTTCGATCAGATACGTGCGGTATTACACGGATCGTGATCGGATGGATTTTACTAGCCGGTTTTGGCTTAAGCCGGATCCTAGTATTAGACAGTGTAGATTTTGTCTCATTGCATTTGTATTCAGTGGGAATACGAATGCTGGCATGTATATGCAGTAGCGGGGTTTTCCTGTAATTTATTACGAGATCAGTTTTTGGAGGTTGCCAGTTTGCATTCCGTTCCGGCCGGTTTTCCTTTGTTCCTCACGGCCAGACTTTTCGATGGAGGGGGTTATTTGCAAGTTTGCAAATAACATTTGTGGAGGGGGTTTCTTGCATATGGATTGATTATGATGGCTTCATGATTTGACAAGTATCATGAGATCCTTTTTCTTTCTTATCCTTTTGCCTTTTGAGATTAGAAAGGGATGTGAAACTTGCTTTTGATGTGGTCACCTCCTTGATCTCCTACACTCACCTCCCTTGTTGAAACCCACCCCATTCTTATGTGTGGCCGGCCACTTGAGAGAAGGGGAAGGGGATTCATTTTTGTAGAGTGATATCTTCATCTTATTTCATTTTTCCTTTGCTAGAAAAATGATTCCACACATCTCTCCATAGTTCATTCTTTGATTCCTCCATCAAGGCAACTTCACAACCCCTAGAGACAATGCTACTACACTTAGCCTACAGTACCCTTGGACGCGTCGGCTAGCCAACTTCGCGCCCGAGTTGCCTTGGTCCAGAGGCGGGAGCCCGTAAAAGTATTCGGCTACGTGGTGCCCTTTCCGACGAGAAGACGACGAATGGTGATTCCGCGGGAGATCGAGACGACGACGAGAAGACCGAAGGACACGGATCGCTCGGTATATCTCTCACCCCATCTCTAGTTAGCTAGTATAGATTAATGGTTACGATCCGGGTGAAAAGTGCGCGGTGGTGCCGGTTTGCTAGTTTGCAAAATTTTTGTTTCTGCGTTTCCGACGTCGGATCGACGGCCGGGGCGCCCCCGCAGACTTACATTGGTATCAGAGCCAGGCCATTAACCTTGCCTAGCTTGTTCTAGTGTGTTTACATGTTCGATCGAACGGATTTTTCGAAAACCCATTTTCATTTGCACAGTTTTCTGTCGAAATTTTTTTTGGCTCCAAAAATTTTTCAGTACATTGCAGTGACATGTGCAGGGAATTCTAAGCATTCTGTGAAAATTTGGTAGCGTGATCTCACTATTCCACCGCGGAACCGCTGCCAAACCCACGTTTTTGCGGCGGTTCCGCGGCCATTTTTACTATTCATTGGACCAAATTTTTGTAGTGACCTCCTGGGTTGAAAATGGGGTTTTTGGAATATTCTTTTTGGGCCTAGACTCTCTTTAAGTGCTACAGTAATGCTTGAGGCCCACTTCGATAAATTTGACCGATCGAAAAGTTTAAACACATTAGTTCACAGTATTTACATTATATCTGCGACCGTGAATGTCACTTGATCGGTAAATCCAGTCTATCTGCTATAGCCCTTTTAGACGAATTTGCGAACGTGACATTCACGTTGATGTTCTGTGATTGTGCTGTGTTGTTGCGGATCGGTCGTGGGGATAGCCTGGTTGCAGTGGTAGTACAGTTTTGTTTTATATGTACATTTGATATTGCGGGGCGAGCGTCCGACATGTGGACTGCCGTCACTGCCTGTTTGTATTATTCTTTTGGGGCACGACCAGGTTGCGGTCGATGTACCCGTTGTATGTATATTTTACTTTCTGTACTAGGATTACCCCGCGGAGGGGTGCACGGATAGCCGGGTTCTAAAGGGCAACGAGCCCGCATCTCATGGCATTGAGACGGAGGGGGCTTTACTCTAGAATTGACGGGCTATTCGCCGCACTCGTAGGGGGTACAGGTTGACCCAGGAGGGGTGCCCAAGTTACCGGATTCCGTGAAGTGCTGGGTGGTCCATTCACGTTGTTGAAGGGGGCTGCTTCGCTTCAGGTTTTGGCGGGTAACTTGCCGCGTCCGTAGGGGTCTAGGTTTTCATTGCACAAGCTATCCACACGACCAAGGGGAACGTCGGGTTTCAGCAGCGGCTCTGTGAAACCCGGGGATCCCAGATATCTGTATTATTCTGTGATGCTGTACATTTCTGTGATGTTGCATTTTATCACGCCTTGAGCGAAAATTATATATTATATATATACTAGTAGATGTTGTATATGTTTTGCATCCGCGCTAGTCCAGTCCCCGCTCTGTCGTTAGTTAAGTAACCTAACGGGTGATGACGGGACCCAGTGGCGAATGCGGATGGCATATACGCACATCATTATTTTCGTTCTTTTTGTGGTGTGATCAATTGATGGGACTGCGTTGATTCAGATCAATGCAAGATAAACAAACCTATTTGATGTTGTTGGAACACTTTTTCAAAAAGCTGTTATTGCAAGGACGTTCACTTTTGTTTTGCATCGTGGTATTCAGTTGGAATATCCTGCTCCTCAGTCGACGAGGCAAAGGCCGAGATCCCTTCACCGGGAGTGACCCCTTGGACAAAAAGTTTGCGTCAGGGCAATGACTTCACTATAGCCGATTACTTTTGCTTTGCACCGTGGTATTCAGTTGGAATATCCTGCACCTCATTCTACGGGGAAAGAGCCGAGATCCCTTCACCGGGAGTGACCTCTTTAGCGAAGGTTTTCGTCACTATATTTTTAAAAGCTATCCGGTTCCTTCAAAGATATCAAGTTCATTGCGTTAAAGGTTTTCGCCAGAAACCATTCGTAGCCCTCCATCATTTCAGTTAAATATTCGGTAGTATTCAAGCTATGTATTTTGACCTCACGCCAAGGCATAGTGTTTGGTAGCTGCCGGGTATTTATCTGTTGCATAGATAGATGCGTTGGTTTGGGACAGTCGTACTACTATTTTGGCCTACGTCAAGGGTATGTACGGGTGGGTTCAAATTAACCTGGACAATGATGGGTAGAACTTGACATGTGACTTATGATATTTTGACCTCACGCCAAGATCATAAGAGCATGGGGCAAAAATCCACATCGGGAGTTTCAAAAGAACTGAAACTTGCCTGATATGCGCACACCTTCTGGAGTGTGATAACGTGAGCGGATTCCGTCACGTTATCATGCGATGATAGTTGGGTCTCGATTCCCACTGATGAGTTGGTTTACTCCTCGGGTGATCCCGGCTAGTTCTTCTTTCAGGTTTAGGGAAGAATTTGACGTTACAGTAGGAGGTTTCCAGATTAGATAAAGTGATAACTATTCTGATCTAGGTTAGAGTGCACGCTGAGTGTTTCTTTTCTCTCTCTCTTTGGCAGCGACCATTGACCCGACCCTAGACTATGACTTAGTGACCAAGTTGACCGAACCTTCTTAACACTGGCTTTTGGATTGTCAGAGTTGCAAACCTCATTGCCACTCCTACTTTTACCCTTTTCTCCAGGACACCCCGTATTACTACGAACGTCCACTTCCATTGGACAAAACCATCGTATGGTTATATACGAACTCGAAGGAATTCGAGGATGGTTTCCGGTTCTGGAGAAAACGAATAGGACTATTCAGTTGTCTTTTCCTTTTACCTTCTCTCAGGTTGCGAGTACTCCTTAGTTTAGGAGATAGTACACCTATTACGCAAATTGGATAGTCTTCTTCCAAACCTTAGGCTGGTGCCGAACGGTGGGGAATGAAGAAAGCCAATTAGCCTAAACGGTATACAGAAGGTATTAAGTTAAGACAAAGAAAGGGATTAGTAAGAGGGCAAAGTAAATTGCGACTGCTATTCACAACCAAACCAAATATTTCTTCGCCAATCCTAAATCACCTTTGTATTTCTCCAGGACACTCCGTATCACTACGAAGATCCCAAGTTTATTGGATAATCCATCGTATGGTTATATACGAACTCGAAAGGAACTTGTTCCAGTTCGGGGATGGATCCTGGTTCAGGAGAAATAGGAATAAGGTTCATTCGGTTGTCTTTTATCTTCACCTTCTCTCGCATTACGAGTGCTCCTAGAATTAGGACAGTACACCTTTATGCTTATTGGATAGTCTTCTTCCAAACCTTAGGCTGGTGCCGAACGGTAGGGAAAGAAGAAAACCATTTGGCCTAAAGGGGTGTGCAGAAGGTAATGACTAAAGACATAAAAAGGGATTTGGAGAAGTGGCAAAGAAATATACGGTTATAGTTGTGAATCTGGATAATGGAAGAGGCATTACTAGGAATACCAGGATACCCCATCGAAACATTTCAATGTTTCAGTTTCACTGTGTACTGTTAATAGAAAACTAATTTCCCGATTAGACACTTGCTCCAGGGTATGTATTTACCAGGTATGATTCTCACATCTGTATGGTTTTACAGATGATGAGTGGGAGTAAGTTATTGGGAATTAGGTGACCATCCTCATTATATCGGGATTCGTTGTAATTGGTGATATTTGAGGAAGCCACCTGGGTTGTTTGCCGGTCGGCAAATATTTGGTTTTGAATATCCGTTCTTGTGCACCAATTTCAAATTGATATATCTGTACGTCTATTTTAATAGAGTGAGATATACCTTTTTGAGATTATGTCCATGACATTTGCCTATATCAGTGGATGGTTAGGTAAGGAGCATTAAACGGCGGTGTAATTCTTCATAACCATAGTACTGTTTTCAACCTACGACACACAGTGAATGAGTCACTAGACTCAAGGGACTTGTACAGAGTATTGAATATTGTCCAGTATCCATTAGGACAGAGGGGTTGGTCCTCGTACTATATTCGAAGATGTAGATACTTGTGAATGGTATTCAGTTGATAGTAATGGTTAAGAGAACTAGCTTCTCTTTCAGGTTACTCATAATTGGAAGTACTCCTAAGTTGAGTAACGTTGATCGGCCTCTCTTCTATTTAGTTGACATGCACTGGAGACAGCTGCATGATTTGAATCAGTTCAATTAAATCAGTGCTTCTGTTTCTATATTGGATATAGAACAGTTCATATCTTAACGATGTTAAGGTACGGGGAGTTGTCCGGCTTATGCTTAAAACCAGACTCCGGATAACTCAAGGCACGTTTCTGTAATGGCTGTTTGTGGGTTGACCCAGGCTATGATGAGGGTTGATTTTCTACCATCTGGAAGATTAATAGTGATATTGTTCTTGACTCGCCACATTTTTAAAAGAAATGGATTTTTTCAGAAAACAGTAGTGGGAGTATGGTAGAACTGGAAGTGATTCCAGAACCGCAAACGATTACTGAAGATTTGATAAGTACCTAAAGATTCAATCTGATTTGACATTCCATTGGCCACTCCGCAGATAAAGTGGGAAACCTCAGGCACCCGAGAGGTACTTCGGTATGCTCAAGGACGGTGGCAGGGAGGTTCTTGTTTACCCAGACTTTCCATTGCTGTTGTTCCAGACTGTGAGACCCGGCATGAGGATGAGTATAGCGTCATTCTAAACTGGCTTTAGAAGTGTACGTCTATATGACTCTGCCAGAGGGTTGTCGTAGTCAGTGGGAGCAACGGAAGCACAGTGGGCAAGAAGCTTATATACTTAAGCAGATATAGCGGAGATAGATCATCTATTTCTGATGTGACAGTCATAGGTTTGACTTCATCAGAATAGGGGATGGATCTGTTAAAAAGGTAGTAGGGTGTGGTGTCCTGGTATTTGGATGACATACACAGAGTAGGAAGTGATATTCCTATACTACGATCGGTTATACTTTGGTTGTCACACAGTGGTTTCTCCACATAGGACTTGGATATTATATCAGACATTCTGGTTACTGGATCTATAGTTTTAGATCTAGATTTGGGTGGTTTCCTAATCTGGGTACTTTGACAGCATTCTATGAGTATTTAGAATGGACGATTCCTGGCACGGTAGTGTACTTGCAGGTGATGGAGTCACCCTCTCTAAAGGTGTCTTACAGACTAAAAGGGAGAGGGATACGCATGATTGGCAGATCACTTGCTTAGGCAATTGAGTCAATCATGAGATGTCAAGTACCACACCAGATGTTGTTCTTGCAGTAGATGCAATAAGTTGATATTAATCCAATCCTGGAGAAACGATCGGAAGCAGCTTTAGAACATAAGGGCATGTTCTAAGGATTTGATAACAGCAGCTTCCTTTAGGAGACGGTTATCATTCCAGGCTTCCAAGGTGACATGGACGACAGGGTGGTCGTCAGAGTCATGATTTTCCCTCTGACGAGGGGCAGTATTTTAGACAGGTGGTCCAAGGGGATACTGAGGGAGGCATGGCGCAGGATACTGATTAAGTTCAGTTGACGATACAGTCTAAGAAGTTTGGATTTGGAGTTCATTTATGAGCTAGGTCCCATCAGACATCCAGACATATTCTAAGACAGGTATTGCTCATTTCGGGAGATGGGTTTCTCCGCGAACTTGAGATATAGGGAGACATAAAAAGAAACATCACAGCAGATCCACTCACTGAGGCTATTCTTCGAACGCAATAGTTTCGCGAACGAGCTTTGTGAGACTGACTAGTAGAGGAGTTGGGTGTTCGGTATCACACGGGCTGTGAGTATGCGACATCGCAATAATTAGCCTTAATTGCAAGTGGGAGATTGTTGGAGATAGTGCCCTCAGAGTCAATTATTGGATCACAGGCACGTGATTGCAATGATTGAGGGATGACCTATCCCGGTAGGACAGTCTTACTCAAGATGATAGTATGCTATCTGGTTTATCTTTATCATCGTGTACTGCTTTAGGTGACCTTACGAGTCGCTATTACACGTTGATAGAGCCCCTAGGATTCTTGCTTGACTACCAGCAGTATGAGGGCGATCATATACGTGGGAGCTGGAGTCTATAAGCACATCCTTAAAAGGTCCCTAGTCGTGGGAGTTTCGAGACAGGGCATCAATACTCCATTAGTAGACCAGTGTATACAGTCGAGACCCCGACGAGGGGCGGTGGCCGGTCTCACAAGCCACTGGTGTCAGTTGGTTCACCTAAGATGTATACATGTGCTCATTGGGTTATGAGTACACCGGACAAGACTCGCCGGGAACCTGCTAGTTGGGATTATACCAGACGTCAGATGGCAGTTCCCTGGTGACATGTGTACAGGTTTGTTCATCGACCTGAGATCGTCATTTGTCTCGTGTGAGTTCCCACTGTGCTTTGATTACTACCCTACCACGGCTCAAAGGAGTCGTGCAAACAGGTTTTAGTTGGGTACAGTCCCGAGCCACATGGAGGCAGTGAGCGGATCTGCAGGGGTTCGTCTCTCCCGGTATTGGGGGTGAGGTCGCGCTGTGTCTAGGAGAGCCATTACACAAAGCCCTCGGCCGAGGCAGGAGAGTTACTGGTAGGTATTCCAGTAGTATCTCAGGGTGTTCTGGACTACACTCCCACACGAATTGTACCGCTTTTGGGGCTCTGACTTTTACCAACCCCCTAGGCCCGCCATGCGATACTCATAGACGAACGGACCGGACTGTACGGATATTGTCACTAACAGGCTCAGTAGGGTGTCATGATGAGTTCGCTCATCGACGTCCCTTTTGGTCAATAGCTGGTAGCCCGTCACGTATGGCTAATAGCTCTGACGTGCTAGTGGTTAAATCCACAGCCATAGTATTGACGAGTCTTTAGAGTCCACCACACAGACAGTTACTCAAGTTTCGGGCGAAACGCTGTAGAGGCCGTATGGAGATATGGCAGGGTTCGATCAGATACGTGCGGTATTACACGGATCGTGATCGGACGGATTTTACTAGCCGGCTTTGGCTTAAGCCGGATCCTAGTATTAGACAGTGTAGATTTTGTCTCATTGCATTTGTATTCAGTGGGAATACGAATGCGGGCATGTATATGCAGTAGCGGGGTTTTCCTGTAATTTATTACGAGATCAGTTTTTGGAGGTTGCCAGTTTGCATTCCGTTCCGGCCGGTTTTCCTTTGTTCCTTCACGGCCGGACTTTTCGATGGAGGGGGTTATTTGCAAGTTTGCAAATAACATTTGTGGAGGGGGTTTCTTGCATATGGATTGATTATGATGGCTTCATGATTAGACAAGTATCATGAGATCCTTTTTCTTTCTTATCCTTTTGCTTTTTGAGATTAGAAAGGGATGTGAAACTTGCTTTTGATGTGGTCACCTCCTTGATCTCCTACACTCACCTCCCTTGTTGAAACCCACCCCATTCTTATGTGTGGCCGGCCACTTGAGAGAAGGGGAAGGGGATTCATTTTTGTAGAGTGATATCTTCATCTCATTTCATTTTTCCTTTGCTAGAAAAATGATTCCACACATCTCTCCATAGTTCATTCTTTGATTCCTCCATCAAGGCAACTTCACAACCCCTAGAGACAATGCTACTACACTTAGCCTACAGTACCCTTGGACGCGTCGGCTAACCAACTTCGCGCCCGAATTGCCTCGGTCCAGAGGCGGGAGCCCGTAAAAGTATTCGGCTACGTGGTGCCCTTTCCGACGAGAAGACGACGAATGGTGATTCCGCGGGAGATCGAGACGACGACGAGAAGACCGAAGGACACGGATCGCTCGGTATATCTCTCACCCTATCTCTTGTTAGCTAGTATAGGTTAATGGTTACGTTCCGGGTGAAAAGTGCGCGGTGGTGCCGGTTTGCTAGTTTGCAAAGTTTTTGTTTCCGTGTTTCCGGCGTCGGATCGACGGCCGGGGCGGCCCCGCAGACTTACAGGATTTTCTAGCACCATCCTAGATTTAGGGTTGCATCACACATGCTATAACAAAAATTTAAGGGGGTGCTAAACAATTCCAACCATGAATCGAACTAGAAAAATAGAGTAACAACATACTAGTATTATAAACAACCTTTGTAGACGACCTCCTTGACTCCTTGGATTGAGTGGGGTTTGAACCGGTTGGCTTGTGTCCTTCCAAGTCCACGATGATCCACCACGAAGTCCCTTTGCACCAAGCTCCAAGCTTCACTTGATCAAGGATGAAGATGAAGCAAACACTCCACACTAGTGGGCTAGACTAAAGTGGAATGGTGATGTGGATTTGGATCTCACTTAAAAAACTTTTTCTTTTTATTTTGTTCTATTTCTTTTAAACCCTAGAGAGCTTTGAGGAGAGAGAGGAAGAAGGAGATGGCTCAAGCTTGACTCAAGAGAATAATGAATCACTCTAACTAAACTCAAGAGAGTAAGTGAGTGTCATGCCATGCTAAACTATGGTTACAAAATATCTAGATATTTTGTAACTTGAGTTTAAGCAAAACCATGGGCTAAACCATGGGCAATGAAACCATCGACTTTTGTCAACTCAAGAGAATTGAATAGTCAACCATGATTTTAATCCCATTTTGCTTTTCTCAAATAATCAAAATATCTAAATATGTTACTATGTGAGTCTTGCATTGCCATCACCAATGTATCATCAACCATGACACATGTATGCTTGCATGTGTGCATCCATATCAACATATACATACACTCATGCATGCAACATAAAGAAATAGGTTTTAATAAATGAGCTAATGGACTTAATATTAAATCAACACTTGATTTAATATCCCGGTCATATCACATACGACCCGTCCAATAGAAAACGCCCGATTAAAATATGGTATCCTATACACGTATTTAATCGATCTCCCGCGCATATCACATATGCACCCCACATATTTTCGCCTGAGCTAGGAGACCCCTTTGTGGGACTCTAAGACTCGTCAATACGCTAGCAGTAGACAGTGATCACATCACATGCCCACAAACCGTCAGTGGCACAAACTGTACGTAACGGCTCCTAGGTATTGAACGATCAGAAGAAACACAAGAGAACCTGCTAAAACTCCCATCGAGCCAACTGGTAACACTTACCGTACAGTCCGGTCTCTTCGTCAATAGTGCCGCATATCAAGTCTAAGGGTGGTATCGTCGACCCCATTAACCCAATAAGTTATGTCGGTATATGGCTAATAACAGATCGAGAAACTACTGATAACACTTATCAGTAAATCTCAGCAGCCCTGGCTAGAGACTTCCTGTTATAGCCAATCGGACATAGCCCAACATCAACCCCCAATACCGGGAGAGAAGAAACCCCTCCTATCGCTCATTGCCTCCATGTGCCTCGGGACTGTACCCAAAACCCACCTGTTTGCACGACTCAGTAGAGCCGTGTTAGGGTGGAGATCAAAGTACAGTTGGAGGACACACAAGACTCTATGACGATCTCGGGTCTACAGACTAACCTATACCAGTGTCATCTGAGAACTGCTATTCGACGATAAATATAATACCACATAGGAGTTCTCGGAGAGTCCGTTCGGTGTACCTAGTCTCACTGAGTACCCATATACGGTCTTTGGTGTCACCACACCAATGGATATGGAATCATCCATCGCCCATCATATGGGACAAACAACGTATACGCTAGTCTACTCTGGTGATATCGATACCCCGTCTCGATACACCCACGACTAGGAACATTTTAAGGATATGCTTATATGAACTACACATGTCCCACTCTTCACATGTCCCACTAATATGATCCGCATCATAATCTCAGTAGTCAAGCATATCCTTAGGGCTATATGAACATGTACCAAATGAATGAAAGCATGATCAAATGAACATGTTAAGATAAAAGTGCAACCAGATAGCATACTATTATGTCAAGCAAGAATGTCCCCTGAATATACACACACAACACACACACATACACACACATACTGGTACATATACTATCATATAATAGCTTCTAGGGCATACATATATCCAACAATCTACCACTTGCACTAAGGCCAATTATTGGCGTGTCTCATACCCAACATCTTAAAAAGTCGCTCATGCTGCGGCAAAGGGAGGCCTTAGTGAGTGGATCCTCGGTGTTATCTTTTGTATCTACTCTCCGAATCATGATCTCACGGCGATCAACTATCTCCCAGATCAGATTGTATCGCATGAGGATGTGTCTGGATCGCTGATGGGACCTGGGCTCTTTGAATAACGCCATAGCCACATTATTATCACAATATAATGGTATTGGATCAATAATGGTCGAAACTACTCCTAGTTCCGAGATGAACTTTCTCATCCAGACGACTTCCTTGGCAGCATCATTTGCAACAATATACACAGATTCCATCGTAGAGATTGCAACGGTATCCTGTTTGGAACTCTTCCAACACATCGTCCCTCCATTGAGGGTAAAGACAAACCCTGAGATAGATTTGCTGTCATCCTTATCACTCTGGAAACTCGAATCGGTAAAGGCCTCCATTTGGAGATCCCCGTTACCATACACCAAGAACATTTCTTTAGTCCTTCGCAAGTACTTAAGAATGTTCTTGACAGCAGTCCAGTGATTCTCCCCTGGGTTGGATTGATACCTGCTTACTACACCCAGTGCGTAAGCTATATCAGGGCGTGTACATAACATCGCATACATTATAGATCCTACAGCAGAAACGTAGGGTATAATGCTCATGTGAGCACTCTCTTCATCAGTTTTTGGGCAAAAGTTCTTGGAGAGAGTGACTCCATGACTGGCGGGTAAGGAACCCCGCTTGGAGTCTTCCATACTAAACCTCTTTATGATGGTGTTAATGTACCTGGTTTGGGACAATCCCAATAACTTTTTAGATCTTTCCCTATAGATCTTTATGCCCAATATGTACGAGGCATCACCTAGATCCTTCATGGAGAACCTTTGTGATAAGAACAGTTTGACCGATTGTAGCATAGGAACATCATTTCCTATCAGAGAATGTCATCCACGTACAATACGAGGAATGTGACAGTACTTCCTACAATTTTCTTATAAACACAAGGTTCATCTGGATTTTTGACGAAATCAAACTCTTTGATAACATCATCAAAACAGATGTTCTAACTCCGTGATGCCTGCTTTAATCCATAAATGTATTTAAGCAACCTACATGCTTTCCCGCTGCTCCCACTATCGATGAAGCCCTATGGCTGATCCATATAAATGCATTCTTCTAAATCCCCATTTAGAAATACCGTTTTAACGTCCATCTGCCAGATTTCGTAGTCGTAGTGAGCAGCAATAGCAAGTAGGATCCGAATGGATTTAAGCATGGATACAGGAGAAAAGGTTTCATCATAGTCCAGTCCTGGTCTTTATCGAAATCCTTTTGCCACAAGCCTTGCCTTATAGGTCTCCACTTGCCCATCTACACCGATCTTTCTCTTAAAGATCCATTTGCACCTTACGAGTTTTACCCCAGAGGGTACAACATCCAAAATCCATAGTTTGTTGGTGTACATAGACTCCATTTCAGATCTCATGGCATCTGGCTACTTTACAGAGTCACCACTCGTGATAGCTTGCTGAAAACTGGTAGGGTCATCATCATCCATGATGCAATCTTCTCCATCATCATCAATGAGGAAACCGTAGTACCTCTCCGGTGGGCGAGAAGTCCTACTAGATCTACGGAGTGGCTGAGGTTCATTAGGTTCTGTTGCAACTTCAGGTTCAACCAAGTCGTCATTTATAACTTGTGTCTCTAAAACCTCTTCTAAATCTACCACATTGCCATCAGCATCATTTGGAAAAATCTCATTTTCTAAAAACGTGGAATTTCAAGAAACAAACACCCTTTGTTTCTCCTTGTAGTAGAAAAGATATCCATATGAATCTTTTGGATATCCCACAAATATACACTTGACTGATCGTGTCTTGAGTTTGTCTGGATTCTGCTTTTTGACAAAAGCCGGACAACCCCATATCTTAACTTGCTTAAGAGACGGTCTCTTCCCATACCATATCTTATATGGAGTGGTAGACACGATCTTGGTTGGAACCCTGTTCAACAGAAAAGCTGTAGTCTCCAATGCATGCCCCCAAAAGGAGAGGGGCAACTCAGCATCACTCATCATGGATCGTACCATATCTAATAGGGTTCGATTCCGACGCTCTAACACACGGTTGTGCTGTGGTGTATAAGGGGGAGTGAGCTGAGAGAGAATCCCATTCTCTTTCAGGAAGTTCGAAAAATCTGTACTAAGATACTCTCCACCTCGATCTGATCGAAGTATCTTGATTCTCATTCCAGTTTTTTTTCTACTTCAACTTTGTACTCCTTGAATTTCTCGAAAGCTTCGGACTTATGTTTTATTAAAAACACATGACCGAATCTTGAGAAATCATCAGTAAAAGTTATGATGTAAGAAAAACCGCCTCTCGCATGTGTAGACATTGGCCCACATATATCACTATGTATCAGTCCCAAGAGCTCGGTAGCTCTTTCTCCGTGTCCAGTAAACGGAGTTTTGGTCATTTTCCCTTTGATATAAGACTGACAAGTCGCATAAGATTTATACTCAACAGAATTTAAATATCCATATTTATGAAGCTTGTTTAGTCTTGTTTCATTAATATGACCAAGTCTACAATGCCAAAGAAAAGCTTCATTTATATCTGAAAATTTTCTTTTGTTTGTGTGTTGTATGTTGAAAACTGTGTGCTGATTAAGGACGTAATCAACTCTTGATTTAGTTTAATGTTCATAACATTGTACTGCAATACAAAATGACACTCTTCATTGTCTAACAAAGAAACGGATATTATATTACAAAGCATGCTTGGCACAAAATAACATGGGTTCAAAACCAATATACAACCCGATGGCAACCCCAGATGATACTCTCCCACAGAAACTGCATGTACATTGGAACCATTTCCAACCCAGAGAGTATGATCACCTGTTTTCAAAACTCTGCTATTTCTCAGCCCCTGCATAGAATTGCAGATATGAGAACCCAAACTGGTATCCAATACCCAGGAAGCAGAGTTTATAGAAAAATAGTTTTCGGTTACGAACACACCTGAAGCTGAAGCATCACCATGCTTCCTTTTTTTGAGACCAAGGTACTCAGTATAGTTCCGCTTCCAGTGTCCCGTCTTCTTGCAATAGAAACATTCTCCTTTTCCTGACTCCTCAGCTTTGGATTTGTCCTTCCCCTTTGCCTTCTTGATTCCACCTCTCGGCTTGGTGGATTTCTTCTTGTTCTTTCCCTTGGCCTTTGCTTTTGGGACGGAAGAGGAAGATTGTCAAACAAGCAAGGAGGGAGACTTCACTTTAAGCAGGGAGGGAGACCTCCTCCTTAACTCTTTGGATTGAGTGGGGTTTGAACCGGTTGGCTCGTGTCCTTCCAACTCCATGATGATCCACCACAAAATCCCTTTGCACCAAGCTCCAAGCTTCACTTGATCAAGGATGAAGATGAAGCAAACACTCCACACTAGTGGACTAAACTAAAGTGGAATGGTGATGTGGGTTTGGATCTCACTTAAAAACCTTTTTATTTTTATTTTCTTCTCTTTCTTTTAAACCCTAGAGAGCTTTGAGAAGAGAGAGGAAGAAGGAGATGGCTCAAGCTTGACTCAAGAGAATAATGAATCACTCTAACTAAACTTAAGAGAGTAAGTGAGAGTCATGCCATGCTAAACTATGGTTACAAAATATCTAGATATTTTGTAACTTGAGTTTAAGCAAAACCATGGGCTAAAACCATGGGCAATGAAACCATTGACTTTTGTCAACTCAAGAGAATTGAATAGTCAACCATGATTTAGTTCCCATTTTGCTTTTCTCAAATAATCAAAATATCTAAATATGTTACCATGTGAGTCTTGCATTGCCACCACCAATGTATCATCAACCATGACACATGTATGCTTGCATGTGTGCATCCATATCAACATATACATACACTCATGCATGCAACATAAAGAAATTGGTTTTAATAAATGAGCTAATGGACTTAATATTAAATCAACACTTGATTTAATATCCCGGTCATATCACATACGACCCGTCCAATAGAAAACGCCCGATTAAAATACGGTATTCTATACAGGCATTTAATCGAGCTCCCACGCATATCACATATGCACCCCACATATTTTCGCCTGAGCTAGGAGACCCCTTTGTGGGACTCTATGACTCGTCAATACGCTAGCAGTAGGCAGTGATCACATCACATGCCCACAAACCATCAGTAGCACAAGCTGTACGTAACGGATCCCAGGTATTGAACGATCAGAAGAAACACAAGCAAAGCTGCTAAAACTCCCGTCGAGCCAACTGGTAACACTTACCGTACAGTCCGGTCTCTTCGTCAATAGTGCTGCATATCAAGTCTAAGGGTGGTATCGTCGACCCCATTAACCCAATAAGCTATGCTGGTATATGGCTAATAACAGATCGAGAAACTACTGATAACACTTATCAGTAAATCTCAGCAGCCCTGACCAGGGACTTCCTGTTATAGCCAATCGCACATAGCGCAACATCAACCCCCAATACTGGGAGAGACGAAACCCCTCCTATCGCTCATTGCCTCCAGGTGTCTCGGGACTGTACCCAAAATTCACCTGTTTGCATGACTCAGTAGAGCCGTGGTAGGGTGGAGATCAAAGTACAGTGGGAGGATACACAAGATTCTATGATGATCTCGGGTTTACAGACTAACCTGTACCAGTGTCACCTGAGAACTGCTATCCGACGATAGATATAATACCACATAGGAATTCTCGGCGAGTCCGTTCAGTGTACCCAGTCTCACTGAGAAATCGTATACGATCTTTGGTGTCACCACACCAATGGATATAGGATCATCCATCGCCCATCATATAGGACAAGCAACGTATACGCTAGTCTACTTTGGTGATATCGATACCCCGTCTCGATACACCCATGACTAGGAACATTTTAAGCATATGGTTATATGAACTACACATGTCCCACTAGTATGATCTGCATCATAATCTCAGTAGTCAAGCATATCCTTAGGGCTATATGAACATATACCAAATGAATGAAAGCATGATCAAATGAACATGTCAAGATAAAAGTGCAACCAGATAGCATACTATCATATCGAGCAAGAATGTCCCCTGAATACACACACACACACACATACCGGTACATACACTATCATATAATGGCCTTTAGGGCATACATATATCCAACATGTGGCTCATGGATAGTATACGATAGTCAATTTTTTAGACCGGTCATAGGATAACGATGGATTAAGAAAGATATTTAGATCCCTGTCACCTAAGGCTTTTCAACTTTATGAGCTGTGAGGGTCTCATAAAGATATTTCTCCCTATGAGTCGAAAGGATCTCGTAGGTGAATTTTCTCTTTAGAAGTCGTGTGGAATCTTAAGCGTCTTTTCTCTTGAGAGTCGTAAGGATCTCATAAGAGTGCTTTCCCTTTATGAGTTGAGAGGACCCATAAGTGGTTTCTTCACTCCATCGTTTGTGTTGAAGTGACCTGGCTTAGTTTATTTAGTGGTCCTGGAGCGTTCTGTTTACTCTTCCCTTAAGCATACGGATAAACTCATCCTAACGTTAAACATACATAACCCTTGTTATCAAAAGCGTCCGTTAGGTTGGTGGTGCTGAGTTTAGTCCATTGCACCGTTACGTTAGCCGATATCTTCTCGATTCACGTCCACTCGGGTCGCTGACTCAAGTAGCCGCGTACTTACTGTATCACCCAACCCTACCACTGTAGAATACAACATATTAAGTAACTTTCTTAGGCCGATATATCCATATTGCCATCAGATAGTTCTGCGTTAGGCGCTACCGTGACGCTTTACCTTGTGGTCAGATTCCCTTCTTTGAGGAGTACCAGGAAAGTCAGAGCCACATCCTTCCGAGGTGGGATAATATCCAATGGTTTTTAGGCTTTGTATGTATTTCCATCAAGCCCCGAAGTTAAGAATATTCCATCACTCTACTTTTGCTTTGACCCTTTGGTCCTTGTTAACATTGCGTCTGTATTATGCTGGAACAAGAAGAAACGCCGAAGTAATCCTTATGCTGTATGAGTTGCCATCGAAATCTGGAGTTAGGATTTTTCCATTGCTCCGCTCTTGATTTGCTTGAGAAGCTGCCACTAAATCCTTCGGGCGACGAAGTAGCTCTTGGTAGTATTTGGGCTTATATGGCGCCACGAAGACTCAAATCTTTGCTGAAGCGTTCTTTGCTTGGTAGCATTCAGTGGAGCACATTGCTCCTTTTCATCTGTTTGTGCCCGTGGATTGTATACAAGAGTCAGTATTGACATGCTTGTAGGGCAGAGAAATTTTCTCTTTTTTTCCCTCTTTTTCTTTTTTTATTTTCCGTAATACTTTATTATTTCAGCTTTTCATATCGCGAAAGTCGCGATTGCTCAATCATTTCGGCTATTTATTCGCGGTGCTCAATCATTTTGGCTATTACATTTTAATTTTCATTCACTGATTTTTATTGCGGATTGCCCAATCATTTCGGCTACTTATTTTATTTTTATTCACTGCTTTTTATTGCGAGTTGCCCAATCTTTTTGGCTACTTTATTTCATTTTTACTCGCTGATTTTTATTGCGAGTTGGGAACTTAGAGTCTGATACCAGTTTCGGTATTAGTATCGCAACAGCTGGAATATTTCCAGGAGCGACTCATTATCTGCCGTGAAAGGGTTTGGAGTTTGATACCTGATTAGGCATCAGTATCGCTACAACTGGAATATTGTCAGGAGCGACTCATCATTTACCACTGCCTATTTGTACAAAGATGGTTTAGAAGACAGGTTTAGATCCTTGCCTACTAAGGCTTTTTTATTTTATGAGTCCTAAGGGTCTCATAAAGATATTTCTCTCTACGAGTCGAAAGAATCTCGTAGGTATATATTCTCCTTAAGAATAGTATGGATTCCTAAGTGTGTTTTCCTCTTGTAATTCGTAAGGATCCTACAATAGTATTTTCTTCTTGCAAGTCGAGAGGACTCACAAGTGCCATTCACCGTGTTGGGGATATTGACCGCTTTCGTTGGGATTTTGTTGAAACATATTTTGTTTGTACCCGTAGATTATATACAAGAGTCAGTATTGAACTACCTGTAGGGCTTTTTTAAAGGGGTATATGATGGCTTAGGAACATGTTCAGATTTGTCACCTAAGACTTTTGAATTATATAAGTCCTGATGGTCTCATAGAGGTGTGTTTTCTCCTTACGAGTCGAGGGGATCTCGTAAGTGTATATTCTTCTTGGAAATCATGGGGATTCCTAAGTGTTTTTCACCTTTGTGAGTCGTAAGGATCCCACTTCGGTGTTCTCCTTACAAGTCGAGAGGACTTTGCAAGTGTATAGCTTTTTTAAATGAGTTTGTGCCCTTTCGGGTTTTCACAAGCTCGCCGGCAGTCCTACTGTTTTTACTCACGGAGTCCTTTCGGGTTTTCATCCGTGCCCATTTTGCTTATGAACATACCGTTTTTTATGAAGTTTCATAGATGGGGTTCAACATCGCTTGTCGGTGGGACTTAAGGGCGACTTCATCGTTGGAGTAGCTGTGTAGCCTATGGGGACTCGGTGTATAACCTTGCCAGTGGAACTTGGTGAAGATATGAATTATTTGTGCTTGTGGATTGTATACAGTAGTCAATTTGGAAACTGTCCATAGGGCAGCAAATATTAGTTTAGGGACATTTCGGTCCAATATCACCGTGTTTGGGGCGACGTGTTAGTTTAAAGACATTTCGGTCCAACATCAGCATATATGGGGGAACATATTAGTTTAAGAATATTGCGGTCCAACATCCCCGTGTTTGGGGCAACGTGTTAGTTTAGGGACATTTCGGTCCAACATTAGTTTTGGTCTGGGAATTACATAACTCATCCATTCCATTGCTCGCTCATTTAGGTGTTGCTGCCTGGCCTTTTCATAAATGACCACTTCACACTTTAAGCTATCTTCACCCTCTTGGACTGTTTTATCATCACGACAATCGTATTGTCTTGCGGGAAATACCGAGCAATTTACACGGTACCCGTCCCCTTCTCATCAATGTCTCTTTCCGACACCGACGAAGCAATTTCTTCATATACGAAGGAACATGATAACATGTCATTCCTTCTGCTGAGTCTTCTTCCTCAGAATCTTTATTTTGAAGGGATGCTAAAGAAACCAATGAACGCGCCTTCTGATTATATTCCTCCAGCGTATCGATATTTTTTTCATATTCATCTGGCTCTCTACATATTCAGCAAGCTGGACTTGTTTCTTCGTCTTCTTCTTCTTTTCATTGGAAGAGCAAGATGCACACTGCATATGTTTCAAGGGAATAAATATCCACATCCTAATCTTTTCAAGGGTGGGATCCGCACGGTTGTTATTTTGGCAACCAGGCGCTTTAAGGGCGCTCGTTTATTTTGGTGCGTTGGCAACAAACGCCACTTTTTTCTTGCTTTTTTCATTTCAAAAGTCTTCATCAGAAGAGGAAGGACTTTGACTCATTTGATCCAATTGAGCTAATTTATCAATAAGCTCTTGGAAGGTAGTAGGCTTGAAAAAAGCCATGAATGGATACACCTGCGAATATCGGTTTATAGTAGCCACGAACATTCCGATGGCTGGAGCTTCGTCAATCTGCCGCTCACATTTAGACCAAAGGTTTCTCCATCGGGTAGCATATTGGACCCATGTCTCGTTCGATCTAACTTTTTCATTGATTAACGCCTTTATAGTAGGGCGTTTATTTTCATTGCCGAATCTTTGGCAAAAGAGCAGTTCTATTTCATCGAAGGTCTTCACGGATTCGTTTGGAAGCTCCGAATACCATTCGAAAGCAGTGCCTGCCAGACTGCTGACGAACTGTCGGAGAAGCAGCATATCATCTCCTCCAGTGTTGCCGCATATGGGTTTAAACTGCGCGATGTGATGTAGAGGATTGCCGATCCCTTTGTGTATACGGAACGTCGGAAATGTGTATCCTGGAGGGTACCGCCTCTGGTCATAGTATGCCGGATACGGTCGACCAGTCTTGATCAGTTTTGCCTGCAGCTTCGTTGGCTTGATGTTCTTTGAACTGTTAGGCAATGTCTTCATCCGGCTATGACTTGGAGATCATATCCACTTTCACCGCTGGTGGGATTTGTAGAGGATTTGATGTGCCCATCTTGTTGTCGGTAATATCCACTGGCGGTTCCTCTACTGGCTGTTCGGGCTGAGCCATCATTCCGACTATGCTATGAAATAGGAGGGCCATCTTGTTCATTTTAGCGGTCATTTCCGCCGCTTCTTAATCTTTCTTCTTGAGAACGCGCTTCAGAAAGTTAATATCCGACCCATGCCCCTATCCTTTCTTCGGGTGAGTCCTCTAGGTTTGCTTTAGGCGGTGGACTAACGAGCTCTGCCTCCTGAGCAAGAATCCCCTGCAGCTTTTCATGTTGCTGCCGAGCCTTTGTCAGAGACCGAGTATGTGGCCTGTGACTAACAGAAGCTCGACTTTCATCTTTGGAGCTCACCATATGGACTGTGTGAACTACCATTCCCCTAGACTTGGGGTGTTTAGGATATCGGCCCTTGGAGTTTGTCTCGAGCGTTTGAATTTTATCTGGCTTTTCTCTTTTATGAAAATCCGTTTTAGGAGGGACCATCATAGTAGGAACCGCCTTGGGATAGGTCCCCTTGTATTTGGAAGGGGAGTTATCAGTGCTTGACTGACGCTTCATTTGTTTAAACTTGGAAGAAGAGCGGTGGACAACGACAGAGTTCTTCACCTCCTTCCAAACCTCATATATAGATGAAGAAAGTATTTTTGGAGAGCGAACTGGCTTCTGTTCTCCTTGGATCTCCACGGGCTGCGGAGACTTCTTTAATACTGCGGTGGGGAAATTTTGTCTAACCCTTCGTAGCAATTCGAAGCTATTTTCCAATTGGAATAACAACATTCATCGTTGGAGTTAGAGCAGGTGTAGTTAGCCCGGACTGAGAACCGCCCCCAGCTTGTCTTGTTTAACGCCGGTATCGATGTCGATCATATCTTGCGACTGGAACTTCTTCAGTCTTAGGAGATCGCTGGGCTTGCCCCCTATTTTCTTTCAGAGCATGATTACTATCCCTCTTGTGTTAATATTGGCCTTCGGCAGGTGCCAATCGTTTGAAGACCGATGCCTTCGGCAGAACTGAAGCTTGAGCAGCCAGCCTGTGGAAGAGAGACTTTTTCTAGGCTTCCTCCTTTGGCGTTGAGGCGCCGAGGGTAGGAGGTGAGATTATCGACTCAAAGAAAAGCTCATTCATGTCTTGAAGAGCAGGAATGTAGAGGATTGGGGCTGCAAGTGGTCCATACTTGACTCCACCAGATGTAGCAGAGCTCGAGTTGCAGTGAGTGCAGTTGGAAACCATTGATCTCTGCATAGAGAAGAAATACCAGGTTTAGTATCCCAAGATTGAAGGGCAACTATAAACATATATACCGCGATTTTGTTCGCGAAAAACACGACACACGAAGTGTGGAGTGGAAAGAGAAAAAGGTATCACCAGGCGTGCCAGAATCTGTTAACTGCGGAAAACAGAGACGAACTGGGATAGACCGTCTTGCCTGAATTTGGGGGTAAATGCTACATGGAATATATCCGTCCACCTTTCCGAAAACACCAAGTTTATTTATGGCACCGTATATCGGAGGTTTAGATGGATGCGGCTGTTGTAGCAAACTTTATTAGATTCCCCCTCATATGTGAGGGTTTTTTGATTGTGGGGACACTTTTTCCTGCAGAAGTAAGCCCTTACAGTTAATTACGTTATCACAAAACGATATCAATTTTTCCCTTCTCCATAAATATCACTTCGTGTTGTGTTGTATATATTCTTTATTATGGGGTTGTCCTTGAATTGTATACGGAGACTAATTTTGTCATCGCCTATAGGACGCGGATCAGTCCAAATCCGTAAATCTCAGATTTGGGATTGAAACTAAGCTATATCTGCCATCAGTTCTGAGGTTTAAGAATTGTTAATCTCGTTTTAGACTAAGATCGATTTCAAATATGGTTAAGGACTATTAATCTTTTTTTAGATTAAGGACGACTTAAAAGAATGAGTATATGGGCTCAATTGAATTTTTAAAATCAAAGAAGTTTAAAACTTCAGAGATTTAGTCTATTTTAGACTAAATATTGGGGTTTATTTTTACCTAACAGTGTTAAGCACTCAATCATATAGCACTCACGTGGATATCATGTGAGCCGCTGAGCCTCAAATGCTCACGTGGATATCACGTGAGGTGTTGTTTTTGTCATGTCCCGCTTCCTAGTAGACGAAAACGGTGACGTGACGGGCCGCAATGTATTTACTAAGAAATAAATACGTTAAGCATAACTAAGCAATATATATAAAATGCACAATAATGACAAGTGATATAAAAATATAAACAACAACTTTTATTTACATTCACTTTACATACAACTGTTTGAAAATGAAAAGATACAATGATATAAACAATGCCTAAACAGTGGCATGCAAACTGAAAGTAAATACAAGGAGAGCTAAAAGTCCGGCTGGACAGTGAGCTGGTCCAAGTTCTCCTGGCTCGGCTCGATTTCCTGAGAGTCTGGTCCTCCTGACGAACATTCCAAAGAAAGAGAAGACATAAATGTCGTCAGCCAACTAGCGCTCGGTAAGTCCCCAAAGAAGGAATGGAGTAGAACAAGTAATGTGAAATGAAACTGTAAAGTTGTACGGGTATATGATTGTTATTCTAACGTAGTTATTTGTAGCTTGATACAGAAGATATTTGTGTATACGAGAGGAATCCATCTTACCCCGTGGACTATGGTAACATATGTTTCCCCCAATAAGAGAGCAAGGCTTTGTTCAAAATTTGAACCGAGGCAGCGACTCACGTGCAAAGCACGGGACCGCCAGCACCAAGAGTTAAAAACTCTAAGGCAGCGCCTCACGTGCAAAGCACGAGAGCGTCAGCGCCAGAACTAAAAGTTCTCCACCCTCAGATCAAAGATCCAAAGAAAATGATAAATCATCAGAGCACAGAATTAAATTCTGATTGAAGAAATACTCCTCAAATCTTTCTAAACAAGAAAGATTGTGCTCTGTAAATCAGAGCACCGTTGGATCAAAGATCCAATAGTGATTAAAAATCACCAAGATACAGAATTAAATTCTGATTGAGGAAATACTCCTCAAATCTTTCTAAATAAGAAAGATTGTGCTCTGTAAATCAGAGCACCGTTAGATCAAAAATCTAATGGTGATTAAAAAAAATCACTAAGATACAGATTAAGCCCTGTAAGGGAAAATATTTTCCCAATCTTATTAAAAACAAGAAAAATGTCTTTTGTAAACAGAAGTCCTTGGATCAAAGATCCAACGGTGGATAAATTCCCCAAATTAATTGAGAAATCTCTCAATGAGAGATTTTCTTAACTGAATTAACAAATCAGCCTCCACTATATAAAGACCCCAAGACTTCAAGTCTTGCACAGAGAAACCCCCCCATAAACTTACAACTTCAAGACGAGAACGATTTCTCCTCAAGGTAAATAAAAAGTAGAGAGATCATAGCATCTCCTCTATATCTAAGAATTTAACTCTCACATCAGAAGAACTTAGTTCTTTTTCCAGATCATAGATCTATAAGACAAAACCTTTCATAAAAATAAGAGAGATCATAGCATTTTCTCCATATCTAAGAGTTTAACTCTCACATTAGAAGAACTTAGTTCTTTTTTCAGATCTCAGATCTATAAGACGAAGTCTTTCACAAGTGAGAATCAAATTCTAAAAGAATTGAATTAGGCAGAACAAAAACTCAGTGCTTAGCACTCAAAGTCTGACGCTCAGCGCCGAGCGCTCCACGTGCTCCTCACTTGGGCTCTATTTAATAAAAAGCGCTTAGCACTCAAAATCTGGCGCTCATCGCCGAGCGCTCCACGTGCTCCTCATATGGGCGCTATTTAATAATAAGCGCTTAGCACTCAAAATCTGGCGCTCAGCGCCGAGCGCTTCACATGCTTCTCACGTGGGCGCTATTTAATAATAAGCGCTTAGCACTCAAAGTTTGGCGCTCAGCGCCGAGCGCTCTACGTGCTCCTCACGTGGGCGCTATTTAATAAAAAGCGCTTAGCGCTCAAAGTCTGTCGCTCAGCGCCGAGCGTTCCACGTGCTCCTCACATGGACGCTATTTAATAAAAAGTGCTTGGCACTCAAAATTGGCGCTCAACGCCGAGCACCTTACGTGCTCTGCACGTGGGCGCCATAAATTGTTTAACACTTCATATAAAAGAATATGAATAAAACAAAAAGAGAAAGGGGTGTCAGAACCCAAATTAATACTCAGCAGTGCTGGTACAAAAAGGGATCAAGCCCAAATAAGTAATCAAGTGGGCTAAGCCCAAGGTTGTCCAAACCCCAAATCGACCGAGCCCATAGGTCTTCTTCTAAATTGGCCTTAGTGCCAAACGTGACTGCCAAGTCCCTGATGAACATTCTTTGGTTCAAGGGTACATCTCTCTACACCTCTGATACATATCATTGTAATTCTTCAACGTCTTTAAAGAGGTGAAGGGTCCCAATAACCAAGACTCTTGGCGCACCCCTAAACCCAATGGACCGTAATGTCCCTAAACTAAACTTTATGAACTATGATGTCCTTAAACATGGACTATGATGTCCTTAAACCCAATGGACCGCAACGTCCCTAAACTAAACTCTACGGACTATGATGTCTTTAAACCCAATGGACCGCAACATCCCTAAACTAAACTCTACGGGCTATGATGTCCTTAAACCTAATGGACCGCAACGTCCGTAAACTAAACTTTACGGACTATAATGTCCTTAAACTCAATGGATCGCAACGTCCCTGAACTAAAGCAATAGAGCCCAAATGCTCTTTTGTTGGATCTAAATGATCCTAAAACCTTGTTAAGTAGATCTTAGTCTAAAAATTAGACTAACGTATCCTTAACAAACATTTAAGCTGATCTTAATCTCAACCGAGATTAACGATCCTTAAATCAAACCAAACCTAAATTTAAGAAAATATGGATTTGGACTAATACCCGCCCTACGGGCGACAACACAAATTAGTCTCCGTATACAATCCACGGGCAACCTAAAACAAAACAAACACACACGACACGAAGTGAACATCTGGAGAAGGAGAAAGTGGTTTTTGCTGCGCAGTAACGTGATTAACCACAGGGGCTTGCGCCTGCAGGGAAGAGCGTCCCCACAATCAAAAAACCCCTCGTAAACAAGGGGGAATCCGATGAAGTCTGCTACAACGGCCTCATCCATCCAAACCTCCGATATACGGTGCCATAAATCAATTTGGCATCTTCGTAGAGGTGGAAGGGTAAACCCAAATAGTATCGGCCCCCAAAATTCAGGCCAGACGTCCCAACGTCCCGGTCGCGTCTTTCGGCGGTGAATAGATTTTGGCATGCCTGGTGAGACATTTTCCTCTTTCCACTCCCCACTTCGTGTATCGTGTTCGCGAACGAATCGCGGTTTAATATGGTTGCCCCTGAATTTGAGGTACTAAGATTTGGTGTCTTGCTCCCGTGCAAAGAAAAGAAGATCAATGGCTTCCAGCTGCACCAACTGCAACAACAACTCCCGCTCTGCCCCATCTGGAGGAGTGACTTACGGGCCCTAAGCGGCCTCTATCTACGCAATGCTGGTGGAACAGGTGACACATGCCACCACTGGATTGTTCTTTGGGACCATTCTCCCACCAATGAGCTTCAACACCCCAGTTCCATCACAGGAAGCTCCAAAGAAGTCGGTCTTCGATCGGCTTGCAACTACCACGACCTCTCTCAACGGGTCGTCCAAGTCCACTGCCTCAGTCTTCGACAGGCTGAGCCTAAGCTCAAATTGGCCACGAAGAGGCTCGCAATACTGTAGAAGGATACCCCAACTCCTGCTGCAGGTGAAGTTGTCCAAACTACTTCACCCACTCGAAAGTCAGCCTTCGACAGGTTGACCATTCCTTCCCAGCGGATGTCAGTCTTTGACAGGCTTGCGCCAATAACAGCCTCTTCTCAAAGCAGGGGGCATGACGAAACTATTCCTACGATAGAGGTGATCCTGGCTATACGACATGCTTGACGTCGTCACTGGCGCCGAGTGAGGAAAGCTGGGGGCAATTCCATTTCTGGACTGACCCCACCAGCTCCAATGGTGGAAGTTGATGATGCTGTTCCAACTGGGAACAGCTTTGAGCCGCTCAGGAGGGTGCGCAAGAACTCTCCAACTGCCGTGTTGAAAAGTTCTCCTCTACCCGCTGAAAATATTACTAAAGCGAAGCCAGAGCAGCCCCCTCAGCGGCTATCCTAAAAAATCCATAGGTTCTGGCGAAGAATCCAAGACTCTGTAATCGACAAATACTACTCCCGCAGATCGAAGAAAATAAAGGTCCGGCAAGCGGAGGGCCATCCCGCCGTCATACCACGGAATGTATCGTTTGCAACAGTTCCCTCAACTTCGGCCTCCCATAAAAAGAGAAGGCCAGAAAATCAACCACCACCGGCGACAAATTCTGAGTGTGATGGATCCAAACGCCCCAAGTCTGGGGGCATGATAATGCACACCGTCTACATGGCTTCCAGAAAAGAGGAAAACCGTGCTTCTGGTGGTCATCGACCACTTACGCGGTCCGTAAGAAAGGCTAAGGAGCAACAACAGAAACTCCAGGAGATGCTGACGAAGATGGCCGCACTCACTGGGCCGAAGGAAAGCCCGGAAGTATCATCGGATCAACGTCAGGAGCAGAAAACCGACGCCGAGTTCCTCCGAAGAATGCTCAAAAAGAAAGATAAAGAAGCCGCAGAACAAGTAGCTAACATAAAACAAATGGCACTTCTGTTCCAAGATATGGTGGGGATGATGATCCAGCCAGACCCTCCAACCGAAGATCCCCCAATAATCATTGAAGACGACAGAGAGAAGACATCAAACCCTCTTCCAGTTTTATCAGCAGCCAGGGAGGAGACGATCTCGAAAGCGGCGCTTGATGACTACATAGCTCAACAAATACGAGCTCATCAGGCAAGCGAAGCTACTGGCCAAGTCGTCAGAATTGGGCGACCTTATCCAGGCTGGTATGATCAAATTAAGTACCCGCCGGGATACACAATCTCGAAATTTCACGTGTATAAGGGGACAGGCAACCCCCATCAGCACGTCACTTAGTTCAAAGCTTTATGCGGCAATACTGGAGGTGACGATAAACTGCTACTTCACCAATTCGTCGGCAGCTTAGTGGAGACGGCATTTGAATGGTACTCAGAACTTCCGAATGACTCCATCAAAACATTCACAGAAATGGAGTTGCTGTTGCGTTTCGCAAGCACTAGCGAACGCACCCCGATCACGGCATTGATCAGTGCTAGGGTGAAACCAGGAGAGACATGGGTTCAGTATGCGATTCGGTGGCGGAACCTATGGTCGAGATGCTAACAACGTATAGAAGAAGCTCCTGCCGTGGGCATGTTCATAGGGACCCTTGACCCGTAACCGACTATATCCCAGTTTATGATGTTTTTCAAGCCGACCACTTTCCAAGCCTTGATCGACAAGCTGACCCAAATGGACCAGATGGGCCATAGACCGCCTTCCTCGAAAATGGAGCTTCGAAATGAAAAGGGTAAATGGAAAGCGACCTTCGTCGCCAACGCTCAGCAACAGCCGAGTGATCCGAAACTAGCTGCTCGCCAAAACGATAAACAACAATCACTCAGAGAAAAACTGAGACGTCCTTACTCATTCCCTCGCGATAAAACGAGAAGACTGTTCGAACTGGCGGTGCGCAACATGCTTATCACTCTACCAGATCCGAGACACCCACTGCAACCGGGCGACGTCAACAATCCCAATTACTGCCTCTACCACCGAATAGTAGGCCACCCAATCGAAGATTGTTTCGTCTTCAAAAATTGGATTGAGGACCGGTACCAACAAGACAAATTCGCACTGTCTGAAAACTGGAGGGTAAACCCACCACAACCGCACGCTTCTAAAAAGGTGGACACGCCAGGGGCATCATGCTCATTTATAGAGGAAGCTCCATGGGAAGTTATTCTTTCAGCTAAACTAAAAGAATGCTGAAGGATCTTCAAGCATGCCCGGTAATCAAGTGGAAAAGCCCTCTAGGGCCAGAGATCATTGAAGGGATGCTGAAACCGCACCCAATACCGAGAGTTGGTAGCAATGGGAAAAATACCCAAGCCCAGCCGTCAAAGTCTTCACAGAAAAAGAAGAAGACCAAGAAGCCCGCGCATTCTGATGACAAGCGCACGGACCTGCAAAGGCATATTGACGCACTGGAGGAATATAACCAGAAGGTACGAACCCCGGTCACACTCCAAGAGTTTCTCAGCCATATCCTGGAGAGCAAAGATAATGACAATGATGAGGGAAAAAACTCGTCAGAAGAACCCGAGGATTATATGGAAAGTTGTCACATGATCTCTCATTCACCAATAAATGATGAAGAAGCTCACTCGGCATCAGAAGATGATGTAGAGGAGCTGGGGGTAGGATCGGTGCCAAAATCTTTGGAACCGTCAGACGAGATGATTGGCATGCTGCTGAACGAAGCCCGTCAGAAGAGCAAAACTGATCGAGAGCGTGAAATGGCCATATTCGAAAGGGCCAGGCGTCGGCATCAAGTTAAACGAGTCATGGTAGGGATAAGTAACAAAGCATTCCAACCAGATCAAAACACGCCCGCGGCAGACAAAAACAGGCTCAAGACAAGGAAACAGTTTGCTAAAGCCCTGTCAATGGGGAATGAAGCTGCCACCTTTCAAAAGAGATACTCCTGGCGGTATATACCTTGACGAAGTGGACGTTCATCCGAGCTATTGTTTGTACCATTGGAAGGTTACACATCCTACTGAAGAATGCAATGCCTTCAAGAAATGGTGGCAGGGATACGTTGCTCACCGACAACATTTCAAGCGGATGAAGCGCAAAACTCGTCGGGAGCAAAGAAATACGACGGATGAGCGAAAAAGAACTATTGGCAACTGTTACATAGTTGATACCAGGAGATCTCAAGTTCTCACCTTCGGAAGCGATTCTGATAAAGAAGTAGCCCTCAGCCCTCTCTTTGAGGAATCCACCTCAGGAAAAGATGAAGAGATGAAGAATTATGAAAACATTCAGCTGCGTAATCGTACGTTGCCTGAAAAGAATCTCGGACCTACAAACAAGGGATCGAAAAAAAAGATAAGGGGAAGGAAAAATTCCCTGACGATATCGCCCTCGATGATCGAGTCATCGAAGAGCTGACAGCTAAGGACTCGCCCAAGAAAAACAAAGTGTATTACAATGTCCTAGCACACCTGAGAAAGATACCTTCACAGCTAAGCGTTTTGGATACCCTTCTGTTGTCTAAAGAGGCACGAGATTCTCTGATCAGGGCCTTACAAGAGCCCGAGCTGTTCCAAGCTTTCCTTGCCGAAGAAAAGATGAAGGACGAGCTGGAAGAAGTGCATACAGCTGACATCACTTTCGACGACGAAGATCTCCTCCTCGGAACGTGCGAGCACAACCGTCCCCTGTATGTCACCGGGTACTGCCATGACATCAAGATACTAAAAGAAATCTGCATGAGCAATCAGCACCTCGCTCAGGATAAAATCACCATCTCCGGGTTCGACTCCCAGTCATCATGGATGCTCGGGTCTATAATACTGACGTTACGCTTTGGGCTGCTCATCACTGACATCACATTTCATGTCATTGAAGTCAAGACCTGCTACAACGCTTTGCTCGGCAGGCCTTGGTTACACGAGTACAACATCATACTTTCTACACAACATCTGTGTATGAAGTATTTCAAAGATGGTCTCGAGTATACCGTGACGGGGGAACTAAACCCATTCTCCGTAAATGAAGTCCGCAAGTATGAAGATGCTAAGTATTTCCTAACAGACTTTGAAAATACGGAAAGATGCCATAAACCGGAGAATAAGAAAAAAGCTATCACCACTATCCCGGTCTTTGGGAGCGATACCGAGGAGGAAGAAGAGATAGTTTATTTGGGTCCGCCCCAATGCAACAGGCCAGGACCATCTACCCCTATTCTGGTCTTTGGTAGTGACTCTGAAGACAAAATCAACGCAGTATTCTCAGTCCGTCCATCAATGCAGACCCTCACTGGGGATGATCAGAGTTTGCAGATCTTCATGGTTCTGCGGCAGCATTATAGGGAGCTTGATGCGCTTGAGACATATAGTGTGCAAAAGCTGCAGACATTCGACGTCCCTCTCAGGCGAAGAGGTGAAAAGGCGATCATATTCTATCGATACGGGGAAACCAAAGTCGAGAGAGAAGTCTGGCATGGTGCCGAGCCTGCGCTTGACAGGCTCCAACCATTCCGTCTGCCTAGTTACTACACGGAGGGATTAAAAAGGTTATTAAGATTCCAAGGCGTACCTTTCAAATAGACTCCTCGACAAGCTCAGTTCTACAACAGGATTTGGAACATCTCCGGAACTCAGCGAAAATTGCCCAACGGAAAAATGGAAACGATTAACCTTGTATATGTCCAGTACAAGAAACGGGAGCAATTCTATGACTTCCATGTCATAAATGACCTCGATGAAGAAGGGGATGCTCTTTTAAAAGACGCTGACGTTGAACTAGAACGAGGTCCTGCCATAAATATGTCGAGTCCGTCGTTTGAAGAACAGATGGACAAGCTAGTAAGGGAAGCGAGTCAAAAGGTTCGGAACGACCACAGCCGCGAAATGGCCATTTACGAGAAAGCCAAGACGCAACGCCTCCTTCAGCAGGCTACGAAGTATGACGATGCCCTTTACCGTCAACCCGCCATGCATTCCCAAGATAAGAAAAAGGCCCGACGTAGAGGAAAAAACAAGTTAAAAAACGGAAAAAACGTTCGGCAACGGCAAAACGGATCCAAAAGGCCATGCGATCGAGAAAAGGTCAGTCAGAATCCGTCTCTTATGAAAAAGATGGGTCGAGCATATTCTTTCCCTCGAGACAAGATAAGGAGAATCTTTGACCTTGTCATGAAACATCAAATGATGACACTCCCGGAGTCTCGGCACCCTGATCAAGCAAATGTGGTTCATCACCAGGATTATTGCTCCTATCACCGAGCAATAGGACATCCTCTTGAAGACTGCTTCACCTTCAAAAACTGGGTCGAAGACCAATATCAACTATGCAGATTCGCTCTATCCAACAATTGGAGGGTAGCCCCACCACAAAAGCATGTGCCAAAGACGACGTATATAGCGAAAGTAGAGCCAAATCAACATCGGTCTTGGAAACGATCTCGTACCTGTCATGTGATAACGCTGTCGGAAAAAGGAGTGCACGAGAATATGGATGACCTCTCCTGGTGCTTCGAAAATAAGGATGAAGAGGAGTTGATCTTAGAATTTCCATCGGCGCCAAAAGAGTTGGAAGATGGAATGCATACTACTGCGGACAACCTAAAGAAAATCGACTTGAGGACGGCAAACAACCCGCGGCCTACGTTCGTCAGTGAGCTGCTGTCTAAAGAACAGGTGGCTACGCTAAAAGACGTGCTCATGCAGTATAAAGACTGCTTCGCATGGAACTATTCCGAGATGGCGGGGCTAGATCCAGAAATAGCTGTGCATAAATTGGCGATATCTCCGGACGTCAAGCCAGTTAAACAAGCCCCAAGAAGAATGCGGCTTGAACTTGAGATGAGTATCAACGCCGAAGTCAAGAAGCTAATCGACTCTGGCTTCATCCAAAAAGTTCAATACCCTGACAAGATCGCCAATATTGTCCCAGTGATGAAGAAAAATGGGACGGTGTGTGATATTCACGACCACGATTGGAGATCAGATTAACAATTGTTTTGGTAAAGGCTAGACATGAACGGAAATCTATGTCAAGATAGGAGTTAAGAGTGGGAACCCTTTTCCCTCTAGAAACCCTAATCTACATACATCATTGTCAATCAATAACGGTGTCACGTGTAACTAGACCGAGATGAGTACGGGTCGTCCTCAGGGAAACGTTGAATCTTTTAATCTTACTTTAGACGTGTTGATTAGGAAAAGAGGAAGAATAATGAATAGTGGAAATAGTTTCTAGATTTACGTTAAACACGGATGTAGAATATAGATCTAGATTAACTACGGATGTGGGTTTTATATTAGAAGGGGGCTTGGAGGGTTCGTTAAGATTTAGTAGCCATGGATGATTAATTAAAAATTACTCCTTTTATCCTTTAATAGATTTAAAACTAGATCGACAGCGATGCATGTAGATTAGGGTTTCTGGAAGGAAAAGGGTTCCCACTCTTAACCCCTATCTTGACATGGATCTCCGTTCATATTTAGCCTTTACCAAAACAATTGTTAATCTGATCTCTAATCGTGGTCGTGAATATCAATGAATTGATAGCGCGCCCGATTAGGATGTTAACTATTGTTTTGATAAAGTTTATAAAGTTTATAGGACGTAAAAAGAGTTTATGGATCTTTATCATCCATTAATCTACCCTAATCTTACGAACCCTAACAAGCGAAGAATTACTCGCGCATGTTGGGAAAAGAAAAGATAGAAATCATGAAGAAAATAAAATGCAATAGAATAAAACTACCTTTATTAATCAACAAGATGAAGTACACTTTTGTTCCTTTTGAAAATGATTACGAAACCCTAGTTTGCTTCTCGATCTTAAGGAGGTAGATGAACAGTTGATGATCAGCCTGGATGCGTGAGCCGTTTTGGACTTCGTGATCACGTCGGTTTGATAATTTTTTCAAGAGGCTCTCAGTCCTTATTTATAGTCACAAAACCAGAACCCTAGTTTCCTAATATGGAGACTAGTTGTTAGGATCCCAACCACCAAAATCCCGAGCCCTAAATCCTTAGAAGTGCGGTGGAACCGCGGCCATTGGATAGGTTTGGCCGCGGATTCGCTGCCTTTTGGTGAGATCATGGCCTCTAATTTTTGTAGCTTCATATCTGTAACACTTGGTGATCTTTTGAGTATCTAGACTTTGAAAATCTTCTCCACGTTTCTGCCAGAATTAGTTTCTTCAATTTACTTGAATATTTTCGGCAGATTTGATCTTACCAACTCGGATTTTCTTAATTTCAGTCATGATATAATTCCTGCACAATTATCTCAATAAATGATGTTAGTAGAATTTGTTTTTATTGAGATATTATCTTTAACCATTTGTCATGATATTTTAATTTTAAGAGAATTGGTCAAAGGTATTTAATAAGGTAAGTATATTAAATGGGCCAAATGTTATATGGATATTATATGCTTACTTTTTCCTTCATAATATTAATTATAATATATAAACACATGAAAATAGTATTTTTACGGATAAACCCTTATCTGTGTTATATTTATAATAAACATCTTTTATTATATATAAATAGTAAGGAAAATGTCATATTAAAAGTGCAGTTTTATCAATTGAACAAATACCCCCAAACTTATATTTGATCGTTCCGAGCAAACCAGTTATTCAAGAGAAGGAGAAAAAGAAAAAGAAAAAGCTAAGCACACTTTCGTAGGCAACACGATTGCACTGAGCACGTGCAACAAGCCGTTAAACCCCTAAGTGTCCCTAGTAGAGGAGTGTTGTCTCCTGAGGGATTTCAGCGGATTACACCCACAAAATCCTATAATAAAAGAAAGATAGTGAAAGTTACATATAAAAATATGAACTATAAAAGAAAGAACTTGAAAATAAGAGTTTCCAACTATACCAGCTTTTCGGTTGTCATGAGCCTTATCTTAATGGTCATGAAAAAATGTTAGAAATCACATCATCTCTCAATAAAATATTGCCTTTAGTCTTCCTCCCTATCTTTCATCCAAACATTGATCATATACCCCTACGTGTATGTAAAAAACATCCCTACACTTAGAGAATTCAATTCAAGTTATCATACACTTGTCCATCTTCCAAAATACTTTATAGTTGGTGAATATTATCGATAAAATTGCTCACACATTCTTCATACGACCGTCAATACTTCTTAAGGTACTAACCGACCAATTACAAAATGTGCTTGCGTATTTAGGCGTAATTCCTCGTTTCGCAACACCTAAGGCTTAGCAGTGGCTCCCAAACCAGTTGGTCTAAGGCACTAGGTGATAAAGCACCTTTGCTATATTTTTTTATGCTGCCTTGGTAATTACAAAATCAGTGTTCATTTTTTTTCCTTCACCATTTATACTTACTATTTTTTTTATACTAAGGCTTTTAGACAAGAGCACTTCAAGGTATCCTCTACTATCCCAAGTTTCAAGATGTGTGTAAGTGCGTATAGTAGGGTATCAACGTTCAAATGTTTGGCCTCAAGAATAGAGACTATTTTTCGGACTTATTTTTATCCTCAGATTAGCAATTTCCTTCATCTTACTAACCCTTGGGACAACAGCTCATAACTACTTATTACTAGTTTCGTTTAAGAAAATATCTAAGTTTCTTGCTTTTCTCAAACTATTCATATCTTTCATATATAATTTTTCACTTTTAAACTTTCATTATCAAAAAAATTTTTGTGCTTATATATAGTATAATGCAAAATAACGTGTGAATAAGCACAAACCTTCCCCCAAAGCTGTTTACAGTAGTGTCATCACTGATATCATCTGTTAAGCTAAAAAAATATGTAGACATGGGAGGAAAAGTTATCAAAGAGGACAAGAAATAATGAAAGTGAAATTCTTCCCCAAACTTATTTTGGCTCACAATTTTGAGGACAGTTTATTTTCAAGAGCCAAAAATACCCCCCCCCCCAAACTTGAGTAAAATAAGCATTTAAAATTATTTGGGGGGGATAAAGTTATTGGTCAAAGTAAAGCTTTATAAAGACCAAAAGTCAACACCAACCATTCAAAAATTTTATCGATGTAACGCACTGGTTGGTGGAAAATCAGAGATTTGAAGAAGTGGGGAGATAGGAGGCAGTATGGTTTACGTCTCGGTTGATGGAGACGAAATAATAATGGTAAACGGAAACAAGAATGTAAATGATTAGGAATGGAAAGAATGGTCACATTCTCGTATGAGATAAGAAGAAATGGTGGTGGTTCAAATTTTTTAGGTGGAGGTTGATTAATCACAAAATCTGGGCCAATTAGGAATGCAAGTTCGTCGGCCAAAATGTCATCGAAACTTTCATCGATGGTCTGATTGAACGTTTCAATGTCAATAAGTGTTGCGCCAGAATTCAACACACTTGATTTGTCAAAAATTATGGAGGTAGGAGACTCGAAAAGCTCATCGACCTCATTCTCAAAAGAATCTAAATCAAGTTGTCTTTCTAGAATTATCGAACCCGAAATATCGGATTGTGATTTATCAACACTCGCTATCATTAAAGAAAGATTAGAAGAAGAACCAGAGAAAGTGGGAGATAAAATGGGTAAACAAATTGGTGTGTCGAGTATTGCTGAACCAGATGTGGGAGATGAAGGCTGAATTTCGGTCTGCTGTTCGGTTATACAATTATCATCAACTTCAAGATACATTTGGGGTTCGGGAAGAATAATTAATGGCTCGAGATGATGACCACAAGGAAGTGAAAGGACAAGATGAATTGATGGGACAAACTTATCTAAATTTTCGGGTTCATCATTCAATATATCCCCAACGTCAATCTCCTCATTCAAGTGAAAATTAGAATTCTCAAACACCTCATTAAAAGTATGGTTTTCAATCAATTTTGGTTCTAGAGTGGAGGTGTAGAGATCACAAGGGTTGGGTGTGGCTTCACTTGAAATGGACTTTTCACAATCGAGTAAATCAAACACTACAAATTTACACAACTCATCAGACATTCTATCTTCAATTGGTGAATCATTTGGTGTACTCGATGAATATGTGAAACCGGAGTTATGGATTTCAGTTTGGAATGGGGAGGTTTGATTAGGAAGGGTGTACAGTTCTGTCTCACTACCCAAAATTCTCACTTTGTCCCATGGCCGTATTGTATACTGAAAAATTTTGGGCTGATTTGAAATTATTAGCTTGCATCCACTCTGTTGTTTCCTTTCTAATTTGGTACGATATTTCTACATATTTTTCTAATGTCCGCTCAAGACTAGACTGTCACGACCCGAAAATACGGAACATGACCGGCACTTAAACTATGAACGTCTCGAGGCGTACATAATCTAAGTAAACCGAAAACCCAGAAATCCAAACCAAGAAAATAGTAGAGTGCAGGAAAAACCAACTTAAAGCAAGTAATTTCAATAGCATAAGCCGAATTATGCGGTTTTTAAAACATCAAAAATTTACTGAAAATTTCGGCAGTCTCCTTTGTAAATACTGGCCCCCAAACGGGATACAACATGAATAGTATACGAAATCAAGAAAAGGGCATCCCCAAGCGGGAGCTAGCTCTTCGTCAATCGACGGTCACAACCACACAAACAATATGATATACAACGCCAACGGCGAGGATCAAAACTCAAAAGGAAACTCAAAACCACCAGAAATATAACGAGCGACTCTAAGGTCGAAAGAATAACCAACACTGGTCTCTATCTCGATAAATACATGTTTGGTTGATGGAACCTCTAGATACAACTGAATAATAATATACAAGATATAAGGATGGGTGAGATACAAATAACCCACCTACTAGCAAGCCACCCGGAATGGAAATAGTGCCAGCAAAGCCGTAATGAAACCTGTACGGCAAACCTGCAAGAAACTGGGGCACAACGGGGGTGAGTTGCCAACTCGTGAATAGAAAAACATCTACGCACAGAAATCGCATAAATAACACAACCTAGGTCAATGATCATAATATATCCTCAAATATATGTATAACAGGCAGCCTATGACAATGTCTAGGATAATATCTAACCCGAGTGTAATCACATGTGCCCGTGTCAGTGCCTCAGGTAGCAATATATCATATGAGTGAGGTATGAATGCATGAAAACAGCATACATGTAAATGAAGAAACTGTTTTCATAAATTAGTGAGATTTCCTTTGTATTTTTTTCAAATGAGGTATCATAACTGAAATCAACACCAACGGTGTCTAGCATCGACACAAAACATAAATCTCAATGTCTAAATCACAATATCTAGGGCGCCGCCAGTCCAGACCGGCCCCTACCATCCATCTCAAGACCACGACGGTATCCTCCGGATATCCGACGCGTCGGGTAATATCACCGGTAGGTAGTCTCCCCCTGCCAGGCTCATCGTCATCACCACGAGCTTCTTGCCCCGGGATACCTTACCGGGTCCACCATGTACCCGAAACGGCTCCTCCACTCCTCGAACTCGGGTCTCACATGTCGCTCTCAGCACCGAGAAAACACATGGTGGACGCACTGAAATATCATATCCAGGGTAACCGGGTTTTTAAAACAATTACATATTCTCTTTTGAAATCTCCACGGTTCCCAAATCCAGAAATATCAAGGAAATCCGAGTCCAAAACCTCAATAGCACATAAACTAGTGAATAAAGGCATGAGAATCCATGCGTGCGGTATAACAATGAATAACAATATGCATGAAGTAGCAAGTAATAACTGAAATGTCTAATATGGCATATAAGGAAAGTACACTAATATCATGTCAAAACTACTGGCTAACAAGCTAATTCAAGCAAATATATTCTCTAAAGTGTACGTGACATGGCAATTACCGATGAAGATGTGTGTGAGCCGGCAAGTAGGTGTACGTGGTACATACGCATCATCGGTAATGGTGCTGGTGTCCTAACAGCATGATATCAATAATGGAATATGCAGCAAAATAAATATGCGAGGCAGAGCGAACAGCAAAAATGTGCGGGAGCTGAATACTAGACACAACGATAACTAATCTGCAATAATCTAATATAAGTCCTACGACTGGTGCCTTTTGAAATAACACGAATCATGGGGTTTTGAAAATAGGGGCTACGGTGTTTTTATGAAAAGATACGTCGTTTTTGAAATATCCGTAGATTCCCTTGAGCTGTCTTTAAAAATGCCCACGATTCGTTAGTTTTTGAAATAGGTAAGAAGTCTAATCTAATCTAACAACTACACTAAATTATACGGCTGAACTAACAAGCTGAACTACAGGTAAGGAAACCGCCTATCATCTGAGTCGATACATATACATACCTGTATATGTATAGTCGGTGATACCGCCTCAATAATATCATATCCGATACCATATCTATAATCAGGCATCCCAAGTCAAGAGTGCGGATCAATCATCAATATAGCTCGTACGTAAATCCGTCGTACGGCATCCCAATCTGGGTACGGGTCAATATCACATTCATCATACTATTCACCTGGTATCCTCTTTATCAAATATCATGATCGGGGTACTGATCTACGTCTAGTACCATACTGATACCGCCTACGTATGCATGGACGTGTGTGAAACACTACGTCAAGGACCCGCTACAACGTCATGTCGTATCTAAGATACGAACCCTGCTATATCACCGATCTCACGGCCTCAAATCAAATCTCATCGACTCAGCTCAATCCCAAGTATCATCCTCAATCCGTATGTGAACACATAGTCCCATACCCATGTGAACACATAACTATAAAGAATCCCATGAGCACATATCAATAGGAATGTATGCAAGTATGTATGTGTGTATGTGTGTGTAACACTACCCTAGGGTTCGCAACACTAAAGTAATCCAACAAACCAATATCCATCCTAAGCATCGTTATTAATCCCAAATAACATATAATAAATGTTGGTGTGTATACGCATCCGTATACACCACCACGGACTGCGGGGGTGCTATACGCCATCCACCCGACTTCTCCCCGTAGATATAAATCTACTCACCTGGTCCTCGCTAGCCGGTGCCGACGTCGCCACGCGCTTGCTTGTCGTCTCGAAGTCCACATGGGGTACCTACATATCATAACGCACTATATCGCATTAAAACTACATTCGAAATCGAAACGGCATACGAAAATCAAATCGGCACGCGTATCACGCATAGGTCCAAACCTATCGCCTACGCACGCAAAAATAGTTAAACCAACCCTCGATATCGATGTACAAACGTCAAACCATTGAGAAAAATCCAATCACACTCATTTATACAATTAAAAGCACTAATTATAATATAAAATAGCTTAAAATTCACAAAAACCCCAATTTCACTTAAAAAGTCATTTTTCCGAAAATCTAGCAAGCACAAATCACCGTTTTTGTACAAAACTCGATGTATAGACGAATCTAGAGGCCACAATATTCACTAAATATCTTAAATAAGTAAAAAAATGATTCCCATAATTTAATCTCATTAAATTTCATAAACCCCAAAAACCTAGTTTACAAATTATCCAATTTTAACAATTTTCAAGCAAAAATTCTCGATTTAAGAATTAAGCTTAGATTTGCATAACCTAAGGTATTAAACCACTCATTATAATGTTAATAATGCTATGAAACCATAATTAGATTTTTAAACCTAATTATTAGACTAATTATAAAAACCTAGTTAGCAATTAGCAAAGTTATCACAATTTTAAATTAACAAATTAGCAAATAGCAACTAACTTAGATTTTGCATACAACTACATGTTAATCTCCTCATTACAACCATAAACAAATGATAAAAACCTCACTTGATCACAAACCCTAATCATTAATTCAAAACCTTTCTCTTAAATGTTAATTCAAGCACCTAGAACTAATTAAAAAAACTAATTAAGCTAACATGAAACAATTAGCACAATTTAAGAAAAGGTTAGAATTATACCTCATGATCAAGAGATCAAATAAGAAAATCAAGCCTCTAAAATGCCAACTTGCTCCCTAGATCCATGCAAGAATAGCAAATGAAAAATAGGTAGGAGTTGGATTTTGATTTTGCTTTGATTTTGAAGGGATTTTGATGCATTTTGAGTGGATTTTTTGATGAGAAAAGAGGTGAAGAAATGAAGGGGGCTGAAGAAAAGGGGGGGCTCGGCCAAGTGCAGGTGTGGGAGGTGTGGGAGAGTGTGAGGTGTGGGGAGAAAAGTCCAAGTCAAAGAAAGTCCAAGTCAACCCAACCAATACTTATATATATTTACTCTTTTCTTCTCATTTATTTTCCTTTGAAATTCAAGTGGGGACAAAGATGGGGGCTGCTGAATTCAGCCAAGGCGAGAAGTGAATGGGGGTGTGTGGGTGTCGGTACGGGTGTGGGGTGATGAAAAATGATAAATACAATACCCCAAACATCCATTTACGCTAAAAAAAGCTTTTTTTTTCTTCAATAATTTCTAAACCGTTTTGGCAAATAATTTCGTTCCAAAAACCACATGATAAAATTTTATTTAATGTTTTATGATGCACAAAATTTGTTTCAACTCATTCCAATTTGTAATTTTCCTTAATTAAATGTATTAGTGACGGCTTAAAATAATAATAAAATAATATTTTTTTCAGAAAATTTGAAATTTCACCAGCGGCTCAATAAACACCAAATAATAGCAATTACATAGCTAGAATATGTATATTTAATTTTTATAATAAGATATTTGTATTTTGACTTTTTACAGAAAACCCCCTTATTTTACCGATTTTTTCGAAATTTCACCGAAACGATTTTCAAAACGTTACAATCTTCCCCCCTTAAAGAAATTCGGTCCCCGAATTTAAATTCAAACTCCCCCAAATACTAAAACATCTAAGAAAACCATCAAGTTGTCGGGGCTCCGAAATTGTAAATACATAAAACAAATCGTAGCGCAGCGCATGCGCTTGAAAAATGAGTATATAACTCAAATCATAACTCCGTCAAGCATCCCGCAATCATCGGAGTCATGGAGAAGACATCAATGCCAAATCCAAATCAGAACCAATATGACATAACTCGAAACTATACATGTAAATATCGAATCTATATCTGTAAGTATCTGAAGGAAATGCATGCCAAATCTCTTTAAGTCGCTGTGCAACGCGTATAACACTGCACAGTGGCGGACGTCTATCATAAGAAAATAACTATATACATATATACCTTTGTTTGAAATGTACGCTCCGCCGTTTTGGAAACAATTTAGAAGGGTCTCCTTGTTTTAAACATTTCGTGTCATATCAGACACGTAGGTAAATACTGAGGCTATAGCTCACTTTCTTTTTTTTTTTTTTTTTTGGAAATCCCTTCAATAACTATCAATGCATGCAAAATATATTCAGGTACTGTCCTCTGACTAGTCCTGGTCAGTACGAAAACACATAGCAATATCATAAAAACGTACTGCTCTATACGAAATCAATCCCCAAAATATGCACATGAATGCTACGTGCGTCTGGTGCGCACGGAAATCAAAATCCATGAATATGCCATACATGCGCACAGAAACAACATCTAAGTGCATCGGGTGTGCACAAAACATCTGTCGTAGGCAACATGTGTGCCTGACAGCAAAATCAGGTGCATCTGACATGCACGAAAAATCTCAATTTAGTGCATCTGGTGTGCACCAAAATCGCATCTCAAGACATGCGCTCAACATGCGCGAAAATCCAAATCAGGTGCATCCATCGTGCACGAAATCATGAAATCCAATATCAAGCACCGAATGTGCGCAAAATCAATCAGGTGCACAAGGTGCACAAAACAAATATCGAGTATCACAATCGAAATCGAAGTCCAGTGCATCTAAGTGTACAAAAGGCGTATCACTGCACTGCAAGCATATATAAACTATACAGAGTGCAAGAACCAAATCGTGTGCGTGCATATGCACAAAATCAACTCAAATGTCTAAAACCGTAAAATCACAAATATGTGAAACTAAAGCACGAAAACGATATCAAGTGCAACACTGTGCAAAGATCGTAAATCCTCAATCATCAAAAATTAAATCATACGAATAAATCACCCAAAACATCGGAATCAATAATGGCGGAATAGTACTGCTCCAGCGCATCCTCTAAGAATCTCGGCCAACTGTCGCGGTCACTAGTGGGACGTCTCGTCGATGATCATGAACTCTGTCCTGCTGGTGTGCGTAACCATGACCACTCCTGGGTCGAGGTCTTCACTGTGAATTACCAATCTCTCGGTCCATCGGCTCATCGGCCCTGTCAGGTGTGCTAACGGGGATGATCCCGTTCTGGCACGTCTCTTGTCATCTCCCGGTCAATCATCACGACCACTCGTAAGACAGCATATCACTGGCGTCGGCCTCTGGCTCTTTGAATGTACATGACACCTCTGATCCTGGGTGCAAGTATCATTGCAGCAGTGTCCTGGAAGGAATCCTGCTCACGGTCTCTTCCATGTCTCGTCTCTGCCAACTGTCCGGAAGTCGTTGTCCTTTCCTATATCTGCATCTTGCTCTGGAACGGCTGCATACTCATCGCGACTCCTTCTGGAAGGTAAGTCCAAGTACCATGCCTCGGCATGCGCATCGCCTCTCTGATGTCGGCGGAGTGGAACATCATCTCATCTAGATCTGGTGCGAACCTTTTACTCCACTTTTCTCTAATGTCGACCGCTTCGGACTCGTCTCGTCGTGGCTGCATGGACTGAGCTCCAACGGCTATCCTCGTATCTGGAGTCTCCCAAGAATGCATCTCACCACCTAGCATCCGAATTAAGTCGAGCCATCCGATCGAGTCGTCAAAACCTCATAATCCCCCAAGAGCTCAACATCTTGGGCACAGTTTAATAGTATCGAGTACATACCACAGCATCGGTGGTCCAGCCGTAGAAGGGCAAACCCAAGCCTCACTAATGGCGCCGTAGAACTGCCGCAAACCCTAAGGTTCAAAGGCTTTCATACGGTCATTAAGTCGAGTTAGGGTTTCATTCTTCTAGAGGGACCATAGAATTGCCTGCATGTCTTTCCGAATACTTTAAATTTGGAATAGTAGGTTTCTGACATTCGATCGTCTCTGTCGACTCCCAACGTCTCTGCGTGAAGTCGTCTCTAGCTGGAATCAATCTATCTGATGACCTCTCATCGGGTAGGCGAACGAACCGCATGTCCTAGTCATTCATCCTCGGGTGACTAGCGACCTTCTATCATCTCTTAGTACAATCTGTACTGCAATAGCTCCAATATATGGGGCGATATCTCGTCGCTCGCAGCAACAACTGGCTCACACGTCTGCATGCTGAACGGTGCCTCAATCATCAGGAGTAAGCAACACTCCAACGGTCATCAAAATCTGGCTGGCCTCTGTCAGTGGCTCAATCCTCTAGTGTCGATCAGCACATCCGAGTAACCTCATAAAGGCGATCCGCCAAACGATCGCGGCGCGGAAACACAGTAAAAAGACACATCTCTGCAATCGTGTGTCGCCGGAATTTCGCCCTGGTCAGTCCTCGTTCGTGACGAGCTTGTGCTGACCGCAACTCTAGCCGTAGCTCTCCCTGCCGGTAACCGTAGCAGCAAAACCAAACTGGTACCGATGAGGCTAGATCAGGAAGGAATATAATGCTGAACAAGGAAATGTACATCCTAAGGCTTCATAAGTGGAGTGGCGTGTCGTAAATATGCCGCGGAACATACCAACGGTACGTCACTCTACTTTAGTCACCTATTCCATCAACCAAGGGTCATCCTACGCTCCGAAGGTTAAAACCTAACGCTCTGATACCAACTTTGTCACGACCCGAAAATACGGAACATGACCGGCACTTAAACTATGAACGTCTCGAGGCGTACATAATCTAAGTAAACCGAAAACCCAGAAATCCAAACCAAGAAAATAGTAGAGTGCAGGAAAAACCAACTTAAAGCAAGTAATTTCAATAGCATAAGCCGAATTATGCGGTTTTTAAAACATCAAAAATTTACTGAAAATTTCGGCAGTCTCCTTTGTAAATACTGGCCCCCAAACGGGATACAACATGAATAGTATACGAAATCAAGAAAAGGGCATCCCCAAGCGGGAGCTAGCTCTTCGTCAATCGACGGTCACAACCACACAAACAATATGATATACAACGCCAACGGCGAGGATCAAAACTCAAAAGGAAACTCAAAACCACCAGAAATATAACGAGCGACTCTAAGGTCGAAAGAATAACCAACACTGGTCTCTATCTCGATAAATACATGTTTGGTTGATGGAACCTCTAGATACAACTGAATAATAATATACAAGATATAAGGATGGGTGAGATACAAATAACCCACCTACTAGCAAGCCACCCGGAATGGAAATAGTGCCAGCAAAGCCGTAATGAAACCTGTACGGCAAACCTGCAAGAAACTGGGGCACAACGGGGGTGAGTTGCCAACTCGTGAATAGAAAAACATCTACGCACAGAAATCGCATAAATAACACAACCTAGGTCAATGATCATAATATATCCTCAAATATATGTATAACAGGCAGCCTATGACAATGTCTAGGATAATATCTAACCCGAGTGTAATCACATGTGCCCGTGTCAGTGCCTCAGGTAGCAATATATCATATGAGTGAGGTATGAATGCATGAAAACAGCATACATGTAAATGAAGAAACTGTTTTCATAAATTAGTGAGATTTCCTTTGTATTTTTTTCAAATGAGGTATCATAACTGAAATCAACACCAACGGTGTCTAGCATCGACACAAAACATAAATCTCAATGTCTAAATCACAATATCTAGGGCGCCGCCAGTCCAGACCGGCCCCTACCATCCATCTCAAGACCACGACGGTATCCTCCGGATATCCGACGCGTCGGGTAATATCACCGGTAGGTAGTCTCCCCCTGCCAGGCTCATCGTCATCACCACGAGCTTCTTGCCCCGGGATACCTTACCGGGTCCACCATGTACCCGAAACGGCTCCTCCACTCCTCGAACTCGGGTCTCACATGTCGCTCTCAGCACCGAGAAAACACATGGTGGACGCACTGAAATATCATATCCAGGGTAACCGGGTTTTTAAAACAATTACATATTCTCTTTTGAAATCTCCACGGTTCCCAAATCCAGAAATATCAAGGAAATCCGAGTCCAAAACCTCAATAGCACATAAACTAGTGAATAAAGGCATGAGAATCCATGCGTGCGGTATAACAATGAATAACAATATGCATGAAGTAGCAAGTAATAACTGAAATGTCTAATATGGCATATAAGGAAAGTACACTAATATCATGTCAAAACTACTGGCTAACAAGCTAATTCAAGCAAATATATTCTCTAAAGTGTACGTGACATGGCAATTACCGATGAAGATGTGTGTGAGCCGGCAAGTAGGTGTACGTGGTACATACGCATCATCGGTAATGGTGCTGGTGTCCTAACAGCATGATATCAATAATGGAATATGCAGCAAAATAAATATGCGAGGCAGAGCGAACAGCAAAAATGTGCGGGAGCTGAATACTAGACACAACGATAACTAATCTGCAATAATCTAATATAAGTCCTACGACTGGTGCCTTTTGAAATAACACGAATCATGGGGTTTTGAAAATAGGGGCTACGGTGTTTTTATGAAAAGATACGTCGTTTTTGAAATATCCGTAGATTCCCTTGAGCTGTCTTTAAAAATGCCCACGATTCGTTAGTTTTTGAAATAGGTAAGAAGTCTAATCTAATCTAACAACTACACTAAATTATACGGCTGAACTAACAAGCTGAACTACAGGTAAGGAAACCGCCTATCATCTGAGTCGATACATATACATACCTGTATATGTATAGTCGGTGATACCGCCTCAATAATATCATATCCGATACCATATCTATAATCAGGCATCCCAAGTCAAGAGTGCGGATCAATCATCAATATAGCTCGTACGTAAATCCGTCGTACGGCATCCCAATCTGGGTACGGGTCAATATCACATTCATCATACTATTCACCTGGTATCCTCTTTATCAAATATCATGATCGGGGTACTGATCTACGTCTAGTACCATACTGATACCGCCTACGTATGCATGGACGTGTGTGAAACACTACGTCAAGGACCCGCTACAACGTCATGTCGTATCTAAGATACGAACCCTGCTATATCACCGATCTCACGGCCTCAAATCAAATCTCATCGACTCAGCTCAATCCCAAGTATCATCCTCAATCCGTATGTGAACACATAGTCCCATACCCATGTGAACACATAACTATAAAGAATCCCATGAGCACATATCAATAGGAATGTATGCAAGTATGTATGTGTGTATGTGTGTGTAACACTACCCTAGGGTTCGCAACACTAAAGTAATCCAACAAACCAATATCCATCCTAAGCATCGTTATTAATCCCAAATAACATATAATAAATGTTGGTGTGTATACGCATCCGTATACACCACCACGGACTGCGGGGGTGCTATACGCCATCCACCCGACTTCTCCCCGTAGATATAAATCTACTCACCTGGTCCTCGCTAGCCGGTGCCGACGTCGCCACGCGCTTGCTTGTCGTCTCGAAGTCCACATGGGGTACCTACATATCATAACGCACTATATCGCATTAAAACTACATTCGAAATCGAAACGGCATACGAAAATCAAATCGGCACGCGTATCACGCATAGGTCCAAACCTATCGCCTACGCACGCAAAAATAGTTAAACCAACCCTCGATATCGATGTACAAACGTCAAACCATTGAGAAAAATCCAATCACACTCATTTATACAATTAAAAGCACTAATTATAATATAAAATAGCTTAAAATTCACAAAAACCCCAATTTCACTTAAAAAGTCATTTTTCCGAAAATCTAGCAAGCACAAATCACCGTTTTTGTACAAAACTCGATGTATAGACGAATCTAGAGGCCACAATATTCACTAAATATCTTAAATAAGTAAAAAAATGATTCCCATAATTTAATCTCATTAAATTTCATAAACCCCAAAAACCTAGTTTACAAATTATCCAATTTTAACAATTTTCAAGCAAAAATTCTCGATTTAAGAATTAAGCTTAGATTTGCATAACCTAAGGTATTAAACCACTCATTATAATGTTAATAATGCTATGAAACCATAATTAGATTTTTAAACCTAATTATTAGACTAATTATAAAAACCTAGTTAGCAATTAGCAAAGTTATCACAATTTTAAATTAACAAATTAGCAAATAGCAACTAACTTAGATTTTGCATACAACTACATGTTAATCTCCTCATTACAACCATAAACAAATGATAAAAACCTCACTTGATCACAAACCCTAATCATTAATTCAAAACCTTTCTCTTAAATGTTAATTCAAGCACCTAGAACTAATTAAAAAAACTAATTAAGCTAACATGAAACAATTAGCACAATTTAAGAAAAGGTTAGAATTATACCTCATGATCAAGAGATCAAATAAGAAAATCAAGCCTCTAAAATGCCAACTTGCTCCCTAGATCCATGCAAGAATAGCAAATGAAAAATAGGTAGGAGTTGGATTTTGATTTTGCTTTGATTTTGAAGGGATTTTGATGCATTTTGAGTGGATTTTTTTGATGAGAAAAGAGGTGAAGAAATGAAGGGGGCTGAAGAAAAGGGGGGGCTCGGCCAAGTGCAGGTGTGGGAGGTGTGGGAGAGTGTGAGGTGTGGGGAGAAAAGTCCAAGTCAAAGAAAGTCCAAGTCAACCCAACCAATACTTATATATATTTACTCTTTTCTTCTCATTTATTTTCCTTTGAAATTCAAGTGGGGACAAAGATGGGGGCTGCTGAATTCAGCCAAGGCGAGAAGTGAATGGGGGTGTGTGGGTGTCGGTACGGGTGTGGGGTGATGAAAAATGATAAATACAATACCCCAAACATCCATTTACGCTAAAAAAAGCTTTTTTTTTCTTCAATAATTTCTAAACCGTTTTGGCAAATAATTTCGTTCCAAAAACCACATGATAAAATTTTATTTAATGTTTTATGATGCACAAAATTTGTTTCAACTCATTCCAATTTGTAATTTTCCTTAATTAAATGTATTAGTGACGGCTTAAAATAATAATAAAATAATATTTTTTTCAGAAAATTTGAAATTTCACCAGCGGCTCAATAAACACCAAATAATAGCAATTACATAGCTAGAATATGTATATTTAATTTTTATAATAAGATATTTGTATTTTGACTTTTTACAGAAAACCCCCTTATTTTACCGATTTTTTCGAAATTTCACCGAAACGATTTTCAAAACGTTACATAGACTTGGGTTGATAAGCGATTTCAGTATAACATTGAAATTCTTGTGGATAATTAAAACTCCCAAATGACTGATTAGAAGGACCGTCTAGAGAAAGTGTAAAAGTCGGATAGGATTGATAGAAATAGAATGGTTGCGAACATTAGGCGGGAGTAGGATCAATATTATGATAAGAAGAATACTGATATTGTTTGGTTGGCTGGATATTCTCAATAGACATCATATATGCCACAAACCGATTATGAAATTCTTCTTTAGAAAGTGGTGGTGATGGTTGATGTTGGTCCGGATTGAAACTTTGGCCGTTAGCCCTCGCTATATGCTCAGCGATGGACATGCGTTTAGGAGTTCCTTCACTCGGAGTATCAACTGAAACAGATGTAGAATTAGGATATGGTTGATAAGACCTGGACTGAGGTGGCCAACTGTTTCTATCCGCTTGTTCTATCCGATCTCTTAAAGAAATGGGAGAGTTGGATGGTATACCGAAGCGATTACGAAGAAAAGAATTTTCTGGTTGTGGATAGCAAAGCTCGGCAAGAGTTCATTTGTTTGGGTTACCCATTATAAGAAGGTAAAAAGAAAAGAGGGTGAAAAGATTTAAGCTCTATTTGGATTGTTTTGCTTTGAAAGTGGACTTGGGAGTTTACTCACAAAAATCACAAAATGCACAAGCAAACTCTAGAACTAAGGTCACCTAGGTCAAGCACTAGACTGCACCTAGACTACCAAAAAAAAAATCGCAGGATAAATCCTCTACTGCCTCTTTATCTCTCCTGTGGCCGGGTAAGTGCTAGGTAAGTGGGAGGTATCCGCTATACGAATCACTGAAAATAGCGGGCCTAATTAAGTAACCACTTGCCTTAGACACACTTGCCTAGACACCACAAAAGAAATGCAGATAAGCGATAGATTACTCATTACTTTCCTCTGTCCTACTTGAGGTCGACGGTCCTCAGGGTCTTGATCTAGATATTTTTTTAATTAATATAGGGTTATGCGGATGCTCGTTTTATGATTTGTGGGGCCTAGGAAGGGTGATGAAATTCCCACCTAATCTGAATTATGGTCTTGCCCCTTAAAGTCCGTATTAAAATATGCAAAAACAACCCGCAAAACAAAGCATGCAAAGAGATTTTTGAGCGGTGATATTTTGCAAAGAATCCTGCAGAAAATATATTATTGGATTTTTCAGAGGAGAGATAAAGAGTTTTAGAAGATACCAGAGAATTTTGAAGTCAAGATCAACCAATTAGGCCGTGGTTCCACCGCAATACTGGTGATTTGGTCGCGGTTCCGCCGCGAGATGAAGGGATCTTTTGATAATTTTTGTACATTATCCTCTGCTTATCCTCTGAGTCTTGATGAATGTCTCTGAATTTTTATCTCCTCGCTAAAGTGACTGCAGAATTCCTCACAAGAATCACACACTAATCGTTAATATGCAAGATGCGGCTTTATTTTGTTTTATGATATAGATCGAATAAGAATTCAACACAAATAGTAAGAATAAAAATTACGCACGTTTCCCCGGCAACGGCGCCATTTGATTGATTTGTTTTAAAGAAGTGTTTGTAGAATAACCGCAATCAATAACGGTGTCGCGTGTAACTAGACCGAGATGAGTACGGGTCGTCCTCAGGAAAACGTTGAATCTTTTAATCTTACTTTAGGCGTGTTGATTAGGAAAAGAGGAAGAATAATGAATAGTGGAAATAGTTTCCAGATCTACATTAAACACGGATGTAGAATATAGATCTAGATTAACTACGGATGTGGGTTTTATATTAGAAGGGGGCTTGGGGGGTTCGTTAAGATTTAGTAGTCATGGATGATTAATTAAAGATTACTCCTTTTATTCTTTAATAGATTTAAAACTAGATCGACGATGATGCATGTAGAATAGGGTTTCTGGAGGGAAAAGGGTTCCCACTCTTAACCACTATCTTGACATGGATCTCCATTCATGTCTAGCCTTTACCAAAACAATTGTTACTCTGATCTCTAATCGTGGTCGTGAATATCAATGAATTGATAGCGCGCCCGATTTGGATGTTAACTATTCTTTTGATAAAGTTTATAAACTTTATAGGACGTAAAAAGAGTTTAAGGATCTTCATCATCCATTAATCTACCCTAATCTTACGAACCCTAACAAGCGGAGAATTACTCGCGCATATTGGGAAAAGAAAAGATAGAAATCATGAAGAAAATAAAATGCAATAAAATAAAACTACCTTTATTAATCAACAAGATCAAGTACACTTTTGTTCCTTTAGAAAATGATTACAAAACCCTAGTTTACTTCTCGATCTCTTCTTAAGGAGATAGATGAATGGTTGATAATCAGCCTGGATGCGTAAGCCGTCTTGGACTTCGTGATCGCGTCGGTTTGATGATTTTTTCAAGAGGCTCTCGGTCCTTATTTATAGTCACAAAGCCAGAACCCTAGTTTCCTAATATGGAAACTAGTTGTTAGGATCCTAACCACCAAAATCCCGAGCCCTAAATCCTTAGAAGTGCGGCGGAACCGTGGCCATTGGATAAGTTTGGCCATGGATCCGCAGCCTTTTGGTGAGATCACGGCCTCTAATTTTTGTAGCTTCATATCTGTAACACTTGGCGATCTTTTGAGTATCTAGACTTTGAAAATCTTTTCTACGTTTCTGCCAGAATTAGTTTCTTCAATTTACTTGAATATTTTCGGCAGATTTGATCTTGCCAAATCGGATTTCCTTGATTTCAGTCATCATATAATTCCTGCACAATTATCTCAATAAATGATATTAGTAGAATTTATTTTTATTGAGATATTATCTTTAACCATTTGTCATGATATTTTAGTTTTAAGAGAATTGATCAAAGGTATTTAATAAGGTAAGTATATTAAATGGGCCAAATGTTACATGGATATTATATGCTTACTTTTTCCTTCATAATATTAATTATAATATATAAACACATGAAAATAGTATTTTTACGGATAAACCCTTATCTATGTTATATTTATAATAAACATCTTTTATTATATATAAATAGTAAGGAAAATGTCATATTAAAAGTGCAGTTTTATCAACTGAACAGTGCGCATCTGCGTGCATTTCCGAGACCTTAATAAAGCTTGCCCGAAGGATGATTTTCCCCTATCGGTCACCGAGTGATGATAGATAACACGTCCACTCACGAAGTCTTCTCCTTCATGGACGGATCAACGGGGTACAATCAAATAAAGATGCATCCCGAAGACCAGAAGCATACCGCTTTCTGGAATCCACTGGGCATATTCTGCTACAAAGTGATGCCTTTCGGTCTGAAGAACGCCGGCGCTACCTATCAAAGAGCCATGACGAATATTTTCGATGACCTCATCCATGAAATCGTCGAATGCTATATCAATGACCTCGTAGTGAAAAGAAAATCATACGAGGAACACTGAGAGCATTTGAAAATAGTGTTCCAACGTCTTCGTAAGTATAACCTGAAAATGAACCCTCTGAAATGCGCATTTGGAGTTTCCTCAGGCAAGTTCCTATGATTCATCATACGACACCGGGGCATCGAAATAGATCCATCGAAGATCAAGGCAATTATGGAAATACCCGCTCCAAAACTTTAAAACAATTGCGGTCTCTACAAGGGAAGCTAGCGTATATCCGACGATTCATAACCAAACTCTCCGGAAAATGCCGTCCCTACAGTCACCTGATGAAGAAAGGAACCCCGTTCGTTTGGGATCGTAAATGCCAGAGTGCACTAGACGAAATCAAGCAATACCTGCAGAATCCTCCGGTACTGAACGCTCCAGTCAAGGGAAAGCCCCTCATCCTATACACAACAGCCCTTGAAGGTTCTTTAGACGCGCTATGAACACAGGAGAACTACCAAGGGAAGGAAAGAGCCCTCTACTATTTGAGTCGAGTTCTCCTGGGGGCAGAAAACAACTACTCCCCTATCGAAAAACACTGCCTGGCGTTAATCTTCGCGATAACGAAGCTCAGACACTATGCTTTGGCGCATGAGATCCATCTTATATCAAAGGTGGATCCTCTTAAATATTTGATATCAAGAGCCATACTAACAGGACGACTCGCTAAATGGGCCCTCCTCTTGATGGAGTTTTCGATAATCTATCGACCTCTCAAGGCAGTGAAAGGCCAGGCCATCGCCGACTTCCTCGCTGAACATCCGATACCTGGCGACTTACCTTTAAATTGCGAACTGCCAGACGAGCACACGTTTGACACGATCAACGGGGAGAGAGGAGGGAGTGATACCCGATGGGAACTCTACTTCGATGGGGCATCTTCCATGAAGAAGCGAAAGCACAACTCCTCCATAATCAAATCTGGGGTAGGTCTTATCTTTGTGACAAGGAGGGATAATGCGTTTTGCCTTTTCCTTAACCGAACCGAAGACAAACAATGGAGCAGAATATGAGCCTTTAATAGCAGGTCGTGAGATCGCTGTCGACATGGGAATCGAAAATCTCCTCATATACGGAGACTCCCAACTGGTCGTTAGCCAAGTAAACGGTGACTATCAGACATGCAAACCAGAATTGGTAAAACACGGTGAAATAATACAGCAATTGCCGACTCAAATTCCCTCCTATATTCTGAAAAGCATACCACACGCAGAAAATAGGAAAGCGGACGCATTAGCCAAACTCGCTAAAGAACCGGCTAACGAAAACCTCGATGACGTAAGGATCGTTGTACAAAATCATTGTGTTCTTGCACCAGCAGAAATATCTCCGGAGTCGTCTGAAGAAAAGGAAGCGACCAAGCAAATAGCCATACAAATAGAGGACCAAGAAAAGGCTAAAGATTGGAGAGAAGTCTTTATAGACTACTTCAAATCCCGTCAAACACCGGAAGATACATCCACAAGACATCAGCTCATGAAACGAGCGCTGTCGTTTGCCTTCGTCGATGATACTCTATATAAGAGATCGTTCGGCTCTCTGTGGCTGAGATGCCTGGGACCGGAAGAAGCAAGGAGAGTCATCCAAGAAACTCACGACGGACTCTGCGGTTCTCATCAAGTCGGGCCAAAGATGAAGCTGAAAATTAAAAGAATAGGCTACTATTGGCCCACGATGATTCAGGACTGCCTTAAATACGCGAAGCAGTGCCACTCGTGCCAAATTCATGGAGACTTCATCCACCAGCATCCAAACCCGCTACACCCAACAGTGACTAGCTGGCCGTTCGAAATGTGGGGAACCGACATAATCGGACCCATCGAACCGGCGTCATCCAAAGGACATCGATTTATATTGGCGACAACTGATTACTTCTCTAAGTGGGCAGAAGTAGTACCGCTAAGAGAAGTGAAGACAGAGAATGTTCTCCATTTCTTCAAGACACGCGTCATCTATCGGTTCGGCACTCCGCGATGGATTATCTCTGATAACGGGCCAGCCTATAAAAGCCATAAAATCAGTTGCTTCGCACAGCAGCATAAAATAGATTGGAGATATTCTTCAGTTTATAATTCTCGAGCTAACGGTTTAGCTGAAGTTTTCAACAAAACCTTGACAAAGATCATAAAGAAGACGGTGTCCAAAAATAAAAAGGACTGGCACGAGAGACTGCATGAAGCTCTATGGGCTTATCGGACCACATTCAAAACGACCACAAATACAACACCATTCGCGTTGGTATTTTGCATGGAAGCAGTACTTCGCTTGGAGATAGAGCTACCCTCTCTATGAGTGGCGGTTCATTACGAGCTAACAGACGAAGAGAATGCTCATATTCGGCTCGAGGAGCTCAAAGCCCTCGAGGAAACTCATCTCATGGCACAGCAAAACTTGAAGGCTTACAAAGCAAAGATGACGCGCTCATACGAAAGATTAACCAGGCCGAGAACATTCCGCCAAGGCGAACTCGTGCTAGTTGTCAAAAGACCTATTTTCCCCAATCGCGCCAAACGGGGGGAATTCAAGCTAAACTATGAGGGCCCATACATCATAGACAAACTCTACCAAGGTGGGGCTTACTTGCTCATGGATATGCATGGCGAAAGACCCTTCCGGCCAATAAACGGCCGATTCCTTAAGAAATACTACGCCTGACGAGTCACAACCCAGGTTAATGATAAATGACGACGCTTGTGTCCGCTCGCTATCTTCCCAAGTTTAAACTCTATAAGTGGTATCCCACGAAACCTCGCCTCAAAATCCTAACGGACCGCAACGATCTTAAACTAGCTATGGACCGTAATGTTCTTAAACTAACAACGGACCGCAACGTCCTTAAACTAGCTATGGACCGTAATGTCTTTCAACTAACAACGGACCGCAACGTCCCTAAACTAGCTGTGGACCGAGATGTCTTTAAACTAACAACAGACTGAGATGTACCTAAACTAACAACGCCGCCTCAAACACGGCGATAGTGGAATGCAAGTCCACAAGTCCCAGCGGTGAGGACTGCAACTCAAATCCCACCGGAAAACGGATGGATCACATGTGGCAAAACTATTTTCGAGAGTTTCATCGCGCAAAAAAAGGGTATGTCCATAAGCGAAAAGGGCACGGATGAAAACCCGAAAGGGCGCCGTGAGTAAAAACAGCAGGACTACCGGTGTGTTTGTGAAAACCCGAAAGGGCGTAATCTCGTTAAAATAAAGACACCTTCAAGGTTCTCTCGACTTTATAAGGAGAAAATACCTGCGTGAGATCCTTACGACTCACAAGGGAGCAACACACTTAGGGATCCCCACGATTCCTAAGAAGAAATGCACCTGCGAGATCCTCACGACTCATAGGGAGAAACACCTTTATGAGACCATTACGGCTCATGAAGTCAAAAGCCTTAGTCAACAGGATCCTAACCCTATTTTCTAAGCCATCTTTGATCGAATCGACTAAGGCAAATGATGATTAGCTCATGGCAATATCCCAGTTGTAGCGATGCTGATGCCTAAATAGGTAACAAATTCCAAGTCCTTTCACGGCAAGTGATGATTCGCTCCTGACAATATTCCAGTCACAGCGATACTGATGCTAAGACCGGTATCAGATCTCAGGTCCATACTCACAACAAAATCAACGAGCCAAAAATACAAAAAATATATAGAGCCGAAATGATCGGGTAACTCGCAATAAAAAGCAGTGAGTAACAAGAAAAAGAGCCGAAATGATCGGGCACCGCGAAAAAGAGCCGAAATGATTGAGCAATCGCGACTTTCGCGATATAAAAAGCTAAAATGATAGAGTATCGCGGAAAGAAATTAAAAAAAATGAAAGAATGAAACTTTTTCCCAACAGGCGAGTCCATACTAACCCCTGTATACAATCCATGGGCATAAACGAAAAGGGAACCACATTTCCCAACGGACTCTGTCAATAGGAGAGTCATATCTCGATGGCAACATCTGCATCCCAGAAGATCAGCACGGCATTCCTTCTCGACACCGCAGAAAGCGGAAACAAGTCAGCCAATGACCTCCCTGCCGGAACAACGCTCCGTCTCGGAAACAAGTCAGCCAATGACCTCCCTGCCAGAATAAAGCTCCGTCTCGGAAACAAGTCAGCCAATGACTTCCCCGCCGGAACAACGCTCCGTCTCGGAAACAAGTCAGCCAATGACTTCCTGCCGGAACAACGCTCCGTCTCGGAAACAAGTCAGCCAATGACCTCCCCGCCGGAACAATGCTCCGTCTCGAAAATAAGTCAGGCAATGACCTCCCCGCCGGAACAACGCTCCGTCCCGAAAACAAGTCATCCAATGACCTCCTTGTCGGAACAATGCTTCGACCCGGAAACAAGTCAACCAATGACCTCCCCGCCGGAACAAAGCTCCGTCTCAGAAACAAGTCAACCAATGACCTCCCCGCCGGAACAACGCTCCGTCTAGGAAACAAGTCAGCCAATGACCTCCTCATCGGAACAATGCTTCGACCCGGAAACAAGTAAGCCAGCGACCTCCCCGTTGGAGCAATGCTTCGACCCGGAAATAAGTAAGCCAATGACCCCCCGTCAGAGCAATGCTTCGACTTGGAAACAAGTCAACCCACGAACCTCTAAACACGCACAAAAGAAAATTCTCTTATGAGATCCTTACGACTCTCAAAAGAAAACGCACCTAGGAATCCTCACGACTCCTAAGGAGAAAATACACCTACGGGATCCTCACGACTCGTAGGGAGAAAAGATTTTATAAGACCCTTACGTCTCATAAAATTGAAAAGTCTCAGGCGGCAGATCTGAACTTCCTTCCTAAGCCATCGCTGCCCTGCAAGGAGGTCCAAGATGGACTATTGTATACTATCCACGGGCCACACTCTCCTAAGTTGAATATCGACAAGAAGGGAAACAACCACTTACGAGTCCTCTCGACTTGTAAGGGAGAAAATTCTCTTGTGAGATCTTTACGACTCTCAAGAGAAAATGCACTTAGGAATCCTCACGATTCCTAAGGAGAAAATACACTTACGGGATCCTCTCGACTCGTAGGGAGAAAATTCTTTATGAAACCCTCACGGCTCATAAAGTTGAAAAGTCTTAGGCGGCAGATCTGAACCTGTTTTCTAAGCCGTCACTGCCTACAAAGAGATCAAGATAGACTGTCTACATAACACATTTGCTTAAGTCACATGCCAATGACATGACAAAGAAAAGAAGACGATGGTATGAGATAAAATATGTCTTTTATTCATGAATTCAAGAGAGTACAAAATACATTTCACAAAGAAATCAAAATGAATACATGTTATTCATAAAATCGCAAGTTTACTGTAAAAAAGGGGGATACAAAGACGGTTATTGAGGAGGAGGCGTTTTCAACAAATCAGCCAGCTGCTCGCGTGCTCCTCTCAATCTTTTCTCACAATCGGCCACTGTGGCCAACTCCGCTTCGACTCGGCCCGCTGTCGCAAACAAGAAGAAAGCTTTTCATCGGTTCCCAGCATGACAGCTTCGCAGTCCTGCGCGACCCTCTCCGCAGAGTCAAGCGCCCGTTTCAGCGTCAACCCATCCAAAATGCATCGATGGAGATTGTCAAGGACAGCTTTCGACTGTGCAACCGGGCAGATTCGCTTGAAGCTGCTTCATGTTCCTTTCGCCTCAGGGTCGCCTCTTGTTCAAAATGGCGGATGAAAGGAACACTACTCTCGACCCACGCAGTCCGCTGGGAGTTCAAAGCTGATACTTCAGGAGCGAGACGCTTGAGCTCAATCTCATGCTGGCAAGCATCGATTTTTCTACAGTAATTAACCCAAGACTCGACGACACCTTCGTCATGGCAGTTCACGAGCATCGCCAGCATAGGATTAACCTCAGCAGCAAAATCTGCAGCGAAAGCGAGGGCCTCAGCGTCAAGATCCTCGACGAATTCGCTCAACATTCGCAGGCTAGTCGCAGCACCCCTAGAAGATGGGCGTTTATCAAAGGGCCTTGCCGGCATTAGGATAAGAGATTCAAAGGGAGCTAGAGCCGGTGTGATTGCTGCAAAACAAATTATGGTCAAATATCGACTCAGGAGGTAAAGAAAATACGCGAGCAATGGAGTCTACTATATCGGCTGTGGCAGGTGGCAAAATTGGGAGTGCCGGAGGAACGGCTATTCTCTCGTCCCCTCCTCCGATCCGTGATGCTGTGATCAATACAAGGAAGAATTAGCAACAATACAGCTATTCATAAAAGAAAGAAAGAGATAATAGCTGAATGATATACTAACCAATACCAACAGACGGAATGACTTCCGACTGGAAGGAGAAATGCGGGTTCAACACCGGTATAGATGGTCGAAAAGGAATCCTGCAGAGTTACGACAATATACTGTCAATACAAGGAAGATGGTGTCCACAGTTAAACTAAATAAATCGCAAACCTATACCTTCCAGCATTTCGGAGGACATAGGAGATGGCGAGGGAACAATAACCGTCATGGCAGCGACCGGAGGTGCTTCAGATGGCACAATCTCAGCATTCATTACACCTACAAATAAAATATCGTCAGAAGAAGATGAACGGGATTGAGAAATAAAAATAGAATAGTGACTCAAGACTTACCTGATGGGTCATCAACCAAGACCGTGACGGAAGCATCACCAGGCGTAGCGGCTTCTTCTCTCTCCCTCAGAGGAGTAGTTTCTGCGCCCATGGCTTCATCCCTTGATTCGACAAGGGCCACCGTGACGCTTGTGAGGCCCGCCGATACCAGGGAGCCACTTGGGGAAAGAGCGGCGGTCTGGACAGTCCCAGATTCTAGAGAGAGGGTAGCAATTTCGGGCACGGTAACTGCCAGGCTTTCACCCGTCATCCCATCGCCAAGACTTGGCCCTGCAGAAAATGCGAAGATCTAGTTCTAATAAAAAAACTTAGCATTACGTTACCTTGGGGCAGCTTTTCGGTTTCTTCCCGAGCTGCGCGCGCAACCCGTCTACAGAAGGTAGACAACGCAGGAGGAACATCTGCCGAAAGAGTATTAACAAGGGGATGCTGCTTGAGCCTGCACCCACGGCCAAACTGGCATCGCGTTCCCTCGCCACGCGCTTCCTACGCTTCTTTTCGGTCTGAGCAGTGAGAAATGATCTCCTCAAGACCTCTGATAAAGGGACGTCATCGTCCGAACCAAGCTCTACCTCCGGAGCCATTACGGTGTCTGTCATCGGCTGCTTTAGCGACCCCTCCTGTGGTAATGTTGGGGGAGCCAGGGCCAAAATAGCTGACTCTAGAAACATCGCTGCACCACCGCTTGGGATCAGTACCGCACTCGGAATAACCTGAGTCAAGGTAGTCCCTACAATAAGATAAAATAAAGGGTCAGAACACGAATAAAGAAAGGGATAAAGGCATAGTGAACGGAATTTGAGGGAGCCGGGGCCACAATAGCTGACTCTGGAAGCGTCGCTGCACCACCGCGGAGCCTCTCTTCCTCTTCAAATGTTTTGAGGGAAGCCGCGAGGGCCTCTGCGGAAGAGATACTTATTGAAGAAGAAAGCGTCGTCAGAAGCATAATAAATGAAGATAACTGTGGAAGAATGTAACTGAAGTATACCTGACTTCGTGATAGTGATCAGTGCCGCTTTATTACGAGCCAGTCGCTCGGAAGCCACAAGGGCAGCCTGGAGATCAATACCATTTGTAGGTGCGATGAATAAACCCTCATTGGTCCCATACTCGCACAAACCCTCGCTGTAAGGAGCATGTGGCTCCTGTCCAAATATGACGTCGGCAGAAAATGACTTCTTCTTCTTTTGCGAGCGAGCGCCGGCAGCCGATGACAAGAGCTTGCGCTTGACGAGCACTTTTGGGCGACGGGTCTCAATCTCCATACCCACGCCAGACTCCGGGGACGTTGCAGCTACCATTTCTACAGGAACATGAGGTAGAGGCTTCTCAGGAAAGGCGCGCGGGACCGCAACTGCGGCAGTTTCTCTTAAGGAAGGACCAACAGTGGTCCGTCGCTTTAAGGGGACAGTTGGATTACCGGCATGGACTGCACCCTTGCGGTCGAGCAGTAACCGCCTTTCTTCCCTAATAACAGCATCCGTCGCATGCTGGTACCACACCACGTTTGCGTTTGAGGCCTTCGAAATGCAGGTCGGCTCACTGATAAAAAAATTGGACCCGGTGTTTAGCCGCATGAAATGGTGCAGCGCGCTGCAGATACCCTCTTCCGTAGCAACCGACTTAGCTAAAAAAGCCTCAAGCGGGACACCCTGATCGTAACTCTATTGTTGAGCAAAACGGTACGGGTTTTACCTCATGAACAGCGCCGAGTCGTTCTGCCTGAACACTAAAAAGCCCGGCCTAATTGAATACAAATGCAGAATCTCCCGAGCCTTCAATGTAGGAGCCCCATCTTTGAAGGTATTGCGCAGCGGCTGCACCGTCTTAGTGGATTCCTTGTCGATAGTTAAGACCTTATCGACGAAGGTCATGCTATCCCTGATTGTACGCGGGCGAAGAACTGGACCCAGAGCCTCTCGCTGTGACGGATCTAAAGCAGAAGCGTCAACTAGGAACATAACTTGAGGGAAATTATAACTGTCGTGGAAGCGGGGAAATTTGTGGACTCCAAAAGCGCCGAGCACATGCAGCTCGATCCACGACGTGAAATAGTGCAGCGGGAGATTTACGGGATGTACCCCCGGCTGAGTAGTGTCGGCCGCTAAGCTGAGGCCATGATACAGGTGAGCCAGCCCAGCGATCCAGACGGCCATTCGCGTCCCGGCAACCATTCGGTGAGCCGGATAAAAGACGGATGGCCTCATATATCGAGGGTGCATTGGGAGCACAAACCAGCTTAACCATGGGCCGAAGAACACCAAAAAGAATGCCTCTTCGTCGATGTCTGAAGCTGCGAGCTCTACGAAGGGGACGACCGCGGTATCTAGGAGGAATAAATTCTTTTAATCTGCTTCCACTGTCGGCGGGCTGTCCAAGCCAAAACCGAAAGGATCGTCAAGCTTGGCGAACTTCGCAGCTTGTTTTGACAAGACTTCCGATCGAAGAAAGCGGGCGATGAAATCCGTGAAGCTGACCCTATGCCCTCTGAATTCGAGAAACATACTCTCATAAATATTCAACACCATGATCAGACTCGGGAATCGATGTTGAATAGTATTCTTCGGAGTAAGACCCATCACCGCTGATTTAGTGGCGAAGATGTACTCGTCAGGGGGAAGTATTTCCTCGTAGTGTTCCCCTCTGACGGGTAGGCCTGAAATTTCTGCAAATTCCTCCATAGAAATTGAAACCTCCCGGTTCGATAAAAGAAAGGTGTGAGTTGGAGTATTCCACTGTTCCAAGAAAGCCTTGACCTACCATATGTGAGGCACGGGATACTGGAAAAGAGACGCATAGATAGTATGGTACAATCCGAGCTTCAGCAGCAGCGACTTTTTGGCCGACAAGATGTATCGAGCCCACTGCAAGTATCTGGCTGAATGACGAGGAGTCAAGCCTATCATGTATGCCTGTCCCCAAGGGCATGACCCGCCTTGACATATGCGCCACCCCAGAATATCTAAAGCCATCGACGGCTGTACAGGTATCAAGCTCATTGAGAGCTGGAGGCGTCCATCCGTAATCCAGTTAATAGCTCATTGAGAGCTGGAGGCGTCCATCCGTAATCCAGTTAATCTCCTCCACCACGTAATTCACCTGGGGTGAGTCAGCATAATGAATGGCATAAATTAGCTTTGAAGGCACCGCACAAGAGAAACTGCGCCGACCCTGAATAATTTGGTTATACCACAACCCCCATAAGTGAAGAGACTTCTGCTCCGGGTCATGATCTTTAATCAGTGCAAGAACTTCCCGATCCACAGGCGCGTCGGCGTATGCACTCTCTGGGCGAACAAATGGGAAAGAAGAGTCAAAAGACATAGTAGCTGCACAAAAAGAAATGATGGTTAAATGTCAATACTACATTACAAATTCTGACATCCGGTACTTTAAATTTGTACCACCCTGCAATGCAGGAAAAAGGGACCAAGGGGGCCTATAAAATCAAAGTGACGGCTCATCATTGATGAGACGGTCAATTATTAAGGAAGAAATCCTAAAAGATTCTCATTTAATGAGAAACCATTGGGCCAAGGAGTTAAACGCCCTCGAGAGCAGTGCTCTGCAAATAGAGATTACATCTGTCAACTTTAATTATAAAGGGAATAAAAATTCCCCAAAATTTTGTAAGAGCCATGCTCTATGAAAACGATGGAGTAATCCATCAGAACCCTAAAAAAACAAAGCTTTTTACAGAGTAAAAACTCTAAGATCTTTAAGATCTACAAAACGAACTCTAAGAGTTCTTCATGAAGATGAACAATGTTCAAACTAATGGGTTATGTAACCCTAAAAATCCATATTTTTAGATTTATGATCTAATAAGAGCAAAGCTCTGTTTAAGGGTTTCGATTATGATCTTTATCAAATTTGGACAGAGTTCTAACTCTAAAAGGAATTTCCTTGGGCAGAGAGCTAAGCTCTGAAGGGAGAATTAAATTCTCAGAAACAAGAAAACAAGAAGATGAACAGAAGTCATCTCAAGGGCCAAAGGTCCTACTTATAGGCGCTGGAAGACGATCCAACTTCCAAGATGATCCAATGGTGGAAAGGTTGCCACCGCTGCACTCACGTGTGAGCCACGTGAGCGCAACGGTAGGGGGGCATTTGTTTCCTCCCAATAAAAGAGCAAGGCTCTGTTCAAAATTTGAACTGAGGCAGCGCCTCACGTGCAAAGCACGAGAGCGCCTGCGCCAAGAGTTAAAAACTCTAAGACAAGGCCTCACGTGCAAAGCACGAAAGCGCCAGCGCCAGAACTAAAAGTTCTCCACCCTTGGATCAAAGATCCAACGAAGATGATAAATCATCAAAACATAGAATTAAATTCTGATTGATAAAATACTCCCCAAATCTTTCTAAATAAGAAAGATTGTGCTCTGTAAATCAGAGCACCGTTGGATCAAAAATCCAATAGTGATTAAAAATCACCAAGATACAGAATTAAATTCTGATTGAGAAAATACTTCTCAAATCTTTCTAAACAAGAAAGGTTGTGCTCTGTAAATCAGAGCACCGTTGGATCAAAAATCCAATAGTGATTAAAAAAATCACCAAAATACAGAATAAGCCCTGTATGGGAAAATATTTTCCCAATCTTGTTAAAAACAAGAAAAATGTCTTCTGTAAAACATAAGTACTTGGATCAAAGATCCAACGGTGGATAAATTCCCCAAATCAATTGAGAAATCTCTCAATGAGAGATTTTCTTAACTGAATTAACAAATCAGCCTCCACTATATAAAGACCCCAAGACTTCAAGTCTTGTATAGAGGAACCCCCCCATAAACTTACAACTTCAAGACGAGAATGATTTCTCTTCAAGGTAAATAAAAAGTAGATAGATCATAGCATCTCCTTTATATCTAAGAGTTTAACTCTCACATCAAAAGAACTTAGTTCTTTTTCCAGATCACAGATTTATAAGACAAAGCCTTTCATAAAAGTAAGAGAGATCATAGCATCTCCTCCATATCTGAGAGTTTAACTCTCACATCAGAAGAACTTAGTTCTTTTTCCAGATCTCAGATCTATAAGACGAAGTCTTTCATAAGTGAGAATTGAATTGGGCAGAACAAAAACTCAGTGCTTAGCACTCAAAGTCTGGTGCTCAGCGCCGAGCGCTCCACGTGCTCCTCACGTAGGTGCTATTTAATAATAAGCGCTTAGCACTCAAAATCTGGCACTCAGCGCCGAGCGCTCCACGTGCTCCTCACATGGGCGCTATGTAATAATAAGCGCTTAACACTTAAAATCTGGCGCTCAGCGCCGAGCGCTCTACGTGTTCCTCACGTGGGCGCTATTTAATAATAAGCACTTAGCACTCAAAATCTGGCGCTCAGCGCCGAGCGCTCCACGTGCTTCTTACGTGGGCGCTATTTAATAATAAACGCTTAGCACTCAAAGTCTGGTGCTCAGCGCCAAGCGCTCCATGTGCTCCTTATGTGGGCACTATTTAATAAAAAGCGCTTAGTACTCAAAGTGTGGCGCTCAGCGCCAAGCGCTCCATGTGCTCCTCACGTAGGCGCTATTTAATAAAAAGAGCTTGGCACTCAAAGTTGGTGCTCAGCGCCGAGCTCCTCACGTGCTCTGCACGTGGGCGCCATAAATTGTTTAACACTCCATATAAAAGAATATGAATAAAACAAAAGGAGAAAGGGCTGTCAGAACCCAAATCAATGATCAGCAGTGCTGATACAAAAGGGGATCAAACCCAAATAAGTAATCAAGTGGGCTAAGCCCAAGGTTGGCCAAACCCCAAATCGACCGAGCCCATAGGTCTTCTTCTAAATTGGCCTTAGTGCCAAACAGGACTACCAAGTACCTGATGAAAATTCTTTGGTTCAAGGATACATCTCTTCACACCTCTGATACATGTCGTTGTAATTCTTCAATGTCATCAAAGAGGTGAAGGGTCCCAATAACCAAGACTCTTGGTGCACCCCTAAACCCAATGGACCGTAATATCCCTAAACTAAACTCTATGGACTATGATGTCCTTAAACATGGACTATAATGTCCTTAAGCCCAATGGACCGCAACGTCCCTAAACTAAACTACATGGACTATGGTGTCCTTAAACCCAATGGATCGCAACGTCCCTAAACTAAACGCTACGGACTATGATGTCCTTAAACCCAATGGACTGCAACGTCCCTAAACTAAACTCTACAGACTATGATGTCCTTAAACCTAATGGACCACAACGTCCCTAAACTAAACTCTACGGACTATGATGTCCTTAAACTCAACGGACCGCAATGTCTCTGAACTAAAGCAATAGAGCCCAAATGCTCTTTTGTTGGATCTAAATGATCCTAAAACCTTGTTAAGTAGATCTAAGTCACTAACGTATCCTTAAAAAACATTTAAGTTGATTTTAATCTCAAACGAGATTAACGATCCTTAAATCAAACAAAACCCAAATCTAAGAAAATACAGATTTGGACTAATTCCCGTCCTACGGGCGACAACACAAATTAGTCTCCGTATACAATCCACGGGCAACCTAAAACAAAACAAACACACACAAACACACACGACACGAAGTGAACATCTGGAGAAGGAGAAAGTGGTTATCGCTATGCGGTAACGTAATTAACTGCAGGGGCTTGCGCCTGTAGGGAAGAACATCCCCACAATCAAAAAACACCTCGCAAATGAGGGGGAATCTGACTAAGTCTGCTACAACGGCCGCATCCATTCAAACCTCCGATATACAGTGCCATAAATCAACTTGGTATCTTCGGAGAGGTGGACGGGTAAAAACAAATAGCATCTGCCCCCAAAATTCAGGCCAGATGTCCCAACGTCCCGGTCGCGTCTTTCGGCGGTGAACAACATATAGTATAAGGCCCCGTCATAACCCATGGGACAACTCCGCGAGAGTTCATGTAGGTGTATTTTAAGTGACCATCTCGTACCACGCTATACGTTTCGTACCAATCTACCCCGTTATCCCCGCGTAATGTATCATATAGATTATGTTTACAAGTCTTGCCGAAACCATGGATATAAAGTAATCAGGTTCAGGATATAATCATGTATTCAAATAGTCATGTCAAGTTATAACCATGGTTCGGTCAAGTCAAGTCAAGTATTCATGTTTTATATTGGTGTTTGAATTCAAGTATTCAGGTTCATGCTCAAGTATTCAGGTTTGACTTTGGATTTAGGTTTGAAATGGACTCTCACCGAGTCAGACACTTGTAACTAATTTAGATCTTGAATTAGATTCGGGAGTCATCGTTAACTGCTGCACATGGACGACAAGATTTGTTTCTTTTTTCAAGACAATTACCATTGATAACTCCATTATATTGTCTACCTTAAATAGGTAAGCACTCATTTTCTCCAGCTTCCTGGGGCTCAAGAAAATTGATCCCGCATAAACCTATATTTACTAAAGTCCTTAAATATTGTTTTTATATAACTCGAGGGGTTTTATGAAAAATATTATAATATAGTTAAAAATAAACCTCGAGGGGTTATTTATATTACTTGGGTTTTCAAGAGCATGAGTTTTAAGGATTTGAGGTATTTTAGTGATAAACAATTAACTTTGGAAGTTCATGGTATTTTATTGAAAAGAGTTGTCTTTTAATATCTTGATGGTATTTTATTGAAACTTGGTTTTCTTTAAATTTTTTAGAAAAAAAATGTAAGTTTATTATATTTTGAAAATATGGATTTGTAATCTTTATATAATTATTAAAATTAAAATATTTTTTTATTTTTATTTATTTAGAAAATTCGTTTTTCTTAAAAACCGTATTTAAAACCTTTCGAGACCGAATGCTCCGTGAGGAGGTCTGCATCTCGCTCTACTAGCCTAAGAATGTATGATAATCTCCACCATCCATTAGCGAGTCCCCTAACAAGAGTTGTAAAGGCATAATCGCAAAGGAATTTAAAACACCGTTTAAAAGAAATCCGTTTTTTATAGTAAGTGGTATTTTCTTGTAATAATGTATTCGTAACAAAAATTCACATAAAAAAGGTATCGTGCTATGGAATCATGTGTGCGTGTTGAGTAGGTCATTATCCCGTGAAGTTTTCCTAAAAGTATTGTTTTAACAAAACTAAAAAGATGATATTTAAAGTTCATGGTATTTAAATGAAAAACTTAAATTAAAGTTATTTTGCATGGAATTCTAGGTTAAAATTTATTCTAAACATTTATAATTAAGATTACAAGTATTGTGTAAGAATTTGGATGAATAATATATAGGAGAAAGGTAAATTTCAAGAGTTTAGAAATAGATATCGGTATTAACTCCACTTACCGATATAAGTTTTGAAATGGGATTTCAATGAAGAGATTGAGAGGGACTTACTATTTGGTTATATTAAGAAGAGGTAGAAGAAGGAGTGTTGATCTTAGTGGCGTCGCGGGAGCTCCGGAATAGCTTTGATTCTTTGCCTGAAGTTGACCGCTTGCTAACCCCTCTTTACTCCACTTGTACTTAGAAAAATTTTGAGAGTTTTGGCTAGAAATTTCAGAATGATGCTGAGCTAATGTGTGGGGTGGTATTTATAGTGTAGTATTAAGGTTTTAGAATTAAAAATATGAATTGAAAAGCATTAAAATGTGGTTTAATGGTGAAATGAAAGGTCTCTATTTGATTGTAGGGAAATCAAACAGTGCAGGGTGTTAGGGGTAGGTGAAGGGGTTAGTGTGCAAAGCCCGGGCCTCATTGGGCTTGGTTCAACCAACGGTGCCGACCAACTTGCGCATTCCGCCGGTCGATCTAAGGTATAGAGGCTCTAGAACGATCGACGAATATTTTTATAATAGAAAGTCAATTTATCTAACCAATTACTCCTAATGGTTCATATCAGAATAGTGTTAGTTGATGAAAGTTACTTCGGCATCAAGAATAGTAAAGTCAATTTTTTTCTCAATTCCAATCCAATCGAATGCAACCGGATCTAGTATAGTATGAACTGGCGATCAGAACATATATGGATATAACTTATAATAGGGTCCCAAAAAATAAGTGATTTTTGCTAGGCCTGTATCATTTTTTTAGGTTCACTAGGTTTCTTAGTGGTTGGAACTTCCAGTTATTTTGGTATTCCGTGGCTCGAAGAACTTCCAATTTTGAAATATTAAAAATTCCCATTAACTATTTATTAACTAATGTATTAAACTCCTGATGATTAGTTAGAACTAGTTGCTATGATATGTAGAATAATAAATTCTCTGTCTGATGGTTCTAAGTATTATTTTTTTCTAGAATCTATTTAATATTTAAGTCGTGAGATGGTTTTTTTATTCATTTTCTATTCCCAATAGAAAAATCTTTGTTCATCCCATTTTTCTATTGGGAAAAGAAAATGAATTTGTGATGGATATTGAAATTTTTTTGTTTTATTATATGTCTAACTCAAGACCGAATTTTCCACGTGTACATCTTAATGTTTACTCCATTTTCCATGTTTAATTTTTCTGATTTTTCATTTTTCTGTGTATTGCATGTGTAAACTTTTGGGATTCCAAAAAGTTAAAAAGAAAAATCAGAAAAATAGTGTGTCTGATGGGGATCGAACACAGGGGTTATGTCACAGCAGTGCAAGGGCTTTACTAGTGAGCTACAAGTGGTTTCTTGCTGTTATTTAACAAAATTTACTCATAACTCAAACTCAGCCTGTATAACTCATTTTCTATATATTAAACTGGAAAATTTCGTACAGTAAATTTAGATTCGTTACAGTTTTCTTTAGAGCTCACGTGCTATCACGTGAACCGCTTGTGTTTTCTTTTCTTCTCGGAGTTCACGTGGATTTTACGTGAGCCGCTATCTTCATAGGCGCTCTCGTTCTTATCACGTGAGTAGTGCAAAGCACTCACTCGTATAGCGCTCACGTGGACATAACGTGATCCTTATGGGAACTCACGTGCGTATCACGCGAGCCACTGAGTTTTGGGCACTCACGTGCCTTTCATGTGAGTAGTGCTAAGTCTCGGGTGCTCATGCGCTTTTCACGTAAGACGCTGTTTCCTTGGGTACTCACGTGCTTTTCATGTGAGACTTTAAGTCTCAGATGCTCACGTGCTTTTCATGTGAGACTTTAAATATCTGATCTTATGGGCGCTCACGTGGATATCATGTGAGACGCTGAATCTGTGACACTCACGCGCCTTTCTTGTAGGAAACTCCTCTTTGATTTGTTCTTTGGCTCTCACGTGCATATCATGTGATGCGCTTCTTCCTTAGAGATTTAAGCTCTGTTTATTTTTTAAACTTAAGTTTCATAGAAGTTTAAGCTTCTGTTAATTGCATTTTGACCATTAAGGATCACCAAGATCGATATTTGACAATCTGGGATCAAGGGAAAGGAAATTCTTTAAGAACTTGAAGATCTTGTTCATATAAGATCTAAGTTCTTTTCCTGGAGATAAAACTCCGTCTTTCTTTCTTCTTTTTTTATGATGATGGGAAAACATCAAAGTTCTTCTCTGGATCCTAAGTTTAAGATCAAGATCTCTTTGTGAGAATTAAATTCTCTTTTTGTGGGGGACATGTCTTATAGATCTTAGATCCAGAGAAAAAACTAAGTTCTTTGAAGGGTTAGACCCTATTTTTATATGCATGATAGGTAAAAGGAGATATATTTCTCTCTTATTTTAACCTAGGGTTTGAGAATTTGAAGATGATCTTCCAGGAGAATTAAATTCCCGGTTCTTGTGGAAGCTTATGGGGGTCTTTCCTTCCTGAGATTTAATCTCTTGGTTCCTTTATATAGGAGAAGAGGAAAAATCAATTTGTTTGAGAAAATCTCTCATTGAGAGATCTTGATTGATTTTATAATCAATCAAAGATATTTCACCGTTGGATTTTTGATCCAACGGTTCTCTGTTTAACAGAGAATATATATATTTTTGTTTAACAAGATTAGGAAAATATTTTCCTAACATAGGATTTAATTCTTTCATATGATTAATTGGTGATTTTTTAATCACTGTTGGATAACCAACAACACTCTGTTTAACAGAGCAAATCTTTCTTGTTTAAGAAAGATCAGGGAAATATTTCCCCAAGTAGAATTTAATTCTAGCTGAAGCAAACTGCTTCGACATTGGGCGCCAGCGCTCACGTGTTTAACATGTGGGTGCTATTATAGGATTTAATCCTAAGTGTAGTAGGTGCTCGCGTGCTTTGCACATGAGTGCTCACGTGTTTAACATGTGGGGGCTGCCTTCTATTTTTTATAAGGGTACAAATATAAGGTTTGAACCAAAATTTTTGGCGGGAACAATGAACCCAACAAGTATACCTGAAACCAACTTGACTCGAATCATGAATACAAATAAAATGAATTACACTTGACATGACTACATGAACTCAATTTTGATATTATATCACCTTTTGTATTCATAGACTCGATCAAGACTTGTAACCTTAATCATAATCTAATATACACGGGGTGCTAGAGTAGTTTAAGTGTGAATCTAACGCAACCTCAGGAGTCCTCCTAGATCATGAATCCATGTCTACTAACATAAGAAATCTACCGTAAGGGCATGGGCTTCCAAGCCCCTGGATAATAGCCTGTTGGGTTTGGAATACTTCAACTCTAGGTTGAAGTCCCGTTACTAACACTCTTGATTCGGGCCCGTAGTTTCTTACCCCTGGACGATAGCCTATTGAGTTCAAGAGAACTCTTGAGATTAGTTTACATTCATACTTGAACTCACATTAGTTAGCTTACCCTTATAGAGACTCTTTTAGGACACTTACATATATGCACTTCATGTTAACTATATCTACACTACACGACCATGATATACTTGGTTTCCATGCTCATGTTGCATTACCATGCTTATATAGTTTTTATTTACATTGTCATGTTATATTAGAACTGTCTTGATATATTAATTGCTATGCTTAATCACCCTATCACTTTGCCTATAATTTCTACCTTGTCATTATACCTTTCTTTGGGGATTTTCTGAGCGCTAGTTCGCTGATAACATTCCCTTTGTTTCTTTTTCTTTGGAATGTTCGTCAGATGATCTAGAGAAAGAGGAGATCGAGTCAAGCCAGGAGGACTGCAATCAGCTTTCAGCTCATACAGACTACTAGATCCTTCAGCAGTTTATTTTCAATATGCCACCTGTTGGGCATTTTTATTGCACTTTCTTTTCAGTTATCTAGTATCAAAACTTTATGTAAGTAAATGTAGATAAAGTTGTTGTTGAATTTTACTTACTCTTTTTAATTCTTGACTGTTGTTATATTGCTTATAAACGTTTAGCGTATTTATTACGGTAAACGACTTTCTCGGAATAAATATGTTGCGAGCTTGTCACGTGCCGTTACCGCTCTTTTCGAAAGCGGGAAGTGACAGCCAGTGTTTGAGGATGGCTATAGCGGTATTGACTATTGAGACGGTACGATCTTAAAGACGCTAAGGATATAATTACGAAAAGAAAGACATGTGCTTTGCGCGTGTAAAAAAAATTTTTGATTGGTGCCCGCGTGAAATAGCAAAGGCTAATTATTTGGGATCTAGTGTGCAGCCTAGAATAGCACACGTCCAAGTAGAGACCGATGTCAAAAATTCTGATTGGGTTTTATTTTAAATCAACGGCTTAGGTTGAATTGTCCATGGATTGTGCATTTGGTAGCTGATTTTGATGATCTAAATATGTAATCCTGTGTCTTCAGGCGTTTCAGACATATTGATGGAGTCATATTCGAAAAATTCCATCTTCTGCTGCAGATATTCCCACTTTAGTGCCTATAGTTTGAATCGGCTTCTGTTAAAGTCGCGGATACTTGTTATTACTTTGAGACGCTGTCACCATGCGGATTTGGGTTGAAGGTGGAGTTACTTACCTTTTCAGTGTCGCATTTGTTATCACGTTGAGTGAGATTCTGGATTGTCATATTAATCATGTGACATGTGTTGTTTCTGAATTTTCTGTCGAGCCATTATCTCCTTCCAGTGTTGACCTTGGTCTCGATTGGATGCGAGCCAAGATAGAGATTTCTCGTTCGTGTCTCACATCTTTCTATTAATCATGGATTTAGTAGCTTGAATAAAATCAGCCGGAGAGAATTCCATTCAGGACTTGCCGATTATTCGAACGAGCTTATTTCAAGATGCTTCTGTTTACTTGCTTCAAGACTTTGTTGGCGTGCGGAGCGCATGACTTATCATGTTCAGTACTGTAAATCCCCGTTCTTCATCTACAAGAATTTTTCTTGTATTTTCCAAATTTCCGAGATTTACTTTTCCTCGTAATTATTCTGTCGAAAGTGGTAGCTTGAATTCCAGTATTTATATTTTTTTCCAACAACCTAAAAGCCAAATTTAAACTAACAAATTAATTACTTAAACCAACCCAGCCCACTCAAATTTAAATAAATTCCCTATAATTTTTTCCTTGGCCCGTTCCCTTTTATTATTCCCTCAGCCTAAATAAAAAAAAATCTCTTAATAAAATCCTTATAAACAACCCCAGCCCGTTAGCATTTCTCGGCCCGCATTCTTTTTTTAATTCCTTACTTTTCCCGGCTCATCCAATTAAACTTCATTCAGCCCACTCCCGTTTTAATTTATTTTTAAAGGAAAATTTTTTAGCCGGCCCACTCCCTTTAACCCCAGCCCGTTTCCTCTTACCCGACCCGCCACTGCACTATTCATCTCCCTCAAAACTCCCACAACGGTAACCTCCCAAAATCGCGCGCGCGACCCGCCTCCTCCGCCGACGCTCACGCCTCACGCCCACGCTCCTGCCGTTACCCCCCACGTTTTCAACCTCGTCTCCAACTCACTCCTCATCTCTCTCCTCTACATTCACCGAGCCCCAAAAACACGAGCAACCAAAAATTCTCTTGAACCATTGACACCTCCACCGCCGGCGATCATCCCACCTCGTCGCTCGACCCACGTCGACGACAGCCACTCTGTCACCCTCTTCTCCCTCCGCGACTCCATCTCCACCCACTCGAGTCACCCCTGTACACCCACTCCCCTGCACACAACCCCCACTACAGGGCTCGGCCACACTACCCCTGGCACTCAACACCGGCGAGCCCCACTTCGCCTGAACCCCCTCTGCGACCCTACACACCCTCAGCACCACCCTCATCTCCAGACCCGACCCCCACTGCCCCTCTTCTCTCTCTCTTCAAAAATCCTATAACCCAAGTCTCAAACACCACTGCTCTGTACACGCTGCCGGAGCGACGCCGTCGACCGTCGGCAACCCCAACAATTCTCAGGCGAACCAGAGAGCACCCCCTAAGCTTCCAGCGCACGCAAGACGACTCCGGGAAAACTCCGACGTGAAATTCGTGTTTTGAACTAGGCTCGCGGGAATCCGGTACGTGGCGTATATCGCGCGTTCGTGACGACACTGTTGCCGTACGACCCCGAGGCGTTCTCCAGGCAAGTATTTACTTGCTTCATGCTATAATAATAGTGTTACCCACCTAGATCATGTAGTTTACAAACTTACCGATTTCCTATACGTGTCATGACCTAAGTGCTCGATGTTAGTTACCAATGGAAATAATTGTCTAATTTGACGGAAATCGATATTTTATGTTGGCCCTTATAATGATGAATATCTTGTGTGAAATTCGCTGGAAAACACGATTGTTAGTAACAAAAATCGATACCCCCAAACATGTCGTTAAAACTAGAATTCTCTCGTAACTGAAAACGAATAAAAACACCATAAATCATACACATATTGGAAAGATGCGTTCGAGGGCTTAAATCGAAGCCGACTCGACGAACTTTAACCCTATGTAGAATTTTAATGTTTTCTGTTCTGAAACCATGAAGATAATTGGATTGGAACACGACTCTGGACTGCAGTCCAGAGCGTTTCTGATTAGTGTGTTCTGTCCAAAGACCTGCATCCCCGTGTTTCCTGAAATAGTATGATACAGAACTTTACAGTAGTTATAATATATTTCTGTTAGTGAAAGAAAACAAGTGGTTTCATTCCGATTCATCGCCGTTTGTTATTTTAAACTATATTTAAAAGGGCAGAACGTAAAGCTGTTCAGAACAATTTCTGAAATGACATATTGAGATTAAACTGTGCATAACTTTCAACGTACAGATGCGATTGAGAATCCGTCTGTTGCGTTGAATACTTTATCGAAAACCCTAAATTTCATTTAACTGTGACATCGCTAAATTCTGAGCCCAACTGGGTGCAATTCGTGTCGCGAAACAGATGATCAGTTCTGAAATTGAAATTCCAGCCGCGGGCACTTAAACTGAAACAGTTATATCTTGAAAACCGAAACTCCGATTGAACTGAAACAAATTTTGATGAATTACTGACTGATTGTTCTACATATCTTACTTACATCATTTTTGCTGAATTCGTAACATATTAATTTTTACAATTTATTTTAGTACGTGACATGCATGTTAATTCATAACATACCGAGCTTATTGGTAGCATACAATACATATATCATACCCTTGTCATTTACACAGTGTTAGTGCGTGTGGACATTGCATTATCGTGCGTGATAGATGTTGGTTTAGGAGTGACGAGTACACCAATGGAAAGTGACCATTAGTGACCGTGATTGATACAGTGGATAGTGATGAAACCGTGTCATTGGTATACTTGTACACAACTAGATCAATATCATAAATAGTGTAACCTGGGGAAAAAGGGGAAATCAAAGTGGAATAAGTATCGTATTTAGCGGGACCGTGTTTAGAGGATGATCATTCGAACCGTGATACTTATACGTGTAGGACAGGATATCCGGCTGACAGGGTTATGTCCCGGGCATATGGGCCGTTGTCTCGGGTATGTACGAGACTCCTGTTAAACATGATCCTCCTTCCACTATGTGATTTCAAACATGACCTAGAGACCGATAGGGACACATAACATATTCTGCATCATATTGTGACATAGTGAGTACTTGCATTATTTCTCATACCAGTATTACCTCATTTACCTGTTTCATCTGATTATAATAATATTAGTATTTGTGTCGCTCTGACGACCTGAGTATGCATGCTCAGATTCCGCGGAAGGACCAGCACAGGAGACGGATCTATCCTTTGAGTTCACGGAGATATAGTTTGGTGTACCTTCTTCATTTACTGCTTTCCATAAAAGAGATTGTGAGATTGAACTTGGTTAGTTATCGTTCTTATTATCTGTAATCTGTGAACAATGGAATTTTAATGTAATAAATTAGTGATGTGATTCCTTTAATACTGTGCTTTATTTACTAATTACCATGTAATGCTAGAAGCCGAAGTGTGACTACGGCGGGATGATTCCTTGACCGTAGGAGCATGGCTGGCCTAGTCATACCTCGTATTCCGTATTTTGGGAAGCGGGGCGTGACAAGTACGATTTTGTTTGTCACATTGATGTGTGATCTTCGTCGTCGAATTTCTGGTTATTTGTTTCAAGACTCTGTTGACATGCATGCTGCATGTGCCATCTGTTCCCTTATAAAAAAAAGGAAGAGCAAAAAGGCGATGGGAAAAATTCTCCTGATGGAGCATCGCGTGCCCACACGTGATGCTACTTGGAGCAAAAATTATAGGCATTATGCTTAATTATTAAGGCTGAAATTAAGCCTCACGTGCAAGCACGTGAGCATCTATATACAAAGTATATAGGCGCCTTTAAAATAAATGACAGGCCAGGAAGGCTCACATGTCAGCACGTGATGCCCTCTTTTGGCTGTTGCACATACGCAAATGAGTTTAACTCTGTGGGGTCATGTGCTACACGTGAGTGGTCTCAAATGCCTTCTGAGCCGATAAGATTAAATTCTAAGTAAAGGGATCAAAACCCTATTTGGAAAATATTTCCTTAATCTCAAACAAGATTAACGATCCTTAAACCAACCCAAACCCAAATCTAAGAATATACGGATTTGGACTAATCCATGCCCCACGGGCGACAACATAAATTAGTTTCCGTATACAATTCACGGGCAACCAAAAATAAAACAAACACACACGACACGGAGTGAACTTCTGGAACAGGAGAAAGTGGTTATCGCGATGCGATAACATAATTAACTGCAGGGGCTTGCGCCTGCAGGGAAGAGCGTCTCCACAATCAAAAACCCTCACAGCGAGGAGGAATCTGATGAAGTCTGCTATAATGGCCACATCCGTCCAAAGCTCTGATACACGGTGCCATAAATCAACTTGGCATCTTCGGAGAGGTAGACGGATAAAACCAAATAGTATCTGCCCCCAAATTCAAGCAAGAACACCCATCCCGGTTTCGTCTCTGTTTTCGGCGGTAAACAGATTCTAACACGCCCGGTGGGACCTTTTCCTCTTTTCACTCCACACTTCATGTGTCGTGTTCGCGAATAAATTGCGGTTTAATATGGTTGCCCCTGAATTCAAGATACTAAGATTTGGTGTCTTGCTCTTATGCAGAAGAGAAGAGAAATCTATGGCTTCCAACTGCACCTGCAACAGCAACCCCCACTCCGTCCCCGCTGGAGGAGTGACTTATGGGCCCCAAGCGGCCTCCATCTTTGCAATGCCAGTGGAACAGGTGACTCAGGCCACCACCGTACTGTTCTTTGGGACCATGATCCCGCTAGCGAGCTTCAATGCTTCAATACCATCACAAGAGGCTCCAAAGAAGTCGGTCTTCAATCGGCTTGCAACTACCACAGCCCCTCTCAACGGGTCGTCCAATTCCAATGCCTCAGTCTTTAACAGGCTGAGCCACAGCTCCAGTGGGCCTACAAAGAGGCTCGCAATACCTTAAAGGGTTATCCCGAAGCGGATAGCCATTCCTGTTCCGACAGACGAAGTCATCGAAGGGGCTTCTCTTGCTAGAGGATCGGTTTTTGCAAGACTGGCCATTCCAACTCCTGCTGTAGGCGAGGTCGTTAAAAATGCTTCCCCTGCCAGAAAGTCTGCCTTTGACAGTGACCATTCCCTCCCAGCGGACGTCGGTCTTCGACAGGCTGACACCGACAGCAGCCTATCATCAAAGAAGGGGGCATAACGAAGTCGCTTCCACAACAGAGGTGGTTCCGTCTGCACAACACGTTCGACGTCGCCACTGGTGCCGAGTAAGGAAGGCTGGGAGCAGTTCCCCCTCTGGACTTACCCCACTAGCTCCAATGGTGGAAATTGACGTTGTTGTTCCAACTGGGAACAGTTTCGAGCTGCTCAGGAGGATGCGCAAGAACTCTCCAACCGCTGTACTGAAGAAGTCTCCTCTGCTTGTTGAAAACACAACGCAGACAAAACCGGAGCAACCCCCTCAGCAGCCGTCCTCCAAAATCTATAGGGTCTGGCGGAAAGTCCAAGACTCTGTAATTGACAAAGACTACTCTCGCTGACTAGAGAAAAAGAAAGCTCGGCGGGAAGAGTACCACCACGCCGTCATACCACGAAAGGTATCATCCATATGGGTGCCTGCTGCAATGGCCCCCTCAACTTCGACCTCCCATAAGAGGAGAAGGCCGGAGAAGATCCCCATGCCTGCGATAAATTTCAAAGGCAGTGACCCAAATGCCCCAAGTCTGGGGGCACGGTTGTACATACCGTCTACATGGCTTCCGGGAAAGAGAAAATCCGTACTTCCACGGGTCATCAACCACTCATAAGGTCTGTGACAAAAACTCAGGAGCAGCAGCAGAAGCTCTAAGAAATGCTAATGAGGATGTCAACACTCACTGGGCAAAAAGAAAGCCCGGAAGTATCGTCTGAATAGCGCCACGAACAAGAGTCCGACACCGAGTTCTTGCAAAGGGTGCTGGAAGGAAAGGATAAAGAGACCGCGGAACAGGCCGCTAATATAAAACAGATGGCACTTCTGTTCCAAGACATGGTTGGAATGATGATCCAGTCGGATCCTCCAGCCGAAGACCCTTCGATAATTATCGAAGACGACAGAGGGGAAACGTCAAATCCTCCACCGGCTTTCTCGACAGCCAAGAAAGAAACTATCTCCAAGGCTGCCTTTGACGACTACATAGCTCAACAAATACGAGCTCATCATGCAAGCGAAGCGGCTGGCCAGGTCGTCAGAACTGGGCGACCTTATCCAGTCCGGTACGATCAAATCAAGTACCCGCCAGGATACACGATCCCTAAATTCCATGTGTATAAGGGGACAGGCAATCCCCATCAGCACGTCACTCAGTTCAGAGCTCTATGCGGCAATACTGGAGGCGACGACAAACTGCTACTTCGCCATTTCGTCGGCAGCTTGGCAGGGACAACATTTGAATAGTATTCGGAGCTTCCAAATGACTCCATCAAAACGTTCACAGAAATGGAGCTGCTATTCATACAGTATTTCGCAAGCGCAAGTGAGCGCACTCTGATCACCGCATTGATCAATGCCAGGGTGAAACCGGGAGAAACCTGGGTTCAATACACAATTCGATGGCAGAACCTATGGTCAAAATGCGAACAACGCATAGAAGAAGCTCTTGCTGTGGGTATGTTCATGGGGACCCTTGATACTCAGGCGACTATATCCCAATTTATGATGTTCTTCAAGCCGACCACCTTCGAGGCCTTGATCGACAAGTTGGCCCAAATGGACCAGATGGGTCATAGGCCGTCCTCTTCAAGAACGGATCTCCGGAATGAAAAGGGTAAAGGGAAGGCGACCTTCGTTGCCAACGCTCAACAACAACCGGGTGACCCGAAATCGGTCGTTCGCAAAAGCAACACAAGCCGATATCTCGAAGAGAAGATGAGTCGTCCTTACTCATTTCCCCGGGATAAAACGAGGAGACTTGTTACGTCCTGCTTCCCAGTGTATGGGCAGAGGACGTGACGAGGCCGCTACATATTTATTCAGAAGTAAATATGCTAAGCATAACTAAGCAATATAAAAGAAATATACATAAGAGACAAATGTAATGAACAACAACTTTATTTATTAATATTCTTTTTACAATACATGGAAAAGTAAATACATGGAATGAAAAGTAATGCCTAAACAGTGGCATAGCAGAAATGGAAAGTACTGAAATGAAATGTACAAGTATCTAGAGCTCCGGGTCGAAAGCTAGCTGATCCAAGTCCTCGCTGGTGGGCTCGATCTTCTGAAGGTCCGATCCACCTGACAACATTCCAAAGAAGAAAGGGAAGGAATGTCGTCAGCGAACAATCGCTCGGTAAGTCCCAAAGATAAGGGAGAAGTAGAATAGACAGAGAGAGAAATAGTGTAGCTTTTAAAGTTGTATTATATTGTTATACTATTGTATTTAGTGTTAACGCTGTTGTTAATGTAAGTTCAAGGGTAAATGTCAACCAATCTCAAGAGTGTTCTCGAACCCAACAGGCTGTAATCCAGGGGTAGGGAACCACGGGCCCGAATCAAATGTTAGTAACGGGACTTCAACCTAGTGTTGAAGTATTCCAAACTCAACAGGCTGTAATCCAGGAGCAAGGAAACACGGGCCCTCATGATAGATTGCTTGTGTTAGTAGATATGGATTCATGATCTAGGGGAACTCTTGAGATTCTATTGGATTCACGCATGAACTACCCCAATACCCCGTGTATTTATTGTATTAATAATAATGATTGTACTAATGGTATTGTATTGTATTGTATTGCCTTGTAAAATTGTATAAATGGATGACTTGCCGAAACCATGATATCAGTAAATGGATGTAACTGGAGAATCATGTAGATGGATGTATATCCATGGTTCGGTTCGGCCAGGTTGTATAGATTGATAGATTGAACAGATTGAATACATGGATTCATATTGATTTGTTATATATACTTGAATTTCATTCAAGTCAGATTGATTATATCGAGACTCAGTCTGAGTCAGACAATTAGAAAAGAAATTGAATACTGAATTAGGTTTTGGTGTTATCAGTAACCGACGCACATGGACGGCAGGATTTGTGTCTTTTCAAAAATGATTACCGTGTTGATAACACCGTTTATTAAGTTGTCTACCTTAAATAGGCAAGCACCCATATCTCCGGCTCCCTGAGGCTCAAAAGACTGGTCCCGCTTAAACCTATATTTACTAGGGTCCTTATTGTAATTTATAAAACTTGAGTGGGTTTTATGTAAAAATAATTTTGTATAATTTTCAAAATACACCCCAAATATTTAATTATCGTCTCTAGATTTTTCATAGATGTAGATTTTATATATGTGACATTTCTAGTGAATAAAACCTAATTTCATAATATATGGTATTTAATTGTAAAGTATTGAACTTGTATAGAATTGCATGGTATTTTTGTGAAAGTGATTCTTTTGATTTAGAAAAGTTGGAATATTTATATTAAATCAAAACTTAGATATTTTGATAATACATATATATATATATATTTATATAAAATAATTTTAATTTATTATTTTTCTAGAAATCTCATTTTCTTAAAATATTTGTATTTTTTAAAATCTTTCGAGACCGTATGCTCCTTGCGGAGGTCTGCATCTCGCACTACTAAGCTCGAGAATGTGCGATAATCCGCACCATCCCGAACGGGTTCCCCAAAATGGGTTGTAGCGGCACATTACAAAGATTTGTTAAAAATACATATCTTGTAGAAAAAGGTTTTGTAGTTTATGGTATTTATTTGTAAAAATCGTATTTCCGTATTCTAGGTACCCAAAAGATATCGTTCTATGATAGAGATGTGTTTTTTGAGAAGGTAGGTCATTACCTCGTGAACTATCTAAAGGTATAGCAAGGGTTAATAAGGTTTTATGTCGAAACTAAACTATATGATATTTTTCTGTAAAAGTGCTATAAAAATTGAAATATAAATTCTTTTGATATGAAACTTGTCAATATGTTTTGTTAATATTTAATGATCATGATGTGAGAGTTTAGTATTATTGTGTTTAAGAAAAATAAGATTTTTAAGGAAAAACCGAATCGGAAGTCGGATTAACTCCACATCCGTCGGGTTTTAGAATTCTAAGTTTTTAGAATAGTAAAAAGAAGGGGGAGAAGGGACTTACTAGATTGTAGATTAGAAAAGATGAAGAGGGAGTGGTAGGAGGTGCCGGTGCGTCGTTTCGTCATCGGAAGCTCCTAGGGTTGTCGTCGGAAATTCGTCGGAGTTTCGCCCTTCGCTAACTCCACTTGTACACTAAAGTTCTAGAGAATTTTCTTGAGGGTTTGGACAGAGTTTGTGAGTGAGGGGTGTGTGAATTGGAGTGGTATTTATAGGAAAAGATTAGGGTTAGGGTAGATGAAATGGTGTGAAAAGATGTATTAAAAATTGTATTAAAAATGGAGTAAATAGGTGTTTTTATTGGCTCTGTAAATGTGCAGGGTTTTTAAAGTGTACAGGGGTTATAAGGAGAACAAAAGACACAGGAGTTTAGAAGGGAATTCGGCGATCCGACCAAGTTGACCCAGCGGCGCCGGCCGAATCAGCCGTGCCGTCGGCCTCATCCGGCCGAGTCAGGCCGGGTCTTAGGGCCACGTGTCCCTCGTCGTTTGGTTTATCTCCTGGGCCAGTTTGTTTAATATGTGATTTTTGGTTTTTACGTTATGCACGTGTAGACTCTTGGGATTCTAAAAATTTAAAAGAAAACTAATTAAAAAATAATGTGGCTGATGGGATTTGAACTCTGGTGCTTTGGTTCAGCAGTGCAAGGTCTTACCAATGAGCTACAAGCTCCTTCTTGCTGTTCAAAAGCAAATCAAATTTATAACTTATGCTCGGGTAAAAGTACCCCTTTCTGTATTTTTTGAAAAAATTTGTACAGAAAGTTTAAGGTTGTTACATTCTACTCTCCTTATAAAAATTTCGTTCTCGAAATTTGTAAAGGGAAAGTGTAACAGATTCAAAGGAAGTTTGGTGACTGAAGTACTGATAGTGTATGAAAAATTACAAAGTGATGCAAAAGGTTGAAGAGAATTACCAGGGTTACCCTGGCCAACCGTCTCAGCTTTTACGGCCGCCAAAGTGTAAGCCTGGCGTCTCGGCACATTTCTTCGTGCATGCTGGTACATCGATGGCTGTCGAGGTAAAGGTGGTCCACGTGGAGGTGGTGCAGGAAGGGCTAACCGAGTAGGTGGAGCTTGGATAGCTGGTCTAGCTGCGGAAATAGGGTCAGTTCGGTTATGTGGGCAAGTTACTATGGTATTTGAGGATGATCCACATATCAGGCAAAGACCGTTTTCTTGTCGGCAATTTTCCATCAGATGTCCAGCTCTCTTGCATTAGGTACAAAAGGCTGGGCTGGGCCTGTTGATTGGTACTCCCGGTCTCCTTGGTACAAATGGTGGTCTTGATGAGGCTTCTCCTGCCATCTGGTTGGCAGGACGCTTCACTCTGGCAGATTGAGGTCTGCCCTTCTTCTTCACCACTGCTTCATATCTTTGGGCATCTTTCAAATCTATATCATGGATTGGGAAATCCCCTATAGCTAATGCAGCTTGGATTTCCGGGTCCAACCCTTGCTGAAATCTTCTAACTCTGATCTCAGCAGTCGGTATAAGATGGGCCGCAAACCTGTTACGGTCTTGTGTTAGCTGTGTAGTATGTGATATATTGAAAAATTGAATTATTGAAACATATCTTACCGACTGAGCATGGTAAACTCAGCGTCATATTCATCTACAGATTTGGTCCACATGGAACCTTGTTGTAGATGGATGAACTGCTTTTCCATGTCAAAGCGGGCAGTCTCTGGGAAATACTTTGCGTCGAACATGTCGCGGAAAGTCTTCCATTCGATAGGCTGATGAAGACGGCTTTCTTCTTCCTTCCACCAAACCCGTGCATTGTCCGTAAGTTGCAGCTTCGCAACTCAGACCCAAGCTATCTCTGGTACTTGTGCCGCTGCCAGATCATCTTCAATGCTCTGAGCCCACTCCTCAGTTTCTAGAGGGCCCTCTTTTCCCGAAAAGTTTTTGGGGTGCAGAGCCCGGAATTGCTTCACTCCGGGTGCTTCCGCTTCTGGACGGTTCAAGAGAATAGCAGTCTGCTGCTGGCTGTTCTTCTAGGAGGCTGCTGATCGCCTCAAGCAGAACCGTCTGCTCGTTAAGCGGAGCAGGGACGGCAGGTGTGAGTGGTAGTGGTGGGGGAGTGTTGTTGACATTGGTACTGGTGTTGTTCGGGGAATCCATAACCTTGAATGAAAATTTTGGGTTAGGATAGATTCAAAGTATTTGGAATGATAAGATTCAAGAAGTATGAATTGTAAAAAATGTTTTAGTTGCTGGTTCTTGTATTATATTGCTTAAGTTGTACACGCAGATCTGAACTGCATGGTAGTGTTCCATATAGTTCGGACCTGCATTGGCCGCCAACAAAACCTGTCACGCCCCGCTTCCCAGTGTACGGACAGAGGACGTGACGATGCCACTACGTATTTACTCAAAAGTAAATACGCTAAGCATAACTAAGCAATATAAAAGAAATATACTCAAGAGACAAATGTAATGAACATCAAATTTATTTATTAACATTCTTTTTACAATACATGGAAAAGTAAATACATGGAATGAAAAGCAATGCCTAAACAGTGGCATAACAGAAATGGAAAGTACTAAAATGAAATGTACAAGTATCTAGACCTCCGGGTTGAAGGCTAGCTGATCTAAGTCCCGCTGGTGGGCTCGATCTTCTAAAGGTCCGATCCACCTGACAACATTCCAAAGAAGAAAGAGAAGGAATGTCGTCAGTGAACAATCGCTTGGTAAGTCCCAAAGATAAAGGAGAAATAGAATAGACAGAGAGAGAAAGTGTGTAGCTTTTAAAGTTGTACTATATTATTATACTGTTATATTTAGTGTTAGCGTAAGTTCAAAAGTGAATGTCAACCAATCTCAAGAGTGTTCTCGAACCCAACAGGCTGTAATCCAGGGGTAGGGAACCACATGCCCGAATCAAATGTTAGTAACGGGACTTCAACCTAGTGTTGAGGTATTCCAAACTTAACAGGCTATAATTCAGGAACAAGGAAACACAGGCCCTCATGATAGCTTGCTTGTGTTAGTAGACATGGATTCATGATCAAGGGGGACTCTTGAGATTCTATTGGATTCACGCATGAACTACCCCAATACCCCGTGTATTTATTGTATTGATAGTAATGATTGTACCGATGGTATTGTATTGTATTGTCTTGTAAATTGAATTTTATAGATGGACGACTTGCCAAAACCATGATATCAGTAAATGGATGTAACTGGAGAATCATGTAGATGGATGTATATCCATGGTTCGGTTTAGTCAAGTTGTATAGATTGATAGATTGAACAGATTGAATACATAGATTCATATTGATTTGTTATATATACTTGAATCTCATTCAAGTCAGATTGATTATATCGAGACTCAGTCTGAGTCAGATAATTAGAAAAGAAATTGAATCCTGAATTAGGTTTTGGTGTTATCGGTAGCCGCTGCATATGGACGGCAGGATTTGTGTCTATTTCAAAGATGATTACCGTGTTGATAACACCGTTTATTAAGTTGTCTACCTTAAATAGGCAAGCACCCATATCTCCGGCTCTCTGAGGCTCTAGAGACTGGTCCCGCTTAAACCTATATTTATTAGGGTCCTTATTGTAATTTATAAAACTTGAGGCGGTTTTATGTAAAAATAATTTTGTATAATTTTCAAAATACACCCCAAGTATTTAATTATCGTCTTTAGAGTTTTCATAAATGTAGATTTTATATATGTGTCATTTCTAGTGAATAAAGCCTAATTTCATAATATATGGTATTTAATTGTAAAGTATTGAACTTGTATGGAATTGCATGGTATTTTCATGTAAAGTGATTCTTTTGATTTAGAAAAGTTGGAATATTTATATTATATCAAAAATTAGATATTTTGATAATACATACATACATATATATATATATATATAATAATTTTAATTTATTATTTTTCTAGAAATCTCATTTTCTTAAGATATTTGTATTTTTTTGAAATCTTTCGAGACCGTATGCACCTTGCGGAGGTCTGCATCTCGCACTACTAAGCCTGAGGATGTGCGATAATCCGCACCATCCCGAACGGGTTCCCCAAAATGGGTTGTAGTGGCACATTGCAAAGATTTGTTAAAAATACATATTTTATAGAAAAAGGTTTTGTAGTTTATGGTATTTATTTGTAAAAATCGTATTTCTGTATTCTAGGTTCCCAAAAGATATCGTGATATGATAGAGATATGTGTTGTGAGGAGGTAGGTCATTAGCTCGTGAACTATTTAAAGGTATAGCAAGGGTTAATAACGTTTTATGTCGAAACTAAACTATATGGTATTTTTCTGTAAAAGTGCTATAAAAATTGAAATATAAATTCTTTTGATATGAAACTTGTCAATATGTTTTGTTAATGTTTAATGATCATGATGTGATAGTTTGGTATTTTTGTGTTTAAGAAAAATATGATTTTTAAGGAAAAACCGAATCGGAAGTCGGATTAACTCCACTTCCGTCGGGTTTTAGAATTCTAAGTTTTTAGAATAGTAAAAGGAAGGGAGAGGGACTTACTAGATTGTAGATTAGAAAAGATGAAGAGGGAGTGGTAGGAGGTGCCGGTGCGTCGTTTCGTCGTCGGGAGCTTCTAGGGTCGTCGTCGGAAGTTCGTCGGAGTTTCGCCCTTCGCTAACTCCACATGTACACTAAAGTTTTAGAGAATTTTCTTGAGAGTTTGGACATAGTTTGTGGGTGAGGGCTGTGTGAATTGGAGTGGTATTTATAGGAAAAGATTAGGGTTAGGGTAGATGAAAGGGTGTGAAAAGATGTATTAAAAATTGTATTAAAAATGGAGTAAATATGTGTTTTTATTGGCTCTGAAAATGTGCAGGGTTTTTAAAGTGTACAGGGGTTATAAGGAGACCAAAAGACACAGGAGTTCAGAAGGGAACTCGGCGATCCGACCGAGTTGACCCGGCGGCGCTGGCCGAGTCAGCCGTGCCGCCGGCCCGATCCGGCCGAGTCAGGCCGGGTCTTGGGGCCACGCGTTCCTCGTCGTTTGGTTTATCTCCTGAGCTAGTTTGTTTTATATGTGACTTTTGGTTTTTACGAGTTATGCACGTGTAGACTCTTGGGATTCTAAACATTTGAAAGAAAACTAATTAAAAAATAATGTGGCTGATGGGATTTGAACTCTGGTGTTTTGGTTCAGTAATGCAAGGTCTTACCAATGAGCTACAAGCTCCTTCTTGCTGTTCAAAAGCAAATCAAATTTATAACTTATGCTCAGGCAAAAGTACCCATTCCTGTATTTTTTGAAAAAATTTGTACAGAAAGTTTAGTGTTGTTACATGTTTGGTCACCTATTTACTGTAAGGCAATATTACGCTACCTATCTTCCCATCTCAGCAAATATTGATGATGATACTCTCTTCAATCACGCTCCGCTTTTCCTCCTCGCATGTCTCCCTCTATTGTCATAGGCACAGACGACACCCGGTCCGATAGGTGTATGACCATGATATTAATGCATAGTAGTAGGCATCGAGCCCGCCAAACCGGCTCTCCTTCGATACAGATGTCCGGTAATCCTTGCAGACGATCTACTTTATAAGACGTCCACGTGAACTGCGCAAATAATATAGTACAAAAATTGTAATGAAGCTAAATTAAAATTTTTAAACAAAGTTATTGTCTAATGTATGGTTACCTGAGTCGCCTCCATGCGACCCAACCCATCTCTATAATACTTAAGTACTCGACGAGGAGCCTTATAAGATTTCTTACCACTCCACCAAGAGCCGAAATGCTTTCCAGGGATATCCACGGCAGAAATATAAATGTGATCTGGTATTCCCATACACATGCGCTCTCATGACCAAATATATATATAAAGTGTCATAATATTAGAAAGAACCAATATTACAATTTTACAAATGCCAAGCTATTAAAAAATATTATGTACCTGAAGTAATGTAATGCAGCCACAAATTTTTTTCTTCGTAAGAGCACATTCCTTATCTAGTTTCTTATAAAGATAAGCCAGGACCCCTGCTCCCCAAGCATACTGGCCATATACATCAAAGTCCGTAAGACACCCAAGATATAAAGGATGGACATGCGTTACCGATTGGTCCGGTATCAACTAAGAACCGATCATGTATAGAATGTAGGCACGTGGATGTCTATCTAAGACATCATCGGTAGCTTCATCAGGGATATTAGTAAATGTATCTTTGAGCCAGTCTAAACTGATCTTATACCTCTTATTATACCCTCCTGATACCTGAATTTTAAAATTAATTGCTAATTAATATCACTGTAACATACTTAAACTTTTTATTTAAAAAAATTATGAATTATACCTGTCCGAGAGCAGACTCAATATATGTATCCCAATATGGGTGCTCGGTTTCTGGACCCACAATTGTACCTCCAATTAATCTAAGTCCATTCACCCGTAAACCAAGTAAAAAGCCAATATCGAGTGTGATAGTGGTATCACCCCATCTAAGATGAAAAGTGTGAGTCTCTTTTTTCCAACACTCAACAAGAGAGATAACAAGACTGTGGTCGAGTTGGATATGACGAAGTAATGAAGCTTCATAAAATCTGGCTTTTCGAACCGTTCGATTATACGATAATCCGTAACATGCCACTTGCCAGAACTATGACTAACCGCTGTAAAATTATCTCCACCATGCAAGATTTATTCATAATATTTTCAAATATTATAATTATAAGAAATGGGCAATTGAAACAAATTTAATAAGTTTTGAATTTTTCCTACCCGTGTAATATACTGAAAGATCTATACTCGTTTTGATTTACGAGCGGCGATTTGTTGAATGGTTGATTCTCCATTGAAATATTTTTGAAATTACAATTACTTGAAAAATTGGGAAAGTTGGTGGGTATAGAAGGGAGTTTGAACAGAGATAGTGAAAATCAGAGTGAAGAAGCCGAGTTTTATTGGGTAAGGAGGACGTGTTCCAAGAACCCGCTCTCATTTTTGCCCACAGAAAGCTTTTGTTTTTTTCTTAAAACAGAATCCCATGCCTATGTATTATCAAATCTTCCTTTAAAAAAGGAGATGTGGTAATACGAACCTTTTGTTTGTTTTAAAAAATAATCTATGCCCATGTGTTGTCAAATGTTCCTTTAAAAAGGAGATGTGATAATACGAACCTCTTTTTTGTTTTAAAAAATAATCCGAGGTGTGTTGTCAAATCTATGTTTAAAAAAGGACAATACATAGGTTTTGATTTTTTTCCAAGAAGAATCTCAGTCTCTCTTCCTCTCTCGTCCAAGATCCCACTCTCTTATTTCAAAAGGAGAGGGCGGGTTCTTAGAACACGCCCTCCTTCAATAATTTTCTTGCCAGACACGTCCGGGATCCGTGACCTCTTTGTGTTGTCAAATCACCCGTATTTGCGAAAAAGGGATAGCGGGTTCCTAAAACCCGCCCTCTTAGTTAAAAATAAGGAATCAAAATAATTTTACTTAACCCAATAGCCCGTGACTCTTCACCCAATAGCGCATGACTCTGATCCTTTGTATTGTCAAATCGAATTTCTCAGAAGGGAATAGCGGGTTCCAAGAACCCGTCCTCTCATTTAAAAGGAGAGAGTGGGTTCTTGGAAAACGCCATCTTTAATATTTTAAATAATTTTACTTAATTCAAGACAAGCCCGTGACCCTTTTAGATTCCTTTGTATTGTGAAATTACCCATCTATCCCCTCCCGCAGTGTGTTGTCAGAAGGGGATAGCGGGTTCCAAGAACCTGTGATCCTTTTACCACCAAATACCTATAAAAACCTGTCATACCTCCTTCTATTTGCTCTCCATTCTGCTCCGATTTGTATCTGCACCTCCTACAAAATCTCATTTGCACCCCTTCAAACGGAACCCGCCCTTTCATTTTCTCTATCCCTATAGCTCTATCTGTCGAAATCCAAATGTATGTAAATTTAATTTAACGTTTATTTAATTTTCAATGAATATAATCATTATATCAGTTGTTAACATTTTTTATTTATTGTTAGGTTGGTATTGTTTGATGCAAATAATGACAAGTTTAAGTTTATTTGTTGTATATAAATACGATGGCCAGATTGTGACAAGTGCACAAGGTCCCGAGTATATTGGCGGGTGCGCAAGAATGATGCGATTAGAATTATCAACGACTTATAATGAACTCGAGAATAAAGTGTTCAAAATCATGAAATACAATCCCCGTGAAATTAAGTTTAAGTTAAATTGTATATGGCCTCTTTTTGGTGGAAATGCAATGGTTGAAATTATAGACGATGCTTCAATATTTTCGATGATAGACTTCAGTCTGGCAAACACCCAGTATTCTTTTGAACTTTTAGTTCAGAAGGAATAATTGGAAGTATCAGATATCGCTCCAATGGGTAATTTTGATGGTAATACTGAAGGTAGTTCCTGGGGATACGGTCCAATGGTTAACGATGATACCTTTAGTCTCGGTGAATACGACTATACACATGATTATTCAAACCTTCAAACTCAAGGGTAAACATTTTATAAATCGTCTTTTTGTAATACCAAAATACTAATATATTTTATATATTAAATACAGATTTTCCCAATCGACTGCTGCAGTTGCATGCACACCTGAAGAACAACAAGGATAACCATATATAACATTTCAAAGGTAAATCAATCTGAAACAAGTGGCGATTATGATTATATTCTTCGTAATACGAAAATATTAAGAAAATTTTATATAAGAAAAATTTATATATAAACACAGATTTTCCCATACCTCCGTATCATTCCAACACAATCCAAGTAGCACATTCCAAGTATGTCCGTCCACATCTTTCCGGTCTTTTCACCCCGAACCATCCACATTATACCGACCTCAACCATCGTATATTGCACCCGAGTCTTATGTTGCTACGGGTGATATTGATATGGGTGACAGTGATGGTGATAAAACTGGTGAAGATCATCAAGGGGAGGATAGCATGGATTATGCCGCTGGATTGAATGAAATAGTATTGATTGATGACATGATTGCGAATAATGATTTTTTCGAACTAGAAGATCCCGGCCTCGATCCGCTGGAAGATGATAGTTGGGTAGATTTAGCCGTGGTAGAAGTAAATACTAAACTCTATTTGGAAGCGACTGTAGCAAGCGAAGATTGCGTCACTGTTGGAGATATGTTTCAGGAAAAAGGAGATCTTATTTGTAAACTGAAGTCGTGGGCTATTCAAAAAAATGTTGCATTTAAAACCGAAGAGTCAAATAAGAAGTACTATACCGTGGTATGTACGAAAACTCCTGAATGTAAGTGGAGATTGCATGTATGTTGTTCTAAAAGAGCCAAAGTTTGGAAGGTCACGAAATACAACCAAGAACATACTTGTATCAATTATATTATGTTAAAAGATCACATGAATTGCAGTTCATCTTACATTTGCCACTAATCATGCCACTAATCCGTACAGATGTGGCGATGACTCCCCGAGAGATACGGCTCTACATCAGCGGAGAGCACAAAATTCAGATTTCATATGTGAAGGCATGGGATGCTCGTAAAAAGGTATTATGCAAGATATTTGGGGATTGGGAAAACTTACACAACTCACCAGTCCATTTTATGAAAGCCATGAAAGTATCAAATCCGGGGTCCCTATATCGATTAAAAACCACAGAAACAGATGTCGATAGCTGTATTAGGTTTCAAAGAATTTTCTGGTGGTTTGCTTCTTGTGCGGCTAGTTTCCCACACTGTCGCCCGGTATTGTGCGTGGATGGGACGTATCTATATGGTAAGTATAAAGATTGCATGTTAATTGCTACAAGTGTTGATACTAATAACGGTATATTTTCATTGGAATTTTCTATTGTCGAGGGTGAAAATATATCATCCTGATCATGGTTTTTTCGTCAACTCAAAAGTATCCCACCTGTTATTGATAAAACAGATTTATACATCATATCTGATAGACATCTAGGAATACTAGCTGCAATGAGAGCTGTATTTCCGATGACCCCACATAGGTTTTGCTTGCGGCAATTCAGACAGAATTTTGATAGAAAATTTTAAAAATTCAGATCTACATATCTACATAAGCTTATGTACAAAGCCGGTGAAGCGTCCGACCCTAATGTTCATGACATGTACATGACGAAAATTGGAGAAATGAGTCAAGCAGCGAAAGCGTGGTTAGATGAGTATCCAGTACGCATGTGTATACAAGCACATGATAACGGATGCAGATATCTACTAATGACCACTAATATGTCTGAAAGCTTCAACGGGGTCCTTAAAAGTATCAGAAGCTTACCGATACAGGAGTTGATTGTTCGAACCTTTTTCAGAGTGAATATTTACTTTGTGCAAAGAAGGGAAAAGTTTTTGGCGATGGAGACTCCACTCATCGCGTATTACGAAAAAATATTCCGGAAAAGAGAGCGCAGATCTCAATACTACAGATCTGAAAGGTTTGACACAGCGGAGTTTCAAGTTTCGGAGAGTAATGAGAATAAATATACCATAAATTTTAAAGATGAAGGGCTCTCTTCGTGCACATGCGTTGTTTTCCAGCAACAACATTTACCTTGTGCCCATGCAATTGTTGCTGCGAGCAGTATGCATAACTCACATTACAACTTTGCTTCCCGTTACTATACACTTTCCAATTACCAAGGCGCATACGATCCAAAATTTCATCATATACCAGACAGTCGCTATTGGCACTATTATACTGGGAACAAACAAACACCGACTGTATTACCGCCGGACAAAAATATAGGACCCGGAAGAGCTAAGGTGCGTCGAGATCGAATGACAATGAATGCTGATCCTCAGTAAAGGCACAGCAGATGCAGCCTATGCAAACAACCAGGTCATTATAGGACCAGATGTCCAGACAGTCAACAGAGGCGGGACCTTCGAGATCGTGAGGAAGCAACGGAAGGAAAATCAGTTAGCACTCGTAAAGAAACTTGTACAATTTACGTTTTAGTATGATATGATTTTTTTGCATGATTTTTTTGCATTATTATTTTGATGGATTCATTTTGTTAATGAAGTGTATACAAGATTCATATTTATAGTAATTCTATATAAACTGTAATAACACTTGTCATCACGTCCGTAACAAAAATAACAATCTTATACTTTACGTTTGAAGAAAGGGTTATTTAAACCGAGTTTTAAAAAATTCTTTTTTAAATTTAATATTTTATTTATTTTAATTTTTTAAAATTTTAACAATTGAACCCGCCCTCTCTTTTTTAAAAGTAGGGCGGGTTGCTAGAACCCGCCCCCACCCTCCAAATGAAGAGGGCGGGTTCTAGGAACCCGCTCTCTTTATTCCATGGACGGGGTGGGGGCTGATAAGACGGGTTATGAGATCCCGCCTTCAATAAACCGCCATATTATGCTAAATATAATTTAAATTATATTATTTTAATAATTTTAATATATAATCATCCTATTTCGGAAAAAAAAACCATTAAACTTTCATGTCAAAAGAATAAAAATTCAAAGTTAAAAAGTTAGAAATTGATAAGTTTATATTTAAAATTTAGCTTCAAATATATCAAAATAAAGGAAGATTAAACTCAACGATCCCAGAAATTTATATGATAGAAGATAAATCATACCTATTTAACAAAACTTCAGACGATTTCAGTTTTGCCATCAAATTTTAGGGTGGTAAAATTTGATTATGGGAAAAAAATTTCCATTTTTAAGTTTTAAGAAGAGAGGTTACCGCCTTATTGGGTCGGTAACGAAGGAAGATCCGATAAGACTTTAGTGCTGGGCTTCGGCAACAGAAAGTTTGGCCCAATCAAAATCTGTTAAATTTTCTTCTTGGAAAATTGTGACAAACCCCATCTCCAAAGATATAAGCTGGTTTAACTCCCTTGTATATACGCAAATCCTAGCTAACTTTGTATTCGTATCTGATTTTTGTTCGAGATGGATTATAACCTTTATTTTCAATGACTATCCGCATTCGTACTCGTATCCGCCAACAGCCATATGCATATGATAACACATATTTCTTTCCATATCAATATGTAATATCAAAAATAGTAATTTTTTGAAAAATCTAAGCGTGTGTGTGTGTGGAGGTTGATGGAGTAAAGAGGCCATATGAGGGAATTTCTTCCTATGGCGTCGAGAAAGTACATCTTCCCTTATTTTTTCCGACGATCGGCACCCACCAACTTCATCGTTATCATCTAAGATGAGGGTACATCAAATTTCATGTCATTCTACAACTTTTTCACCGATGATTTAGTGGGTTCAAAATTAACGGTTTACCGACAATAAAACTTTTTACACTACTAAATCAACGGTGAAAAGGTTGTATAATCACATGAAATTTGGTGTACTCACATCTTAGATGATAACGATAAAGATGGTGGGTGCCGATCGGCGGAAAAAATGAGGAAGGGTGTATTTTTTCGACGCTATAGCAGGAAATTCTCTCCTATGGCGTCTTTCCTCCATTATTCTAATATGTATTTATATTTTTAATGAGAATAATGGAGAAAAGATGCCATGGAAGGGAATTTCCTCCAATGGCGTCGAAAAAATACGCTCTCCGTCGTGTTTTCCGACGATCGGAATCCATCATGTTTATCGTTATCATCTAAGATGTGGGTACACCAAATTTCAATTGATTCTACAACTTTTTCACCGTTAATTTAGCAAGTTCAAAATTAACGGTTTACTAACAATAGAACTTTTTACATTGCTAAATTAACGGTGAAAAAATTATAGAATCACATGAAATTTGGCGTACCCACATCTTAGATGACAACGATGAAGATGATGGATTCCGATCGTCGAAAAACACGATGGGGGACGTATTTTTTGGACGCCATAGGAGGAAATTCCCTCCTATGGCCTCTATCCTCCATTATTCTTATTTTTAATTCTCATTTCATATCCGTATCCGATTTTTACCGGATATGGTCAGCGTTTCTCATTTATCTGTATTTGAATCCATCATCCCTTTCCCCGGTTTCTTTTTTCTTTCTCATAAATTGAAATTGTCGGATTTTGGGTATGGATATAACAAATTACAGGATATCCTATCATATTTCTAATAATGTTTTCTTTTTTCCCCTTCTCGAACCTTATGAATCAATTTGACGATTAAATGGAAAATTTCTACAGTATGTCAATCATATGTGTCCGGATATGAGAGAGAAAGAAATAAGACTACAGACCCTAACGAGCAATTCAAAAGATGCCCAAAATTCTCTATTTTTTTCTTCTCCTGCAATGATGGAGTAATGGATCATACCCGGCAAGCCGAATATAATTTCTGGACGAAATGGCTAAAGAGCATTAAAATTGTAAGATATATTATTGGATGCTTGTTTCATTCATGAAAATTTAATACAACAGGTGTTGATCATTCTCAATCCTAAGAGAATGTGCAAGGTGAATTTATGTAGGAAAAATTTCTTCTTTATTGGGAACATGGTTTCATTCTATGAAAATTTAATACTCCAGCAGATCTCAAGCTGTATACATAAAATAATTTAAAACTAATGATCACTGAAATTATGAAATTACCATATATTAGTCCCCTCATATAGTAAATTTGTGGCTTTTATAAATGTGCAAGTATAGCAACAATAGTTAACAAACATCCATCTACTTTCAATTGTAAGTACACAACTAAAAACCCTTGCCCTTACGGTTAAAACTTCCATCTGGCATCCTACTCCTACTCCGACGTTTGGCTGGCCGTTTACGACGAACGTAGCTCAAATGTCCTGTTTCTTTAAACTTAACCTTCTCCGACTCCACAATCTCACACCCTGGCGGTGTTACGGGATATCTCAATGTGTCATAGCAGATGGAATAACCCATGTATTGTTCGCGAAATTCACGCATTCTACGAACCTTTTCAGGGGTCATCCTAGCCAGACCTAAGTTGGCGATCTCATCGTCTGCAGACGAGCATTGGTCATCTGAGGAGGTGGAGGAGAGTTGCTCGATAGGGTCGGATTTGCAACCGACTAGAGCCAGATCAGTGAATTCAGATACGAATGGACCGTATTGATAGTCGACACGATATTTGCCTCCAGATGTGGCCCATGTTGATGCATCCCAAATGGTTGCGTACAGTGACATTGGCTTTGATGGGTAGTCACCTCCCATGGCAGCAGATTGTTTGACGTAGCGGATTGGGGTGTCGTCAATGTAAAAACTGAAATGAAAAAGATATAGCAACCTATTTAGCTTGAAATTTTAAAAGTTTGTCTCAGCTATTATTAAAAAGAAAAAAAGAAGAGAGTCATTTAATTTTGAAATTGATTGATAATGTGACTTCATATTTATTCAAAGAAATCAAACAAAAAAATATCATTGTCTTGTATGCAATGCGTGTAATTAAATGACACGTCATTATTATTCCACAAGTGTCACTCACGTAATTATATTACCACTTCATTATTATTTAAAAAGTGTGATGCACGTAGTTAAATTAATAAATAAATCAATCAATAAAATATCTATAATTACGTGTAACACACTTGTCAAAAACGCTAGTTACAATAACAACAAATTCAATACTTCGAACTTTTAAATCCTATTAAATACAATTTCTCGCTTCCATATGATACTTATCGAGCATGCTTAAAGTAATCTCCTATGTTATAACTAGAAAACTTGTAGGATACATGGCAAGCCCATTTTATATAAACTAATAGAAAATTTAAAAATTCAATCTCATAATCTTGAGAGTAAAGCCATAACTAACTTTGCGAATTTTATCAAATATTAAGAAATCTATACTAAAAATATTTAATATTTTAAGTAGAATTCTTTTGAAATAGTAATCACCTTAACTAATTTTTTTTGAAAATCTTTTCAATTTTTTGTCCATTATGTTAATATACACCCACGTGGATAACATGTGTAGAACTTTTAGTAATATAAAGTCATTTGGAGAAACAATTAGTTTGAGAAAAAAAATAGAAAATTTAGACAAATTGCAAGGTAAACTATAATTGATTGAGTTTTTACATATATTGTATTCTAGGTTGTGTTCATATATATTCTTGTGCTCTCAATCAAGTATAACTACAGGTTAAAATAAACATTATTGTTTAGTACAAATTTAAATCTCTCTCTCTCTCTCTCTCTCTCTCTACACACACACACACAAATTTATTTTTCTAGCATATTTAAATTCAGTATGCTAACTTTGATATTACCACTTAACGAACTTTTAATGGCCAACCTTTCTGAAAATTAAAATGGTGTCAATTATTTTGGCCAAATATATTAAAATATAAAGTATTAGCTACCAGAACATACTTAATAACTAAATTTTGACCCCACGCGTAATGCATGTTTACAGGCTAATATTAGTTTTTGTCATATTTAAGAAAAATATACAAATATTATTTTTTATGGATAAATATACATGATGTTGTTAGTTGTTTTTTATTATTTAGATACAAATATTATTTTTTATAGACGAATCCATTCATTACGCACAGTTGTTACAACTTAACATGTGCCAGCAAATGATTAAAAAACGCATTTAACTATATTTTTTATAAGAACATACAAAAGCATTTAGTATTTTTTATAGACGAATCCATTCATTACGCACAGTTGTTACAGATATCATATGACAATGTAGATATTAATTTAGCATTTCATGATTGCACAAAAGCTTTTATTATTTTTTTAACATAAGTACCGTATACTTTACGACTTATAAGCAGATATCAAGAACAATCATGATAGTTATATCTTATCATGTTTTGGTGTTCTTCGGTTTAAAATTCGTAGATACAAACCTCGGGTTTGTATTGTGCATCCAATTCAAATAATAAATTATGTAAATATTTAAGGTTAAAAAAAATTCTTTGTCCATGAGTCCAGTACCTATTGAATTTTTAAATAGCGATAATTATTTGAATCGTGAAATTTTAATATCAGGTTTAAAGCAAGTATAGGTTGTATAAGCTAATGTAAAGCAACTATTGTTTAATCAAAAATAAAATAAAATAAAGACTAAAACTTTAAAATCAAAGTTCAGACTTTCAAAAAAAAATGCTAGTGTTTCCTCCCAAAAGTCAAGAATAATATATATATATATATATATATATATATAAAATCCATCAATTAAATATCAATTGAGTATAAAAATGAAAGCAGTACAATTTTAATATTTTCGAAATCCCTTAAGATGTCCAAAACATATTGTAAGGGATCATAGAAACTTGAAAATGCTACGTACCAAGGTAATCGGATAAAAAGACGAAGAAAAATATTTGGTCACACTTATATCTACTGTATATTTTCAAATAAAAGGGCGTATCATATTTTTCTCTTATAAAATAAAATTCCTTTCTCCATGTGTAATTTAGTCCAAACCTTTATTATGTATTAAATATATGGTTCATCGATCCTCCCTATAACTTAATGATCATATGCTAACCGATCATTGAGCCAACTATGCAAGTAGAAATCTCATTAATATAACAAAAAATGAAAGATACTTTCATAGAAAAAAATAATAAAATACAAGAAATAACTTTAAGCAGAATTCCTAAAAGTCAATATAATGTTGATGTCATCCCAAAGATATAGAAAAACTCAATCATAGACTCATTTCAAAGATTAAAATCGAAAAATAAGGAAAACATTTACTCAATTATTTTTAATTATGAGAAATTCTTAGGGAATAATTTCTAGCCAAAATGAAATAAAAACAAAATTATTAAAAATAAATAAGCCTACAAATAAAATTTCTTTTGTTCCTCACAAAAATTGGCCTTTTGGATACGAATAAAATAATAGGATATGGAAATATATAGTGATAAAGAAAATGACAAAAAAAGAATTTCTAAAATTAGTGCTTTTGACTTTCAAAAGATTCCTTTGACCACCCCAACTTTATATAAATACAGACAGATAGAACATCAATTTCCTTCATTTCAGTAATATTTTGGTTCGATCTCTTGCTCTTTAATGGCATGCATCACATTTCAACTCGGTCATATATAACTTAAATAATGCTGCTAATTTTAACTATCTTTACACCAAAAGTCTATATAAGCATCAGAAATTTTTCGAACCATATATAAGAAAATTCGTAACTAGAAAACTAGAATGACCGAGAAACCGTTTTTGACGCTTACATGATTTCGTCAGTAGTCCAGAGGATGGAATATCGGTGAAAGTCTCTGGTCGGATCGAACGGGAGATAATACCGCTCCTCTCGTCCTTGGCTCGTGCTTCCATTACCGTAGATGTTGGTCTGAACTCTCCATTGCTTGCCCCAAATGTTTCCGAGGAACTCGAAGTCTAGCTCATCATGGTTCTTCTGAAACACGTCTCCATTCGACATCTGCTTTCAATGCACACCCAAATTATTAATCTCCAGGGTTGTATATGCAAAAAGGAGTATATTTTTACTAGATGACTAAAATGCCCCAGAGCGAGTCTACGAAATTGCTGTTCTGCCATTGAGTCCGCGTCCTTTGGTTTGGGACGCGGGAAAATTAGGAAAATCCGCCGCATTTAGCGGAATCAAATAGATCCACTGAAAAACAGGCAATAGATAAATGAATTGCTTTTCCAGCCTTAAAAGGATGAATTTTGACTTTCCACTCCATGAAATTTTTACTTCTTTATGTGTTATTTATTTACATTGATGCGACCGAATCGACGCCCCGGCAACTTCTAATCACTTTGAAGAGGAATCGAGGTTACACCATGAGATTTATGAAGAGTCATTTACCAAAATTCACCTTGTGATTTGATCTCTTTACCGGAAATCATTTTTTAGCGAAAAATCGTGCTCAAGTATATATGCATTGTTAGCTAAAAACCAACTTGGTTTTTCGTTAAAACTATCAAACCACCACATGATGGTTTTGGTGAATATCTCAATTTTCTGAAGATAGAAATGCCATCTTATGATATACTTAACGACATGGTAGTTTCTTTGCTTGAGAGTGGATACGTTTTTTTTGCTATAGAAAAATGTAAAACTATAAACGGGGTTTCTTTTGGCAAATACGTACCGATTTCTTAAATAGACGGTACAAGGTTCAAATTGAATTTTCCAAACAAAAAGAATTAAATCCAAAATATAGAACGGAGGAAATTAGAATCCATATAAACAAAATCAATGTGAAAATCGAACGAAAATATAATTAAGAGACGAGACTAACAGCGCAATACTCACGTAAAACGCAACGACAATGCCGGCCGTGTAATCCGATGGAAGCTTGATGGATGCGCTGAAAAACCCATATTGGTACATATCCGATGATATAAATCCAGCCCCTGCAAATAAATTTCCCAAAATAAAAAATAAACAAATATTCAAAATTAAATTAATTTGTTACGGGCGTTAATTACCGGAGTAACGGTTGAGGATGAGCTTAACAGAGTTTCCATCATCGGATCGAACGAGGTTTGAATCGCCAAAGAGAGGGACGTAGCCGTCATCGAAAGAGGTCTTCGTCGGGACGCTTAACACGGTTGTGATGGACGTTATGGGGAATAAGAAGAGAAGCCTAAAACAAAAAATATTCATCTCTCTCGTCTCTCTCTCTCTCTCTCCCTCCTGTTTTTTTGGGTTTGGTTGCTGTTTTTTTGTAGAGAGAGAAAGTCTTTGGATTTGGTAAGAAGAAATATAACGGTAAAGTAGGAACAGGAATGGGAATTGACAGATTATATATTTTGAATAATATATACACACCCCGCATTGAAGGAGTTCAAATTTTTTATCCTCCTCACACTATATGAAAATTCTTAAAGATATCTGCACTTTTTCTAAATTAAAATTAAATGAATACAGACAGTGGTAGTATAAGAATTAAGCAATTTGTGAATTATATAAAAATTAAAAATATAATGAAAATTCCTAAAGATATCTATAGTTTTTCTAAATTTAAATTAAATGAAATACGGTTAGTGGTAGTATTAGAATTAAACATTAATTTATGAGTTGTACAAAATAATAAAAAAAATAAGGGTGTATATATAAATTTATAAAGGATATCTTTTTTTTTTGGACTTTAGAGCATCAGAGAGAATGCATAATGGAGGAGAGAGAGAGAGATATGTTGATGTTGACTTCTCATTTTCTTACTTTTGTCCAATTCTCATGAATCTCAACTTTGTCTTTTGAAATTTTGTCTTTTTTTCTATTTTTTATTTGTTGATTAATGAAATCATCCAAGAGATTTCTCCTCATATTTAACTAGCCTTTTGCACTACCCATGCATGTGTACATAATATAAGTTGTATAAAAAATTATTCAAATCACATTTGCATGATTTATATTGTAACACCTGAAAAATAAATGAGGCTTTTCATTAGAAATAAGGCCACTTACCAGCAGAACGCTCTTCATTTTTAGTTTAATTCTAATTTTAGTAATAAAAGCAATAAGTAATCAATACCAATGCAATTTATACACTCACACTAGTTTTTGGCATGGGCCATGCACGTGATGAATTGATAAAGTAATTACAATTTACAAAAAATTATTTTTAAAATTTATAAAAATTTGTTAAATTTTGATATATTTATAAAAAAAATTAAAATATTCTAAGTATTAGTTTTGACAAGAGAAGAAAATACAACAGAAAAAATTACAATTGTTTTTTTAATAATATATGTCAAGCCCCGCTCCCCAAAAGACGAGGAACAAGAACGGACGAGACCCGCAACGTATTCACACTGAGAAGCACTATTTCTCGATATGAATACGCTAACACTACTGCCTACGCCACAGGAGCAAACGCCGCAGGTGCAAGTCTTAGCCTCAAACATGCCCCTACGGAGTAATCATTGCCCTACGGTTTAATACGCAGGTCCATAAGTCCCTACGGATTAAACCGTAGGGATAAAATATTTATTTAATTTATCGGTTAAAAAAATAAAATAGTTGCCCCTCAGGATAACTCCGTAGGGACAAATAGATGCCCCTACGGCTTAATGCGTAAGTCCAGATGTGTAGGGGCAAAATATCAGGTATCCTGATATTTTGTCCCTACGGGTAAATGTGTAGGGGTAAAACTCAGGCCCCTACGGATTACTCTGTAGGGACAAGCCTAACCCCTGTTACTGAGTCCATAAGGTCAAAATATCAGGTATCCTGATATTTTGTCCTTACGGATAAATGTGTAGGGGCAATGTGTGTCCCTACGGATTAAAAGGTAAGTGCAATATGTGTCCCTACGGATTAATCCATAGGGATATATTATCAGTTTTTTTTAAAAAAAAGGGCAGCCTGTTTTTTCTTCATCCTGTGCACAATAATATATACATCATATATGAAAGTAATCAATAAGCAGAATATATACCACAGTATTCATAATCAACATCTCACGCATAATATATAAAAGAAATCAATAAGCAGAATACGATATCAATCTAAATCAATATGAACACGCAAACACCACCAATATCGTCCAAAATATATACAATATGTATCATATAAGTAAATATATGTTTAAAATATAAAAATCAAAAAGCTACCCTAGTTCGGTCCAGCTCCACTTCTGATAATCGCCGTAATCTGGCGCATCTGCTCCTCTGATAAACCCTGAGTCAACAACTCGAGCAATGCGGACGGTGCGGGAGTCTGAGCGGGCTGTGGAGTTGTAGGAGTGGTCTGCACAACCGCAGCCGAGATAGTGGCTTGCGGAGCCGCAGCTGCGGGAGTCTGAGCGGGCTGTGGAGCTGTGGGAGTGGTCTGCGAAACCGCAGCTGAGGTAGTGGCTTGCAGAGCCGCAGCCGAAGGAGATGCATGTGGAGCCTCAGCTGAAGTACCCTGCCGCGTCTGTTCAATTTTGCGTGTAATAAATCAGTAAGAACTGTGTATTAGTCGAATTCGTATCATTATCAGTTTATTGCCAAACCCCAATCTATGAATACTTAGGGACTTAGGCCTCGTTTCGATATCTAGTTTGGAAAACCGTAGTTTATTTTAATTAGACAGTTCTATATATGTATGATTAATTAAAACAAAGTCTACAACCAAATAAGCTCAGGCTACGTACTGATATTGGATATGTTGCTATCTATAATATGACATAATATTTTACTATTAAGTAGTATATATACCATCATCTCCTTCAACTCCTGAACGGTGGCCTTCAAGGCGTCAAGTTCTTGCTCTAGACGTCGCTCACGGGAGATAGAGGAAGTAACCACCGGAGTGGAGTTCAACCTCATATAGGCCCTGCTAGGACCCAGTCCCCGGCCTCTCTCCCAACCTCCGTGGTGCCTTCCGTGTACGGCGTCTAGGACTGGGGTCAGTAGCATCGGATCGTTCTGTCCAGTAAAATCGATCCCCGATGCCTCCGCCTGCTCAACCACCCGCTCTTACACCCACATTAACCAATAAAATATAAGTATATCATTTAAATTTGAACTTTTCAAAAAAAAAATTTCAAATAGGGGTTGAATAAATATTAACACTTATGCAATACTCCTGGGTTGTAACAACCGAGTCCAGTTATACTAATTTCTGTTTCCGTATTTATTATCTGTGGTATTCTTTTACTGATATATCTTGTTTGGGTGCGAATGGTAGTTTACACTTTTATATTGCACTCGACCCGACCCGCCTGCTTGAACTGGTTGATTCATATTCCTAAACCACCCTGTCCTGTTAATTAGACACGTACATCTCATATATACTGCATATTAACTTTTCACCTAACATCGCGTATTTTTACATATAACATTTTAGATCACGTAAAATAAATTAAAATTGAATTTCATAACCTGCATGATACCCCTAACCCCGTGGTAGCGTCCGCGCACCGTGTTCTCGTCCCGTTAAGTGAAACGGACGTGTTTGGATGGCTACGCGCACGTACGTGCGTCCCTTCTTAGGGGTATCCTTTTTCGTTACCTAATTTTTCATTTTAAATTTTGAAACTTACAAATAATTTTCATATTTTAATTCTAAATTTTAGACCCGACCCGGACGCATTTCTGAAATATTTTATATCCCACTAAAATTCTATTATTTAAATTTTTAAATTTAATTATAATATTTTACAGTTCAAAAGATTTTCCAAAACTAATTTTATATCTTTTAAAATTTTTCTTAACTAAATAATATCCTCTCCTTCTCTTTTGTTTCCCCCGAACCAATCAAAATCCTCCCTTCCTTGCGCCGACCCCACCTGCTCGCTCTCTCTTTTCTCTCTTTCACTTTCTCTCTTTCTCTCTCTTGCCGATTGCAGCCTCAGGCGATGAGGAGGCTGTCCACATTGTTCCCATCTCGCAAAATTCAATCCAAAGCCTCAACCTCTTCTCCCATTGCCCCAATTAATAACAGCAAGAACAAATTCTCAGAGATCGCTTTATCTTCCTCCTCAAAATCAAAGGCCAAATCAAAGGGCAAGAGATCCTCGCTATGGTCTGTGTATCTTATCATTTTCTCTCGTTTGCCCAAGACTTATGTTGGGGTCACCACCAACTTCGCTCGCCGTTTGAAGCAGCACAATGGTGAATTAAAAGGTGGAGCTAAAGCATCTTTGGCAGGAAGTCCATGGAATCTTGCATGCATAGTTCGAGGATTCACAGACCGAAGTGAAGCTTGCGAGTTTGAATACAAATGGAAGAGCATCTCCCGTAAAATGCCTCAGAAGAAAAGCAAGGAGGAGGATTCTTCAAATTCATTATTGCAGCACCGTGAAGCTTCTTTAACAAAAGTAAAAGCATCATTAAATTGCAGCCATTTACTAATCGACTGGCAGCTGAGCTCCTCTTGATTAATTACCTTATGCATAAGGTGCTGGCACACTTCTCAGGTACCAATTTCAAGGTACTAAGGCATGCGCCTAAGTGAAGTCTTAAAGAAAAAAAAACCAAAAATGAAAGCTTCTGCTATTAACTTCATTTACCATATTTTGGACTCCTTACATAAGTTCAATAAGAGTATCAAGCCAGTAAAAAGATCGCCGGAGCCGTGACGACGTCGACGATCCCGACGACCCAGCGGGCGTACCTGACCCGTGTGATCCCTTTGTGCGTTGTTTGGATTCGTTCCGTGTACCGTGCGCGCGTCGCGACTTTTACCGCCGACGTGTGACGTTCCGTGTACCCGTTTCTTGATCTGTCGAGGAAGTAAAACTTGCTACATGCTATTATATTACTTATACATATTTAATTTCAAGATTCAACCTGTAAATTAAACCTAAGGCTATTGGTTTCCATTTTACATTTCGATGTCCGGTTATATCATTTTAGATTTACAACTCGAACCCTATCATGTTGCATTCTGTCTTACTATACGTAGTACTCACATCCATGGTTAAATCACATAATGATTATTTACATAGCCCATAGTACCCTTTTAGATAGTTTATAATTTTTCAAACACCCATTTGCATCCATCTCGTCTAGTATACATATTATTGTATAAATAGATCACTTGAATGTATAACATTGAAATATTCACAATCCACATTTGATAAAGTATAGTTTGATTAGTATTGGAACTTAAACTTTAACCTTAATCATAACTGTGCATCTATATACCTTAATCTGTACCTGATTGCATTTCACATTACAATATTCCAGTTTATTGTTCTATTAGTACCCATGCTTGTTTGGTATACCCATGCTTATGTTAGTTTGATTATGAACACCCACATGACATCTTGTGCACCCTGACATGACTTGTTACACATACTACTTGACACGACATGGTACCGTGTACCTCTCGACATGACTTGATACCTATATACTACCTGACTTGACCTGATGTACCATGGCTTTACCTATTACCTGATCTTGTGACTAATGCCAACAAACCTGACCTGTTGTCCTTACAGACGTTTCCTATTGTCTATCCAGACAAACCTGTACCTGCCTGATCCTGTGTTAGCATTAGCTCCAGATTATTTAATACCTGACTTGAACACATATAATTTGGGGGTATGGGGAAATCAATGATGAAACCTGACTTGTAACTCGACAGTTCTATACCTTTTCTGATCAGTCTTACGGGCTAGGCCAGCCCTGGGGTGATGCTGCTGACATCACTCGTCATTACCTACCACCCTTTACTGCCTTGCGGCACGTCTCGGATTCAGCCCGAGAGTCATAGACCAGGATCCCGGGCACGCACGGGATACTATTGAGTTACATCGACGATTCATCAAATTGATTTCAAAGACTTGAGAGTAGTTAACCCAATAGACCAGTTTAGAATACTCACTGCACACTACCTTTCACTGTCCTGATTTATATTGCTGTTATACCTGTTTTACCATTTATGATCATACTGCATGTTTGCTATCCTGTTTATATATTATTGCTTGATGTTATAACGCGCTGACGTCTGGGTTTTGCATGGCCCAGATTCCTTACCTTTGCTGCAGTCTGAGCAGGAGTACTTCAGTCAGCAGGCTGAGCAGTGAGGACTCGTTAGTAGTTAGTTCTTTTATTTTCAGTATTTTCATTCCTGATGTGAGCCCGCATTATGGGACATACATTTCAGTTATTCTTGTATTGGATCTTTTGCTTCCGCACTATTTTTATTCTTGACTCATTTTATTTTGGCTTATGGACATGTGTTAGATAGTTTTTTTTATTGTTCTTGATATCTCTACAGCCGTAATGTGACTGTGGAAGGATATTTCCTATCCACAGGTAGCATAGTTGGCTATATCACGTGCCTACCTTAGCGTACTCTGGGAAGCGGGGCGTGACATGGTTCTTTTGGTATCAGAGACATAGGATATAGGTTAATCGAGTTTGATTCTTTTGTAGTTGGGTATTGGACCCAATACACGAATCCGAATACTCGTAACTAGGAGCATGTCCTGCCATATTGTTATCGTGATTCTTGAATCATAATCTATCTCTTGATCCTTATCTTGACGATATGCAAAGCTCTTTGCATCTCGACTTGAAACCTGTTGGTTCCCTATTGTTTCTGCCTGTTCTTTGATTCTGATACTAGGATTTGGGCGACTTGAGTGGAGTTATGTGATTGTAACTATGAACTGCAGCATCGTTACAATGCGGTACTCTATTTAAGTAACTTGGAGTCCTGGTCTTGATTCACTTCCTTGTTCCATGGTCGTTATATTGCCTTGTTTCTCTTGCTTTCCAGTTCATGTTTTATCACAAACTTGAATCCTGTTTACCGTGCTTATCATCTTCAGTGTTTGGCTTCAGGTGAAATCGTTTCAAGCATCCTACTTGTTCATGGCTTTCTCGCATTAGCGTTATTCAATTCTAGTGCATCCCATTGATTTATGTCATCCAAGTTTAGTACTACCCACTCGATTACCTGCACGACCCTGTTTAGTTATTCCGACATACACACTGGGAATGGGAAAATCATAACTAATAGAGAGTGTAAGGATTGTTCTGTTGTTGTTGGCGGACGAGAGCTATTTGCAGATTTCTTGGTGATTGTTACCGGCAGTTATGAAGTCGTCTTGGGAATAGATTTTTTTCGGCACTTTTCACGCTCACATTGAGTGTAGAGCAAAGAAAGCGAATTTCCAGATTCCCGGACACCCAGAGGTTGTCTGGAGGAAGCAGTTCTGTCGGGCCAGTCGAGTTTAGGGCTAGGCCGACAACTAATGTTTTTTCGTCGATGAAGGTTGCTAAAGATGAAGCGCCAACCTCATATGGGCCCTGCTAGGACCCAGTCCCCGGCCTCTCTCCCAACCTCCGTGGTGCCTTCCGTGTGCGGCGTCTAGGACTGGGGTCAGTAGCATCAGATCGTTCTGTCCAGTAAAATCGATCCCCGATGCCTCCGCCTGCTCAACCACCCGCTCTTACACCCACATTAACCAATAAAATATAAATATATCATTTAAATTTGAACTTTTCAAAACAAAAATTTCAAATAGGGGTAGAATAAATATTAACACTTACGCAATACTCCTGGGTAGCGGTGTCGGGGTATCGAAGCTCGCCCGTGGCGGGATCTGTCGAGATGCCGTGGACGGCAAGATACGCGGACAGCACGTTCGGTGTACCACCTTGCGCCAGGGTCTGAGCTCTCTGCAATTCGCAAAATTTTTACATATATTAGAAAATAACTCTTAATATTATATTATATCATAGTAGGTCAATTATAATTTATCGATAACTCCATGGCACGAGTAATATTCCTCGAGCCACCTGTATAAGTGGGGAGACCCCTCTTCGCCGACTTCCTATTCTCTTTATTTTGATCCGCATGTTTCTGCACAATACATTCAGATTTAGTTTTCTAATTAAGCAACACAAAAAAATAAATTATATACTAAACAATGCATTACAATAAAAATACATACCTGTTTGCGCTAAGAGTCGAAATATTGGCACAATAGAGCCCATGTATCTACGTCGACCTTCGCAAAGACCGGAGTATGTAGGAGGGCCGCTCTCTTTACCTCGGGGGTTCGCTATCTACAGGGAATAGCAGTCGATCTTCAGCTCGTTCCTATTGTATCGGACCTTCAATTGCATGTTCTTTATCAGGCCATGGTACAGAGCGTGAAGATCGAGCACCCTCCCAGGATGATCAGTGTCGGGTACAGGCTGAAAATCGTAATCCAACTGCAAATACAAAAAAAAACAATGTTATTAAATTGCAAGTGTTAATAATAAATATATTTGATAAATCAAATGAAAATATATATTAATACCTGAGCCTGATCCTAGAAGAGAGCGAATGAGCGCCGGTGCTGGTCGCCCCACTCAACGTGAAGTGGATACTTCTTCACGAGGCGGCTCTCATCCCCCATATACCGGCCGAACCTCTCGGCATAATCGCCGGTACAGCGATAATCAGGGGTAAAGAAGAGAGGGAATGCTGTCCCCTATCTCTGTCGGGCCTCAGCCTATGGGATTGATTCGGGCCTCGAGTCCCCCTCTCGGGATGGGGATGCCCTGCGTCTACAAGAAATATCAAGACAATCAATATTAAGACAAAGTGGTATTAAGAAATCAAGGTTTAAAGAAAATTGATGTATGATATATACCTCCGGCGACAGAAGCACGAGCTTGGGCCCGGGCAGTAGCACGAGCGGGACGATAGTTCCTCCGGTGAGGAACAGCCGGTGAGCCGGACGTGGACGTATCCCCTCCAACTAGAAAATAAACATCGATAAAATTACATGAAGTTCATGTTTATTCTTAAAGAATATGTAAAATGAATAAATATTTTATATTTATTCATACAAACCTGCAGACTGAGCAGAGGGTATGGAAGTGACGGGAGTAGCCCCTGCACCAGACGTGGACGCACCACCTATAATTAGACAATCAAACATTGACTATATAAGTAATTGCAAAAAGAATGCATATATTAATAATATAACATTCTAAATCAACATGTATACATTATAGGATATATAAACATACCCGCACAGTGGCAGGCTCTGCCCCTGATGTAAATACGTAAGAGCAAAAAGAATGTATGTATATTTATGATATAGTATTCTAAATCAATATACATGCACTATATGATATATAAACATACCTAGAGATGCGGGAGTGGCCTCTGTCCCTGATGTGGACGCACCAACAGGTAGACAATCAAACATTGACTATGTAAGTAATTTTGATATGAATATGCATGTATATCTATAATATTATATTCAAAATGAATATGCGTGCAATATACCTGGAGATGCGGGAGTGGTCTCTGTCCCTGATGTGGACACACCACCACCAACTAGACAATCAAACATTGACTATGTAAGTAATTTTGACATGAATATGCATGTATATCTATAATATTACATTCAAAATGAATATGCGTGCGATATACCTGGAGGTGTGGCAAAGTCCACATGGAAGGAGGCATCCGAACGGGTCTCCGATCGGGTGCAAGACCGGCCCTCTGAAGCTCCCTACGCAGCTCTCCGGGCGGCATAACCGCTCTGCCTTTGCCGGTGCCGCGGCTGGAGCTCCTGCTGCCCCTCGCTGCTCTCGTCGTCGTCATCAAATCTAGATAAAACGGTTCATGGACGCATTAGACAATCATTACATACGCATGCTATATATGTATAGATCATAAAATGTGAAGTAATAATATAACATTACTGATAACCTTTTTCGTTTCATGGACGCATTAGACATATCTACTTGGATTTCATCATCCATATCATTTCTAACCCACGTAATTTCATGATCAGCCGAAGACAACCCGTCTTTCGAAACAGATGGTCGGAGTACTCTAAGTCTTCTCTTTTCTTCATCCTCATCGCTGTCATTGAATTCTAGGACATCGTAAACATCTCTGGGTTTCCAACGGCATACGACACTCCATCCCGGATACTTCAAACACTGTGAGTAGTATACTTGGAACGCTTGGTTCGGAAAGATAAACGGATCTTCCTGACCGTAAAATCGAAGTGTGTTCACACTGGTCAATCCATATTCATCTTTCCAAGTCCCGAGATTGCTTCTCAACTTATCCGTATCGGTTTGTGTATCGTACCAAGTACACTGGAATATATAAAAGGGTTCTGATCGTCCGGGATATTGGATGCCAAGTATACAATTTAAGTATCCATAATAAATCACACCATCCGATCCTACCATCGCAATCCCACTATTCTGAGTGGTTCTAGATATTTCTATGTCCTTAATTTCGAATTTGTATCCAAGGATACCGAATCCTTTATAATATGCAACCTCCATACTAGAAAACTGAGCTAAACATCTTGAATCACTCTCAAATGATGCAGACAAGTTAGGATCGTGGATCTAACAAAACAAATTTTACGACAAATACATAACAATATAAGTTTAGATTAAAACTGATAGCAATAACATGTTATTCGAATAACTTACATGATCTGCAACCCAATCGCAAAAATTATCCTGATGATATTTTTCCAATCGTTCATCGTTCCAATCAGGATGCCCCTCACGTACCTCGTTAAAATGAATTCTGTTCTCGACAATAAATTATGACATTAATATTATATCATTTCATACACACACAAACACAAATATAACAATTAATCCAAATAAACTTACTCTCTAATTTTTTCAAGACATGCGCTATTGAGGAGGATAAACCGGTATATCTTGTTGATAAACATAGTGTCTACTCTCTTATAATCGGCTTTAGCATATGGCCCGTCCTGAATTCCTCGAGGCCGGTTAAGTCTTGTCTCAATGTTCTCATCCAGATAGCGGGAACAAAATGTGGTTGCTTCATCTAGAAGATAATCTTGCATGATAGAACCCTCTGGTCGATTTCTATTACGTATATACTTTTTAAGAGTGTAGAGGTACCTAAACAAAAATATTTTAAATAAATAAATACGGGCGTATAGGACAACAATAATTTTACAAATTGCGCGAAACGAAAATTGCACATACCTCTCGACGGGATACATCCATCGATATTGTACTGGTCCGGCTAACTTAGCCTCAGTTGCAAGATGAACCGTCAGGTGTATTATGATATCGAAGAATGATGGTGGGAAAATACACTCAAACTTGCAAAGTGTCAATGCAATAGAATTTTCTAGTTTCTCCAGCGTCACAACATCCAGCGTTTTAGTGCATAATTCTCTGAAAAAACAACATAGGTCATTGATTATTAGACCAACCGATTCGGGGAGGGAAGTCCTGAGGGCTAATGAGAGAAGGTGCTCCATAATAACATGGTGATCATGACTTTTCAGCCCATCGATCTTGCCTTTCACAATTTTTATTTTCTTGCTGAATGATCCTGAGAAACCTGTGGGAACTTTCAAATCATGCAACACCTGCAGAAATCTTTTCTTCTCCGGTTGTGACATATGATAAGCGGCATTGGGAAGTACAAACTTGCCTGGTTTAGAATGCAATTCACTTCTAATTTTCTAGTCCTGTAGATCCATCCAAGTATTGAGGCTGTCTTTCGATTTTCCGTCTTTATAAAGAAGCAAGTTGAGTACGTGCTCGGATACTCTCTTTTATATGTGCATGACGTCCAGACAATGACGCACTAAATTTGTTGACCAGTACGGAAGTTTGAAGAAAATGCTTAACTTGTTCCAGAATGGTGGTTTGACCTGTTTTGTCGGATCCATCCCGAAGGTCACATTATTGTAACTATCCCACTTAGCAGTCATGTCTTCTCCGGACAATGGGGCTGGAGGTCTAAGAAGCTCCTGATAACCATCAAAGTGAACAGTGTCTAACCTGTAGGGGTGGTCTAGAGGCAGGAACCGTCGATGGCCGCAATAACAAACCTTCCTACTAAAATTCAAGAATTTTGATGTTGTATATTGATGGTAATGAGGACATGTTTTGTGACCATGTATGGACCAACCTGATAGCATTCCATACACAGGAAAGTCATTAATTGTCCATATTAAAACCGTACGCAGTATGAAGGTTGTATTTATGTTTGCATCGTAAGTCTCTACACCATCAATGAATAAAGATTTTAACTCCTCGATCAGAGGTCGGAGATAAACGTCGATATTGTTTCCCGGTTAGTTTGGTCCGTCGATAAGAAGAGGCATCGTAAAGTATGATTGGTCCATAGCCAACCAAGGCGACCGATTATAAACTATCATTACAACGGGCCATGTGCTGTGGCTTCCAGCCATATAGTTGAATGGGCAGAAACCATCACTTGCCAGTCCGAGCCTGACATTACGAGGATCGGTACTGAATATTGCGTGCCTCCTATCGAAATCCTTCCATGCCGGTGAATCTCTTGGATAACTCATTTTTCCATCTTCACTTGGAGGAGCACGGTGATGCCAAATCATTACCTCGCCTGTTTTCTTGCACCTGAATAGCCTCTACAGCCTCTGTGTTATAGGAAAGTATCGTGCTATCTTGATAGGTATATCGGGCTTCTTATTAGAATCTTTCGGCTTATACCTGGCTTCTCCGCATGTTGGACACTCTTTCAAATCTGAATTCTCTTTCCGGTACAACACGCAATTTTTAGGACATACTTGAATCTTCTCACACTTGAGACCTAAATCAGACATCATCTTCTGGGTTCTGTACCAGCTGTCGGGCACGTTATTTCCCTGGGGCATATAATCTTTCAAGAACGAAAGAAGTATTGTGAATGACTTGTTGCTCCATCCATTTAGACACTTAATCTGGAAAAGTTGGACGAACCATGAGAGGGTGGAATACTTTGCATTCTCATAAATTGGTTTTCTAGCATCATTCATGAAATTTTCATACTTATCCGCACGCGGTCCTTGACCGGAAGGAATGTCATCTTCGGTACGAATAGATTCACTTAGGACAGCCTCTACCATATCCTCCATTTCTTTTGATGGAAAGAAATTATCGTCTTCTTCTTCTGCCGCATTACCGTCTTCTCTTTCTTCTCCTGCCGCATTATCGTCTTCTCCTTCTTCTTCTGCCGTATTACTGTGTTCTTCTCCTTTTCCGTAATATAGCCAAGTTGTATAAAGTCTAGTAAAACCATGTTTAACGATATGAAGCTCTACAAATTCTACTTTCTGCCAGTACTTATTCCCACATCTATCGCATGGATAGAGAATCTTCTCTATCACGATCTTATTATGTACGCGTGCAAATTCAATAAAAGAAGCAACTCCCGCGACAAACTTAGGTTGCATACGTTGTTGCCAATCCACATACATCCAGTCCTTAACTCTGACGTACTCATGGGCCATGTTAGACTGTATAACATATAAATTGTAGGTTATGATGACTATATTGAGAAATCTAAGAACGAGATGGTTACTGACAAAGGAGAAAATCCGTGTATATGCTTTGTGTGTGCGTTTGTCGTTGAAAAGAATAAATTATCAATAATCAAAGTTAGATTTGAGGATACCCATGTATGAGTTGTATTCTATATATGTGTGTTTCAATTTATGATTTCGCTTAAGTGTAGGGTTATTAGTGTGTATGTGCTGTGTGTGCGTTTGTTGTGTATTCGTGTTGTATGTATGTGTTTCGGCTGTCGGGGGTATGGTTTCTATCCTATTAAAAATGTATAGAGCAGACACCCATTCGCTTGTGCTTTCAACCGTTTCGAGAAAATTTCGGCAGCACCTCCCCGCTGTTCTCCGAGTACACTGTAATAGAATAGATAATCATTTCAAAACTGTGAAACAACGTTGAAATGAACATCTAATCTATCTTTGTACACGGAGAACCAGCGGAAAAGTACCGACGAAATAACTCGAAATGGATGAAAACACAAGTGAATGCAGGTGTTTGCTTTATATATTCCTAACTTGTCCACACGGGACAAATCTATCGGTTATCATACGATTGAATCTTCTCATCACATAGACTACACGACGGTTGTTAGTACCGAGCTATACCATCTGATATTTAACAACCTTCGAATAGTTCTATATCACGACGAACATCGAACGTATGTTAACCGATAGACAGGGACTAAGTGGCGCTTTGAGTTTCATATATGAGTATCGATGAGAATATGAAAGTTTCATATTATCATCGAGTATCATATATCGGTTTTAACTTGAACATCTTGAATCACTCTCTAATGATGCGTTTGTTGTGTATTCGTGTTGTATGTGTGTGTTTCGGCTGTCGGGGGTAAGGCTTCTATCCCATTAAGAATGTATAGAGCAGACACCCATTCGCTTGTGCTTTCAACCGTTTCGGGAAAATTTCGGCAGCACCTCCCCGCTGTTCTCCGAGTACACTGTAATAGAATAGATAATCATTTTAAAGCTGTGAAACAACGTTGAAATGAACATCTAGTCTATCTTTATACACGGAGAACCAGCAGAAAAGTACCGACGAAATATCTCGAAATGGATGAAAACACAAGTGAATGCAGGTGTTTGATTTATACATTCCTAACTTGTCCACACGGGACAAATTTATCAATTCTCATACGATTGAATCTTCTCCTCACATAGACTACACGATGGTTGTTAGTACCGAGCTATACCGTCCGATATTTAACAACCTTCGTATAGTTCTATGTCACGATGAATATCGAACGTATGTTAACCGATAGACGGGGCTAAGTGGCGCTTTAAGTTTCATATATGAGTATCGATGAGAATATGAAAGTTTCATATTATCATCAAGTATCATATATTGGTTTTAACTTGAACATCTTGAATCACTCTCTAATGATGCGTTTGTTGTGTATTCATGTTGTATGTGTGTGTTTCGGCTGTCGGGGGTAAGGCTTCTATCCTATTAAGAATGTATAGAGCAGACACCCATTCGCTTGTGCTTTCAACCGTTTCGAGTAAATTTCGGCAGCACCTCCCCGCTGTTCTCCGAGTACACTGTAATAGAATAGATAATCATTTCAAAACTGTGAAACAACGTTGAAATGAATATATAATCTATCTTTGTACATGGAGAACCAGCGGAAAAGTACCGACGAATATCTCGAAACGGATGAAAACACAAGTGAATGCAGGTGTTTGCTTTATACATTCCTAACTTGTCCACACGGGACAAATCTATCAGTTATCATACGATTGAATCTTCTTGTCACATAGACTACACGACGGTTGTTAGTACCGAGTTATACCATCCGATATTTAACAACCTTTGTATAGTTCTATGTCACGACGAATATCGAACGTATGTTAATCGATAGATGGGGACTAAGTGGCGCTTTGAGTTTCATATATGAGTATCGATGAGAATATAAAAGTTTCATATTATCATCGAGTATCATATATTGGTTTTAACTTGAACTTTTAACATGAATAGGTTTTACGTTTACGTTTCGTTATTAAGGGTTCGAAATTTCAAGTTTAGGGTAAATTTTTCTTGCGTTTATGGTAAAGTTGATAGGTACATTTGTGCAATTTAGCCTAAAAACAACTTCATGAAGCCAATATATTTCCTTGATAATTGACAGAATTGGCCAAAAATTTGGTGTGGACGACAAACATATCAACAAAATTTCATTCATGAGGTTTGGATTAGGATAAGCATCTAATACTATTTCAGCTGTTTCATACATAGGTGAGAGCATTTAGAAAGGAAGAAAATGTAGCCTCACTCATCTCATTTCAACCCCCATTGCTGAAATTTCCTCCTCGATAAGATCCTGCTATCATAGTATCTTTGACAATGCCTCATCCTTGCGTCAAAACTCTATGCCTAAATACTTAAATCTCATTGTCCACTCATTTACTCCCAGAACTCAAAGGACAATTTACCAAAACTATATATCCCTTAAAATCCCAAAACTTAAGACCTAAGGCCCCTAACATCCAAGGCTACACCAATCTCCTCCCAAACCAAAGAAAAACAGATATTTACGCTCTAGACCATGTCTCGTTGAAGGACCAAAATTTAAGGGTTTCTCCTTTGCAGATAACGTAAATTGAGACCGATATGTCGTAAACTCTTAAGGTAATTAAATTAACACTAGTTCCATAATTCTTTTTTATAATTAGAATTTTAGGCTTTTACCTAATGAAAAAATTGCAAATTTGTATTCGGTGACTAAAAGAAAAATATCAACAACATATTTAAACTACAAACTAAACTATTAACTGAATATGCATCATGCTAAGGTTTACATGATTCTTTCACTCATCAAAAGAAGCATAACAACAAACCTTTCTCCACATTAAAAATAATATGCTACTAAATGTCTTGAATCCCCATCCCTAACCCCAACTAATTACCCCTAACCCTAACCCTAACCCTACCGAACCGAACCCTAACCCTAACCCTACCCTCAACTGAACCCTAATTAACCAACCCTACCCTCAACCGAATCCTAACCCTAACCCTACCCTCAACCGAACCCTAATTAACCAACCCTACTCTCAACCGAACCCTACCCTCAACCGAACCCTAACCCTCACCCGAACCGAACCAAAACCCTCACCTGTAGCTAGGCCGGAGCAACCCAATAATCAACAAAAAGAGAAATAAAAGCATAATTAGAACCAAAACCCTAACTTGTAGAGGCCGGAGGAGACCGGAGATGGTCGACGATGCAGTCAGCGACGAGTCGCGGACGGTGGCGATGAGGAAGTCGACGGTGATGTCGGGGAAGACGATCCGCACGCGGGAGGGTGGTGGCGACGAGGTGCGGGCGGTGGCGAAGAAGCGCGGGCGGTGACGACGAGAGGCGCGCGCGGGAGATCGAGTGATGAGAGAGAGAAATGTTTTTGCGATGGAGGACTTTTCTGTGCGTTATTTTCTTAATTAATAACCAATATACATGCCCCTACGGATTAATCCATAGGTTCTTTTTTTGCGGCTCCGTAGGGCCAAATAACAAATTACGTTTTAATATTTTAAATTAATCCGTATGGCACTGCAGGGGCAACCAGGGGGACTTACGGACTAATCCGTAGGGGCAATAAATAGTTGCCCCTATTGATAACGTTATCTATAGGGGCAACCCCTTATTGTAGTAGTGAAAGCGTATGGATTAAGCAGAATAAATATAAACCAACAAGAATTTAAAATAAATAAATACTATCCATCAACATTTATTACACGTTTCAAGTTCACTGATAAAAGTCTAACGACTTAAAAAAAATAAATAAGAGTTAAAAGAAAACGCCTTAAACTTTTAGGCACACTAACTCAAAAGGAAACTAGAGATTGGCTTGACTAGAAAGATATTAACCGTCCTCCTCAGTTGGTACCACTTCGTATCTAACATCTTCTCATGTCCCACTATCGTCTGATGACATTCTCTAGAAAAGAAAACAGAAAATAGGAATACCGTCAGCGAACTAAAGTTCGGTAATTCCCCATGATATAAAAAATATTTGAAACGATATATTGTGTATAGTGTTAAAGTGTTATATAAGTTTCTAGTTAGAGTACAGTTTGATGTGTGTACACAGTAGATATTATTTATATACATTTCAACAATAAATAGATGTAAGTTACGCTATGCAGGTGATTTGTAGTTAAAGATATTTAATTTAGCTGTTATAGCCTCGTAGATTAATATATGTGTAGTGAGCTAAATTTAATGATCACTCGAGCAATTTCATAAGTAATATTGTACGTATGTTATATGGAGTAATGTGATGTTGTTGTATACAATAGAGAACAATTAAGACGGTATGGAATTCATGAAATATTTATGGTTAAATACATGCACAGAAAGTTAGAATATTCATGACATTCGATGAACAGTAAACTAGAATAACTGTGAATAGTAAACGACAGTGTGCATGTCAAATAAGTAACATGTCTTAATATGTAAAGTAACCAGAGTATCACGATACTCGATATTTCAGTATTATTAATTATAAGTTGTAATACCCGGTTCCATATATTTTTCCGTATTAAATAAATTTAATTCCCTGAATTTTCCATACCTTTCTTTTCTATTTTATTTTCCTCTTCTATTTCTTTTCACCCAAACTCATAAATCAGCCCAAGCCAGCCACTCCTTTTACTTTCTTCCTTTCCTTCTTGATTAGTATAAAATATTGCACATTTGAATGATTATTTCCCCACTATTATTAAGTTCTGAAAGGTGTTTATTATAATTATAAAACATATGAGGGTTTATGTGTAAAAAGTTTATTATCATATATTTATACATTATATTTAACATAATGAGGGAAAATACATGCATATAATATTTATATGAAATATTGTAATTAAAATATGCATATCATATCAAATATTTCTAATCAATATTCTTAACATATAATATCATATAAAATGGTTAGGATAATATCTAAAAAATGCCAAATACTACCAACACTTTGATTTGAGATATTGTGCAAATATTAACTCAGGCCTGTAAACCGATCAGTAGATTCGAGATGTCAGAATCAAATCTACCGAAATATGGAGGAAAATCGTAAGATTTAGCAACGGCAGAGATTCATAGCAGTATTCTCAAAATCTAGATATCGAAGAGATCTCCAAATGTCAACACAAGACAGCAAAAAAAATCCCAGAACTTGATCTCACCAAAGAGTCGCGGTTGGACGGCCAAACCACACTATTCGCAGTGGATCCGCGGCGCATCTTGGGCCGTAGGATCTGAGATTTTAGGAGTTGGATCATATCAGCATATAATCACAAAGGGTACCTATTTCTAATTTCTGTGACTATAAATAGGACCGAGAGCTTCATATCTAAACTCATCAACCGAAGAGATCAAGAGGTCCAAGACGATCCATGCATCCGAGTTGATCATCAGCTGTTCATCTACTTCCAACAAGATAGAGATCAAGAGAAAAAACTATGGTTCTTGTACTTTACTTTAAAAGAATTTGTACATGATATAGTTGATTAATAAATGTAGAGTTTTTATTAGTCTTTCTGCACTTATTTTCTGCACTTACTTTCTGCATCTTGCATTATGATCTCATTCTTCATCCCTTCTTGTTCAACCTTGCGTGAGTAATTCCTAACTTGTAAGGATTCGTAGGCTAGAGTAAATCAATGGATGATAAAATCATTTAACTCTTTTTATACATTTTAAAGTCTATAAACTTTATCAAAATAAATGTTAACATTCTTATCGGATGCGCTACCAATTTATTGCTTGTCTCGACCGCGATTTGAGATTAGATTAACACTTATTTTGTTAAAGGCTAGACATGAATAGAGATCAATGCAAGAACAAGGGTTAAGAGTGGGGAAACCTTAGTTTCTTCCAAAAGAATCCTAATCTACATTCATCATTATCGATTTAGTTTTAAACCACTAAAAGATAAAAATAGCCATTTTTAATTATTCATCCATTACTACTAAGTCATATGAACCCTATAAGTCTCTTCTTTATAAATCTTACATCCGTTTCAAATATATTTACAACCAATCAACCAATCTTGCATCAACTTGTCTAAACTAAGAAAAATGTTCACGTTACCATGCGGACGTACCGTACTCATCGCGGCTAGCTACTAGCGACACCGTCCTGATTGCGGTTAATTTACATGAACACTCTTTAAAAAAGATCAATCAAATGGCGCCGTTGTCGGGAAAACGGTCGTAATTTTTTTTCTTGCTTTTTAGGTTGAATTCTTAAATCCGGAAACCATAAAAAAAATTTCAAAACCACATCTTGTGTATTTAACGATTATTGTGCGAGTTTTGCAAGGAAATCTGGAGTAACTGGAATGAAAAAATAGAGATTCAGAGACTATCATCAAAGAATAGAGGAGCATAGGGGTGCGCAAAAAAAATTAACAAAAGAACACACCAGAGTGCTGCGAAACCGCGACGTAATAGGCGTTTTTGCGGCGGAACCGCGGCAAGTTGGAGGAGTTGCAGCCCCAAAATCCATTGGTATCTTTCTCATATCTTTTTCTCTCCTCTAAACTCCAATAAACTGATTTTATTTGCAGGATTCTTTGAAAATATCTCCGCTAAAAAACTTTTTGCGTGTTTCGATTTCGGGTTGTTTTTGCATATTTTAAAACGTACTTTAAGGAGAAATATACCCAAATTCAGATTAGGTAGGGATTTTATCACCCTTCTTAAGCCCCACAAATCACAAACGTGCATACTATCACCCTACATTAATAAAAAAATATTTAGACCAAGCCCCTAAGGACTGTCGCGCTCAATTAGGACAGAGGAGGGTCGTAGGTAATCTATCGCTTATCCGCATTTCTCTTGTGGTGTCTAGACAAGTGTGACTAAGGAAAGTGGTTACTTAATTAGGCCCGCTATTTCGGTGATTCGTATAACGAATACCTCCACTTATCTGGGACTTACCTGGCCGCAAGAGTGATAAAGAGGTAGTAGAGAATTGATCTTGTGACTTGTCGTTTGGAAGTCTAGGAGCGGTCTAGTAACTTGACTTAGGAAACCCTAGTTTTAGGGGTTGATTGTGCATTTTGTGATTTGTTGAGTCAAGCCTCAAGTCCATCTTTCAAAGCAAAACAACTTCCAAAATCCAAAAAGAGTTTAAATCATTACCATCACCCTCTTTTCTTTTCACTTTCTTCTAATGGGTAACCCAAACAGACGAACTCTTGCCGAGCTTGCTATCTAGAACCAGATATATCTTATTTTCATAACTGCTTCGGTACAAAATCCAACTCTACTATGTATTTAAGAGATATGATAGAGCAAGCGGAAAAGAACAGTTGGATATCTCACTCAAGTTCCTATCAACGACATCAAAATTCCACATCTTCTTATGTTGATAATCCGTTTAAAGCGAGTGAGGGAACTTCGAAACGCATGTCCATCGCTGAGCATACTGCGAAGGCTGAAAGCCAAAGTTTCAATCCTTTCACTAATCCAAAACCGTTAGGACAACAAACACCATCATTTACATATGAAAATATTGATACTCGTTTTAAGGCGAATATGACATCTTTTACCATTGCTGAACAAATAGAAATTGCCAGTCGCCAACTAACCAACCAATCTCAATATTCTTCATATCCTAATGTTGATCCTAATCCTGGTTTTGAAACTTCGGTTCACCCTTCTAATTCTTATCCACAGTACCAAACTTTCATACGCTCTCATCTTGAGGCTAATGGGACAAATCAGAAACGCATGTCGATTGTGGAACACATTGAACTCGTCCGTAGCCAACAAGTAAGGGCATCTCTTCTTAACATTTCTCTTCAGGCTAATGCGACATGTCAATTGCTGAACACATTGAACTTGCCCGTAACCAACAATTAGACACTTCCCAACTATACTCAACTTCTTCACCTTATCTAGACAGCGCTCCTGAAAATGAATTGGGAAGTTCTAAGGTTCAAAGATAATCCTTCATTGGAACTTCCTCACAACCCATGTCTAGTCTTGAAGTAGAGTTGGAATTGAGTAGTGAAAAAGAACAAGAGATCTATTAAAGTCAAACCAAAACCAATTCTTTTGATCTCGACACCTTCCATCCTGCACCCCGATCGAATATATTCGATGTTCAACCATTTTATAGTCTAAGTGATGAGGTGCCCGAGAATAACATGTTTGATTTTGCTAATAGTGAGTGTGAAAGAGAGTTTGACACCATTTCAAATTAAACCGATCCTTATTCGACTACACTTGATATTTCGAACCTTCCAACTCCATCAAGCGAACCAAGTGATTTATCGAGTGAGGATAGTATAATTGATGAATTCTTGAATACCTATTCGTTTGATTTGACCGAAAGTGCTAATGAGAGCGGTGATGAGAATATCGTTGAAGATGAACCTGTTATGTTAGATGAGTTGGATTCTCCTACCCATCATGTCCCTTCTATTGAATACAAATATTTTCCGGTACAATTAACAGATCCTATTCTTACCACCGACCTATCCGATAAGCAGAACGATATTCAGCCTTCATCTCCCACATCTGGTTCAACAATGCTTGACACCCAAATTTGTTTACCCATTTCATCACCCACTTTCTTTGGTTCTTCTAATTTTCTTTCAACTCCACCGAGTTTTGATGAACCACACTCTGATATTTCAAGTTCTATGATTCTTGAAAGATCACTCAATTTAGACTCTTTTGAGAAGGAGGGAGACGATCATTTCGAATCTCCTACCTCTATAATTTCTGACGAATCGAGTGTTTTGAATCTTGGTGCGCAAAAGAATGACCTTGAAACTTTCAACCGTCCTAATGAATCTGCATATTCCATCAATATAGATATCGATGAAATTATTACTCGGACCATTGATGAAAGTTTTGAAGACATTTTCGCCGAATAACTCGCATTCCTAAAAGACATGGATGTTGTGACGAATCAATCTCCACCCAAAGAAGTTGAACCACCGCCCCTTCTTCTTATCCCATACGAGAATGTGACTATTCCACCAATTCCTAATCATTCACATTCTCGTTTTCGTTTACCATTACTGTTTCGTCTCTACCAATCGAGACGTAAACCTGAGCGATTACGCTTCTTATCTCCCTACTTCTTCACATCTATGATCTTTCACCAACTATGGTGTTACATTGATAAAATATTTGAATGGTTGGTGTTGACTTTTGGTCTTTGTAAAGTATTGCATAGACCAATAACTTTACCCCTTTATGATTTTAAATGCTTAATACTGTTTCACTCAAGTTTGGGAGGGGGGAGAAAAATATTTTGGCTCTTAAAAGAAAAACAATTTTTTACAAAATTGTGAACCAAAAATAAGTTTGGGGGAGGACTTCACTGTCATTAATTCTTGTCCCCGTTACTAACTTTTCCTCCCAAGTCTATAGGTTTTAAGTTTAACGAATGATATCAGTGAGAACACTGCTGCAAATAGGTTTGGGGAAGGTTTGTGCTTATTCATGCATCATTTTTTGCATTATACTAAATAAAAACACAATTTTTTTTGATAATGAAAGTTAGAAGGTGAAAAATACATATGATAGGAAGGAATAGTTTAAGAAAAACAAGAAAATTAGATATTTTATAACGAAATTAGTAATAGGTAGTCATGAGTTGTTGTTCCAAGGGTTAGTATGATGAAAGGAATCACTAATTTGAGGATATAATTGAGTCTGAAAAATAGTCCCTATTCTTAAGTCCAAACATATGAACGTTGATACCCTACTATACGCACTTGCACATATCTTGAAACTTGGGATAGTAGAGAATACTTTGAAATGCTCTTGTCTAAAAGCCTTAGTATAAAGAAAAATAAATATATAAAAAAAAAATAAATGAAAAAAACGGTGAAGAAAAATGAACAAATAAATGAAAAAAATGGTGAAGAAAAATGAACACTAATTACTTAAGGCAGTATAAAAAAATATAGCGATGGTGCTTTATCACCTAGTGCCTTAGACCAACTGGTTTGGGAGCCACTGCTAAGCCTTAGGTGTTGCAAGACGAAGATATTTCTAATTACACCTAAAAGAATGAGCACATTTGGTAATCGGTTGGTTAGTATCTCAAGAAGTATTAACGGTCGCATGAAAAATGTGTGAGCAATTTCATCTATAAAATATTCACCGACAAAAAGTACTAAGGAAGATGGACAAGAGTATGATAGCTTGAATTGAATTCTCTATGTGTAGAGATGTCTTTTACACACACGTAGGGGTATATGATCTATGTTTGGAAAAAAGGTAGGGAGGAATACTAAAGACGATATTTTATTGAGAGATGATGTGATTTCTGACATCTTTTCATGACCATTAAGATATGGCTCATGGCTACTAAAAAGATAGTGTAGTTTGAAACTTTTATTTTCAAGTTCTTTCTTTTATATGTTCTTTATTTTTGTATGTAACTTTCATCGTCTTTATTTTATTATGAGATTTTGTAGATGTAATCCACTGAAAACCCTCAGGAGACAACACTCCTCCTACTAGAGACACCTAGAGGTTTAAAACCTTGTTGCACGTGCTCAGTGCAATCTTGTTGCCTATGAAAGTGTGCTTGGTTTTTCTTTTTCTTCTTCTTCTCTTTAATAACTAGTTTGCTCGGGACGATCAAAATTAAGTTTGGGAGTATTTGATTAGCCTAAAATATTGCACATTTGAATGATTATTTTCCCCACTATTGTTAAGTTCTAAAATGTGTTTTTTGTAATTATAGAACATATGAGGGTTTATATGTAAAAAGTTTATTATCATATGTTTGTACATTATATTTAATATAATGAGGGAAAATACATGCATATAATATTTATATGAAATATTGTAATTAAAATATGCATATCATATCAAATATTTCTAATTAATATTCTTAACATATAATATCATATAAAATGGTTAGGATAATATCTCAAAAATACCAAATATTACTAAAAATTTGATTTGAGATATTGTGCAAATATTAGCTCAGGTCTGGAAACTGATCAGGAGATCCGAGATGTCAGAATCAAATCTGCCGAAATATGGAGGCAAATCGTAAGATTTAGCAGCGACAGAGATTCATAGCAGTATTCTCAAAATCCAGATATCGAAGAGATCTCCAAATGTCAGCACAAGACAGCACAAAAAAAATCTCAGAACTTGATCTCACCAAAGAGCCGCGGTTGGGCGGCCAAATCACACTATTCGCGGTGGATCCGCGGCGCATCTAGGGCCGTAGGATCTGAGATTTTGGGAGTTGGATCATATCAGTATATAATCATAGATGGTACCTAAGGTTTCTAATTTCTGTGACTATAAATAGGACCGAGAGCTTCACATCTAAAATCATCAACCGAAGAGATCAAGAGGTCCAAGACGATCCACACATCCGAGTTAATCATCAGCTGTTCATCTACTTCCAACAAGATAAAGATCGAGAGCAAAAACTATGGTTCTTGTACTCTACTTTAAAAGGATTTGTACATGATATAGGTGATTATTAAAGATAGAGTTTTTATTAGTCTTTTCGTAATTAATTTTTGCACTTACTTTCTGTACTTAATTTCTGCATCTTACATTATGATCTCATTCTTCATCTTTTCTTCTCCAACCATACGTGAGAAATTCCTAACTTGCTAGGGTTCGTAGGCTAGAATAGATCAATGGATGATAAAATCATTTAACTCCTTTTAGACATTTTAAAGTCTATAAACATTAGCAAAATAAATGTTACATCCTTATCGGGCGCGCTACCAATTTATTGCTAGTCTTGACCACGCTTTGAGATTAGATTAACACTTGTTTTGTTAAAGGCTTGACATGAATAGAGATCAATGCAAGGACAAGGGTTAAGAGTGGGGAAACCCTAGTTTCTTCCAAAAGAAACCTAATTTACATTCATCACTATCGGTCTACTTTTAAACTATTAAAAGATAAAATGAGTTATTTTTAATTATTCATCCATTACTACTAAGTGTCATATGAACCTTACAAGCGTCTTCTTTATAAATCTTATATCCGTTTCAAATAGATCTATAACAAATCAACCAATCTTTCATCAACTCATCTAAAGCAAGAAAAAGGTTCACGTTTCCTTGCGGACGACCCGTACTCATCGCGGCTAGCTACTAGCGACACCGTCCTGATTGCGGTTACTTTACATGAACACTCTTTAAAAAAGATCAATCACTTCTCTTTTTTCATTTTTCTTCTTTGGGCCCAGTCCACTTCTCTCTCTCTCTCTCTTCCTTATCTTTTCTTTTTCTTCTTTTTAAACTCCCCAATCCACCCAGACCCCTTCCTCCTTCTTTTACTCCTACTTCCTCCCCCTTCAAAACCTATGACCGAGCCCTCCCCAACGTCTGCCCATAAGATCCATGCCCGCCTCCTTAATACCGGCCGCCTTTCTTCAACAACCTCCCTTCATCGCCCACAGCGCCACCGAGCCCCTACTCTTGCACTTTCTCTCTCACAACCTAACTACTCCTTCTCTTCTCTTCCAGCAATCGTCACCGCCGCTACTGCAACCACCTCGCCGACATGAGCTCCGCCAGCGTCATCACAGCTTCTCCTCCTCCATCAACCAAGCTCTGCAATCGCCACCACCACCACATCAATGTCGAACTTCCCACTGCACAACATCTGAGACTTCACCTTCCTACTTCTTGCACCCAAGCTTACCTTACATCCGTCGCTGTCTCCATCGTCGTTGTCCCCGTCGCAGTTGACAGCACCGTCGCTATCTAAGCCGTCGCATCTGTCGCCCATGAACATCACTGTCACCACTGTCGTAGCTGTTGCTGCCATTAACGCAGCCATCATGTCACGCCCGTCCAGCACCGTGCCATCTCCGTTTCCCCAATGTTTAGCCTAATAAAGAGCAAAGCTCTGTTGGAACTCAATGAGGCAGCGCCTCACGTGCTCTACACGAGGGCGCCATCGTCAGAGCCGGTCTTATAGGATAAAACCTATGAGAGCGCCACACGTGCACCTCACGTGGGCGCCAATATGCAAAGCACAGAAGCATTTTCTAAAAAAAGAGTCAAACTCTTAGAAGGCGCCGCATGTGTTACTCAAGCGGGCGCCAATGTGCAAAGCACAGAAATACTCATCTTAAGAATTAAATGCATAAGCGACGCCTACATGCACAACACGTGAGCGCCAGCGCCCAAGTTAATATCTGTAGAATTAAATTCTACATTTCCCTGACAAAAATTGGGATTTTCTCTGTTAAACAGAATCATTGGATCAAAGATCCAATGGAGGAAATATCTCTCAAATCTTTCTAAATAAAAAGGATACTCTCGGTTGGATCAATGATCCAACAATAAAATTAAATTCTATTTTTTAGGAATATATGCTTTCAATCTTCCTAAACAAGAAAGATTGCCCTCTCTAAAACAGAGAACTCTTGGATTAAAAATCCAATGGTGATTAAAAATCACCATTTCACAGAGTGAAACTCCGCATATGAAAAATACTTCCCCAATCTTGTTAAAAACAAGAAAATATGTTATGTAAAAACAGAAACTCTTGGATCAAAGATCCAATGGTGGGTAAGATTCCCCAAATCAATTGGGATCTCTTAATGAGAGATTTCTTCAAAACTAATTAACAAACTTGCCTTCACTATATAAAAGACTGAAGACTTCAAGTCTAAAAATGAGGAACCCCCCATAAGCTTCCAAAAACAAAAACAGAAAGTTTCAAAAACGAACAGAGAATTAAATTCTCAAGGAAGAAGATCTCCCTCCTTAAAGACTTTAGGTAAACGAAAAAAAATATAGAGATAAAAACATCTCATTTACATATCTAAAGGGTTTAATCCTTCTCAAAGAACTTAGTTCTTTATCTGGATCTGAGATCCAAAAGATAAGTCTCCCACAAGTTGAGAATTTAATTCTCATCGGGAGAAACTTGTTCTTGAGAATCAAAGATTCAGAAAAGAACTAGGAATTGAATTCCTCAAAACAAAGTATATAAGAGAAATCTAGTTCTCGTAAAAGAACTTGGTTCTTAAAAAATGAAGCTTGATCCTAGATCTACAAAACAAAGATCCTATTGATCATTAATGGGAAAAAATGCTATCAGCAGAGGAGAAAGCGCACATCGCCCAGCACACAGCGCTGCACATGTTCCTCATGCGGGCGCCACAAAAGAGAAAAGTGCTTAGCACTCACTTAGCAGCGCCCAGCGCCGGACGTGTTCCTCACGTGGACACCACAGAAGGGAAGAGTGCTTAGCACTCACTAGGTTGCGCGTAGCGCCCAACGCCTCACGTGCTCCCCACGTGTGCGCCGTAAAAGAAAAAGAAAAGAGTTCTTAGCACTCCACAAGCAGCCCAAAATGACTGAGTGTTCAACACTCATTGGGCAGCGCCCAAAGTGTTTAACACTTATTGGGCAATCCCCATGACTGAAAGCTTCATATGATCATATGTGTGCGTCAGAATCATATAAGTGCTCACCACTTTCTGCATAAAAAAAGGAACTGATTAAACAGAGCCCAAACAAGTGCTTAGCACTTTTTCAGAAAAGATGGAAGACTAAGCAGACTAAAGCCCAAATTGGCTAAGTTGCTAAAGTCTTGCAAATGAGTCCAAATGCTCTGTTGCTGGGTCTTAAATAAATAAAATCATAAAATGTTGTTAAGTGGATCTTGGTCTCAAATTGGACTAACGTATCCTTAACAAAAAAAAATTCTTAAGGCCGCAATAACCCCCTTTTCCCTCAAACACGGGATTTGGTTTAAGGGTATATCTCTCCACACCTCTGATATATATCGTTGTAATTCTTCAACGTCTTCGGAGAGGTGGCGGGTCCCGACAACCAATAACTCTTTTCTTGTCCCAACTTGATATAAAACTTCATCAAGACTAGGAATGATACATCCCACATTGATGCACTTCTAAATTGACGTGCACATCTCAAATCGGATCGCACCTAAAATTGGGCGCATTCCATATCACCATTATTCGCTTCGTTACGTAACAAATACACGTGAGCACAAGATGGATAATGGACCGAAATGTCCCTAAACTAATATTCGCCTCCAAAATGGCGATAATTGACCGAAACTTTCTTAAACTAAAATAATAGAGCCCAAACGCTCTTTTGTTGGATCCTAAATAAAATGATCCTAAAATCTCGTTAAGCGGATCTTAGTCTCAAATTTGACTAATGTATCATTAACAAAAACAAATCGAGCCCCAAATACTTACATACATTTAAGTCGATCTTAATCGCAAAATAGATTAATAGTCCTTAAATAAAAATCCCAAATCTAAGATATACGGATTTGGACTAATCTACGCCCTACGAGCGGCAACATAAATTAGTCTCCGTATAAAATCCATGGGCAACCTAAACAAACAAAAACACATACGACACAAAGTGAACTTCCGGAGCAGGAGAAAGTGGTTATCGCAATGCTGTAATGTAATTAACTGTAGGGGCTTGCGCCTGCACGGAAGAGCGTCCCCACAATAAAAAAACCCCTCACAAACGAGGGGGAATCTGACGAAGTCTTCTACAACGGCCGCATCCGTCCAAACCTCCGATATACGGTGCCATAAATCAACTTGGCATCTTCAGAGAGGTGGGCGGATAAACCCAAATAGAATCTGCCCCCAAATTCAGGCAAGACGATCCATCCCAGTTCGTCTCTGTTTTCGAAGGTAAACAGATTCTGGCACATTCGGTGGGATATTTTCCTCTTTCCACTCCACACTTAGTGTGTCGTGTTCACAAACAAAATCGCAGTTTGCTATGGTTGCCTTTGGATTCGAGATACTAAGATTTGGTGTCTTATTTCTGTGCAGAAGAAGAGAACATCAATGGCTTCCAGCTGCACAACTTGCAACAACAACTCCCGCTTCGCCCCAACTGGAGGAGTGACTTATATGCCCAATGCGGATTCCATCTTTTCAATACTGGTGGGGCAAGTAACTCAAGCTACTATCGGATTGTTCTTCGGGACCATGATCCCACCAACGAGTTTCAGCGCCCCAGCGCCACAAGACGAAGCTCCCAAGAAGTCGGTCTTCAATCGACTTGCAACCACAACGGCCCCTCTCAACGGGTTGTCCAAATCCAATGATTCAGTTTTCAACAGGCTGAGCCGAAGCTCAGACGTCTCAGTCTTCGACAGGCTGAGCCAGAACCAAAACGGGCTAGCAAAGAGGCTCGTCATTCCTGAAGAGGCTACCCCAAAAAGGATAGCCCTCCCAACTCCTCCTGCAGGTGAATCCATCAAAGGTGCTTCCCATACCAGAAAGTCGGACTTTGAAAGATTGACCGGCCATCCTCAAACCCTGCCAAGAACGTCAGTCTTCAACAGGCTGACACCGGCAACAGTTCCTCACCAAAGCCAGGGACATGAAGAAACTGCTTCCCAAATTGAGGCGGCCCCGTCTGCAAGACACGCTCGACGCTGCCACTGGCGCCGAGTGAGAAAAGCTGGGGGCAATTCTCCCTCTGGATTCATTCCGCTGGCTCCAATGGTGAAAGTCGATGCTGCTGTTCCAACCGGGAACAGCTTTGATCTAATTAGGAGGGTGCGAAAGAACTCTTTAACTGTGGTGCTTAAGAAATATCCCCCGCCTGCAGAAGCCACAATGCAGGCAAAGCTGAAGCGCCCCTCTCAACGGCTCTCCTCCCAAATTCATAGGGTCTGGCGGAAAGTCCAAGACTCTGTAATCGACAAAGACTACTCTCGCCGACTGAAGAAAATGAAGCTTTGGCAAAAGAAAGACCATCTGTAACAACCCTAAAACTTCTGTACAAATTTTTCATGTAAAGTACAGAAAGGAATACCTTAGCCTGAGGACAAGCTATAAATTTAAATTGATTTTGAACAGCAAGAAAGCACTTGCAGCTCATTGGTAAAGCCTTGCATTGTTGTGACATAACTTCTGTGTTCAAATCCCCCTAGCAACATAATATTTTTATTGATTTTTCTTTTAAATTTTTAGAAGCTCAAAAGTTTGCACGTGCACTACACGTAAAATGAAAAGTCACACTAAAATCAAACATGTGGAAAATGATATTTAAACAGACAAAAACATGTGGCATTCATCCAAGCACCCCACCCCCCTTCTTGGACCAGCGAGATTCGCCATGGGGCCGGTGCCGCCGGCCCCCCGAGTCCCTATTGCTTTTAAATTTTAAACCCTAACCCTTAGACTTCCCCCACTACCCCCATACTGTTTGATTTCCCTGCATTTATCCAGAGAGTGATAATTCAACTCTTTAATCCATTTTAATGCATATTTTAATTTTCTCTTCATTCACAAAACCATAATTTCTCCTATAAATACCACATGATTTATTGATATTCTTGATGTGTAGTAGTTGGAAAATTGTAAAGAAATCACAACCAAAAATATTTGACTGCAATCAATAACGGTGTCGATTGTAGCGCGTTAGTAAGTGCGGATCGTCCACAGGGAAAGTGTAATCGTTCGTGTTTCGATTTAGATGAGTTGAAACTTTAAAGGAAAGAAAACAAAACAATTCAAGATTTGTATTTGAAGTTCAAGAATTAGAAAATCTAGATCTAATAATAAGAAAAAGATAGAATCAAGAATTGAGAGTTTGTTGATTTTTCCAAACCAAATATCAAGAATCGAAATGAGGCTCGTAGGAATCGATCGGATGTATAGATGTGATGTAATCTTACAATTACGTATTCTTATCCTTCGATGAATTGATACTAGATCGATGATGATCGATCGAGAATTAGGGATTTCTTTATGAAACTAGGGTTTCATCTTATCCCTTGTTCTTTCGTCGATATCATTCACATTCTAGCCTCTAGTAAATTCAAGAAACGATCGTAGATCCTTAATTTCGAGCGATCACAATCAAGAAAGCATCGCAACGAAACTAGGTCATCGATTCTTGAACTTGCTAGGGTTTACAAAGCTTGTAGGACTCAAGAATCGTATTAAGATTTGTTACATCATCATTCTATTGATCGTCTCGACTCCTTAACGAGCGGAGTTTTACTCGAACATCACAACAAGAACCACAATTACAAATTGAGATCGAATCATGATGCAAGAATTTAAAGAAAGCAAGATTAAAGAATTTCACCTTTTATTTATATCAACAATTTCATTACATTCGCTCAAGAACTACAAGAGGAAGAACTCGATCGTCGATTTGGCTTCGCTCGTCTCCGTGAGTCGCGGATCGGCTTGGATCACTTGCCCGATTGAAGATCGGCTCGGCTCATAAAAGGTTGAAGGCTTCTCACTTGATTTGGTACTCGGGATCTTGAATTTGGAGTGGAATTAGCGTTAGGGTTTCGCACAAGTCTTGTCACTAGACTTGTGGAAGAAGATGATGTAAGAGGTAAAGAATTGAACTAATGAAGATTCCCCTCAACCCTTAGATCTAGGTTCCTATTTATAGCTATCAAAACCCTAGATCTAGGATTTGAGTTTTAAGTTTTCCTCCAAAAGTTTGTTGAGGAGATTTGAATTTCCCTCCAAAAGTTAGGTAGAGGAGAAGCTTCTATATGTGATTAGTTAGGAGGGAGCTTCTAGAAGAGCTTAGTTAGGAGCTTAATTAAGATTAGCCTTGCTTAATGATCTTTGCTGATCTGGCAGTAGCTTCGCGAGAATTCTGGAATTTGACATATCAGAAATGAATGTGGGCCCTGAGAGAAGCAATCTGCACTGAAAATGGCATGATGATCTGACCAAACCGCCGCGGAACCGCGGCCCAAGCCGGCTCCCGCCGCGGTTCCACGGCGCTTTAGGGGCTTTAGGGCTTGAAATTTCTTGTGCTGTTTTGGGCTGAATTGTGGGCCTTTATTTGATATGTTGATTTTTATATTTCCTTTTGAATTGCTACCAGATCTGAAATCATTGAGTTGGCATATTTTTGATCAGCTCTTTTGGCTTTGCTCCTGCAATTTCCTGAACAAATCTCGACACAAGTGTTGCGTAAATACAGAGATGATGTGATGCCATGAAATGCAGTCAATTTCCTTTATAGTGCCGGTTTTAGAGTCTAACACATGCAATCTGATATTTTACGACTGATTTGCTAATATGTGAAATATGAATGCCGAACACTTCTAAATGAGTGCAAATGATAGGGAAATTGCCGTGTTAAGAATGCAATATTTTCGACTGATCAAATTCCCCCAAACTTAATTTCGATCGTCTCGAGCGAACTGTTTTATTAAAAAGAGAAGGAGAAAATAAAGAAAGAGAAAAACTAACTAGCACACTTTCGTAGGCAACACGATTGCACTGAGCACGTGCAACAATCCTTTAAACCTCTAGGTGTCCCTAGTAGGAGGAGTGTTGTCTCCTGAGGGTTTTCAGCGGATTGCACCCACAAAATCCGATAATAAAAGGAAGATCATGAATATTACATTTAAAGAAAAGAATTATAAAAGAAAAGCTTTGAAAATTAGGGTTTCCAACTAAGCTAGCTTTTCAGTTGTCATGAGCCCTATCTTAATGGTCATGAAAAGATGTCAGAAATCACGTCCTCCCTCAATAAAACATCGTCTTATTCTTCATTCCTATCTTTCTTCCAAATATCGATCATATAACCCTGTGTGTGTGTAAAGGATATCCCTACACCCGGAGAATTCAATTCAAGCTATCATACTCTTGCCCATCAGCCTCAGTATTTTTTAATTAATGAATATTTAGATGAGATTGCTCACACACTTTCATGCGACCGTTAATACTTCTTGATGTACTAACCGACCGATTACTCATGTGCTTGCTTATTTGGTGTATTTTTCTCGTCTTGCACCACCTCAGGCATAGCAGTGACTCCCAGACCAGTTGGCCTTAGGGCACTAGGTGAAGAAGCACCCTCGCTATAAATTTTTTATTGCCCTCGGTGATAACAAAACCAGTGTCCATTTTTCTCACCACTTTATATTTTATTCATTTTTTTTATTTCATTCATACTTTTGGCTTTAAGACAAGAGCATTTCAAGGTATCCTCTACTATCCCAGGCTTCAAGACGTGTGTAAGTGCGAATAGCAGGGTGTCAACGTTCAAAATGTTTGGCTTCCAGAATAGAAACTGTTTTTCAGACTTATTTTTATCCTCAGATTAGTGCCTTCCTCCATCTTACTAACCCTTGGGACAACGGCTCATAACTACTTATTACTAGTTCGTATAAGAAAACTTCTAATTTTCTTAAATTTTTTCAAATCTCATGGATGTAATTTTTCATTATCTAAACTTTTATTATCTTATTTATGTACAAAAATATTTTTATCTTTTTGAAATTTTTGAAATTTTTATGGGTTTTCGAAAAAAATGTTTTGTGCTTATGCAAATGATATGCAAATGATGCAGAAATAAGCACAAACCTCCCCCAAACTTGTTTTCAACAGTGTCCTCACTGTTGCCTTCTGCTAAATCTCGAAAAACCTGTAAGCTTGGGAGGAATTTATTAGTGGGGGCAAAATATTTAAGTGAAGAACCTCCCCCAAACTTATTTTTGGCTCAAAATTTTTACAAAAAATTTTCTTTTCAGGAGCCAGAAAAAATGCCCCCCCAAACTTGAGTTATGCAATGTTAATCTTTTGAAAAATCACATGAGGGGGTCAAAAATCAATGGTCGATGCCAAGCTTTGCAAAGACCGAATGTTAACACCAACTATTCAAAAATTTTATCAATGCAGTGCTCTGGTTGATGGAAGAAGAAGTGTGGAAATGGAAAGGGATGGAAAAGAATGTGTGTGTGTCTCATTTTGGAGAGACGATGCAGTGAGTGTGATGGATTGCTCGCATTCATTTTACAGTCCATATGAAGGGGTGGAGGTTCAATTTCAGTGATTGGATGTGGATTCATCTCAACACCCGTGTCTTTCAGAAATGCGAGTTCATCAGCGAAGATCTCCTCAAAAGTTCCATCTATACCCCGATGAATAATGTCATCACAAAGTGCGGGGTGATCTTCAGACTCTAAAAGCAGTTCATAATCAGTGTTAGTTGTTGACCCGGACATCTCGGTGGAAGAGTCCGTATGCGTATGATACATAGTTGGGTCAAACAATAACGTTTGAAAAGAGTCAAGATCGGTATCAGGAGGATCATCAAATTCGCTGCTGTCGACATCCATTAAGTCGACAGAACAGACCTGAGCAATAGGTTCGGAGGGTACACTTCCCAACTTGTAAATGTTTAGCTCAATTGACCTATTCCCGAATGATAGGGTCATAGAACCATTATGACAGTTGATTATTGCATTGGAAGTGGCCAAAAAGGGGCGACCTAAAATCACCGGAATTTGATTCCGTGGGTTCGCTACAGGCTGTGTATCAAGTACAATAAAATCCACAGGGAATACAAATTCCCCGATTTTTATTAACACATCCTCCAGTTCACCCCTAGGTTTGGTGATTGATCGGTCAGCCATCTGAAGAGTTATGTTCGAAGGCTTTAACACTCCGATACCTAGTTGCTCGTAAACCGAGTAAGGAAGCAAATTAACACTAGCGCCAAGGTCAAGTAACGCACGGTTGATGTGTTTCTCCCCAATAGAAATGGAAATAGTAGGACAGCCAGGGTCCTTACGTTTCCGTGGTAATTGTTGGGGAAAAGCCGTGTCTACAGTACTCGACATGAAGATTTTTTTAGGCACTTGAGTCTTCCTCTTCCTAGTGCACAAGTTCTTAAAATTTTTCGCATAGGACGGAACTTGTTGAATAGCATCTAGGAGAGGGATGTTGATGTTAACTTCCTTAAACATGTCCACAATCTTCTCCATTTGGGCATCATGTTTCTTGGGCCTCAATCTATTTGGAAATGGAGCTCTATCAATAAGTGTTGGGTCCAACATTTGTGGAGAAGTTTGTGGGGGTGGAAAAGATGAGGTGGGTGGAGGGTTCGAGCCTTTGGGAACACGGAGAATAGGCTCGGAAGAAGAAGGTAAGTTAGACGAAATAGGGTAAGAAGTAGAAGTGTAAGTGGAAGTGGAAGTGGAAGCCGGGGTGTTAATGATCAATTCATCATTATCAATTTGTTCACCCGAATGATTGTCTATCACTCTTCCAGATCTCAACGTTGTAAAAACGTCCACATTAGTGTAATGTGAAGGTCTAGGATCAGGTATGGGTTGAGATGGAAGATTCCCTTCTTCTCTAGCACTTATTTCGGCTGTTATTCGTTCAATTTATGCTTATATTGATTTGATATTCTCATTTTGAGTGAGAATGATCTTTATCATATTATCGATGGAAGATTGAAAACTTGCCGACTCTTGGATGGATTGTTTCATGAAAGTAACCAAGGTTTGCACCAGTGCAGAGATATTATCAGTACCGGCCAATTGCAAAGAGTTTTCATGTAGTGCAAAAGTGTTGGCAGGATTTTGAAAATTTTGCGGTTGGAAGGGGTGCTGACTCGATTGAAGTGGTGGTTGCTGATGTGGTGGAGGGACCCTTTGAAAATTGTTTAGGATTGGAACCGTGTTTTGAGATTGTGATTGGTTCCAAGCAAAGTTGGGTGATTCCTCCAATCTTGATTATATGAGGAAGAAGAGGGATAGTTTCCAGGTCTTTGCTGAAGTGAAGCATTAGTGTGACCTTGAAACGGTACATTCAAAGGACATTCTTCCGTCAAATGTGAAGGGTTTGAACAGCAGCCACACACGGTTTTGGGAAGTGTGGATTGGTTTAGGGATGCTGAAGAGATTTTTTTTTCTATAGCATCGAGTTTCCTTTGTATTGCGGCCATTTCGGCTTTCATGGTGACGGAAACATCGAGCTGATTAACATCTTCCCTAGGTGGTGGTGGTCTAACACTTTCCCATTGTGATGTATTTTGAGCTAAATCTTCTAGGTATTTCCAAGCTTCACCATCATCTTTAGATAGGAATTGGCAATGACACATGGTTTCAAGCATCTGTCTAGTAGTGAGATCAATACCCTCATAGATAATTCGACACAAATCCCATCTGGAGATTCCTTGATGAGGGCATTGGATAAGAAGATCCTTGAACCGTTCAAAGCATTCCAAAATGGTTCATTGGGAAGTTGGGTAAATTTAGAGATTTCGCTCCGAACACGGGCGGTCTTGTGATTGGGATAGAATTTCTTAAGGAATGCTGCAACGAATTCATCCCATGTTGAAATAGAATGTGCGGGTGTGATGTAAAGCCACTTCTCGGCTAAATCGCACAAAGTGAATGGGAGAAGACGTAAACGCAGAGCATCCAAAGACAGTTGTGAATTCCCCATCAAAGCACATACGTTTTCAAATTTGGAAATTAACATGTATGCTTTTTCTGAATCAAGACCGTGAAATCTGGGTAACAGTTTGATGAATTGGGGGTTGATTTCAAAATTTTCCCCGTTGGCAGGTGGTATAGAAAGACAGGTGGGAAGGGTAACACGTGTAGGATAGCATCTCTCTTGGAGAGAAATATAAGTCCACGTTGCCCACCCCCGGTACTTGCGGGGAGGCGGAAAACGGAATAAAAATCAAATTTTTATCAACTTAGGCAACATGGACTAGACAAAGAAGGATCTTTGCTAAACAAAAACAAGCTAAAGCTAATTAGAAACTAGCTAAGTGCTAGAAAGGTTATACCTTGGGCTTTATGTCCTTCTCTCCTTGCTCCTTGGAGTGGTGGAAGGAGGTCACCTTAGTCGTCTTCTCACGTCGAAGAAAGATCCACCCGAAAGCCTCGACCTTTGGCTTCAACTCCAAGCTAGAAGTAACTAGGGTGCAAGAAGTGCTAATCCTTGAACCCTAGATGAGAGTAGAGATTATCAAGAAAGGGTTTTTCTCAAGCTCAAGTATTTCTCAACACATGAGAGGGGAGAGCTTGAGGGAGAGGAAGAACAAGAGAGAGAAAGTGAATAATAGAATGAGAGAAAAATAAACCATTCTCACATATATGTGTGAATTATTGTAATTAGAAAATTAGCTAGATAATTTTCATGGTTAATCAAGACATGACCATTATCATTTCATTTTTAATGCAAATTGCAAGGATCAAAGAGCATCTTCCAAATGAAATGATGATGGTCAAAGTGTCAACCAAGGTCAACAAGTCAAGGAGGTCAAATGGTCAACAACCATAACCATGCACAATTATTTAAACTAATATCAATTAACAATAATACACACATAAGCATTAGGGTTAATAAAATGACAATAGTCATTAACCCTAATCAAGGTCCTCTCCCTCTGTCTCAAGCAACTGTGCATACGCACCCGTATTCGTGATCCAAGGAACACGAATACAAAGAGATAAAACCAATCCCAAATCATATACTAGGATCCGGCTTAAACCAAAGCCCGCTAGTATAAGCTGTCCGGACAGCAAACGTGCATAAGTGCACGGATGTGAACGAACCCTGTCGCAAAACTATGCGACCTCTACTCATTTTGCCTAAAGGCGAATAGCTCTCTGTGTGGGACTCTAAAAACTCGACACTACGCTGGCAGTGGGTTTAACCACAGATCGCAAGCGGCACTAGCTGTACGTAACGGTCCCCAGGTAGATGTCGATAAGAAGACTGACGAGGTGAACCCCATCTGAACTCCTACTGAGCCTGTATGTGACAGTCTCCGTACAGTCCGGTCTGTTCGTCTGATACATCGCATGGCGGGCCTAGGGGGGCGGTGAACGTCAGTCCCCTAATAGCGGTACAAGTCGTGTCGGAGTGTAGCCCAGAACACTCTGAGATAACACTGGAAACCTACCAGTATATCTCGCTTGCCCTGGCCAGGGACTACTCGTGTAATGGCTCTCCTGGACACAGCGCGATGTCAACCCCCAATACCGGGAGAGACGAATCCTGTCTAACCGTCACTGCCTCTAAGTGCTTCGGGACTGCACCCAAAAACTACCGGTTTGCACGACTCCTTTGAGCTGTGGTAGGGTAGTAATCAAAGTGCAGTGGGAACACACTCGAGGCGAAGTGACAGTGTCAAGTCAGCGGACTAAGCTGTACTCATGTCACCTGGGAACTGATAACTGACGATAAGTATAATACCAACCAACAGTTCCCGACGAGTCCTGTCCAGTGTACTCGTAACCTAACGAGCACCCGCATACTATCTCAAGTACGACGTACTGACGGCTGTATATAATACCAACCAACAGTTCCCGACGAGTCCTGTCCAGTGTACTCGTAACCTAACGAGCACCCGCATACTATCTCAAGTACGACGTACTGACGGCTGTGGGATAGACCGTTTCCCACACTTAGATGAGAAGCGCATACGCTAGTCTACTCCGGAGTATCGATGCCCTATCTCGATAGTCCAACGACTAGGGACCTGTATAAGGATGTGCTTATAGATCACCCAGCTCCCACGAGTGTGAGCGCCATCACAACGCTGGTAATCAAGCAAAGATCCTAAGGGCTCTACTAATATGTATATCAGCGATATGCTAAAAGAAACACATGCACATATTAAAGCAGAGACAAACCAAGTAGCATACTACCATTTCGAGCAAGATTGTATATACAACTGTGAATATCCCAAGCTTCCATCAAGTAATATACAAACTAGTATGATACAGTAATGGCCTCTAGGGCATATACACTAACAATCTCCCACTTGCACTAAGGCCATGTACTGGCGTATCGAAGACCTATCATCTCGATCAGCCGCTCGAACTGAGTCTGGGGCAAGGCCTTGGTGAATGGATCTGCTGTGTTATCTTCTGAAGCAACCCTCCGAACCTCGATCTCCTGGCGATCCACGATCTCCCTGATCAGGTGATATCGCCTCAAGATGTGTCTGGATTTCTGATGGGACCTGGGTTCCTTCGCTAAAGCTATAGCCCCGTTGTTGTCGCAATACAGAGGTATTGGGTCAACAATGGACGGAACCACCTGAAGTTCTCTCAAGAACTTCCTCATCCAGACAGCTTCTTTTGCGGCATCAGATGCAGCGATGTATTCCGCTTCCATAGTCGAGTCAGCAACGGTTTCCTGTTTGGAGCTCTTCCAACACACCGCCCCTCCATTGAGGGTGAAGACAAAACCCGACATGGACTTGGAATCATCCTTGTCACTCTGGAAGCTGGAGTTAGCAAAGGCCTCAATCTGGAGGTCTTTTCCGCCGTACACCAAGAACATCTCCTTAGTCCTTCTCAGGTACTTGAGAATGTTCTTTACTGCTATCCAATGTTTCTCCCCAGGGTTTGACTGATACCTGCTTACCACACTCAGTGCATAAGCCACATCCGGTCTGGTACACAATATCGCATACATTATAGAGCCTACCGCAGAAGCGTAGGGTATAATAGACATGCGATCCCTCTCCAAATCAGTCTGGGAGACATCTCTTTGGAAAGGGTGATCCCGTGACAAGCCGGTAGATTACCGCGCTTGGAATCTTCCATACTGAATCTCTTCAATATGGTGTCGATGTACCTGGACTGCGAAAGTCCTAATATCCTCTTGGATCTGTCACGGTAGATCCGGATACCCAGAATGTATGAGGCATCACCCAGGTCTTTCATGGAGAACCTGTGTGACAAGAACCCCTTGACAGATTGTAGCATAGGAATGTCATTTCCTATTAAGAGAATGTCATCCACGTATAAAACGAGGAATACTACAGTTCTCGCTACAAATCTACAATAGATGCATGGTTCATCTGGATTTTTGATAAAGCCAAATTCCTTGACTGTCTCATCAAAACAGATGTTCCAACTCCGCGATGCCTGCTTTAGTCCATAAATGGACTTAAGAAACTTGCACACCTTTCCGCTGCTCCCACTCTGAATGAAATCCTCTGGCTGGTCCATATAGACACACTCCTCTAAATGTCCATTTAGAAAAGCTGTCTTTACGTCCATCTGCCAAATCTCATAATCGTGGAAGGCAGCAATGGCAAGAAGGATCCGAATGGATTTCAGCATAGCTACTGGAGAAAAGGTTTCGTCATAGTCCAAACCAGGTCGCTGACGAAAACCCTTTGCTACCAGTCTAGCTTTATAGGTCTCAACCTGTCCATCTACACCAATCTTTCTTTTGAAGATCCACTTGCATCCTACGGGTTTTACCCCATCTGGAGCAATGTCCAACGTCCATACTTTGTTAGTGTACATGGACTCCATCTCGGTCCGCATTGCATCCAGCCATTTTACCGAGTCGACGCTCTGAATGGCTTGCTGGAAGCTAGTAGGCTCATCACAATCTATGATGCAATCCTCTCTATCCCCGTCAATGAGAAAACCGTAGTATCTCTCGGGCGGATGAGACTGCCTACTACTCCTGCGGAGTGGCGTGGGAATGTCCTGATCTTTCGAACCCTCTGGTTCTACTAAGCTTTCAGTAATAGCTCGTGGTTCTGGAATTTCTTCCAGTTCTATTGTGCTCCCACTTAATTCTTTTTCTATGAACTGGTGTTCTAGAAAGTGGGCATGGTGAGAAACAAACACCTTTTGTTCCTCTTCGCAATAGAAGAAATATCCCTTGGAGTTCTTTGGATATCCCACAAACTTGCACTGTACTGAGCGTGCCTCGAGCTTGTCCGCATGCTGCTTTTTTACAAAAGCTGGACATCCCCATGTCTTAATGTGATTAAGATAGGGTCTCTTCCCACACCACATCTGATATGGTGTAGTAGGCACAGTCTTAGTTGGAACTCGGTTCAAAAGGTATGCAGCTGATTCTAGCGCATATCCCCAGAACGATCGCGGCAACTCAGCATTACTCATCATGGACCGTACCATATCCAATAGGGTTCGGTTCCGTCTCTCCGATACACCATTATGTTGCGGAGTGTATGGAGGAGTAAGCTGAGAGAGAATTCCATTCTCTTTTAAGTAACCCAGGAACTCGGCACTCAAGTATTCACCACCTCGATCAGATCTCAGTGCCTTGATACTTTTGCCTGTTTGTTTTTCTACTTCATTCTTATATTCCTGGAATTTTTCAAAAGCCTCGGATTTATGTTTCATTAAGAAGACATAACCGTACCTTGAAAAGTCATCCGTAAAAGTAATGAAGAATAACCACTTCGCGCATGTGTAGACATTGGACCGCGCATGCTCGCTCACTCTTACTCCGTGTCCAGTGAACGGAGTCTTTGTCATCTTTCCCTTGAGACAGGATTGACAAGTTGCATACGATTGATATTCGAACGGATCCAAATATCCTTCTGTATGTAACTTAGTCAACCTTCTCTCATTAATGTGACCCAGTCTACAATGCCATAAGAAAGTTTTATTGATTTCTGGAGACTTTCTTTTGTGTGTATTCTGGACATTGAAAATCTGTGGTTGGTTTAATACGTATATACCGTTGTTCAATGTACCTGACCCAATCAAAACTTGATTAAGGTGAATGTTCACTACATTACTTACAAATGCAAATTCATAACCTTCTTTAGATAATAAAGATACAGAAATGATATTACAGGTTACATTTGGTACATAATAACAACTACGCAAAACCAAAAAGTGTCCATCTGACAATCCCAGGTGATAGTCCCCCACGGCCTCAGCATCCATGCTAGCACCGTTTGCAACTCTGAGGGTCATGTCACCTGCCTTCAAAACTCTACGCTTTCTCAACGCCTGCAAAGAATTACAGATATAAGATCCTGACCCGGTATCCAATACCCAGGATGTAGAGTTTATTGATAGACAGTTTTCAATAACATACACACCTGAAGCTGAAGCTGCAACTCGCTTCAAATCCTGTGTTCTGTCCTTCCAAGCCTTGCAATCCTGTTTCCAGTGACCACTTTTGTGACAATAGAAGCATTCTTCCTTCCCCACCAGCTTTCCCGCTACCTTTGTTGCTTTTCCTTTTCCCTTCGTATCCACTTTACTGACACCGCCTCTTGGTTTGGCGGGGGCTTTCTTCTTCTTGCCCTTGGCTTTCGCCCTGGACCTAGAAGAGGAAGATCCTCCTACAAATAAAGTGGATGTCTTCCTACCCTTCTGTAGGGTGCCCTCAGCACTCCTCAACATGTTCAGAAGTTCGGAAAGTTCAACCTCCTTTCCTTGCATGTTGAAGTTAAGAATAAACTGGGCGTAAGTGGAAGGAAGGGACTGGAGAATCAAATCAGTATAGAGTTCATTCTCCAACGTGGTCCCAAGGTCCGCGAGCTCCTCTATGTAGCCAATCATCTTAAGCACGTGTTCCGCTACCGATGATCCGATGGCCAACCTTGCCGAAAACAACTTCTTCGACACTTCGTATCTTGCGATACGAGACTGCTCTCCATACAGTTCTTTTGTATGAAGAAATATGGACTCTAGGTCCATATTCTCGTGCCTCCTCTGATGTTTGTTGTCCATCGAGGCAAGTACGAGGCATTTGGCCTTCGCGCAATCTATTTCCCATGTCTTACGGATTTCCCTATCCGCGACACTGGTTTTGGGACCTGGGACAGGGGGAGCTTTGGTGGTAAGGACATACCCCAACTTGTCGTAAGTGATTGCCATCTTGACATTCCTGAGCCAATCTTTGTAGTTTGGCCCTGTCAGTATGTTTTTATCTAGTAATAACTTAAGTCCGGTCATGTTGAATGGTCGCTGCAATTAGGAGAGAGAAAAGAAACACTTTAGCATGATACTCTTGCAAGTTTAGAGTGGTTTTTAGTTTGTCTAAACTGGATGGCTCCCACTGTCTCTCGAATCCCTTCTCAAACCGTAAAGAAAGGATTAGTCAGGATCAATCTCACCGTACAATACTTGCTTAACCGTTCAGCCAGGCCAGTGTTGGTACTTCGAGGGAGGTTTTCCAACGCTTTCGCGAAGTTCCTTAATTAAGTAACCTCTTTTCCCTGTGGGCGTAGCCCCGCTAACACCTTTCTAGACACCTACTAAGTTTATAGCATTGATCGTTAAGTGAGAGTTTTCCCGAGGAGTAGCATATACTCACAGTAGGATCGGGATCCAAATATCATCGCGTGATAAAACCGAAGGAATCCTACCAGAATTATCACACTCCAAATGGTATGCAGTGCTAGTAAGTTCCAGTACTTATGAAACTCCCGATGTGGATTTTTGCCCCATGCTCTTATGACCTTGACTCTGGCCAAAATATCATAAGTCATATGTCAAGTTCTACCCATCATTCTCCTGGTTAATTTGGACCCACCCGTACCTACCCTTGACTTTGGCCAAAATGGCAGCACGACTGTCCCAAACCAACGCATCTATCTATGCTGCACATGAATACCCAATAGCTACCAATCACTATGCCTTGACTTTGGCCAAAATACATAGCTTGAATACTTTTTGACCATTCATGTGGAATGACGGAGGGCTACGAATGGTTTTGGCGAAACCGTGAACGTAGTGAACTTGATATAATCGATGGAACGAGATAGCTTTTAAAAGGAGTGGTTCAAGCTCCGCGTTTAAAAGTTTAGTTTTGAAAAGAACCGAGTGGTTTTCAAAGTGTTCCAATCGACTTTTACTTGGTTTATTTTCTTGCATTAGTTCTTTTAATGCGTCCCATCATTTAATCCTACCATTGCAGAAAACAACCAAAATATGACGTACGCTTATGCCATTCGCATTCGCCACGGGGCCCCGTCATCACCCTTTAGGTTACTTAACTAACGACAGAGCGGGGGCTGGGCTAGCGCGGCTGTAAAACATAAGCAACGCCTAAATAGTTATCATATATAAATATATAGCAATGATAGACATTACTGATTACAGATGAATACATTGGATATACTAGGAATCCGCAATCCGTTCGAGCCTGCAACGAAAAGCGGATTACACGGTCGCGGTGAATATCCAATACCCCACCCAAGACCCCTACGGGTGCGGCAAACTACCCGCCAAGTACCCGAAGCGAAGCAACCTCCCTCACCACCGTAAGTAGGCCACTTGGCACTTCGAGATACCCGATAGTTTGTGCACCCCCTCCATGGGTCTATCCTAGGAGCAAAAACAGTAAAAAGAATTATACAATGACGGCTACAACCCCGACCCGGTTGTGCGGCCATACAAATAATATTATTACATCAATTTACATATTACAATGAATGAAAGAAAAAGCAACACTCATCTCACATCCACCCCGGCTATTCATCCACGACAATCCAACACATTCATATACACATACCATCATCAATCACAGATCACAGATATGTATAACCCCGACTAATCGACATATAGCGATTAGCCGACGTTCAATACATATAAACATCACAGATATAACCTTTTAGTCAAAATGTATTGAAGTTCGGAAAAAAATACGGATTTATAGGCCCCCAAAAACAAATTTCTATTCTGGAAAACCTGGGCACATATAAACCATCTTAAAAATCCTAAAACCAAGCCAGAAATACACTGCACCAAACTCGACCTAGTGAAGAGCCAAGACGGCCGCGGTTGCGCGGCAATAGCTTGCTATTGCCGCGGAACCCCGGTTCTTTGGTCGAATCACTGGATCGTTTTTGGTGGTTTTCTTCACAAAACCCTGAGATGATTTTTGGAGTATAATTTATTTTGTTTTGAACAGAAAAAAAATTAATAGAAACTTAGGATTTTGAAAACTCGGTTTTTCGATTTTTCCGATTCGAACTTCGATACACTCTACTACCTAGCTAGTTTATGTTTAGTTAGGCTCTGATACCACTGTAAGTCCACGTTGCCCACCCCCGGTACTTGCGGGGAGGCGGAAAACGGAATAAAAATCAAATTTTTATCAACTTAGGCAACATGGACTAGACAAAGAAGGATCTTTGCTAAACAAAAACAAACTAAGGCTAACTAGAAACTAGCTAAGTGCTAGAAAGGTTACACCTTAGGCTTTATGTCCTTCTCTCCTTGCTCCTTGGAGTGGTGGAAGGAGGTCACCTTAGTCGTCTTCTCACGTCGAAGAAAGATCCACCCGAAAGCCTCGACCTTTGGCTTCAACTCCAAGCTAGAAGTAACTAGGGTGCAAGAAGTGCTAATCCTTGAACCCTAGATGAGAGTAGAGATTATCAAGAAAGGGTTTTTCTCAAGCTCAAGTGTTTCTCAACACATGCGAGGGGAGAGCTTGAGGGAGAGGAAGAACAAGAGAGAGAAAGTGAATAATAGAATGAGAGAAAAATAAACCATTCTCACATATATGTGTGAATTACTGTAATTAGAAAATTAGCTAGATAATTGTCATGGTTAATCAAGACATGACCATTATCATTTCATTTTTAATGCAAATTGTAAGGATCAAAGAGCATCTTCCAAATGAAATGATGATGGTCAAAGTGTCAACCAAGGTCAACAAGTCAAGGAGGTCAAATGGTCAACAACCATAACCATGCACAATTATTTAAACTAATATCAATTAACAATAATACACACATAAGCATTAAGGTTAATAAAATGACAATAGTCATTAACCTTAATCAAGGTCCTCTCCCTCTGTCTCAAGCAACTGTGCATACGCACCCGTATTCGTGATCCGAGGAACACGAATACAAAGAGATAAAACCAATCCCAAATCATATACTAGGATCCAGCTTAAACCAAAGCCCGCTAGTATAAGCTGTCCGGACAGCAAACGTGCACAAGTGCACGGATGTGAACGAACCCTGTCGCAAAACTATGCGACCTCTACTCATTTTGCCTAAAGGCGAATAGCTCTCTGTGTGGGACTCTAAAGACTCGACACTACGCTGGCAGTGGGTTTAACCACAGATCGCAAGCGGCACTAGCTGTACGTAACGGTCCCCAGGTAGATGTCGATAAGAAGACTGACGAGGTGAACCCCATCTGAACTCCTACTGAGCCTGTATGTGACAGTCTCCGTACAGTCCGGTCTGTTCGTCTGATACATCACATGGCGGGCCTAGGGGGGCGGTGAACGTTAGTCCCCTAATAGCGGTACAAGTCGTGTCGGAGTGTAGCCCAGAACACCCTGAGATAACACTGGAAACCTACCAGTATATCTCGCTTGCCCTGGCCAGGGACTACTCGTGTAATGGCTCTCCTGGACACAGCGCGAAGTCAACCCCCAATACCGGGAGAGACGAATCCTGTCTAACCATCACTGCCTCCAAGTGCTTCGGGACTGCACCCAAAAACTACCTGTTTGCACGACTCCTTTGAGCCGTGGTAGGGTAGTAATCAAAGTGCAGTGGGAACACACTCGAGGCGAAGTGACAGTGTCAAGTCAGCGGACTAAGCTGTACTCATGTCACCTGGGAACTGATAACTGACGATAGGTATAATACCAACCAACAGTTCCCGATGAGTCCTGTCCAGTGTACTCGTAACCTAACGAGCACCCGCATACTATCTCAAGTACGACGTACTGACGGCTGTGGGACAGACCGTCTCCCACACTGGGATGAGAAGCACATACGCTAGTCTACTCCGGAGTATCGATGCCCTGTCTCGATAGTCCAACGACTAGGGACCTGTATAAGGATGTGCTTATAGATCACCCAGCTCCCACGAGTGTGAGCGCCATCACAACACTGGTAATCAAGCAAAGATCCTAAGGGCTCTACTAATATGTATATCAGCGATATGCTAAAAGAAACACATGCACATATTAAAGCAGAGACAAACCAAGTAGCATACTACCATTTCGAGCAAGATTGTATATACAACTGTGAATATCCCAAGCTTCCATCAAGTAATATACAAACTAGTATGATACAGTAATGGCCTCTAGGGCATATACACTAACAAGAAATGCGTGAAAGATTCTGCGCACCTGCAGGCGGTGGCAGAGTAGTGTTAAAGTTTGATGGATTTGGGTCCATCGTGGTTGTTGTGGGTGGTGGGGGAGAAGACGAAGAATTACCGACTCTGGGGTCGATAAAAGAAACGCGGACAAGACGGGAAATGGAATCCCGTGTCCAGCCTAACATTGTGCTAAATGGTTGTAGCACAAGTGGCAGCGTTGGTATAATTAGAGGAAATGATGAATGCGGTGTTTGTTTTGAAAATATACGTATGTTTAAAAAAAAATTGATGCGATCACAACAAATGCAACAAGCAAAACCCTAATTCTATTGGTCACCTAGGTCAGGCTTTAGACCGCTCCTAACTGCCAAAAGACAAGTCGCATGATAAATCCTCCACTGCCTCCTTGTCTCCCTGTGGCCAGGTAAGTCCAGGTAAGTGGGAAGGTACTCCACTACGTAAGTAGTGGGCCTAATTAATAACCACTAGCCTTCGACACACTTGCCTTAGACACCACAAGAAAACGCGGATAAGCAATGAATTACCCACGGCCTTCTCTTGTCCTAAGTGAGCGCGACGGTCCTTAGAGTCATCTCTAGATATTTTTTAGTTAATGAGGGTAAATGCGGATGCAAGTTTATGATTTTTGGGCCTTAGGAAGGGTAATGAACTCCCCACCTAATCTGGATTTGGTCGTGCCCCTTAATTTTCCGTATTAATTATGCAAACAACCACAAAATCAAAACAAGCACAATTTAATTTTGCTTTTTGCGCGGCGCTGCGATTTTTTGCAAAGAATCCTGCACAAAATGTTAATTGGAGCAGATTTTAGGAAGGAGATAAGAAAGATTGAGATTACCTGAGAATTTGGTGCAGTGACTCAGCAAGGGGGCCGCGGAACCGCCGCAGTTGGTAGGTGTTTGCCGCGGAATCGCCACACTGTAGCAAGATCACCGCATCAAATTTTCACAGAGAGCTTATGTTGGCTCTCTTAGCTCTCTGGAATTTTCACAAAAATTTTATCCAAGCTCCAATGATTCCAGATTTCCTCGCAATCAAATCACAATACACGTATTAGGGTTTGTGCAAGTTTAAATCGAACAATATAGATGGAATAAACTTTTCAACTTCAAATTTCAAAATACGAACAATTAGCGCACTATCCCTGGTAACGACGCCATTTGATTTATTGATATTCTTGATGTGTAGTAGTTGGAAAATTGTAAAGAAATCACAACCAAAAATATTTGACCGCAATTAATAACGGTGTCGATTGTAGCGCGTTAGTAAGTGCGGATCGTCCACAGGGAAAGTGTAATCGTTCGTGTTTCGATTTAGATGAGTTGAAACTTTAAAGGAAAGAAAACAAAACAATTCAAGATTTGTATTTGAAGTTCAAGAATTAGAAAATCTAGATCTAATAACAAGAAAAAGATAGAATCAAGAATTGAGAGTTTGTTGATTTTTCCAAACCAAATATCAAGAATCGAAATGAGGCTCGTAGGAATCGATCGGATGTATAGATGTGATGTAATCTTACAATTACGTATTCTTATCCTTCGATGAATTGATACTAGATCGATGATGATCGATCGAGAATTAGGGATTTCTTTATGAAACTAGGGTTTCATCTTATCCCTTGTTCTTTCGTCGATATCATTCACATTCTAGCCTCTAGTAAATTCAAGAAACGATCGTAGATCCTTAATTTCGAGCGATCACAATCAAGAAAATATCGCAACGAAACTAGGTCATCGATTCTTGAACTTGCTAGGGTTTACAAAGCTCGTAGGACTCAAGAATCGTATTAAGATTTGTTACATCATCATTCTATTGATCGTCTCGACTCCTTAACGAGCGGAGTTTTACTCGAACATCACAACAAGAACCACAATTACAAATTGAGATCGAATCATGATGCAAGAATTTAAAGAAAGCAAGATTAAAGAATTTCACCTTTTATTTATATCAACAATTTCATTACATTCGCTCAAGAACTACAAGAGGAAGAACTCGATCGTCGATTTGGCTTCGCTCGTCTCCGTGAGTCGCGGATCGGCTTGGATCACTTGCCCGATTGAAGATCGGCTCGGCTCATAAAAGGTTGAAGGCTTCTCACTTGATTTGGTACTCGGGATCTTGAATTTGGAGTGGAATTAGCGTTAGGGTTTCGTACAAGTCTTGTCACTAGACTTGTGGAAGAAGATGATGTAAGAGGTAAAGAATTGAACTAATGAAGATTCCCCTCAACCCTTAGATCTAGGTTCCTATCTATAGCCATCAAAACCCTAGATTTAGGATTTGAATTTTAATTTTCCCTCCAAAAGTTTGTTGAGGAGATTTGAATTTCCCTCCAAAAGTTAGTTAGAGGAGAAGCTTCTAGATGTGATTAGTTAGGAGGGAGCTTCTAGAAAAGGTTAGTTAGGAGCTTAATTAAGATTAGCCTTGCTTAATGATCTTTGCTGATCTGGCAGTAGCTTCGCGAGAATTCTGGAATTTGACATATCGGAAATGAATGTGGGCCCTGAAAGAAGCAATCTGCACTGAAAATGGCATGATGATCTGACCAAACCGCCGCGGAACCGCGGCGCAAGCCGGCTCCCGCCGCGGTTCCGCGGCGCTTTAGGGGCTTTAGGGCTTGAAATTTCTTGTGCTGTTTTGGGCTGAATTGTGGGCCTTTATTTGATATGTTGATTTTTATATTTCCTTTTGAATTGCTACCAGATCTGAAATCATTGAGTTGGCGTATTTTTGATCAGCTCTTTTGGCTTTGCTCCTGCAATTTCCTGCACAAATCTCGACACAAGTGTTGCGCAAATACAGAGATGATGCGATGCCATGAAATGCAGTCAATTTCCTTTATAGTGCCGGTTTTAGAGTCTAACACATGCAATCTGATATTTTACGACTGATTTGCTAATATGTGAAATATGAATGCCGAACACTTCTAAATGAGTGCAAATGATAGGGAAATTGCCGTGTTAAGAATGCAATATTTTCGACTGATCACCACTCTACACTTTAGCCCTCTCCATTCTAAAATCTAGTATGAAAAACTCTCAAAAATTTGTAAGTCCAAAAGTTGTACAAGTGGAGTTCGCCAATGTCAAAGTTCCGGCGATATTTTGGGACAAATCCGGCGACGACGCAACTCCAAGATGCCTTCGAAATCTTCCTCTACCTCCCCCCTCTATTCTCAAACTGTAAGTCCTTTCTCTTCTATCTTTTTCACCTCTCAAAAAGATTTCTTCTCAAAACTCGTCGGAAGCGGAGTTATTCCGACTTCCGATTCTAGTTTCATCCAAAACACAATTTTTCTTAATAACAAATTTACCATATTTTTATATATTTTTTAAGAAACATAAAACAACATTTACAATAAGTTTCAATTCAAAATAATATGTATTGCAACTTTTATTTCACTTTTTCGGTAAAATACCATCAAGTTTA